>OY728142.1:601959818-603209818 GCA_963277665.1 Viscum album
ACATTTTCGGATTGTTTTGATACTCTAGGAAAACAATCTATAAGTCATTTTTGTTGTGTAGGAATCAACCTCACCATAATACGATGCATAGTGTGGCCGATATAACTCTAAATATGTCATTATTTAAAATTGACATTAATTTTAGTAAAAGAACATGTGGCATACTCAAAACTGAGCAAACACATTCAGATTGTTTTGATATTTTAGGAAAATGATCCATAACTCATTTTTAATATGTAGGAATCAACCCCACCTCAATAGGATGTGTGGTGTGACCGGTATAACTCAAAATGTGTAATTTTGATTAAATATTGACATTTTATTAATGTGTTCTTACATATTAATGTTTAATTTATTTCCTTTTAGTACTGCTAACATAATATTTTTTTCTTATATAGGTGGAATATTTTGCTCGGGTTGAGATGATTTTTTTTCGAAAATGATACCATAAGAGGAGATTTTTGAGAGGGGATCACGGACATAAAAAGATGAAATATTAATGTTTTAGAATCACTAATACAAAAATGTGCTTTATCAGCGCTCAAAATGGGCTTTAACAGTGCTAAAAAAGTGTTATAAATCTCATCGCTGATAAAGGGGGGTCCCCTTTATCAATGCTCAAAAATGCGCTGATAAAGGGATCATTTATCAGTGCTAATAAAGGATCCCTTTATCGGTATTTTTTTTTAGCGCTGATAAAGGCTCCCTTTATCAGTGCTAAAAAAATGCTGATAAATGTCATGCCTGTTGTAACATAAAATTCTGCACCAGCACACCCAAACAAGACCTGCAAAAAAGCATCATATCAACAAGTATACCCATACAAAATTAACACATAATTCATAAGGTAATTACAGTAAGTATAGACATACAACAAGTATACTCATACAAAAAGTATACCCATACAACAAGTATACCCATACACCATTAACACATAATTCATAAGTTAATTAAATACAAAAAGAATTCAATTTAGAATTCAGGGGGTTGGGGCTGTTTAGGGGTTTGGGGTGGTTGTCCAAGGGGGGTAGGGGTGTCCAGGGAGTGGGGGTGTCTGGGGGGATGAAGGTGTCCAGGGGGAGTGGGGGGTTCTCCAGGGTGGGGGGGGGGGGGGGGGGGTTGTCCATGGTGGTGTTCAGGGGGGTGGGGTGGTGTCCAGGGGGTGGGGGTGGCTGTCCAAGGGGGTGGGTGTCCATGGAGGGTGGGGGTTGTCTAGGGTGGTGGGGGGGCTATCCATGGTGGTGTCCGGGGGTGGGGTGGTGTCTAGGGGGGTGGGGGCTTTCTAGGGGGTGGGGGTTTCCTAGGGTGGGGGTGTCTGGGGGGTTGGGTGGTGTCCGGGGGTAGGGGGCGGTCCAGGAGGTTAGGGCTGTCCAAGGGGGTGGGGTGGTGTCCAGGGGTGGAAGTGGATGTCTATGGGGGTGGGGTGTCCAGGGGGTGGGGGTGTCCAGGTGGTGGGGTAGTGTCTAGAAGGGGTGGGGGCGTCTAGGGGGTTGGGGGTGTCCATGGGTGGGGGTGTCCAGGGTGGTGGGGGGGCTATCCATGGGGGTGTCCAGGGGGTGGGGTGGTGTCCAGGGGGTGGTGTGGTGTCCAGGAGGTTGGAGGATTTCCATGGGGTGGGGGTGTCCAGGGGGTGGGGGTGTCCAGGGGGTGGGGTGGTGTCCAGGGGGTGGGGGTGGCTATCCAGGGGGTGGGGGTGTCCAGGGAGTGGGGGTGTCCAGGTGGTGGGGTGGTGTCTAGGAGGGTTGGGGTGTCCAAGGGGTTGGGGGTGTTTAGGGGGGTGGGGGATGTCCATGGGGGTGTCCAGGGGGTGGGGTGGTGTCCAGGGGGTTGGGGGGGATTTCCAGGGGTTGGGGGTGTTCAGGGGGTGGGGTTTCTAGGGGGTGGGGTGGTGTTCATGGGGGTGGTGGGGCGGTCCAGGGGGTTGGGGGGTTGTCCAAGGGGGGTTGGGTGGTGTCCAGGGGGTTGGGGTGGCTGTCTATGGGGGTGGGGTCCAGGAGGGTGGGGGTGTCCAGGTGGTGGGGTGGTGTCTAGGAGGGGTGGGGGATGTCTAGGGGGTGGGGGCCCATCCAGGGGGTTGGGGGTGTCCATGGTGGTGTTCAGGGGGTGGGGTGGTGTCCAGAGGGGTGGGGGGCTTTCCAAGGGGTGGGGGTGTCCAGGGGGTGGGGGTGTCTAGGGGGTGGGGGTGTCCAGGGGGTGGGGGTGTCTAGGGGGTGGGGTGGTGTCTAGGTGGGTGGGGGTTGTCCAGGAGGTTGCGGGATATCCAAGGAGGGTTGGGTGGTTTTCAGGGGGTGGGGGTGGGGTGTCCAGGGGTGGGGGTGTCCAGGTGGTGGGGTGGTGTCTAGGATGTGTGGGGGGTCGTCCAGGGGGTGGGGGTCGTTTCGGGGGGTTCGGGTGTCTAGGGGGGCTTTCCAAGGGGGATTTATCCCTGGGGTTATCTAGGGGGTGTCTAGGGGGTGGGGGTGTCCATGGGGTGGTGTTCAGGGGGTGGGGGTGGCTGTCTTGGGGGTGGGTGTGTCCAGGTAGTGGGGTGGTGTCTAGGAGGGGTGGGGGCCATCTAGGGGGTGAGGGGGCGTACAGGGGTTTGGGGGTGTCCAGGGGGTAGGGGTTGTCCTGGGTGGTGGGGGAGCTATCCATGGGGGTGTACAGGGGGGTGGGGTGGTGTTCAAGGGGGTGGGGTGGTGTCCAGGGGGTTGGCGGGGCTTTCCAGGGGGTGGGGGTGTCTAAGAGGGTGGGGGTGTCCAGGGGGTGGGGTGGTGTCCAGGGGGTGGGGGTGGTCCAGGGGGTTGGGGGCTGTCCAAGTGTGGTGGGGTGGTGTACAAGGGGTGGGGGTGGATATCCATGGGGGTGGGGGTGTCCAGGGGTGGGGGTGTCCAGGTGGTGGGGTGGTGTCTAGGAGGGGTGGGGCGTCCAGGGGTGGGGGCCGTCCAGGGGGTTGGGGGTTTCCAGGGTGAGTTTTCCAGGGTGGGGGAGGGGGATATCCCTAAGGGTGTCCAGGGGTGGTTGGTTTTTCATACGTCAATCCGAATGCATTTGGTCAGTTTTTTGTACGTCAATTGTTGTTTTCACTTAAAATTCTGTCCATTTTAAACAAAAGAGAGACACTTTGAGTGATACCAACCACACCATGCCTCATATTGAGGCAAGATTGACTCATAAACATCAAAAATTACCCATGGATCATTATCCTAAAGTATCAACACAATCTGAATGCGTTTGTTCAGTTTTCCGTACGTCAGTTGTTGTTTTCACTTAAAATTATGTCCAATTTAAACAAAAGAGAGACACATTGAGTGATACCGACCAAACCATGCCTCGGATTGAGGAAATGTTGACTTTTACACGTCACACATGACCCATGTATCATACTCATAAAGTATAAACACAATCTGAATGTGTTTGGTTAGTTTTCTGTATGCCAGTTGTTGTTTTCACTTAAAATTATGTCCATTTTAAACAAAAGAGAGACACTTTGAGTGATACCAACCACACTTTGCCTTGGATTGAATCAGTTATGACTCTTACACATCAAAAATTACCCATGGATCATTATCCTAAAGTATCAACACAATCTGAATGTGTTTGGTCTATTTTCTGAACGTCAGTTGTTGTTTTCACTTAAAATTTTGTCCATTTTAAACAAAAGAGAGACACTTTGAGTGATATCGGTCACAAAATGCCTCAGATTGAGGAAAGGTTGACTCTTACACATCAAAAATTTCCCATGTATAGTTTTTCTAAAGTATCAACACAATCCGAATGCGTTTGTTTGGTTTTCTGTACGTCAGTTTTTGTTTTCACTTAAAATTCTGTCCATTTTAAACAAAAGAGAGAAACTTTGAGTGTTATTAGACACACCATGCCTCGGATTGAGGCTAGTTTGACTCATAAACATCACACATGACCCATGGATCATTATTCTAAATTATCAACACAATACTAATTTTT
This sequence comes from Viscum album, assembly GCA_963277665.1. NCBI lineage: Eukaryota > Viridiplantae > Streptophyta > Magnoliopsida > Santalales > Viscaceae > Viscum > Viscum album. The sequence continues at coordinate 601,963,764 of OY728142.1, forward strand.
TTTGGTTGGTTTTTCGTACGTCAGTTATTGTTTTCATTTAAAATTATGTCCATTTTAAACAAAAGAGAGACACTTTGAGTGATACCAGCCACACCATGCCTAGGATAGAGGTAGGGTTGGATATTATACATAAAAAATGACCCATGTATAGTTATAATAAAGTATCAACACAATATTAATGTGTTTGGTTTGTTTTCCTTACATCAGTTGTTGTTTTCACTTAAAATTTTATCTATTTTAAACAAAAGAGAGACACTTTGAGTGATACCTGCCACACCATGCCTCGGATTGAGGTGATTTTGACTCATAAATGTCAAAAATGACCCATGGATAATTATCCTAAAGTATCAACACAATCTTAATGCGTTTGGTCAGTTTTCCGTACGTCAGTTGTTGTTTTCACTTAAAATTGTGTCCATTTTAATCAGAAGAGAGACATTTTGAGTGATACCAGCCACACCATGCCTCTTATTGAGTTGGTATTGACTCTTAAATGTCAAAAATGACCCATTAATCGTTCTAATAAAGTATCAACACAATACGAATGTGTTTGTTTAGTTTTCTACATGTCAGTTGTTGTTTTCACTTAAAATTATGTTCATTTTAAACAAAAGAGAGACACTTTGAGCGATATCGGCCACACCATGCCTTGGATTTAATTATTTATGACTCTTACATATCAAAAATTACCCATGGATCGTTCTCCTAAAGTATCAACACAATCCTAATGCATTTTTTTGGTTTTTCGTATGTCAGTTGTTGTTTTCACTTAAAATTATGTCCATTTTAAACAAAAGAGAGACACTTTGAGTGATACCGGCCACACCATGCCTCAGATTGAGGAAAGGTTGACTATTATATGTCAAACATGACCCATGTATCCTTCTCATAAAGTATCAATAGAATCCAAATTTGTTTTTTCAGTTTTCCATACGTTAGTTGTTGTTTTCACTTAAAATTCAGTCCATTTTAAACAAAAGAGAGACACTTTGAGTGATACCAGTCACACCGTGGCTTTTATTGAGGCAGTTTTGACACTTACATGTCAAAAATGACCCATGTATCGTTCTCCTAAATTATCAACCCAATGTAAATGCTTTTGGTTGGTTTTTCGTACGTCAGTTGTTATTTTCACTTAAAATTATGTCCATTTTAAACAAAAGAGAGACACTTTGAGTGATACCAGTCTCACCGTGCCTTGAATTGATGTGGGGTTGACTCTTACACATCACACATGACCCAAGGATCATTCTCCTAAAGTATAAACATAATCATAATGCGTTTGGTCAGTTTTCCGTACATCAGTTGTTGTTTTCACTTAAAATTCTGTCCATTTTAAACAAAAGAGAGACACTTTGAGTGATACCGACCACAAAATGCCTTATATTTATGTGAGGTTGCCTCTTAAACATCAAAAATGACCCATGTATCGTTATCCTAAAGTATCAGCACAATCAGAACGCATTTGGTCAGTTTTTCATACGTTAGTTGTCGTTTTCACTTAAAATTATGTCCATTTTAAACAAAAGAGAGACAATTTGAGTGATACCGGCCTCACTGTGCCTTGGATTGATGCGTGTTTGACACTTACACATCAAACATGACCCTGGGATTATTATCCTAAAGTATCAATGCAATACAGATGCATTTGGTCAGTTTTCCATATGTGAGTTGTTGTTTTCACTTAAAATTATGTCCATTTTAAACAAAAGAGAGACGATTTGAGTGATACTAGCCACACCATGCCTCATATTGAGATGGGGTTAACTCGTACACGTCATACATGATCCATGTATTTTTCTCCTAAAGTATCAACACAATCCGAATGCGTTTGGTTATATATGAAGGTATTTTAGAGATTTTACTAGTTTTTCTTATCCAAAGCCCAAAGAAAAGTGGTTCATCATTCTTGAATGTTTCTAGTACATTTAATCTGTTAAAATGGAAAAGTGGATCATTAGAGAAAGGATTTTTTATTTAATAACAGTTATAATTTTCCTACGAACATTTACATACAACAATGTTTCATCTTTTGATCTCCTTAACTCCTCTCAAAAATGGTTGCCAATTGTATACGCCCCCAAGTCAGATCTTCATGCTATTTGTGTACAATATTCCATCAGGTATGTGGCCCACTTTTTTATGAACAAATATATATCGTCTTGTGAATATGAGGCTTTTATACAGTCAGAGTAGTACTACAAAATATATAAATAAAGAATTAATAAATAATTTAAATGAAATCGTAGTTGTTTTTGAAAATACCTATTTAGGGATGCTAGTTTGTTGATGCAAAACAATCTCTATAATAAATTTACAAACATAATAACCACAATAATTATCGTTTGTTTGTTTTGGACACTTCAAAAACTTTGATCATTAGGATAATAAGTAACTTGTTTTGATATGTGTTTTGATAGTGAAATTTTATTATATATACCCTGCTATTTGTCCAGACGTAGTACTTACTCGCCTCCTTTATACTTAGCCCCTTTCCTCATTCATTTTTTTAGATGATATTGATACACTACCCTATCATAATAGAATCCTCGGTAAAAGATAATATAAATTATATTACTTGATGTTTAGACCTAAAACGTAGGATTCAGTGTCTTATAGGTTCAAAAACTCTATCATCTATGATCGGTTTGTTGGATATCCTTGCATTGAATCCAGAAAATAAACCTTTAGAGTATCCAAGTTCACCGCAATTAGTGGACAATGTTGCCTAAAAACACAAAAAGTAATAAGTAATAAAAGAAGTGAAAATATAATTGATATGCTTTAATCGTATAGTTTTACCCCTGTATGGTTGGTATTAGGAAGAGTCTATCATCTGTAATCTTTCTTTCAAATGTTTTCAGCAAGACTTTAACTATTTCATCCTTTTTTGATGTATTTAATTTCATTTGTTGTGTTGATGTGGTATGAGGACTAACGGGTCTGAATTTTGGCTCATGGGAAAATTCCTTCAACTGTTATTCATATATACTCTTTCCAATAATATAAAATGCATTTAGTCATAATTATCACATTATATCAGCTTTTAGAAAATCAATTCATGAAAACATACTTCATATATATATTTACAACTGTGACACCTAGCCAATCGTATTCAAGGATCTCATTTTCATTTTTAGCAGCAATGAAATCTTGAATTTCCTCTCCATATATATTCTTCTAAAAAACCACTATATGACTAATACCACTTTTTAGCTTCGTATCCACATGAGTCTTCAATGCTAGTAAATGTGGATAGAGAACATGTGGTGTTATTTTTCTTTTGGTAGATCTTTAGGATCAGTTGGTCGATCCTTTAGATGCTTTTGAGCCCACGTTTCTTATCACCCCTTCCCTTTCTCTGTCTAAAATAACATTCATTAGTTTAGACCTTTTTCATTAATTGTTAAAGGTTTAGCTTGAAAAAAATAGAAATAAATACCTCTTTGTCCACATGTACTCTTATGAGTTGTGATGGCCATGCAATGAATGTCTCAATAGCCTTTTCGACCGTATGAATATCATCGTCATCAAATGGAATAGGTATCTCTTCATTTGACTCATGAGTTACAGTAATCTACACTTTTAGATGATCTTTTGGAAGTGGTCTATTGTGCAGCTTTTCCTCTAGGATGTTGAACACTATAGCCCTCACTACAAGGTGATAGGTGGGTGTTGACAAATATAAATTATAGTCATTATCACCTTTTAGAACATCAATACAGGAAAAGTATCGGTGTTTGTCTGATTCACATTTCATGGGAACAATTATTAGAATATTGATTACCACGGCTAAGACAACTCTTTGAGGGGAATGGCTCACCTAAAAGATGGTGTGGGTGGGGTGGTATCTTCATGTACTGGTTATTCCTGAGTTGTGTATTCTCCTTGCTTCCCACCCATAAAAGTTGCTAGCAACTCTCCCTACCATTGAAATCATTCTTCAAGAGTTGCTAGTATTTCTATCATTTGTTTCATTTCTTCATTTCTATCATTCGTTTGTTTTTTTCTCAAAATATACTCAGGGTTTCACCCCAAACCCCGCACCTCTGACATGAATGTATTGTTCTAGCCTCTTCAAAGTCGTTGATAATAGGTCTGCATCTGCTATAGGAGTAGCTGATTCCTATAATTGTCAGATATAGGAAAATAAGTCATTATTATTATGTAATAGAAATTTAAAACAAAACTTTTTATCATGTCATACTTACACATATTTCCCAAACTTTTTGTGCGGTTTCATCTACTAAAAGGTCTGAATTGATGAGAGTAGACAAGGGGTGGGTGCGGGTTTATTTTACCTTTGGAATCTTTTAGGTGTCATTTTATTAGAATAGTGTGAAAACCTCGATGAATCCTTCCTGAAAGCCTTAGTACATAATTCTTGTGTGAATCATATACTGTAAATTTACTCTACAAGGTATTGAGAAGAGTAAGAAACTATTTCATTATTTTATTTTCTAGTAAATTAAATAAAAAATATCATAATGTTACCGTAATTTCTTCCCAGATCACAGCCTTCAGCTCGGACACAACATGGTTCCATGAATCTGTGTCAATCAGCACGTGTTGCCTAGTGAAAATTCCAATGTAACTACTAAGCATAGCCTTGTTGGGATTCACATGTTGGCCTTGTGCATTCCATCCAACATCAAATTTGATGCCTTTGCTTCTCGCCTTAAGAAATTTGGCTAACACCGTCAAACTATTACGCACCTGTGTTTTCTGCGATGTCGGTTCTTCTTCCCCGACCATTTCATCGATATCAACATCATCAATATGTTCATTTGAAATGGTAGAAACGACATGTGCTTATGGTTGTTGAACCTCAGCACTAGGAGCAGCAACAGGTTCAGAAACTTGTTATTGCTCTGCACTGTGAGCAGCTGTCACTGCTGCTGCTTGAGAGACTTGTTCAGCCTCGAGGTTAGGAGCAACAGAATGTGTAGAAGTCATTATCTACAAAAGTGGTTGAATAGTTAATTTGGATTACATAACCTAGGTTTATCCAAAATTACTATGGAATGTCATAGGTTTTGTTACCCAAATTAGTATAAGAAATATAAAATTAAGGTTAGTGAACATAAATTATATCATGAACATCTAAAGGATATGCAATAACTCTCCCTTACTATCCCCAAACTCATACCTAGAGCCGCACTCGAAGCCTGTATGAGATCCTATTTCTTGGAACACACCCTTTTCATTTCACACTAGTTCACTAAAAATAGGGATTACTATGAAACCATAGCACATAAAAAGGGCCTCAAACACACAATTAAAAGGACCCCATCTACAACACCTATATAGTAACCACTTTAGGAGTCACTGACTTGCCCACATGTTTTTGGATTGCCTCTCTAGAACACATCTCAATGGGGGAATTGTTCATCTTCCTTGCAAGTCCAAATTCATACAAAACATCACTAACATGGGGCTCTTCCAACGCCTACCATATACCTAGAAAATAATTGAAAAATTTAGGAAAAATTCTTGTACCTATTTCTAATAGTACTACAAGAAAAGTATAATGAACATAGATCGTACCTCTAAACACTCTTGGAGCCTCCTGGTAAAAAGACTCTAGTGACTACAACTATCCAAGATTCTAACCACTAACTTCTCAATCTAGGAGTGGTCTACTTAGGGGTAATATTAGTAGAATCAAACCAAAGTTCCATCCACCTCATGTTGCTCCCGGGTCTCCTCCATCACTTTAGTGTTGTACAGACCTCCTTTCTCCAGTTCCTTCCTCTGTCTAGGTTATTCGTCGACTACCTCTCTGATTGTAGCATGAATGTTAAGAAAATGCAATGTAATATGTCTATACTCATCACAATCATATTAAATTCCCTGGAGTAATGGGCTGTCCTTGAGGTACCTATGAATGAAAGTGCCTCCTGAGATGAGACTTTCATCACACACCTATTTTGGGTGTGTGCTGCTAACCCTACATCCCAAAAGATCACTACCTTAAAAGATTATGATATGAACTCAAACCATAGGCATAATCATAGAACACTAATATAGCCATCCAAATATTAGTATTACATGTTGAATTCCCCCAAAACACTAGAGGTTGTTCTATGAATTGAACAACATAAATTAATGGATTTAATAAAAAGAGTTGGAATACAATCCAACCAAAAAATGGAAAATAATGTATGACCTACATAGAAGGAGGGGACATATGTTAATTCACCATTGGTATACACCCCAGTCTGTGTATCACAAACTAATCTCTACCTTATCCTAGTCCACCAAGGACTATGTGAAATTTTTCATCGTCTGTATAAGACACGACATGTATGGGAAGATCCCTTATAGGGATGAGTATTACAATACCCAATAGGACACCCCAAAAACACCATACATAAAGCATCGAGAGTATTCATGTCACTAAATACAGGTATTCCAAACAAGATATGAGACATAATGATAACCAAGGATATCCCAAATATACTCATAAAAGACTCTGAGTCAAAAAATGTCTCAACCACTTCTAGTTGTAGATCCACTCAGGGTTTCAAGGTAACACTCCTCCAAGAGGAAATGCTACCCAAGCTATAATTCCAATGACGACACTCATCCTAGAGGTCACACTCATCCGATCTAGCCAAGAAGAATTATATAGGAAACTAAGAGTGTTCACTCGAGTTATACAATCGATCAGACTAATACCCCATCAGAAATATCAACTCATGATATAAATATATGGGGTCAATGCCCAAGGCTTGATGGGGGGATACTAGAGTCTACTATAATAATCCTCCAATATAGGGGATAGAAACTTTTGTATGTGTTGGTCATCCCAATTCAACAAACCCAACATAGGGAAAACACATTGGAAATAAGGTTTGCTTCAGGCCTCTCGGAGGGATACAAGCTCCAGGTCACTAAGTGACCTGTGGTCCATTGCTCAGGATCATATTCCATACTAACCCCCATAAAAGTGAACTGAGACCACTCACTATAGAATAAGTATATTGAAAACTGAGAGGGTTCATCCGAGATACACGCTTCATCAGACTAATACACCATCTGAAATATCATATCTTTATACAAAGAGAAGGGGTTAATTCCTAAGGGTTGCTGGGGGACAATAGACCCTACTTGAAACATCCTCCAATATAGGGGATCAATGCTCATGTAAGTGTTGGTGATTCCAATTCTACAAACCCAATATAGGGATGACATGAATGAAATGAGGATCACTCTGGGTCCCTTGAATTGATACATGTTCCAAGTCACTGAGGGGTAGGAGTTCCAATGAACGAGACCTAATTCCATAATAACCCTCATATAAGTGGACTAAGACAACTCAATCAAGAATAATGGAACTCACCAACACTATCCGTGATTCCAACTATGGAATGTGCAATGACCATTCACCAATTATTCATTGAATCATTGGCCAAATGAGAATTAAAATGATGAACACATTTAGAGTATGGAGAGAAATTACCAAAAATAAACCTAAAAGGAGAAGTGGGAGACTTACCTAGAGTATATCACACCTGCGATGGAGGGAGAGAAGAAGCGTCGAGCGGTCAGGGAGCCTTCTGCGCTACGTCAGGAGGGGAAGGCGCGACCGCCAGAGGGGGAGGTGTACTGGAGGAGCCGCCAACCGTTGAGAAATGAGAGCATGTAGAAGGTTATTATTTTATGACAATCTTATTGAAATAATTATTGCATGTGTAGATAATTAATATATCCCATGTTACGGGAGTTATGAGTACCATTAATGTTAGTCATGATATATTCATGTTAAAATTTCCAGTGTTTTGTAAATGGTTGTAATAATTTTATTTAAATATGAACGTTCCAAAATTAATTGTTTCAACCGTTATAGAATGTTAATCACGGTTATTAAAAAAATTAATAAAAATAAAATTATCACTCATTTATAGAGCCGGTTACAAAGTTATTGCAGTGATTTCTCTATAAATACTTAACCTATCCGTCTCCTCTCCCCCCACCCAGCACCTCTCATTGTATAATGGAATCACTGATGCTTTATTGGCTCTTCACTGTCATCTGTTTAGCTTGGGGTTGCTCTTCTTACAGGCCCGTCTCTTTGGCCACCCAAACAAATGATCCCTTTTACGGTCAGGCTGACCCCATTAGTGCTACCAGTGACAGCTACTTAACGGATATAAATAAAGAGAAGATCAATGATAGTCCAGTGGAGGAAAGTTCATGGCTTGCGACCGATGCTGATGGTGGTGTTTTTAATGTCCTTGACTTCGGTGCCATTGGCGATGGACGGGCGGACGATAGGCAAGCATTTGTGAGAGCTTGGGGAGCTGCATGCAAATCGACTGGAAGTAAAGCAACGATTGTGATCCCAGGGGGGAGAGTATTCCTACTGCGCCCGGTCACCTTCCGGGGTCCCTGCACCGCCCCTGTTTCCGTCCAGGTATTGGGGAAACTTGTGGCGCCCAGTTCAATATCTGCCTGGGCGAATGCTGACAAGAAGCAATGGCTGGAGTTCACAAACGTCAGGGGACTGGTGGTCGACGGGGCCAACTCCGGGAAGATCGACGGCCAGGGGGAGGCGTGGTGGAAGCGATGCGATGTCCAGGACTGCACTCGCCCAGTGGTGCGTCTGTCATTGTGCGTTAAATAAAATACAATTGTGTTTTGACGGAAACATGCGTTGCAGGCAGTGCGATTTTCTGGCGTCGTCGGACTCCAATTGAGCAGGTTGGTGATGGTTGACGGTGCAAGAGGGCACATCGGCGTCACCGGCTGCAATGCGGTGAGCGTCACCGGCCTCACCATTCTTGCCCCGCCCGACAGTCCCAATACCGACGGCATCGACGTGTCCGGCTCCACCGACGTCGAGATCAGCTTTGTTGACATCCGAACGGGTGACGACTGCATTGCCATCAACAGTGGCACCAAGTTTGTCCACATAAGCAATGTCGACTGTGGCCCCGGCCACGGCATCAGCGTGGGAAGCCTCGGGGAAGACGGGGAATTCGTTGAGGTGGAAGAGATACACGTGGATCACTGCTTCTTCCATGGAACCGAGAACGGTGTCAGAATCAAGACGTGGCAGGGCGGGTCGGGATACGCCCGGAGGATCTCTTTCTCGGACATCCGGTTCGACGGCGTGCTGAACCCCATTTTGATAGACCAGTTCTACTGCGGCGGCCACAAATGCAACCCCAAAGTACGTCTCTCTCTCTCTCTCTCTCTCTCTCTCTATACATACAGATATTTTATTTTGATGGGTTCGTGGTTGCAGGCACATAGTGGGTCTGCCGGGCGGGCGGTGGATATCAGCGACGTGACTTTCTCGGACATCCAGGGAACTGCGGCGGGCAAGCAAGCCATCCAGCTGCGGTGCGCCCCGGGGAAGGGCTGCGGCAACATCCACCTCCAAGACGTCAGGATCGCGGCGGCGGCACCGGCCGATTCCCCTGTTTCCGTCGACTGCATGAATGCCCACGGGACGGCCCTCCGGGTGTCGCCTCCCGTGCCCTGTCTCGCGTGATCGTTGTTTTTCTGGTGTGAAACTCCTCATATTAAATAATATATGTCATCAAAAACAAAAATTATGAGTTTTTTATTATATGGGAAGATATTTAATTAAATAATACTAGTTTTTTTTTTTTTGATTTATAATGCGTAAATACGACATCAGTCTTTCTGCCTTTGGGTTTTAGTCCAAACGGAAGTCCAATGCTGTGTTTAAATTTTAAAAAGACAATTTTTTTTAAAAAAATATATGTTTGTATATTGTGATAAAAATATTGTATTTATTTTCTTTTGTTTAGAATTTTTTTTGACAATCGAAGGAACTTATATTAAACAAAAGAAACGAGGTCAACCATCCACGAGGGGAAACAATCAAGACAGAGATGGTTATTCAACGCTTAATTAGAAGCCAGATGGTGAGCTTCTTCATTTCCCTCCCTTTTGATGAATGCGAAAGAGCAAACTACAAAGCTGCAACTAAGCGATTGGATTTTCCTGATGAGGAAGCAATAAGGTTGGAAGCCGGAATCATTTGTGTTGATGACATTGATGATGTTAAGACAGTCAGATTCAATATGAATAGCATTTCATCCAGAATCTTTAGCGAAGATCAGACCAGCAAGGACAAAATGGGCTTTAGCGACAACGGGTTCCCAGAACACATGGATCGAATCATGTTTGGCCACGATAATCTTGCCACATTGGTCGCAGACCATCAATCCAATTCCAACAATTCCACTTTTGGGTAAGAAAGCATTGACATTAATCTTAAAAATCCCTTCCAGAGGAGGATTCCATCTAGCTTTAGCAGATTAAGGCTCAAAGAACAAGTTTTGGTCCTGGTCCCGGTTCCACCCATCAACCCATGACATTACACATTTAATCCAAAAACTATAGGGTTTTGAGGCGTGATTAAAGATGAAATCATTTCATCGAACCCAACAAATCCAAGTCATAACTGTCGCGAGCCGTCCCCCGGGGCCCGAGTCATAACTACCCCAAGCTCACCTTTCATAGGCTAGGGGCTGACGACTAGCACCAAATGCGTAAATCCCTATAACTGGGAAGACATTGCCTTTATAAAACGTAAACTCACAAATCCAGAGAACAAGCGGAAGCATACACTAAGTAAAGCAGTAAAACAAGTAAGCTGGAAATACAAAAGGGGCCGGAAATACAAGCCCAACAGAAAAGTACAGCTACAACTGAAAGTAAAGTACAACTCAAAGGACAACAACTAAAAGGTGACAAGCAGCTCCTGGATCGTCCACCACGGATCCTATCTGAAGGGTAGGTACTGATGACCTCCTCATCACTCCGCGTCTGTCCGTCTCCTCCGGGTACCGTCTCGTCGTGAGACCCACCTCCGGGTACTGTCCAATCATCGTACACTCCACCACGGTCAGCGTTGTCCGTCGTTTGCATCCAACACAACGAGGTGCGGTCATAGCCCGTGGAGGTGTGAGTATAACGATACTCAGTAGGGACCCCGAGACCCTCAAGGTCTCACAAAATCCAACAAGGATAAACCACAAAGAAAGATCTCAACAGATAACCTTTACTTAGGTATATGCACATACATATACCTAAGTTATCAAGTAACTCATCTCAATCATGAGGTAAAACACAAAGGTCATTGACTCAGCTCAAACCATGATTTTCATTAATGATATCGAAACCACAACTGCTGAAGAGCTCCTCCTCTGACGAGTACAGTGATCATGTCACAACTCTGAGGCGCTGCTCACTAACCTTAGACTGCTGAGGTACTCCTCATGTCGAGTACCGTGGGTCTGCCACCCCAACACAGTAGTGCTCCCCGCCGTGGGTCTGCCACCCAAACACAGTAGTGCTCCCCTAATAGCCTACAGAGGTACTCCTTCTGTCGAGTACCGTGGGTCTGCCACCTAAACACAGTAGTGCTCCCCACCATGGGTCTGCCACCCAAACACATTAGTGCTCCCCACTGGGCTATACAAGTCACTCTGACTCGAATCAGAAAAGCAGTCATCAGGTCTCAGTCAGCTACAAGGTCTCCATACTCCGTACGCTCGTCTCCGGGAGGGTCCGCTCCACGAGCTACTGGTCGATACTTCCAAGTGTCACATAATCTCACGTGGAAGTATCTCAAAAGACCGCCTCGTCATAGGGGTTTCAACGCAACAGACGGCGCGTCAATCGGACGCCCGGTCTGTGAGTTATTAGCCTTTTAGTCCCGGGGGCCCGGTTGGTTTCATGTATGAACCAACCCGACCGTATCTCAACTGTATCCCGAAGTCCCATGGGTATACTCAAAGGAACCGTCATCTGGTCTGAGAGTTATTAGTATTTCCGTTCCAGGGGCCCGGTTGGATTTCGGGTACAATCCAACCCGATCTTACTCCAACTACGTCCAAACCTCAGGTGAAGTATGCCAAAAGAACCGTCTCATCAAGAGTAATCCAACAAAGTCGACGACACGTCAATCGGACGTCCGGAGCTCAAGTTATAAGCGTTTCCACTCTGAGGGCCCGGTTGGTTTCGGGTTCGAACCAACTCGGTTGTACCCAAACTTCGCTGAAACCTTGAGTGTAATATACTGAAACGACTGTCTCGATCCAAGGAATCCTACACAACTAAAGGTATGTCGATCGGAGGTCTGTAGCTCAAGATATATCTGTTTAACCGAAAACGGTCCGAAAATAGGGGGTCTGGGCCCGATTCGACCCGGCCCAACACCCCTGGGTCGGCCCGAACCGGGTTGACCCGACTCGGGTTCGGGTCCGGCCCGTGGGCGCGGCCCGACCGGGGGAGCTAGCTCGACCAGTTGGCCGAGCGCGTTGCGCCGAGCGGGGGGCGCGGCCGCGAGATCCATTGCACCGCCGCCGCGGCGGGTTCCCTCCGGCGGCTTCCGCGGACCACCGGACGCGCTCCAGTGGTCCGATTTGCCCGTCGCTTGCACCTATGGCTCTCCCGGGACCCGTTCTTCACTGCGACGGATTCCAAACACCGTTGCGGTCCTGTTTCATCGTCACCCGTCAATCCGCACATAGACAAACAATCTACGGAGGGTCGTCAGGCCGTGTTTGTTCGGCCCGCGCCCTCCGCATTAGTCGATAGCAACAGGTAGGACAACAATGATGCTCAACGACAAACGAGGTACAATTTTAATCAAATAAAATTGAACTTAATTCCCAACGATTCCCCCGCAAACAATTTATCCCAACCCGCAAATAAAAACATTCGTGGATCATCTTGATAATGAGTTGATCTGCGTTCTTTGTTTTAGAAGGGAAGAATCATGGGAATATAAACATACTCAAATTAAACCCCTACCTCGAATAATTAACGTCGCACGTCGGGCGTCGCAGAAGACGGCGTCACGGGGAAAAGATTCATTGGCGACGTTGGACTGTATCCGAAGATGTGGTGTCTCCCCTCTTGTCGCGGAGAAAAGAAAGGAAAGCACGTCAATCGTTCTTCGTGGAACCGGCATTCTTCGTCGAGGGAGGAAGTCGTTCTTTGTGGATGAAGAAAGCTCTCCTCTAATTCTCCCAAAATATTTTCCAAACAAATATTTCATTAAGTCTCCTTCTTTTAAAAGATCTCCATGCAATTCAAAATAAGTCAAAGAGGTGTGACAAAAAAAATTAATAAGGTTATTAATTACCTTAGTTGGCTTCATTAAGCTTGGGAGGTGGAGAGGCTCCCCTTTAAGAAGGGAAGTTGTCAACATTAAGCAAGGGAATTTATTGGGGGTTTAAGGAGGTTTGGGGAAAATGAAAGGTTGGGGCTCGTGTGGGCTCCAACTCAGAAATATCCACACATGGGTAGTTAGGTGGTTGTGGGTCCCACCCCTAACTCTCCCATGTAGGATATAACCACCAAGGATATAGATAAAATCGTACCAACAATTTTATTCACTTCTTAATTAAACCCCAATTTATTAACTTCTCCTCCCGTGCAAACGCCACTACGGTAAAGGTCCCCTTAAGAAATTACCGGCGTTACGAGTTCATCGGTGCCCTCAGATTTCAATTCCGAGCACCAATTGAAAAGATAGAAAAACCCGCTCGTTCGTTCACTGAACGTACCCGTGCTAAACTTCGGAAATTGATTCCAGGAACATCAGGCCTCGGAATCAGGTGCCGTCAGAAACCACAAACTCGTAAAATTCAAAAGAAATTAAGAAAAAAAATTTCCTTGAAATTTACGGGTCTTTACAACAACGTACAATGAGGAAACATTATCAGCAGTGAATGTGGAAGACCACGTCATCGGTAATGATGGGAGATCCGGTGCCGCATCCAGCAGAAGCTCCGAAAAGGATCCCCAAGAAATCCAAACCTCCCTGACCTTTGAACAATGAATGATAGCATTCTATAGGGGTTTCTGTGTCATTAGAGCAGAGGGGGCATAACTAACCATCCATAACATGGCGAAATGAGAGGAAGTTCAAGGAGGGAAGGATACTCGTACAAATCTGCCACCAGAAATAGGGGATCTTTTGGGGGGGGGGGGTGTTCAAATGCCAAAGAACTTTTCAAAGCCCCTCACTAGCATTTGGGTGGGAATTTAGAGCAAGACGGTAGCCTGATTTCACTGAATAGGCTCCTGAAATATCATTGCACCCAAAAAAATAGTCATGCCCCGCATCCGTCGCGTTGGGAATGCAAAGAACAATTCCTATATCCCTTTCATTAAACCATGAATTAATTTTATATAAGCACAATTCAGAACTAGAATCATCGAACAAACAGCGGACAGTGGCCTCCTTAGTACTAGGAAAGGCTGGGGGATGTAGCCAACATGAAATCTCTGTCGATCAACCAAGGGTCCTTCCAAATATTGACTTTCATTCCATCCTCAATCCGCCAGACAATTCCTTTGTCGAGTAACTTTCGTGAACCCCTGATACTTCTCCAGAAGAAGCTGGGCCGAGGACCCAGAGAGGAGTTCTAGAAATCAGAGTGCGGAAAATATTTTTCACGAATAATTTTCATGCAAAGAGATGAAGGTTGAGTCAGAAGGAGTCATCCCTGTTTCGCCAGCAGTGCATCTTTAAACAGGCTGAGGTTCGGAAGCCCATGCCACCGCCCACTTTAGGGGCACATAGTGACTTCCAGGCAATCTAGTGATTTTTCCCCTCCCATTGCCATGGACCCACCGTAAATTGACAATATGGGAGTGAATATGGTCGACAATTGCACTAGGAAGCTTTAATAGTGACATGATATAGTTGGGGATAGACTAAGGAGCAGCCTTGATGAGGGTTTCTTTTCCCGCTTTAGAAATTCTCATTAGAGACCAACCTTGAATTTTTTTCTCAATTCTATCGACAGTAGATGAGAAAATTCTTTTTTTGACCAGCCTACCATCGCGGGGAGCCCAAGGTATTTATTATGTTTGTCAACCATTTGAATTCCAGCAATGTGACAAAGCTCAGCTCTCTTATAATGTGGCACACCTGAGCTGAAGGAGATTTCTGATTTGGCATGATTAATCACTTTTCTGGAAGCCCTCTCATAAAGGCGTATCACGTTTCATATAGAAAAACATTCATCATGAGTGGTGCTTGAGAAGAGAAAGCAATCATCCGCAAAAAATAAAAGATGAGAAATAGGCGGGCTAGTCTGGCATACATTTGCCCCATGAATCAAGTTAGAGGAAGCTGCCATAGAAATGAGGTTGTAGAAAACATCAGCCACCAAAATTAAGAGGAATGGGGAGAGAGGGTCACCTTGTCGATGGCCTCGGGTGGGTGAAAATCCTTGTGAGAGTCCACCATTGATATTGATCTTGAAAGAAACAGATGACACACAGTGCATGACCATATCAATCCATTTAAAAAAAACCCATTTTAGTTAGAACAAACTAGAGTAAATGTCATTCAAATCTACCATACGCCTTAGTCATATCCAATTTCCAATCCATAATTCCTCTTTTTTCCACCGAGCGTGTTTTCATTTAATGAAACACCTCATGGGCCTCAGTAGCATTATCTGTGATTAGCCTTTTCGTAACAAAAGCGCTTTGATTTTTAGAGATGATGGAAGACAACCACATATGCAGACGGTTGACTAAGATCTTTGAAATTTTTTTGTAGGATATGTTGCATAAGATGATTGGCTTGAAATACGAATCCAATAGGGGTTTCTTTATCTTTGGAATGAGGGTTAGAATAGTCTCATTGATAGAGAACAAATTGATTTTCCCTTCCTAGATATCTTTCATAAGATCAGTAATGTCTGGACCTATAATGTGCTAGTATTTCTTGAAGAAGAGTGCATGGAAGCCATCAAGACCTGGGGGATTTTGGGGAATGGATGTGCTTCAGAGCCCATAAGATCTGATCATCCAAAAGTTCTTTTGTTTTGTTGGTTCATTTCATCCGTTATCACAGGTTTGATACAAGCTTCCACCTTGGATAGTATTGTGGAGCCCTCAGCCGTATAAAGCTTCTGAAAATAACAAGAAATAATATCATGGATTCCTTCAACATCGGTTACAGTTCTACCATCAGGGTACGAGAGGCAAGAAATAGTTTTTTTCCGATGTTTGGCTGAAGCCTTCTAGTGGAAGTAACTGGTGTTGACATTCCCTTATTTAATGCGACTTTCACGCACACGCATAGCCTATAAGCACTCTTTAATATGAATGGATGCATCCAATTCACCTTGGAGAAGGTTAATTCTAGAAAGAATAGTTTCAGTCGGTGGTCGCGCATACAAGGCATTCAACCGTCTCTCCATTGCATCACACTGCCTATCGGGTTGGTGAAATTTTATGTTGCTCCAAGAACTCATCTTGGAGGCCATCTACTAGAGGTTTGAAAAAATATCTGAATTTCCACCCTTCCATCCTGATTGGACCATCTTTTCACATTCATGATCTTTTGCCCAGAAACTTTTGAATATAAAAGGTTTCCCCTATCTTTGAATGCGACCTATGTGAGAAAAATCAACGATGACAGGGCAGTGGTATGAAGTATTCAATGCCATGTGGAAGACTTGGAACATTTTGAAAATGTTGGTCCATTCCGTAGAGCCCAAAAATCTATCTAGGCACTCAACAATACACGAATTTTCTGAGTTCCCTCAAAAACCAGGTGAAGGGGCTACCAGAAAAACCAAGGTCATCCAGTTTTGCCTTGGAGATCGCATTAAAGATGCTAGACATCACAGTAGAGGACTGAAAAACTCCCCTGATTTTTTCATTCTGAGATAGAATCTCGTTAAAGTCACCACTAAACAGGACAGAACCATACATTCTTCACCGTAGTGAGTAGATAAGATCCCATGATTTTCATTTCTCATTCTGAGATGACCGTCCATAAAAACCAACAAAGGTCCATGGTGGAGAGTGGCCCCCATGAATTGAAGCAACCACATGATTCAGGGAGTAAGAGATGATTCTAATGTCAATGTTATCCTTTCATAAAAGACACATCCCCCCAAGTGGCCTTGGCGGGGGACTGGGAAGCAGCAAAAAAAACCACATTTGTGCACAATACCAGTGTTGTCCTTGTTTTCCAACATGGGTTTGGACAAGAAAACCATGTGAGGGTGACTTTTCATGCAATGGCGCTGGAGAATCCAAACCGTTTGTGGGTTTCCAAATATCATTTATATTGTATTTAAATTTTATAATTTATATGCTTTGAAAGTCACCTACATGAAACATAATAATATTTCAAGTTGATGGTTTTGAAAAATTATAAATAATAAATTATAAATACAATCTAAATAAAATTTGGAACACTTACTAAACATACAAAAAAATTGAAAATAACAATATTTTCATAAAAATGATTAATTAAAAGTAATTTTAGTGGCATAATCTATTATTATTTTAAACCATTACATTTGTATTAATAGATTTTTTTACATTCCTTTCATTTTCAATTATTTATTATATATTTAATCAATGTTCTAAATTTCATTTTGATTTTAATTATACTATATTTTTTTTGTATTTATTTTTTACTATGGAAATATTATATTTTTAATCAATAATATATTTTTCATGTAAATTAGATTTTATTTATTATATTTAAAAAATAATTTTTATTTTCATCAAAATTTTAGATGTTTAGACTATATTTTAAGTTTTATTTAAATTGTTTTTATAGTTTATATTTTATAAGATTTTAAAGTTACCTACTTGAAATTTAATAAGTTTTTCTATGTTTCAAGAAGTCGAATTTGAAATCCTATAAAATATGAATTGTAAGTAAAATACAAATGACAATTGAAACAATGGCTAAATGTGTAAAAATGGTTTATAGTAAAAAAAAATTCATCATTTTAATAGAAATACAATCATATAGTGGATAGAATACATTCTTGTTTCAAATAATTTAAATCAATAGCACACACATATATAAATAAATGAGTACAATCACTGTCTATGATAAGGTCCCATACCACAATCTAGTGTGAAAATGGGACGTTCGGATCAAGATCTTCGACCTCTATACTGGAGTGGAGTATGATGAATTGGAGAGGGATATTCCTAACCCTGAATGTCGAATGCTCTAGCTATGACTCACCAGGAGGAGGTGTCAGCTGGATGTCATCATGTACATCCAATCCTTCTCCCACTGCATAAGTAGAAGGACCTACCATCATCTCATGGGGGAACCACAAAAGCCAGTGAAGGCTCAGGCATGAAAGGCAGAGGCATGGGAAATGAACCCTCATAGAAGCTCAGATCAGTTATACCTAGAGAAAAATATGGATATCCTAACAACACAAATGGATCTCATTCATCCTGATACACATCCCCAACCAACTAAGGATGGACTATTAGAGAGCCGATCTCTACCTACAGAATAGGCGAGGCATCACGTGCAGCATGACGTGGTCTATGTCATTGTCGTCCTGAATCCTCCACATCAGCAGCTGCTGGAGGAGGTTCCTAAGTAGGAACATCCTCTCCCTAGCTAGGAACGTCATCTCCCTAGGGTAGACGATCAAAGATACTATCGTGTAAAACACAATACGTTGGCATCATCCCTTGCACTGCAGCATGGTATGCTGTCTGGCTAAAAAACTCCCCCTCATCTAGACGAGACATTCAGATAACATGTTGTAGTCGAGCATTCTATAAAGAGATTAAAAATGAGTTTAAAAAAATCACAACAAACAAACTAATGGAAATTTATTAATTTATCAGATCTTGGTTCCCTTTGCCGTGTGGAGAAAGATACAGTATAAGCTTTAGTCTACACCATGGCTCATACTCGAGCTGCTCTTCTAGAGGGAATCACATAGTACACATACCCTTAATAGGAAATAACGCTTGTCTGTGTCAGAGGTCCAGATACTCTACATTTCACTCGCGTCAGTCAGTATCCTACCTCCCTCTCAGCTTCACGGAATGAAGCGCTACTGACCATTTAGGTGGAAAGGGAATACACTGAATAAATCCAAACTAGCGCATGACTCTATCAGGCTGGTACCACTCAACAATATGAAAGTGAATGAGAGACACTAAAACCATGACATCATGAATCCCATCAGTGTAGTATGCAGGTAGCTAGTATAATAGATCCCAATATAGCAGTCATGCAATCTGAAATGACATGTGACATTTGTCAAAAAAATTGTTACTAAAAACCAAAAAATATAATATTATGAAATCGATTAGTCAATGAAAGATTGTATATACTTACATCGATGAGTACTAGATTGTACAACATGAGATGACATCACTACTACAAAAAGGCCTTTAACAGCACTAGAATAGGCCTTTATTAGCGCTAAAAAAGAATTGCTAATTTGAGTGCGGTTAAAAACCCAAAACTTTTATCAGCGTGTTTTTAGCGCTGTTAAAGTGCCCTTTAACAGCATTTTTTTAGCACTGATAAAAGCAGCGTTGTTAAAGGGGGTATTTTTTTTGTAGATTTCAATGAGCATCCAACCCCTTTATTAGTGCTTCCAAGACCTCTTTAAGAGCACTCCACCCCTTTTTATCAGTGCTTTGCGAATTTCCAGCCTCATGTACGCCCTCCTTGATTCGAACCCTGCACCTCTCCTTCGATGATGAAACGCCTTTACCATTACACCATGTTGTTTTTATTTCTATTGAATGATATATATATATATATATTTACATATATTTATATAATTTTTTTAAATACATTTATACAATATATGTGTGTGTGTGATATATATATACTTATATTTATTTAAATATAATATATATTATATTCATTTACATATACTAGAATATAATATAAATATATTTAATAAAATATAAAATATTAAATAAATAAATAAATAAATAAATAAATAATAATAAATAATAATTGAATAAATAATAAATAATAAATAACACATAATAGATAATAGATAATTAATTAATCAATTAATTAATATTTAATAAATAATTAAATAAATAATGATTAAATTAATAATAAATAAATAAAAAACCCTAAAATGTTAAGAAACTCTAAAAACCCCAAAAACACTAAAATGACCATAAAATTTGATTTGGGAGTCCTTTTTCACTACAAGAAAATACTGTTTTAGCGGCGGTTTTAAAAACCGCCGCGAAAAAACTGCCATTAAATTTTTTTTTTAATTTTTTAAAAATATCTTCTAAAAAAATCAATTTTTTAACTGCGGTTTTATGAAAAATGCCGCAAAATTAAAAAAAAAATTATGAAAAATTTTTATTTATTATTTATTATTTATTTATTATTTATAATCAAATATAGTTTATTATTTATAATTTTATATATTTATAATGTGTCAATTAATTAATATTTATAATTATTAGTTAATAATATTTTTAAACTAAAAACAAATCTCCAATAAGTTGAAGAACATAATTTGGCATCAAATGACCACAACTTCTGATTTGAGAGTCCATTTCAGCTCCACAACCAGTCAAATCGAAGTTTATCAAATGAGAAAAAACCAAGTGAGATTTAAATCACGTGTTAATCAAAGGAAAACAATATATTCAAAATTCAAAAGTCGAAAACCGAACTCGAACTTAAAACGACCATAACTTTTAATCTGGGTGTCCGTTTGGGCTCTACCACATATCAAATCGAAACCTGTGACGAGCTCTACGCCTCTTAGTCTGGTACCAACTCTTTAAGTATTGAACCTCTTTTTATTCCGCCATAAATACTGAGAAGGTCTCCGAAACAGAGGTTTTAGTTGCAGACACCGATTTCTTAAAATTCAAACAGTTATAATTTTCGATCCAGGTGTCTGTTCGGTTTATATCACATGTCATATCGAAGCTCATTTCACGATCTTCAATTTGACTGGTTGTGGCAATGAAAAAAGAGTCTCACACCATATTTTATAGTCATTTCAGTGTTTTTAGGGTTTTCAGAGGTTCTTAATGTTTTATGATTTAATTAATTAATTAATTAACAATTAATTTATTTAATATTAATTAATTAATTAATTATAAATTAATTATTATTTATTTATCTATTATTTATTATTTATTTATTTATTTAATATTTAATATTTATTTATTTATTATTTAGTTATTATGTACACATCAATTATTAATTAATTAATTAATTAATTACAAGTTTATTATTCATTATATATATATATATATATTATTTATTTATTTGTTATTCATTATTTATTAATTATTAATTAATTAATTATTATTTATTAATTATAAATTATAAATTATTAGTTATTAGTTATTAGTTATTATTAATTAATTAATTAATTATTTATTTATGTAATTAATTATTAATTATTAATTATTAATTATTAATTATTTATTAATTTATTTTAATTTACTAAAATATTAATTTATTATTAGTTTATTATTCATTTATTATATATTTATTTATTATTTATTGATTATTTATTAATTAAATATTAATTAATTATTAGTTATTTATTATATATTAAATATTAATTATTTCATATTAAATATTTCATATTAAATATTAAAATTTAAATAATAATTATTAATTAAGAAATATTAATTTTATAATTATCAATTTATTAATTATTATTTATCATTAATTAATTATTTATCTATTTATTTATATATTTATGTATTTATGTATTTATGTATTTATTTATTATTTATTATTTATTATTTATTATTTTATTTTTAATTTACTAAATATTAATTTATTATTAATTTATTATTTATTTATTTATTCAATAATCAATATTTATTAATTATTTAATAATGATTTAATAATGATTTAATAATGATTTATAAATTTATAAATATTAAATATTAAATATTAATTCTTAATTCTTAATGATCAATTATTAATTATTAGTTATTATTAATTATTAATTATTAATTATTATTTTTTTATTATTTATTATTTATTAGGTATTATTTATTTATTTATCTATTATTTATAATTTATTATTAATTTGTTATTTATTTATCCAATATTAAATTATTTTTTAATTAATTTATTATTTATACATTACTTATATATTATATGTTATATATTATATATTATAAATTATAAATTATGAATTATAAATTATAAATTATAAATTATATATTATGTATTATGTATTATATATTATGTATTATGTATTATATAATATATAATAGATAATAGATAATAGATAATAGATAATATATAATAGATAATAAATAATAAATATTATTTATTATACATTATACATTATATATTATGTATTACATATTATGTATTACATATTATGTCTTATATATTATGTCTTATATATTATATGTTATATGTTATATATTATATATTATATATTATTAATTATTAATTACTGATTATTGATTAATAATTATTTAGTGTGTATCTATTTGTTATGTATTAGTTGTTTTTTCAATTAATATATATATATATATAAGTATATTAAATTCAATTTAATGGCAACATGAAGAGGCTGCTCGAGTGGTAAAGTCTTTGGAGAATAAGCAAGAGGTAAGAGATTCAAATCTCACCCAATGCAGAATTTCTATATATGGCATGAGCATGTGCATGGAGATGAGAATGTGCGTGATAATAATAAATAAATAAATAAATAAATTACGAAAATAAAAAAAATAAAAAATTAATAAAAAATTTCCAATATAAAATAAATAAATAAATAAATCATGAAAAAAAAAATTACGAAAAAAATAAATAAAAAAATAAATTACTAAATAAAAAAAAATAAAGAAAAAAAAAATTAGCGATGGTTTAAACCGCCGCTAATTATTTCTCGACACACGATTTAGCGGCAGTTTAAACCGCCACTAAATACAAATTTTGGTGTAGTGTTTCAGCTCCACAATCAGTCAAATAAAAGATCCTGAAACGATCTTTGATATAATATGTGGTGCAGGCTTAACGAACTCTTGGATCAAAAGTTATAGCCATTTAAATTTTAAGAAATTGGGGTCGTCGACTAAAAACTCTGTTTTAGAGGCATTCTGGGTCTTTCTAGGAAAAAAAGAGGGGACAATTCTCAAAGAGTTGGTCCCAAACTTACATGGCATTGAGCTAGTTGCAGGCTTCAATTTGATATGTGATAGAGTCCAAATGAACATCAGGATCAAAAGTTATGGTTGTTTGAAGTTTGAGCTACGTTTTCAACTTATTTTAGATCTTTTATTACTTTTTTTTTTATTTTTGTTACCATTAAATTGATATTAAATGACTATTAATCGGTAATAATAAAGAAATTATTAATTAATTTTTTTAATTATTTTATAATCCATTTTCACTAAATATCTTATATATTAAGTATAAATGCATATTTACCTTATTTGAAACACATTTTAAAAAATATTATATATATATATATATCATTATAAATATATTTATATATTAATATATTATTTTTAATGATTTTTTTGAAGTATACTTTTATGAGTACTTTTTACAAGGGCTGATAAAGGGGGTCTTTATCAGCGCTTCTAAAAAAGCGCTAATAAACCCCCCCTTTATCAGTGCTTGTTAAAAAATGTTGATAAAGGTTCCCCTTTAACAATGATTTTTTAGCACTTTTAAAGAACCCATTTAATAGCACTAAAAAAGGGTTGTTAAAGACCCCCTTTAACAACACTTTTTTAGCACTGCAAAAGTTGGTCTTTAAAAGCAATTTTAGGTAGCGCTGTTAAAGCCCTATCACTGGATAAACCCAGTTTTGTAGTAGAGTATACACCCATATTGTGCCTCGATGTCCTGAAAAATTGGTGTTCCTGAATCCACCTGTAAGGTACAACATAGAAAGTGATAAATAATAAGAAATTAAATTTAATAACTCATAGTAGCATCAGAAAACAATAAAGATGAGTGATCATATCAGCATCCACATGGAGCAACATACATCGCATATACATGGAGCTCCTGACTAGCAACAATAAGGGAGAGGGTAGGGATGCGCTCTCATGAACACATCTGAATAAGGATTAAACTTCCCCCAAGATCAGTGCAATCTGATTGGCATGCCATGCATATGTTAGAACCAAGGTTGTTTGTTTCTAGAAATGGAGTTTGGTTTGTGTTTGTTGTCAATCCACACTGGGTTGATCAAGGAGTTTTCACGATAAGTGATCTTACAGTACATATTGACAACAGTGCTGAAGGTGGCATCAGTTCCCAGTGTTTTCCAAATTTTTGGGCTCCAAATCTGGAGGAAGGGCTAGCATCGTGAAATATTGTTTTCTATAATCAACTTTTCACAAATATGGTAAAGTCATGGGTTTCATGAAGACTGGATTGAGGATCATGAATATGTGGAGCATCGCAAATGGATACAGTGATCTTTGCAATTACGAGAAGTGGAACATTGCGACTGCATGATGTGTTGACAATGATCTCCACGACTAAATCAAATCTGAGCAGAGAATCAATAAGAGAGGAGCACCATAAAGACGTTTTTGGTAGATCTGAAAAATGCGTTGGTGGAGGCAGAGCATCATGAATGACCAAAGCAATAAATATAAGGAAACCCCTCTTTATTTAGTATAAAGTTTTTCAAGGAAAATATGAAATCACTTCGATTTTGTGAAGCTAGGGGAGCTCTACGAATCTAGATTTCTATGCGAGATTGAGCATCGCTAAAAGACTAGTTTAGTCTTGACTGATTCCAATGCTTCTAAGTAAAGGGTACTTTGTGATGATGGGGTATTCTGCATTGACTCAGTGATCTTCATAAAGGTAGTTTGTTCTGTGAAGGCAGGGTGATTCGTGAATGTAGTGAGCATCACGAAAAGCAATTTTGAATATCGGTTTTTCAATTAATAGGGGTTTCAAAGTGCATTAACTTAGGTCTGTAGTGAAAGCTGAGTCTCATTCTAGATAGGGACAAAGGGTTTAATACAAATCTATAGAATCAAACTTCAAGTCAATAAACTGAGTTAGACTTCTCTCAAATTAGTGCACTAGGGGGAGTTGATGAAAGTGTTCTGACGGACACAGTATGCTATTTCTAAAATCTTGTAAAGGAAGTGTTCTTGGAATAGAGTAACTATGTTTGAACTCTTGTATTCCACAAATAGTGAAGATTAGTGGATTTAGGTATGACAGACACATTGTCAGAGTATAATCCTTAGACTAGCCCTTAATGGTGAACCAAGTAAAACTGTTGTGTTATCTATTTGCATGTGAATGTTTTATTACTGCACCATTCCAACATGTAGGTTCAATGAGTTCCTACCAACATGGGAATATGATCCATTTCTTTAAAATAAAAATTTTACACCTTGATTTACCCCTCCCCTCTCAGGGTGCTATGGGGTCTTATAGCATAATGCTCTATAAGTGTATTCTAAGCACATAAATCCTCAGCTGTATCTCCCATCCTAGTCAAAATCTTCTAGAAGCCCTAAATACATCATGTTCACATGCATACCAGAGTTATCAATGCATATTTTATATCCAATGAGCCGTAAGATATATGAACAGGCGTGACACATGACAGCTTGCTCGTCAGCATCAGCAAATAACTGTGCAAAGTGCATCACAAGCCACCTTATAGATATAGACCCAACATCTGCAGCATCATAAACACCAACAATGTCAAGGCCTAGCAATCCCTATACATGATCAGAACAGTCTCTATAGGTGTGTCTTATAACAGCACCCCTGGATAGGAAGACCGAGCAGAACTTCCACATCCTCAAGGGTGATGGTCATTTCTCCTTTAGTCAAGTGTAATGTGTTGGTCTTAGGTCTCTATATTTCAATGATAGAATCAAGGAGGTGATGATCAACAAATGTAAAATAAGACACAACAATTCCATAGAAGCCATCATAGTGTAGGTATGGTATAATGGCACCTGGAGTTGGAATGTGATGAAAATGGTGTGCTCTACACACCCTAATCTGTCGAACCTCACAACCCACTAGCACATCGTGTGAAACATGCCTATACTGCTCAGTGAGTAGCGTAGTATCCTCTATATCTATGTATAAAAATGAAATAAGTCTTCAGTGTAAAATGTAAATATAACATTATAGTTAGCAGATTTTTATGACTGATAGAATGTAAGATATAATATTTGTATTCCCATTATTTTATGAAGTTTTTCTTACCAAAAGAAAAGGGAATGTCTTAATGTTTCTCAAAGAATAATTCTAAAGTGGTTTTAGATATGGTTTTACCTTGTAAAGGGTGTTTTGTTAAATTGGTAATGTTTGATTTATGAAACAGCTTGTGCCATCCGGCCTTGAATGCTTACTTGATCTATGTTTGGGAATTGTTTTGGAAAACTATGGGTTTTTTATAAAATAAATCCAAATTGATTTTAAAGGTTTACTTGAATTTAGTCTATTTTCTTGTGGTTTAGTTTTTAAATTGTTTTCAAACTAGTTTATCAGTTTTAATGGATAAAATAATTAAATAGATTCATACTAGGCTTCGTGCCTCACACCCTGCTTGGGCCCTTCTTGGGAATTTGTTGATGTCATTTTCCCAATCTCAGTTTTCAAAGGTGACTAGGTTTTTCTTCTATTATTTTTAGAATAGAGTCAAGTTTTTAAAGGGGGTTTACTTTAGAAATAGATTTGTGCACACATAGGTTATATAGGTTGGAAACACTTATGGATTGAGGCTTTCTTTGATTTATAGAACATATACCAATAAGTGATATCTCAAATGGTGTTCTTTGTAATTTATGTATGATTTATCACATGATGGTATATTTCATGATTATCTTCTCAAATGATTGCTTTATAGTGTACTATGGATAGTTTGATTATGATTTCATGTTATATCACATGTACTTATCATATTCCTTGAAATGTGAATATGAAAGGCTTATTATTATTTCATAGTAAAATAATTCATAAATGTTAGAAAATTATAAAAAATAAAGGATCTTAAATTAACACAATGTAATTGATAATATGAAAATTTCACATTGTAGACAATATATCATTGTGTCTGAGAGTGTGAAATCAATCAAAAAAATGTTAGGGAATAGTTTCCTTTTATAAACTTCCTGATGAAATATGCCGCATCTCAAATGTTTCTCTTATTCTTGAGTCCAATCTATCTCATTCCGCATCCTGATGGACTTCAGTCTTCCACATTGTCACAACTTTTTGATGTCAGGTATCAATATTGTATGGTCGTTTTCAATTGGGAAATATTAATACTCCCCAATAGGTGTCCATGGTGAAATATAATAGTTAGAAATGGCATCCAACTGGTACACTAGATCAACATATTATTCCCATGATATGTTCAAAGAGGCACATGTTGTGATGATGTGTGTGCATGGAAACCGTAATGCCTGGAAGTTTCCACATTGACATTGCCTCACTTCTAATAATACCACCAAGACTCAACTGCTACTATTTTTTATGGGGATTGGACACTCTTGAACTTCAAATCGAGAGTCTTATCAGTGTAAAAGGAACACTTGATAAGTAGAAACATCTTTAATTTTATTTTCAATATCTCTTTGAAAGTGTCTTCTATACCTTAGCCACTACCTAATCCCATCCACAGTCTGTTTTTATCTATCAATTAATTACTTAACACAATGATACAATGTCTCCTAAATTAGGCAAGTTATAGGTAACTTGAAAAGCCCATTGAATACACCATTTATACACTCCACAATGTTTGTGGTTATGTGCCCGTACCTCTTCACCCCATCATATTCCAATTTCTATTTTTCTTTTGGAATCCACATCATATAATCATAAAATACTTGATTAGCCCTATATATCTCTTCGAAAAATTATTCAAACCTTCATTTATCCAGCTCATATGATACACAAAAGTGATTATATTTAACATAAAATAATTTTATCATTACATTGAAATAGTAAAAAATAATAAAGAGATTGCATACCATGCCTCATTATTTCCTTCTTCATAGGTTCATCATGGAATGTTTTGTGCATGTTTCTAGTAAGGTGTATGATGTAGTACCGATGATGTTCATTTAGGGGTATCCATGTATCAGGATCCACATCAATTTCCACATTTATTTCCTCATTGATTTCATGATGATGATCAAATATAAAAAAGAAACACTGAATGAGGGTGAAATGGTTATTGATATATGCTAAAAACCAACTCCATGATTCATAATTTTCCTTCTTCAGAATGTAAAATGAAAGGGGCATAGGTGAATGGTTTCCATAATCAACAACACACCCATGTATTTTCTCTATATAAATATTCTGTCAATATGTATGAACTGTTTTCATAAAAAAAATGTAGAAATACAGGGGAGGAATTCCTAGAACAACCGATGAAATTTGACATGAGATGGATCAAGTCGGTTAGCTTGAGAAACATGTTCATTCATATTAATATGGAAAAAATTTGGTCATTGTGTCTTAGTATGGATAGAAATTATGGAAACACATGATACGATTAATCCTAATTGCCATAGACCTTGACAATTTCTTGCTATTTTCCTATCCGTGCCTTATTATAGGAAATATTATAACCAAAAGTTATTTGTATCCTCTCTTGAACAAGGGATATAGGAACATCTTAGTAGGTCCTAATCATCTCAATGATATTAGATGACACAAATTCAGTATCTAATGAAGTATGATCTTGTGTCAGGTTTGGATGAATGTAAGTATGAGCTACCTCAATCTTTGAAATTCCCCAACCTCCAAATGTAATGTCAATAATCTCTATAAAATAGACTCTACAATCATCCCCAAAATTATCACACTGTATGATTTATTTTGTATGACTTGATTCCTAAACTAAATATTTATAGTGCCTCTCAATATGAAATCTTTTTAGTATGTTTTCCAATACATTTTTACTTGGAAAATCCCTTCCAACATATAATGTTTTTTCTATCTCACTAAACCTATCCTCTACAACTTTAGGAAACTCAGTTGTAGGTGAGATAACATTCCAGTCGAATTTAGGAAAATGTTCCATTGCTTCCGACCAAGATGAAAATAGCGGTGGATGATTTATTATGGGTTAAGGATTTTGTATAACTACTTAATTTCTAGAAACATCCTCCCCAACTTTTTCTTCTTCCTCCTGATCATATAACGATTCACTATTTATTTCCAGCCTTACAACACTGTTTTAAACTGATTTTGTATTGAAAATTTAAAATATAATAATAAAATTAACTTCATGTTTTATTTAATAATTTAATGTTTATCAATGTTAAATAGGTCAATTTTACTTGTTTTAATTATTACATTATATGAGGAGTTGATTTGGAGATCCCACTATGGAATTCGAGCAAAACAGGCCAAACTGCGCAAGCACTCGAGCACACTTGTGGACTTCAACATTTATTGTGGATACTACATACATAAAATTGGGATTAAAATTGACGTACAGTTGTAAAATTATGTGGGATAAATTTCTATATAATACCATGGATCCTAATTCGTCCATTTGTTGGCCCAAAAGTGGCCCACAATGTGAAGCAATTCTGGGAAGGTCAGATTGGACCAACCTTATGTATTTGGGCCATAACTCTGGCCTCAGACCTCAAATTTTTCTGATTCCACCTCCATTGGATAGATAACTATAATTTCCACCTCTAAACCGAATTTAAGGACAATTAAACATGTAATGTTTATTAAACTATCCAAATAAATTTGGTGGAAAAATCTATCATGAAAAAATCACCTACACCCATAGACCATTGACTTTTCTTGAATCCAACTTGCCAAATTTATCTTTAAAATCACCCCATGGATCATTTTAAAGTCTGGAAAACCAATGGCAAGGTTGATTCTAATTTAGTAGACTTATTCATCCATTTTATCCTTCTTCTACATCATATACTTCTAAACCTCTTAGTGATAAATTTGGGGGGTATCCTTTGTTTTAATCCCAAGATACACACTTGTAATATTTGGAGGGTGATTGAATTTATATTGTTTTAGTATATTTTTATTCATTTATACTTTTTTTTATTTTGTTATTAAAAAATAAAAATAAATAGAACAATAATCCTCATGATTTCATGCATAACTCATATCTTGTAATGATTTGAGCATGTTCGTCTATTTTCTCACCCTTACATTTCACGAGTGTGTGGATGGATTATGTTGGTTGATAAAATCTAGAAGCTAGAACCCATGAATATGAATGATCTTTTATTATGGAAAATTTTATCGTTAACACAAATATGGTCATCTCATCATGTTGTTGATGTGATGCCTTGATTGAGCTCAGTTTTCACATCGATGCAGTTTTGTTGATTTTGAGTGGTCACCAATAATCAATATCATTGATCAATAAAATACTAGGTGTTAACCTAGTAATAACTCACATACCATACTAGTTTCAATGTGTATAAATCAAAGAATAAAATTTCTTTTCCACTTACCTTGAGAGCGATAATGAATGAGCATCAAGGGACACTCACCCGGACTGATGATGATTTCTCCAACCAATTTATCTCACATAGTAATATAGTTTCTATTTCTATTTTAAAATAAAAAAAATCCAAGTTTTATAAAATAATATTCCCCTTTTACTTTTATAATCATTTTTTAAAATTTAATGATCTAAGGATCCTTCAAGAGATGACCTAGGGTTCTTGCTATACTGTAGAAATTCAAGTTAAACTAAACATCTAATTTGATGAACTCAACAACATGATAAAATTTTGGAACTATTTTTGGTGATCCAAGATCATTTTCTTTCTTTTTATTTCTTTCTTTTTCTTTTTATTTATTTCCCATTCCAATATTTCCCCCTTACCTTTTGATCATTTTTGTTTTTGTTTTTGTTTTTGTGCATGTTTCTTCTCTCTATCTCTCTATAATTCTATAGTATAAAATTCTATTTTATTTTATCCTTTAATTATTATTAAGTGATTTTAATTTATTCATATTACATTAAGAAAAACAAAAAAAACTTCACAACTTTGTTGTATGATAATATCTGGAAAATAATTATTACTTCAAATTGACCCATAAATTGAAAAGAATCTTCACTCAAAAATTAGGTCATGTAAATTAGGATTGTAAAGTAACATTGAGAAACCCCTTGTGGAACCTCAATTGGTCCCAAACCAATCAAAAACTAAACCAAATCAAACCCTAGAAATCACTAATGTAAATAATTGAACTTTAAAAGAACTGACCACACTTAACGTGGAGTACCAACCTGCGTACATCCAATACCTTGAGGAAGCAACCAACTTTGAGTTAAGATTGAGGCTCATCCAACTCCTTCCAAAATTCCTTGTTCTTCTTGGTGAGGACCCTCACAAACATCTCAAGGAGTTTCACATATTGTGCTCCATCATGAAACCCCAAAATGTGACTGAGGACCTCATAAAGTTTAGGGCATTCCCTTTCTACCTTGATGGTGTAACCAACGACTGACTATACTATTTTCCTATCACAATTGGGTGATGGAATAATCTTAAATGACTATTTCTATAGAAGTTTTTCCCTACCTCCTGAACTAAATCAATTATAAAAGAAATCTATAAAATTAGGCAATCATAAGAAGAGACCCTTTATGAATATTAGGAGAGATTCAAAAGACTTTTCTCAAGTTTATGCCACCACCAAATTAGTGAATAATTGCTAATTCAATAATTCTATGAGGGACTTATCCCCATGAATCATGCTATGATAGATGTTGCAGTTGGTGGTTCCCTAGTTGATAAAACTCCTACCACTGATCATGACTTAATAGACAACATGACTCAAAATGCACAAAAATTTGGTATAAAAGAAATTGCTCCCACTTGAGGAGTTCATGAGATAATACATTCATCCCTATAAAAAAGGTAAATAATAAACTTGATGATATGAATACCCTTATAAGGAAATTATCTCAAGCACAAGCTAATTCACACTCTCCTCTCATTCTATTACATTGTGTTATTTGTTCTGATAACACTCATTTTTATTACCAATTCCCACAACTTCAGAATTCATCTAATTCTTGTACAACAATATCCCCTAGGAATACATTCCAACAAGAACCTCCCTTCAAGCAAGAACCATTCAGGCCAAATCCAAACCTCGGGTGCCAACAACAACCACAGTACCGACAAGGGGGAAACTCTAGCTACCCTAAATAGAATTGGTATCAACAAGGCCAAGGTACTAAACCTTATTACCCTTCAGAATCTCAAAACAATCCCCCTCCTCCCAAATCTAAAGAAATCCTTGAGGAAATGGTGAAGAAAATGGAAACCCAGAACCTCCAGTTCCAAAATATCACACACTCAGTTATTCAAGACCTATGAACTCAAGTGGGACAACTATAAAACACCATTAGTGAGATAAAGATGCATGGTTCTAGATAACTACCATCCAAACATATTGCTAATCTAAAGGATAAAGGGAATGTATGTGAAATCACACTTTTTAGTGGTAATGAAGTTTATTATTCCAATTATTCTACCCAACAGGTATGTCCCCCTCTTGAAAACTCACTTGATCTACCCACAAAAGATTCTAGTAACAAAAAACAAAACAAAAAGGGTAAACAAATTATCATTGAGGATTCCCCTGAATAATCCATTCTACTTCCTTTCCCTCAAATACTCTCTAATCCTACAATTTTTTTCGATAATGGTATTGATAAAGAAACAATGAATACATTTAAAACGTACAAGTTAACATTCCTATTTCGGAAGAAGTTAAACAAATTATTCATTATTTCAAATTTCTTAAAAAACTTTACACCCATAGATGACAACTGAAGGGGAATGAGAGATTCAAACTTGGAAAGACTGTCTCAACCTTGATACAACCAGAAATGCCAACAAAATTCAAGGATCCAAGAATATTCACGATACCTTTAACCATAGGGAAAACTTCTTTTCTGATGTAATGCTAGATTTAGGTGCTTCAATTAATGTAATGCCTCACTCCGTTCATACTTCTTTGTAGGTTATAGAGCTTAAATGAACAAGAATTGTCATGAAACTTTACAACTGGAGAACAACACACCCATCATGAATGATCGATGATTCCCTAGTAAGAGTGAAAGATATCATATTTCCTGAACGCTTCTACATTCTTTATATGGAAGATACCCAAACCCAAGGACATTCTCCTATCATACTTGGGATACAATTCCTTAAAATAATAAATAATATCATCAATGTTTATAAAGGTATGTTGTCCATGGAGTTCAATTGAGAAAAGGTATGTTTTAATATCCTTGATTCTATGAAACACCCCATGAAGAGCACTCAACTCTTCCTGTCTATTTGATGGAACTTCTCTCTAGCAACACACACAAACAACATTATCTCCTCAACCCATACTCTGATTCATTTTATTCTTCTTCACTATTGGATGATTTGATTTTTGATTCATGTTTTGAGTGTTGTGTGGGTTCATAAAAGTGTAATTTTTGTGTTTTAACTGGTGAGTGTGTTCATTCTGAGCTACCCATGACCATTGATGATTCTATAAATCTCATTTCTATTGATTCTATTTCCTTTGAGAATAAACATGAGAAGATAAAAAGTTTCATGGACCTCACTCCCCTAGATCCTATCCCTCAATCCAAAAACCACCAGTGTTAGAATTAAAACCACTTAAATATAATTTTAAATATTCATATCTTGAGGGTATTGACCGATTTCCCGTCATTATGTCCAATAATATCTCTCCACAACAGGAATCAAAACTACTCGACCTTTTGAGAGAGTGTAAAAAAATGATAGGACTCAGATTAACCCATCTATTTATATGCACCATATACTTTTAAATTATTAGGCTAAACCCATAAGACAAGATCAACACAACTTGAATCCCACTCTCCTTGAAGTGGTAAAATTGGAAGTCAGTAAATTACTTACTATTGGGACCATCTATCTTATATTTGATATTAAATAGATAAAACTAGTGAAAATTATGCCTAAAAAACTAGAATAACAGTTCTATCAAATGAGCGGAATGAATTGGTTCCAACTCATGTGCAAAATAGCCGGTGAGTTTATATTGACCACCATCAACTAAATCAAGACATTTTAAAGGACTAATTCCCTCTACCTTTCATTGACCAACTGTTAGAAATATTGGATGGTAATTACCATTATTGTTTAATTTATGGCTATTCAGGTTATTTTCAAATCCATATAGCCCCTAAAGATCAAGAAAATACAACATTTACTTGTCCATTCGACACATTTTCATACAAAAGGATGCCTTTTTGTCTCAGTAATTCCTTTGGTACTTTTAATCAACATATGTCGAGTAATTTTTTTGAGTACCTTGAGAATTGTATGGAAGTTTTTATGGATAATTTCATGGTTTATGGATCTTCCTTTGATGAATGTTTGAAACACATAGGTTCTATCCTCCACCGTTGCATAAAAAAAGATCTCATATTAAATTGTTGGAAATTTCATTTCATGGTTGAGTGGGGGATAGTTCTTGGGAATGTTATTTCAAATGAGGTAATTCAAGTTAATAAATAAAAAATTGAATTAATTTCATCTCTTATATATCCAAAATGTATTTCTAAGGTGAGATTATTCTTGGGTTATGCTGGTTTTTACCACCGATTCATTAAATACTTTAGTAAGACCACACTTTCCTTGTCCCAATTATTACAAAATTATTTTGAGTTTGAATTTGATAAAAAATGTGAGGATTATTTAAATTCACTAAAAAGAAGTCTCACGTCACCTCCCATAATCCAACCACTAAGGTGGGATCTCCCCTTTGAACTTATGTGTGTTGCCTCTAACTTTGATGTTTGGCCAGTTTTATCACAAAGGGTTGAGAAGTCTTCTCATTTCATTGCATATGCCTTATGTACCCGTGAACCTACCTTAGAAAACTACAAAACCCTTGAAAAATAACTACTTTCTATTATATTTTCCTTGTAAAAAATCTAATCATATCTTCTTGGGTTAAAAAATAATTTTTCTTTCTGATCATCCTACCCTCTATTTTCTCCTTAAGAAACCCAAAGCTAAGCCCCACCTCATACAATGGATGCTCCTCCTCCAGAAGTTTAACCTTGAGATTCAAGATAAGAGAGGAGTCGAAAATGTGGTAGCTGACCAAGTTAGTAGTATTTACCCATCATTAGACCACCATATTGAATCCTCCCTCCCAATTAGCGAATTATTTCCTCATGATAACCTTTGTGATGTTGTGGAACTTACCCCCTAGTATGTGAATATTGTGAATTTTATAGCAGCATCAAGGGTCCTCAATAATTTTAGCACTTCACAATATCAAATACTTAATATTGATTCATGATAAAAAATTTAGGATGACCCTTAATAGTTTAGAATTTTTAGTGATCAAGTTGTTCATAGGTGTGTCCTTGACCATGAGTTTACCATTATTTTGATATTCTGCCACACTTTGGCTTATGGGGCCCACCTTGGCTCTCTACATACTACTCGAAAGGTCCTTGAATTTTGAATTTATTGTCCAAAATTGTATAGATATCCTCATATATTTTTTAAGTAATGAAATTTATGTTAATTCACAGGGAATATCTCTAAGATGAATGGAATTCCCCAACAACCCATATTATTTTGTGAAATATTCAATGCATGGGGCATTGACTTCATGGGGCCTTTTCAAAATTCATTTAGCTTCATGTAAATCTTACTAGATATTTAATACATATATAAATAGGTGGAAGAAAATTCTTCCAGGACCAATGAATCTCAATTGATTGTTGATTTTTTGAGGTCTTAGATTTTCAACAGGTTTTCTTTTCCAAGATTCATCATTAGTGATTAGGGTTCACATTTTTAAAATCGAAACATGAAAAAATTGCTTCATAAGTATGGGGTTGTTCATAAAGTCTCAACTACATATCACCCACAAACTAAAAAACAAGATGAAATCTAAAATCAGGAAGTTAAGATAATCTTGGAAAAAACAATGCAACCCAATAGGAAATATGTGAGTTTGCGCTTGGATGATGAACTTTGGGCATACTGAACAACTTTTAAAACCTCGATCGTAATGTTACCATATAGTATTGTGTTTGGAAATGATTTTCACATCCTGGTGGAGGTAGAGAACCAGGAATATTGGGTTGTTAAACAATTTAATAAAAATCTCTCAAGTGTAGGTGAGTATAAGAACTTGAAAATTCAAGAGTTGGAAGAAATTAGGAATGATGCATATGAGAACTCCCCAATCAATAAATAGAAGAAAAAGGATATCCATGATGAGATGATTCATCAATGGTAGTTTTATATTGGTGATAGGGTCCTCATGTATAATTCTAGTCTAAAGATCCACCTAGGTAAGCTTTATTCCTGATGGCTCGGTCCTTACACTATTACTAATGTTTACCCTTTTGGTGCAATACATGTTTCACCTGAGTAGAGTTTTTTAAGTATTACAATCAATGGACATAGACTTAAAATAATTTACAAGGGTTTTAAAAAGCATCCGATGGAGGAAATACACCTTCAAGAAGCAACGTACCAGTGAAGCCCACCGAGTTTAATATTTCTTTCCCACATTCTATTTTATTACAATGATGACACTAAAAAATGTAGGTTTGTGTGTGTGGGGCAGGGGTACATTCATTGGTTTGTTAATATTTTCATTATCTTTCTTCTTTATTCTCTTTTTTGCTTGTTGAATAGTATTTTTACTTTTCCCTGACTAGTTGAGTTTATTAGGTTTTTCTTCATCTTTCTTCCCTTTTTTTCTCACTAAATAGTATTTTTACCTTTCCACCCTTTATTATGATCACTAAATTATATAAATTACTGAAAATTCTTGTCAAAATTCCTGATTCCATGTTGTTTTAACAATTAATGAAATTTTTTCTCAATTATGAAATGTGATTTTTTTCATGAATTTAACATTTGGGTGTGTTTTTTAGTAAATTGTTTGTTTTTTATCCTATAAATGGTTGTATATCTATGAAATCTTTGAGATTAATGATACCCTTTATGTGATTAGTTTATTGGAAAATTGTTTCACTAATATCTCCACACATATTTTCACCTAACCATGAATTGTGAATATTTATTACTTAATTAAAGGTAAATATAAGTTAGATTAATTTTTATCATCTTTATAAAATTATTTTTCCATACATTCATTCCTTATCTGAACTATTTTATTACTATACCGGATTTACCTATACGTGTGTACCTATTATCTGACTGTTGTATGCCCTAAAAAAAATAAAAAAAATCAAAAAACAAAAATAATGATAATAATAAATAATGACGGGAGTGATGAAATGTAAAAAAATGAGGATATCTAGGCTGGGAGCTTATGGTTTTACTTCTAATAATTATTAAGTGAGTGAGACTCATAATTTGATTGCAAAGGATGTAGGAAAGGTTCGATAGAAAGAATAAGGTAAGCATGATTTTTTTAAAAATAACTTATATTTACTGGATAGAAAGTGGAAGTACTAACATGAAATAGTTTTCACACACACACATGGAGAGTTAGTGTCATTATTGACTTTATAATTCCTTACTTATATTGTTATTATGCATCTCTTTTAATTTCATTCTAATACAATTTTTGAGACATCTTTTTCCATGTTCCCTGGGAATAACTCCTTGGTGTGGTTCTTGATTTGATCCCATTGCTATAATGAATTAAAATTCATTAAATGTTAAATATTCATGAAGTTAGAAATATATACATATATTTTTTTTTGGAAATGTTAATTTTCCTAGGAGTGAAAGTGTTTAGGTGTGGGGGTGTGATTGCATAGCGATTCACTATTTATTTCCACCATTACACAATTATTTTTAACTGGTTTTGTATTCTAAATATATTAATAAATTTAAATTCATGATTTATTAAATAATTAAATTTTAATAAATTTTAAATAGGTAAATTTTACCTGTTTTAATGATTACATTGTAGGAGGAGGTGATTTGTAGAGCCCATGATGGAATTCGAGAAAAACAGGCCAAACTACATGAGTACCCGAGAACACTTGTGGACTTCAACATTTAATATAGATACTACATGCATTCAATTCTTCTGAAAATTGGTGTAAGAATGTAAAAATATGTGGGATACATTTCTATAGAAGACCATGGAGACCAATTTATTCATTTGAAGGCCCAAAAGTGTCCCAAAATATGAAGCGATTCTAGGCTGGTCAGATTGGACCACCCTTCTATATTTAGGACATAACTTGGGGATAAAAACTAAAATTGAGGTTATTATATCTCCATTGGACATATAACTAGAAGTCCCCCATCTCCACCTAATTTCAGGACAATTGAACATTTTTTTGTTAGTAAACCATCTGAATCAACAAGGTGGAAAAATATGTCATGAACAGCTCACCTACACCCCTAGACCATTGACTTTATTGGATCAAACTTGCCAAAGTTTTATTTAAAATCACTCTATGTATTATTGGAAAGTTTTTAATGACTAGGGTTAAGGGTGAGTCAAATTTGATATATTTATTCATCCATTTTCTCCCTCTTATACAACATTTACTTCTAAACCTCTTAGTGATCGATTTGGGTGGTGTTCTTTGTTGTAATCCTGAGCTCCATTCTTGTAATATTTGGAAGGTGATTGAATTTCTAGGTTTTTAGTCTATTGTTATTAATTTACAACTTTTTAATTTGCTTTTATTCTGGTATGACCAAATAAAAATCAAATGAACAAGAATCCTCATGCTTTAATGCATAACCTGGATCTTGTGATGATTTGAGCATGTTTGTCTCTTTTCTCACCCTTCCCTTTAATGAGTGTGCATATATACCACTTTAGTTGATAAAATATAGAATCCTGAACCCATTAATATGCATGTTCTTTTATTATGGAAAATTTTATCATTGACACAAATCTGGTCATCTCATTACGTTTTTGATTTGATGCCTTGATTGTGTTCGGTTTTTACATCGATGTAATTTTATTGATTTTGAGAAATCACTGATAATCAAAATCATTGATCAATCAAATAATAGGTGTTAACCTGAAATAACTCACATACCATATGGTTTCAGTGTATATAAATCAAGTAATCAATGATATTTTTCACTTCCCTTGAGAACGATGATAGATGAGCATCAAGGGATACTCACCCAGATTGATCATGATTTCCCCAACCAATTTCTCTCACTTAGTAATATAGTTTCAATTTTTATTTTAAAATCAACAATCCCCAAGTTTTCTAAAATTACATTCCCCTTTTATTTTATAATCAAAAACATCTTTTTAATTTAATGATCTCAAGATCCATTGAGAGATGACCAAGGGTTTTTGTTATACTGTAGAAATTCTAGTAAAACTAAACATCTAATTTGACATGCTCAACAATGAGATCACCTCCTCAACAGCACTGTTTTCTTCATCTGTTCCCTAATTAGAGAATTTGTAACCATTTTTATTGATTGTGTACTATAAGAAGATCCTTTCTCAGTTTGAATATCCCCTTCATAGTAGTAGACACTAGGAAACACGATTCTCTATGTGAAAAATGTTTTTTGATCAAGATTCTGATAGTGTAAATAATATTGACAAAGAGGGTTGACCATACAATCTTCATTATACTAAAAATTTATAACATCTTCTTATATACTAATGTTTTGTAGTACAATTTTAAATCTTTATAAAGGTATTTTCAGTAGTTTCTAAAGAAAATATTAATCATCTAAAGCATACCCCCTAGAGTGTTAAACTAGGTGTGAAAAAAATATCATTGGCATGCACTAGTTCCTGACCAAGTCTAGATTAATGTAGTGTTTTTAGGTTTTACCCATATCTGCATCTATTCCAGAACCATATCCACTTGTAGTATCTAGACAGATATTTCATTTCTTAGATAACCCCATATTCTTTATTATACCAAAATTTTAAAACATATTCTTATATCCTAAATGACGACACTGATGTTTCATAGTACAATTTTTAATCTTCATAAAGGCACGTATAATGGTTTAAAAGAGATTGTGAATCATCTTAAACATATCCATTGAGAGTATCAAACCTGGAATGTAAATAGCAGTTTTGTATTCATGATGTCAATTAAATTTATATAGTAGGTTTTCTTCTAGTGTGGTGTTTAAATTGTAGTTTGATTTCGGATGTGTTGTGTTTAAATTGCAGGTTTGATTGTAGGTTTGCTTCTGATGGGTGTGTTGTTATATAAACAACACACTGCATGCATGTAACCCTTTATCAATACTAGAAAAGTACTCATAAAGGATCTCCATTATCAGTGCTTTTTTAGCACAGATAAAGGGGACCTCCCTATCATCTTTGCGATTAACAAGGACTTTTTAGCACTGTTAAAGGCCATTTTGTGCGCAGTTAAGGACCATATATGTAATAGTGATTGTAGAAAATGTGTGTAGTTAATTCATTTAAAAAAAACAAAATTTTATTTGTTGTAATTTTTTCCACCATACCCATTATAATTTTCAAAATTTCCTATGATTCAATTACTATTATATATTTTTTTCAATTCCTTCTGAAATTATTTAATTTATGAAATCTTTAATTTTTAAGTGTAATTATTTAAATTATTCAATTATATAAATTTTCATTCAAATTAAAAATATTAATTTGAGATCACACTAAAATTATTAGGTAGTGCGAACACACAGGTGGAGTACTAGTTAAATTAATTAGGAAGATTACATTTATTATTTCATTATATGGAGTTTTATGAGTTGAGGTAGAGAATAAGAACATGTAGAAGATTATTATTTTATTACAAGAATTATTATACAATTCTTATTGAAATAATTATTTCATTTGTAGATAATTAATATATATCATGTTATGGGAGTTATGAGTACCATTAATGTTAGTCATGATATATAAATGTTAAAATTTCCAGTGATTTGTAAATGGTTGTAATAATTTTATCTAAATATTAATGTTCCAAAATTAATTGCTAACACCGTTATATAATTTTAATCACAATTACTAAATAAATAAATTTATTTTAGAAAATAAATTAATAAAAATAAAACTATCACTCATTTAAAAAATAAATAAATTTTATCAAAATATTATTGCATGTGTAGATAATTAACATATCTTATTTATATGCCCAGAGGATCTCTTTCTCGGACATCCGGTTCAATGGCATGAAAAACCCCATTTTGATAGTCCAGTTATATTGTAGAAACCACAAATGCAACCCCAAAGTACGTATCTCTCTCATTCTCTATATCCAGATATTTGATTTTGATGGGTTTGTGGTTGCAGGAACATGCGGGGTCTGCCGGGCGGGCGGTGGATATCAGCGGCGTGACCTTCTCGGAGATCTAGGGAACAATGGTGGGCAAGCAGGCCATCCAGTTGCGGTGCGCCCTGGGGAAGGGTTGCGACAACATCCACCTCCAAAATGTTCGGATCGCGGTGAAGACACTAGCCGATTCCCCTGTCTTTGTTGATTGTATGAATTCCCATAGGACGACCCTCTGGGTGTCACCTCCCATGCCCTATCTCGCGTGATCATTGTTTTTTTGGTGAAAATCCTCATACGAAATAATATATGTTATTTTTCAAAATAATAATAATAATATATGTTATTAAAAACAAAAATTATATTAATTATTTTTACGGTCGCTGGATGTGTTTGAAAAATATTTAATTAAATAATACTAGGTTATTTTTTTTAAATTATAGTGCGGAAAGGTCATATCACCCATTTTGCCTTTGGATTTTAATCTAAATACTAACGCACGCGTAGGGTGTTACAAAATCAAATTATTTTCTAATACACCACAAAGGCTAACCAAGGTCATCTCACTTGAGGACCATTGCAATCAGTTCAATCACTAATTATAATTCACATAATCTAATTCTTTTTTGGTTTTATTAATATTTATTGAAAACAATGGTGTTGGTTTTGGAAAAAATAAAATTAAAATAATGAAATTAAAACTTTAAATCTAAATGAAGATGTAGATGCAAACATAATAGAACTAGGGAAGAAAGATCTTGGTCCTAGAGTCGGATAACACAGGTTCATTCGTTATTTATTTATTTTTTAAATTCAATTTGATAATTAATTTTATGAAACCTCATTTTTGAATTACTTTTATTTGAATTATTGAGTTTAATTTCCTTTGAATTATTGGGTGTGTGATTTTAGCACGCCTTTGGCACACCAAACCATACCTCCTTCAATAGTCAAATCAGATAAAAGCTCAACCAAGAATGTTATTACTAAAAAACCCACTCATAAGTTCGATTCTGTATTTGTTGAAATTAAAAAAAAATATTTGTATATTTTAATATATATAATGTGTTTATTTTCTTTTGTTTAGACTTATATCCATTAATATTTGAAATTGAAAATGATATCTTTTTAAGTAATAAAATTTTTGACATGTAAATTAGCTTATGTTTATTTATTTTTTTACAACAGGAAGGGGGAAAAAACAAAAAAAATAACTAAAAGTGCATAAGAAGACTCGAATCTGAGACCTCCTGTAAAACCACCATAGGGTGAAACCGCTATACTGTGCCCATGAGGCTAGCTGATGTTTATTATATGTATGATTTTTTTATTTTCAATTATGTTTTATATATTTATTCAGTTTGTCAAATATCATTTATATTTTATTTAAATTTTATAATTTATATGCTTTCAAAGTCACCTATATGAAATATAATAATGTTTCAAGTTGATGACTTTGAAAAAACTATAAATAAAAAAGTATCAATAAAATCTAAATGAAATTTGGGACACTTATTGAACATATAAAAATATAATTGAAAATAAAAAGCTTTTCATAAAAAAATGAATGAAAAGTAATTTTAGTGGCACAATATATTTTTGTTTTAAACCATTAAGTTTATATTTATAGATTTTTTTACATTCCTTTCATTTTCAATTATTTTTTATATGTTTAATCAATTCTCTAAATTTCATTTAAATTTTAATTATACTATATTTTTTGTGCATTTATATTTTATTGTGTAAATATTATATTTTTAATCAAGAATATATGTGTCATGTAAATTAGTTTTTGTTTATTATATTTAAAAAATTCTTTTTATTTTCAATAATTTTTTAGATTTTTAGACTATGTTTTATGTTTTATTTAGATTGTTTTTATAGTTTATATCTTATAAGGTTTTAAAGTTACATACTTGAAATTTAATAAGTTTTTCTATGTTTCAATAGTCTAATTTGAAATCATATAAAATATAAATTGTAATTAAAACATAAATGAAAATTGAAACAATAGATAAACATGTGAAAATGGTTGATAGTAAAAAAAATAATCATTTTAATTGAAATAAAATCATATAGAGGATAAAATACATTCTTGTTTCAAATACTTTAAATAAATAGTGAACATATAAATAAATGAGTACAATCATTGTCTATGAAGAGGTTCATAATCTGGTGTGCAAATGGGGTGCTCGTATCGAGATTGTTGACCTCTATACCAGAGTGGAGTATGATGAGTTAGAGAGGGCTCTTCCTCAAGTGCTGAAATCTTGAATGTTGGTTGCTCTAGCTATGAATCATCAAAAGGAGGTGTCAAATGGATGTAGTCATGTGCACTTTATCCTTCTACCACTGCATAAGTAGAAGGACCTACAATCATCTCATGGTAGAACCATAAAGCCTGTAAATGCTCAAGCACGAAAGGTGGAGGCGTGAGAAATAACCCATGATAGAAGCTTGAATAAGCTATACCTGGAGAAAAATATCGATATCCTGACAACACAAATGGATATCATGCCTCCTGACACACATCCCTAATCAGATAATGCTGGACTACTAGAGGGACAACTGATAGCTACAGAATAGGTGAGGCCTCACGTGCAGCACAACGTGGCCTATGTCTTTGTTGTCCTGACTCCTCAACATCAGTAGAAGCTGGAGGAGGTTCCTGAGAAGGAACCTCCTCTCCCTTTCCAGGAACAACATCTCCCCGGGGTGGATGAGCAAAGATACTATCATGTAAAAAAAATACATTGGCATCATACCCTGCACTGCAGCATGGTATACTGCCTTGCTAAAAACCTCCCCCTCATATGGATCAGACATTCGAATAATATGTTGTAGTTGAGAATGCTATAAAGAGATTCAAAATGAGTTTAAAAAAATCATAACACACAAACTAATGGAAATTTATTAATTTACTAGATCTTGGATCCCTCTTTAGTGTAGTGAAAGATACAATATAGACTTCAGTCTATACCATCACTCATACTCAAGCTGCTATGCTAGATGGAATCACATAGCGCACATACCCTCAATATGAAATAATGATTTTCTGTTCCAAAGTTCCATATACTTTTCATGTCGTCAGCATCAGTCGACATCCTTCCTCCCTCTCAGCTTCATGGAATGAACCACTTCTGACCGTCTAGGTGGAAAAGGCTAAACAAATCAAAACTGGTGCATGACTATATTAGTCTGGTGCCACTCAATGATATAAAAGTGAATGAGATACACTACAACCATGAAATCGTGAATCCCATTAGTGCAGTATGCAAGTAGCTGGTATAATAAAGCCCAATATGCAGCCATGCAATCTGAAATGACATGTGACATTTGGTAAAAAAATTTGTTACTAAAAACTAAAAAATATAATATTATGAAATTGATTAGTCAAGAAAAGACAATATATACTTACATCGATGGGTACTAGACTACCCAATATGAGACGATATGCACCCAAGTTGTGCCTTAGCATCCTGAAAAAGTGGTGTGGATGAATCCACTTATAACGTAAAACATAGATAGTGATAAATAATAAGAAATTAAATTTAATAACTCATAGTAGCATCAGAAAAAAATAAAGATGAGTGATCATACCAAAATCCACACGGAGCATCATACAACACATATACATG
This sequence comes from Viscum album, assembly GCA_963277665.1. Classification (NCBI taxonomy): domain Eukaryota; kingdom Viridiplantae; phylum Streptophyta; class Magnoliopsida; order Santalales; family Viscaceae; genus Viscum; species Viscum album. The sequence continues at coordinate 602,008,414 of OY728142.1, forward strand.
GAGCTCTTAACTAACAACAATATGAGAGAGGGTAGGGATGCGCTCTCATGAACACATCTGAATAAGGATGACACTTCCCCCAAGATCAGTGCAATCTGATTGGCATGCCATGAATATGTTAGAACCAAGGCTATTTATTGATAGAAATGGAGTTCATTTTTTGTTTGTTGTCAATCCACATTGGGTTGATCAAGGAGTTTTCATGATATGTTATGTTATAGTACAGTTTGACAATAGTGTTGAAGGTGGAACCGTTTCCCAATATTTGCTAAATTTTTGTGTTCAAAATTTAGAGGAAGGTCTAGCATTGTGAAAGGTTGTTTTTTGGAATCAAATCTTCATAAATATGGTAAAGTCATGGGTTTCATAAATACTGGGTTGAGGATCAAAAATATGTGAAGCATCATGAATAGAGACAACGATCTTTGTGGTTATGAGAAGTGGAGCATTGCGATTGCAGGATGTGTTGGTGGTGATCTCTATGATTACATCAAATTTGAGTGGAGCATCACAAAGGGAGGAGGGCCATGAAGATGTTTTTGGTAGATCTAAAAAATGTGTTGGAGGTTGTGGAGCATCTCAAATGGTCAAGCCTATAAATATAAGGCAACCCATCTTTATTTAGTATAAAGTTTTTCAAGGAAAATCCAGAATCGTTTTAATTTCACAAAGCTCGGGGACCTCCGTGAATATGGATTTGTATGCGATATTGAGCATTGCAAAAAGACTAGTTTAGTCTTGAATGATGATAATTCTGCTAAGTAAAGGTTAATTCTTGATGATGGGGTATTCCGTGTTGACTCAGGGAGCTTCATGATGGTAGTTTGTTCCACGAAGGTAGGGTGCTTCTCGAAGGTTGGGAGCTTCGCAAAAGAGCTTTGCAAAATGCAGTTTTGAATATTGTTTTTTTAGTGAATAAAGATTTCAAAGTGCATCAAATCAGGTCTATGGTGGAAGATGAGTCTCATTCTAGATAAGGAAAAATACTTTAATGCAAATCTATTGAAGTGGAATTCAATTTGATAAATTGAGTTAGACTTATCTCAAAGAAGAGTGCTAGGGGGAGTCTACAGAAGTATTCTGAGGGATACAGTGTGCTATCCCTAAAATATTATAAAGGAAGTGTGCCTAGCACAGAGTGACTGTGTATGAACTCTTGTATTCCACAATTAGTGAAAATCATTAGATTTAGGTATGACCGGAACACTATCAGCATATGATACTTGGAGTAGCCCTTAGTGGTGAACCATGTAAAACTGCTATGTTATCTCTTTTCATGTGAATGTTTTATTATTACACTATTCCAATAGATAGGTTCAACGAGTTCCTACCAATGTGGGAACAAGATCCATTACTTTAAAAGAAAAAAGTTGACACCCTGATTCAACCCTCTCCTCTCAGGGCGATCTAGGGTCCTACAAGTGGTATTAGAGTGAAGGTTCACCTATGTTGGATTGTATATAGTATATTTATTCATATTTTGAATATTTGAGTTTCTTTACCGAATTAACAATGAAGTGTAGTTTTTATGAAGACTCGGTAATCTCTAAGAAGAAGTCTATATCCACCAAAACCATGATGAAGAGGAAAAAGAAAGAGAGTAGATAGTTGATGAAGTCCCTCATATCTAAATAAGCGGTAGTATCTAGTTTACCTTTCCTTTATGAAAATGAAGATATATCATGCTTGGAAAGTAAAGAGAAGGTGGATCATGTTTCCACCAAAGAGAAGGACAAACTTTCTACCTCATGTAAATCAAAATATTCAAGTGATCATGAGGTATGTGTTAGAACCATTGAAATATGTCCTCAAAATACAGATCCAAGCACAAGTGTTAATGTTAATCAATATACAAACTCACATGAATTTACAATAGAAATATTATGAAAATATTTACATGATATTCTTGAAGAAAGAGTGGTCATTGTTTGTAGAATCTTTCAATGTATGCAAGAAGAGATCAACCAGATGGAAGGAGAACTCAAAGAATTTTAAGAGAAATATGAAGTCAAAAAGGATCTGGATGAAAATATCTACGTGTTTGAAGAGAAACTAAAAAATAACACTAATTTCAAGGGTCTAAAATTGGAAGGAAGATCCAAGAAGATCAAGGAACTTGACTCTTTGATTCAGAATAAAGTGAAGCTGCTTGAAGAATAATATGTTAAAATGAAGAAGGCCTGTGAAGTAAAGATAACTATTTTTAAAGATCAAAAAATCATTCTCAATATGAAATGTCAAGATCTAGAAGCCCAGTTGGTCAACCTTGAGAAGAAATATATTGATACTTCACAAAAGAAGGAAACATTTTCTGTAACTATACAATGTTCACTAGAGGATTCTAAAGCTGAGAGACCTCTAACATGTGATAATAAGATCATGAAATCTTTTGATTATCTATCTCAAGAATTTGAGAAGAAAAAATTACTATACATACCAACTTATGTTAATAACTCTAAACCTATTATCAGGAACAATGCAGGTTGTAAGAAAAATATGAACAATTACAGATGAAGAAAGGTGATAATAAACCAACCACCATGACTAGGGTGGATAGAAAAAAGTGCATGGAATATGACTTCCCACAATGAGCTCAACAATTCATAAATAATACCAAATGACCTTATACAAGAGATATAAAGAAATCAATATTTGTGGGTCAATGTTGGCGCTACAACAAATTTTGGAATTTTGCATTAAATTGTTGGTACAATACGCAAAATGTAAAAGCAAAAAGGAATCCTATATCATGGAGGAGCATGCCAGATATGAAGAAGCGACATCCATAGGTCAAGAAGCATCTGTTTATTGTTAACATATTTTAAATGCTTGATAACATCTGTGAGGTATGAAATGGAAGAGGTATAAAGGTTGGTACATTATCATCTCAACATGTATCCAAAGATGATAAGAAAATAAGATCACAAAATCTAGCTAGGAATGAAGAAGAAACCTTTGGAATAAATCAGAAGAATATCGTGAATAGAAATACTCCAAAAAAGTTATCAATGAAGTATTGTGAGAAGGACTTAGATTCTAAATCCAAGAAGATGGAGGATAGTTCATCCAAGAGAACTACTAATATGTATGACACTTAGACAAACCCATGTGGAAGATCCAAACTTGCTACAATAGTTCCTAATGAAATGTTAGTTATTTGGATAGAATAATTTGATAGAATGAGGAAACATGAAGATTCACAGGCTAAGGCTAGTGAAAAAATAAGAGAAAAGATTACACATAATGAAGACAAAGTGCATGAGAGTATTCAAATAAATGGAAACTATTATGTTAAAGAATTTCTATATGAGAGATGCAAGAAATCTGGTCACATTGAAAAAGGTCATTTAACCTTACTACTAGAACAATAATCATCCCTTAAGAGAAGTAAGAATTTATCATCCATGAAGGATATTAAGAAGTAAAATTCTCTACACAAAGTATAAGAGGATGTGAAGAGATCAATGTTGACTCAACATAAATCAGAACAGATTTTTAGATGTGCAACCATGAAGACTAGAGTAAATGGAGCAACTTGGATGATAAAAACATCTCAACCTTGTAGTGAATATTGATGAAGCAAGGAAAATCCACCTTATTCCATTAATATTTAGTTATTATATTTGTGATTATAATACAGGTAATTGAAATGGAATAGAAAGGTGAAGCATGTTTTTGGGGGGATAACATGAGAAGCAGTGAGGGATTTCATTTTTTATATAGCCAAGCTGAAGAAGTCACCATCTTTGAACGATTCCTCAATTTGGTATTCAAATAAAAATATGATGGAGGATAAATTTTTTGAGGAAGCTAAAGATGTTCTATTATGGATAACTAGGATAAATAAGGTACCATCTTGCCTTGATCTTATTTATGGTATCCTGGAGAATAAGTGTTCAAGAATATTATCCCTTATGAAGTTGTAAAAGTTATCCAATGTGGACAATCAAAAGTTGAAGAACCATTCTGGTGTATTCTCCATATTGAAATTTGTAGAAATCCATTCTTAATGAGATCCACCATTATAAAGATGATGAGAAGTATTTCCCCTGAGGGGGAGACAAATGAAGAATGATGAAGAAGCTTCCGGAATCATTATTTCAATTTTTTTAACATGATTATTCTAGAAATTAATTTAAGATCATGTCATTGGAAAATGAGTTTTAGGTATCATGATCAGTGGTCAAGGGATAAATTCAGATACTGAAATAATGGAAGGATTGTAAATATTCAGGGCTGACACAAAGAATATGATTCATATGAAGAATCTAAAGAAGAAATGTTTTCTCCAATAGTGAGACTAGAGTCTATCAAGATTTTCCTTTCTATGGAAATCCAAAGGGGATACAAATTTTATCATATGGATTTAAAAACATCATTATTAAATGGATTCCTTTAATAGGAAGTCTACATTGAACAACTAGTTGGATTTCTAATTGGAAATGATGATGCAATGGTTTGTAAATTAAAGAAGGCCCTATATGGTCTAAAGAAAGAACCATGAGAATGGTATTATCATCTGGATACTTATTTAAAGAAGTTTGAATTAAAATAAGAGGCGTTAACCATAATTTATATGTGAAGAATTTAAAGGAAGATCAATTTATGGTACTGTTGTATATGGATGATATTATATTTTGTGGAAGAAGATAGAGATCAGTGGAAGAATTTGAAAATCATATGAATCAGAATTTGAAATGTCTATGATTGGTGAACTGACATATTTCTTAGGGCTATAGTTTATTCAGAAGAAGGATTTTATATTCATTTCTTAGAAAAAATATGCAAGAGAATTGCTGAAAAAATTCAACATGCATGACTCCAAACCAATGTCGACTCCAATTGCGGTTGGAAAAAAACTTCAAAAGCACGAGGATGGTACTTCTATGGATCCCACCATGTATAGGTGAATCATTGTATTATTATTATACTTGACTACAACATGGCCATATATTGTCTTTTTAATATTCTTAACAGCCTGTTTTCTAAGAATATAATTAACTAGCAACATTTTTGGATGTTCATTGGGATAGAGATGTGGTTGGTAGAAAGTCCACAGGTGGTGGACCATTCATTATTAGCAAGAAATGTGTAGGATGGTTGAGTAATAAATAGGAAAGTACTTTGATTAGTACTACTAAATCATAGTATATCTCTACTACATTGTCTTGTACCCAGATATTGTGGATGAAACAACAACTAACTGATATTAGTGATGAGATAAAACAAACAGTGATGATTCACTATGATAAAAAGAGAAATATTGATCTTACAAAGAATCCTATTCAACATTCCTGTATGGAACATATTGAAATAAGATATCACTTCATCAAAGAAAAAGTTGAACAAGGTGTGATTACAATGGATCATGTTGGAAACTGATGACCAAGTGCCATACATTTTGACCAATCCATTGACAGTACATGTGTTCGAGAAACATCGGTTGAACCTCAATGTTCAAACACATCCTAGTGCATGATGAGGTTATGAGTGTTCCCCTATCCCTAGTTGTGTTAACTATTTTAATCTATTTGTGGAAGTGATACATGTTTATGGGAGACATATGATCTAAGGGGATTGTGTTTTTGTGCTCTATAAGTAGAAATCAGGTTATTTGGGTTTATTTCCAAAGGAAGAGAATGTTTAAATGAAGAAATTAAATGAGTTAAAAAGGGGGAGAATGAGAATGAGGATAAATTCAATGGTTTACAAATGGGGAGAATGAAAATGATAATTGTGAATGGAGAAACAATTCAGTGTTATGAGGAAATAGTCAGAGCTTATCTTGGTGAAATAATTCATTGTTATGAGGAAATAGTCAGAGCTTAGCTTGGATATCTTTAAGAATTCAGAAACATGAGAACCAAATTCATGCTTCCCCTATTGTTTTCTACACCGATCATTGCTCACACAGACTTATAGTGTTGGATGAGTTGTTTCTTGCGTATCAGGTTTTGATAGTGGATGATACTATATTGAATTTATCTATAGATTGATAACAAACCCAAAGGGGGAGATTGTTGGAACTAAGAATTTTCTTTTCTAAAAAAGGAGTTTAGTTTGAATTTATTGTCAATCCATACTAGTTTGATCAATGAGTTTGAACGACAAGTGATCTTACAGTACAAGCTGATAATAGTGTTGAAGGTGGTGTCGTTTCCCAATGTTTGTCAAATTTTTGGGCTCAAAATCTGGAGGAAGGGACATCATTATGAAATATTGTTTTCTAGAATAAACTCTTCATAAATATGATAGAGGAATGGGTTTCGTGAAGACTGGGTTAAGGATAAAAAATATGCGGAGCATCACGAATGGAGATGGTGATCTTCGCGATTACGAGAAGTTGAGCATCGTGATTGTGTGATGTGTTGATGACTATCTCCACAAATAAAAAAAATTTGAGTGGAGCATCATGAAGGGAGGATAACCACAAATATGTTTTTGGTAGATCTAAAAAAAATTCTGGAGGCAGTGGTGCATTGAGAACAGACGAGCCTATAAATATAAGGCAACCCCTCTTTATTTAGTACAATGTTTTTCAAGGAAAATCAAGAATCACTCTAATTTCGAGATTCTAGGGGTGCTCTGTGAATCTGTATTTCTATGCATGATTGACCATCACGAAAATACTAGTTTTGTCTTGATTAATGCCAATGATTCTATATAAAGGGTACTTCAAGATGATGGGGTATTCCACATTGACATAGTGAGTTTCACAAAGGTAGTTTGTTCTACGAAGGCAGGGTGCTTTGTGAAGGTAGTGAGCTTCGCGAAGGATCTTTATGAAAGGTGTTTTGAATATCATTTTTTTCAATGAATAAGGATTTCAAAGTGCATCAAAACAGGTCTACAATGCAAGATGAGTCTCATTCTAGATATGGACAATGACTTTAATTCAAATATATTGAAGTGAACTTCAAGTCAATAATCTAAGTTAGACTTCTATCAAAGTAGTGGGATAGGGGGAGTTTATGGAAGTGTTCCGAGGGAAGAAGTTTGACATCCCTAAAATCTTATAAAGGTAGTGTGCTTGTAATAGAGTGACTATGTTTGAACTCTTTTATTCCATAACTAGTAAAGATTATTGGATTTAGATATGACTGAAACACTGTCGAAGTATGCTCCTTGGACTATCCCTTAGTGGTGATACAAGTAAAAATGTTGTGTTATCTCTTTGCATGTAAATTTTTTTATTACTACACTACTCTAAAAGATAGGTTCAATGAGTTCCTACCAACATGGTAACAAGATATATTTCTTTAAAAGAAAAATTTGACACCCTGATTCACCCCTCCCCTCTTAGGGTGCTCTGGGGTCGTACAACATAATGCTCTATAAGTGTATGTCAATCATGCATATCCCCAGCTATATCTCCCATCCTGATAAAAATCCTCCAGTATCCCCAGATAAATCATGTGTAGATGTATACCAAAGTGATCAGTGAACAATGTCTATCCAATGACCTGTAGGATATATGCACGAGCATAACACATAACCGCCTGCTCTTCAGCGTCAGTGGGTAATTGTGTAAAGTGAATCTCAAACCACATCATAGATATCGACCCAACATTTATATCATCATTAGCACCGAAAATGTCAATTCCTAGAAATCCCTACACATGATCAAGATAGTATCTACAGGTGGGTTCTATAATAGCACCCCCTGGATAAGAAGACCAGGAAGAACTGCCACATTCACAAGGGTGATGGCCATTTCTCCCTTGGTCAAGTGTAATGTGTGAATCTTAGGTCTCCATATTTTTATGAGAGTGGTAATAAAGTGATGATAAATGAATGTAAAACTAGATACAATAATTTCATAGAATCCAACATGGTGTAGGTATGGTATAATGGCACCTAGAGGCAGAATGTAATGATAATGGTGTTCTCTATGCACCCTGATCCGTAAAACCTCACATCCCGCTAGCACATCGTGTGAAACATGCCTATATTGCCCAGTGAGTAGCATGGTATCCTCTATCTCTATGAACAAAAATGAAATAAGTCTTCAGTGTAAAATGAAAATATGAAATTTTGGTTAGAATAATGTTATGACTGGAATAATATAATACATAACATGTTTATTCCCATTGTTTGGTGTAGTTTTTCTTACCAAAATAAAAGGTTGTGTATTCATGTTTCTCAAATCATATTTATAAAGTGTTTTTAGATATGGTTTTACCTTGTAAAGGGTGTTTTGTTAAATTGGAAATGTTTGATTTATGAAACAGCTTGTGCCTTCTGGCCTCTAATGTTTACTTGATCCATGTTTGGGATTTGTTTTGGAAAACTATGTTTGTTTTATAAAATAAAACCAAATGGATTTTAAAGGATTACTTGAATTTGGTCTATTTTCAATTGGTTTAGTTTTGAAATTGTTTTAAAACTAGTTTATCATTTTTCATGGATAAAATACTTAAAAATAGATTCATATTGGGTTTCGTTCCTCACACACTTCTTGGGCCCTTCTTGGGAATTTGCAGATTTCATTTTCCCAATCTCAGTTTTCAAAGGTGGGTGTTTTTTTGTTCTTTTTATAATAGAGTCAAGTTTTTAAATGGGGTTTACTTTAGAAATAGATTTTTTCACACATAGGTTATATCGGTTGGACACACTTTATGGATTGAGGTTTTCTTTGATGTCTAGAACATATACCAATAAGTGAGATCTCAAATGGAGTTCTTTGTAATTTATGTATGATTTCTCACATGATTCTATATTTCATGATTATTTTCTCAAATTATTTTTTTATGGTGTAGCCATGGATAGTTTGAATATGATTTCATGTTATCTCACATGTACTTATAATATTCCTTGTAATGTGAATATGAAAGGCTTATTATTATTTAATAGTACAATTATTCAAAAATTTTAGAAAATTATAAAAAATTAAGGATCTTATTTTAACACCATGTAATTGATAATATGAAAAAGTCACATTAGAGACAATACATTATTTTGTTTGAGAGTGTGAACTCGATCCAAAAATGTTAGGGAATCATTTCCTGTTATGACATTCCTGATGAAATATGCTAAATCTCAAATGTTTCCCTTATTCTTGAGGCCAATCCATCTCATTCCATATCCTACTAGACTTCAATCTCCCTAACTGTTGCAACCTTTGGATGTTAGGTATCAATATTGTATGGTTTTTTGGAATTGTTAAATGTTGAAAATCCCCAATAGGCATCCATGGTGCAATATAGCAGTTATAAATGGTGTCCAATTGGTACACTGGATCAAAATATTCTTCCCATTATATGTTTATAGAGGCATATGTTGTGATGATGTGTGCACATGGAAACTGTAATGCCTAGAAGTTTCCACATTGACATTTCTTTGCTTCTAGTAATACCACCATGACTTGAATACTGCTATTTGTGATGGGGTATGGATATTATTGAACTTAAAATAAAGAGTCTTATTAGTGGAAAAGGTGAAATCGATAAGTATAATCATCCGTAATGTTATTTTCAATCTCTATTTGAAAGTTTCTACCATACCTTATCCTCTACCGAATCCTGTACATAGTATATTTTTCTCTATAAACGAATTACTTGACACAATGATACAATGTCTCCTGAACTAGGCTAGTTATAGGTAACTTTCGAATCCCATTAAAGACACCATTTATTCACTCCACAATGTTTATGGTTATGTTTTCATACCTCTTCCCCCCCTTTATATTTCAATGTCCATTTTTCTTTTGGAATCCGCATCATATAATCATACAATCCCTGATTAGACCTACAGATTTCTTCAAAATGTTGTCCAAAACATCATTTATCTGGATCATATGATACAAAGAAATGACCATATTTCACATAAATTAATTTTATCATTACATTGAAATAGTGAAAAACAATAAAGAGATTTCATACCGAGCCTTGTGATCTTCTTTTTTATAGGTTCATCATGGAATGTTTTTTGCATGTTTCTAGAAAGGTGTATGACATAGTACAAATGATGTTCATTTAGGGGTCTCCATGTATCAAGATCCACATTTATTACCTCATTAATTTCCCGATGATGATCAAATATCAAACATACACACTGAATGAGGGTGATATGGTTGCTAAAACATGCCAAAAACCAACTCTATGATTCATAATTTTTATTATGCACAATAGAAAATGAAAGGGTCATAAGTGAACGGTTTCAATCTTGGGTTTACACAATAAACAACACACCAATGTATTTTTTATATAAAAACATTCCATCAATCGGAAAGAACTGTTTGCAGAAACAAAATGTGAAAATACAGGGGAGGAATTCCCAGAACAACCAATGAAATTTGACATGAGATGGATCAAGTCGGTTATCTTGAGAAACATGTTAATTCGTATCAATATGGAAGAAATTTGGCCACTGTGTCTTAGTAGGTCTATAAATTACAGTAACACCTGATACAAGTCATCCTAATCACTATAGACCTTGAAAATTGCCTATTGTTTTTCCATCCATGCCTTATTATAGGAAATATTATAACTAAAAGTTTTTTATATCCTCTCTTTCACAAGGGATATATAAACATCTTGGTAGGTCTTAATCATCTTGATGATAATATATGACATAAATTCAGAATCTAATGAATTATGATCTTATGTCAGGTTTGGATGAATGCAAGTATGAGTTGACTCAATATTTGAAATTCACCAACCACCAAATGCAATGTCAGGAATCGCCCTTAAGTAGAATCTACAATCATCCCCAAATTTATCACACCATATGATGTATTTTGTATGACTTGATTCATGAACTAAATATTTATGGTATATCTCAATTGAAATCTTTTTAGTATATTTTTCAATACATTTTTAATTGGAAAATCCCTTCCAACATATAATTTTTTTCTAGCTCACTATACCTATCCTCTACAACTCTAGGAAACTCAGTTTTAGGTGAGATAACATTCTAGTTGAATTCAGGAAAATGTTTCATTACTTTGAACCAAGATTTGAATAGTGGTGGATGATTTATTATGGGTTAAGTCTTCTATATAACTATTACATTTCTAGAAATTTCCTCCCTAACTTCTACAGCTTCTTCCTGATTGTATAATGATTCACTATTTATTTCCACCCATACACCACTATTTTAAACTAGGGTTGTATTGAAAAATTAAAATATAATAACAAATTAAATATCACATTTTATTAAATAATTTAATTTTTATAAATTTTAAATACGTCAATTTTACTTGGTTTAATGACTACATTATAGGAGGAGCTGATTTGGAGAGCCCATGATGGCGTTCGAGCAAAACATGTCACACTATGTGAGAGCCTGAGCACACTTGTAGACTTCAACATTTACTTTGGATACTAGATACATCCAATTGGTATGAAAATTTGTGTACAAGTGTAAAATTTTTTGGGATACATTTCTATAGAAGTCCATGGATCCCAATTGATCCATTTGGAGGCCCAAAAGTGGCCCATAATGTGAAAAAATTCTAGGATGGCCATATTGGACCACCCTTATATATTTAGGCCATAACTCCAATATTAGATATCAAATTGGGTTATTTTACCTCTATTGGAAAGATAACTTGAAGTCCCACATTTACACCAAATTTAAGGATAATTGAACATGTTTTGGTTAATAAACCATCCGAATCAACTTGGTGGAAAAATATATCATAAACCGATCACATACACCCATAGACCATTGATTTTCTTGGATTCAACTTGCCAAATTTATCTTTAAAATGACTCCATGGATAATTATAAAGGTTTTAAAAACCAGGGTTAAGGGTTATTGCAATTTTAGAGCCTTATTCATTCATTTTATCCCTATTCTACATTATGTACTCCAAAACCTCTTAGTGATCAATTTGGGGGGTGTCCTTTGTTATAATCCCGAGCTCCACACTTGTAGTATTTGGAAGGTGATTGAAGTCATATGTTTTTAGTATATTTTTATTAATCTATAAATTTTTTATTTTTTTTTATTTTGGTATTATCAAATGCAAACAAATGGAACAATAATACTCAGGATTTCATTCATAACTTAGTTCTTATGATGATTTGAGCATGTTTGTCTATTTTATTACCCCTTCCCTTTCATGAATGTGCAAATGAATTATGTCAGTTGATAAAATACATAAGCTTGAACCCATGAATATGAATGTTCTTGTATTGTGTAAAATTTTATCATTAACACAAATCTGTTCATCTCATCATGTTTTTGATGTGATGCCTTGATTGAGTTCAGTTTTATATCGATGAAATTTATTGATTTTGAGCGGTCACTAATAATCAATATCATTTATCGATCAAATACTAGGTGTTTACCTAATTATAAATCATATAACATACTAGTTTAAATGTGTATAAATCAAGTAATCAAAGATATTTTCCACTTCCCTTGAGAGTGAAGACGATTGAGCATCAAGGTATACTCACCCGGATTGATCACAATTTCTACAACCAATTTCTCTCAGCTAGTAATATAATTTCAATTTATATGTTAAACTAAAAAACCCAAGTTTTATAAAATCCCATTCCCCTTTTACTTTCATAATAAAAAACTTTTTTTTAATTTAATGATCTAAGGCTTCTCCAAGAGATGACCTAGGGTTCTTTCTATACTGCAGAAATTCAATTAAAACTAAACATCTAATTTGACGTGCTCAACAAAGCAATCAAATTTTGGAACTATTTTTGGGGATCCAAGATCATTTTTTTCCTTTTATTTATTTATTTTTATTTTTATTTATTTCCCATTTCAATCTTCCCCTTACTTTTTGACCGTTTTTTTGTGTTTGTGTTTCTTCTCTCTATCTCTCTCTCTAATTATATAGTATAAAATTTTATTTTATTTTCACCTTTAATTCTTATTAAGTTATTTTATTTTATTCATATTACATTAAAAAAATTAAAAAAAAAGAAAAAAAACTTTACAACTTTTTTTCTTGACAAGATCCGGAAAAGAATTATTACTTCAAATTGACCCAGAAATTGAAAATACTCTCCACTCAAAAATTAGGTCATCTAAAGTTGGATAGTAAAGTAACACTAAGTAACCCTTTTTGGAACCTCAATTAGTCCCAAAACAATCAAAAAAATGAACCAAATCAAACCACAAAAATCATGGCTGCAAATAATTGAACTTTAAAAGAACTGACCACCCCTGTGGAGTACCAACATGTGTAAATCCAATACCTTAAGTAAGAAACCAAATTTGAGCTGATATCAGGCCTCATCCACCTTCTTCCAAAATTACATGGTCTTCTTGGTGAGGACCCTTACAAAAATATCAAGGTGTTTCACATAGTGTTCTCCACAATGAAACCCTAAAATGTGACTGAGGACCTCATAAAATTTAGGGGCTTCCCTTTCTACCTTGATGGTGTAGCCAAATACTAGATATACTATCTTCCTACCACAATTGGGTGATGTAATAACCTTAAAAAACTATTTATAGATATTTTTTTCCCTGCCTCCCGAACTGGATCAATTAGAAAATAAATCTATGGAATTAGAAAATCACAAGGAGAGACCCTTTATGAATATTGGGAGAGATTCAAAAGACTTTTCTCAAGTTTCCCCCACCTCCAAATAAGTGAAAAATTTATAATTCAATACATCTATGAGGGACTTATCCCCATGTACCATGTTATGAAAGATGTTGTAACTGGTGGTGCCCTAGTTGATAAAACTCCTACCGCCACTTGTGAAATAAAATTCAACATGGATCAAAATGAAAAACAATTTAGCACACAAGAAATTACACCCACTTGAGGAGTTCATGAGGTAAGTCATTCATCCCTAGAAAAAAGGTAGATAATAAACTTGATGAGATGCATACCCTTCTAAAACAATTAGCTCAAGCACAAAGTAATTCACGCTCTCCTCCCATTCCATTAAATTATGGTATTTTTTCTGATAACACTCATTTTTATGACCAATGCCCACAACTTTAGGATTCATCTGAGCCCTGTATAGTAGTATTCCCTAGGCATCCATTCCAACAAGAACCTCCCTTCAAGAAATAACCATTTAGGCCAAATCCAAACCTTGGGTGGCAAACACAACCACAATACCGACAAGGGGGAAACTCAAGCTACCCTAAATAGAACTGGTATCAATAAGGACAAGGTATAAAACATTATTACCCTTAAAATTATCAAAATAATCCTCCTCATCCTAAATATGAACCAAGACTCAAGGAATTTGTGAAGAAAATGGAAACCCAAAAACTCAAGTTCCAATAGACCATACACTCGGCTATTCAAGACCTACAAACTCAAGTGGGACAATTGGAAAACACCATTGGTGAGATAAATATGCAAAGTTCTGGATAACTACCATATCAAATTATTGCTAATCTAAAGGATAAAGGTAATGTATGTGAAATCACACATCATAGTGGTAAAGAAGTTTCTTCTTCCAATGATTTTACCTAACAGGTATGTACCCTCTAGAAAACTCACTTGATCTACCCAAAAAATATTCTAGTAAAGAAAAACAAAAAAAAAGGGTAAACACATTATCATTGAGGATTCCCCTGAACAATATATTCCTATTCCTTTCCCTCAAAGACTCTCTAAACCTAATATTTTTTTGATAATGATATTGATAAATAAATAATAGATATATTTAAAATGTACAAGTTAACATTCCTCTTTTGTACGTTGTTAAAAAAATTCCTCATTATGAAAAATTTCTTAAATAACTTTGCACCCATAGATTAAAACTGAAGGGGAATGAGAGATTCAACCTTGGAAGGAACGTCTCGACCTTGATACAACCAGAAATGAAAACCAAATGAAAGGATCTAAGAACTTCCAAAATACCTTGCACCATAGGGGAGACCTTATTTTTTGATGAAATTATAGATTTAGGTTCATTAATTAATGTAATGCCTCACTCCATGCATACTTATATATAGGTTGGAGAGCTTCAACCAACAGTAATTTTCATGAAACTTTCCAACTAAAGCACAACACACCCATCTGGAATGATCAAGGGTGTCCATGTAAGATTACAGGATCTCATCTTCCTTTAAGACTTCTACATTCTTGAGATGGAAGATACTCTAACCCAAGGACATTATCCTCTCATACTTTGGATTCCATTCCTTAAAAGAACAAATAAGATCATTAATGTTCACAAATTTATGAATTCCATGGATTTCAGTGGAGAAAATGTATGTTTTAATATACTTGATTCTAAAAAAACACCTTGTTGAAGAGAACTACACTCTTCCTATCTATTTTATGGAAGTGATCTCTAATAACACACACACACACACAAAATTATCTCCTCAACCCATTCTCTGATTCATTTTCTTCTTCTTCACTCTTGGATGATTCGAGTTTTGATTCATGTTTTGCATGTTGTGTGGGTTCATAAAAGTTTCAATTTTGTGCTTTAATTGGTGAGTGTGTTCATTCTGAGCTACCCATGACCATCGATGATTCTAAAAATATCATTTCTATTGATTCTCTTTCCTTAGAGAATAAACATGAGTAGATAGACATTTTTATGGACCTCACTCCCCTTAAATACCATTACTCAATCATAAAACCACCAGTGTTGGAATTAAATACAATTCCATCTCATTTAAAATATGCCTATCTTGAGGGTATTAACCAATTTACCATCATTATTTCCAATAACCTCTCTCCGCAGTAGAAATTAAAACATATCGACCATTTGAGAGAGTATAAAAAGGTGATAGGATGGAAATTGGAATATATTCATAGGATTATCCCATATATTTGTATGTACCACATAATTTTAGATGATTATGATAAAATGATAAGAAAAGATCAACTCTTGTTGAATCCCACACTCCTTGAAGTGGTAAAATTGGAATTCCATAAATTAATTGCTGTTAGGATCATTTAACTTATATCTAATAGTAAATGGGTAAGACTAGTGAAAATTATGCTTAAAAAACTATAATAACGGTTATATCAAATGAATAGGATGAATTCATTCCAACACATATGAAAAACCGTTAGTGAGTCTATATTGACTACCATTGACTATATCAAGCCACACGAAATGACCACTTCCCTATACCTTTAATTGACCAAATTTTAGAAATACTGGATGATAATTCCCATTATTGTTTCCTTTATGGATATTAGGGTTATTTTCAAATACATATAGCCCATAAAGATCAAGAAGAGACAACATTTATTAGTCCATTCGACACATTTTCATATAGATGAATTCTTTTTGGTATCTGTAATTCTCTTGGTAATTTTAATTAATATATGCTGAGTATTTTTTCAAAGTACCTTGAGAATTTTATAGAAGTTTTTATGGATGATTTCATGGTTTATGGATCTTCCTTTGATGACTTTTTACAACACAAAGGTTCTGTCCACCACCGTTTCATTGAAAAAGATCTCGTATTAAATTATGAGAAATTCCATTTGATGGGTGAGTGGGGGATAGTTCTTGCTCATGTTATTTAAAATGATGGAATTCAAGTGAATAAATCAAAAATTGAATTAATTTTATCCCTTCCATATCCAAAATGTATTCATTAGGTGCAATCATTCTTGCGTTATAATAGTTTTTACTGCCAATTCATTAAATACTTTAGTAAGACCACACTTCCCTTGTCCCAATTATTAAAAAAATATTTTGAGTTTTTATTTGATAAAAAAATGTGAGAATTATTTCAATCCACTAAAAGGGAGTCTCACTTCACCTCCCATCATCCAACTGCTAAGGTGGTATCTCCCTTTTAAACTTATGTGTGATGACTATAACATTGAAGTTGGGGTAGTTTTATCAAAAATGTTTGAGAAGTATACTCATTTCATTACATATTCCTCATGTACCCTTGAACCTACCCAAGAAAACTACAAAAACACTGAAAAAGAACTCATTTACATTGTATTTTCCTTGAAGAAATTCCATTCATATCTTCTTGGGTCAAAAAATCAGTGTGCTTTCTGATCATCATGACCTTTGTTTTCTCCATAAGAAACCTGAAGCTAAGCCCCACATAATACGGTGGATTATCCTCCTCTAGGAATTTGATCTTGGGATTAAAGATAATAGAGGAGTGGAAAATATGGTAGATGACTGCATTAGCAGGATTTCCCCATAATTGGACCACCATGTTGACTCCTCCCTCCCTATTAGAGAATTACTTCCTCTTAAGAACCTTTGTGATGTTGTGTACCTTAACCCTGGTATCCAAACATTGTGAATTTTCTAGAAGCATCTAGGGTCCTCAAAGATTTATTCAATTCAAAATCCCATATACTTAATTTTGATTCATGATGGTACATTTGGGATGACCCTTACTCGTGTAGAATTTTTAGTGACAAAGTTGTTCATAGGTGTGTCCCTGACCATGAGTTCACCTTTGTTTTAAGATTCTGCCACACTTTGGATTATGGGGGAAACTTTGGCTCTCAACATACTACTCGAAATGTCCTTGACTTGGGAATTTATTGGACAACATTGTATAGAGATGGTCATCAGTTTTTAAAGTAATTAAAATGATGTCAATCCACAGGGAATATATCCAAGAGGAATGAAATTCCCCCAAAACCCATATTATTGTGTGAAATATTTGATGTTTGGGGAATTTAATTCATGGGAACATTTCCAAATTAATTTGGATTCTTGTACGCCTTACTAGATATTGAATACGTCTCTAAATGGGTAAAAGAAAAGTCTTCTAAGACTGATGAATCTTAAGTGATTGTTGATTTTTTGAGGTCCCATATTTTCATCAGGTTTGGTTTTCCAAGATTCATCATTAGTGATTAGGGTTCATATTTTTGAAATTGAAACATGAAAAAAATGCTTCATAAGTACGGGGTTGTTCATAAAGTCTCTAATGAACATGAACCACAAACTAATGAACAAGAATAAATCTCAAATCATGAAGTTAAGAGAATCTTGGAAAAAATGATACAACCCAATAAGAAATATTGGAGTTTGTGCTTGGGTTATGCACTTTGGGTGTACTAAAAAACTTTTAAACCCCTGATAAGAATTTAAATATGTATGATTATTCTTGGAAATTATTTTCATATACTATTAGAGGTATAACACCATGCATATATAGCTGTTAAACAATATAATATGAATCTATTAGATGGAGGTGAGTATATGAATTTGTAGATTCAAGAGTTGGAAGAAATTAAGCATGATGTATATGAGAACTCCCCAATATATAAAGAGAAGACAAAAGATATCCATGATGAGATGATTCATTAGTGATAGTTTCATACTGGTGAAAAGGCCTTCATATACAATTTTAGGCTAAAGCTTTACCTAGGTAAGCTTTATTCCCAATGGCTTAGTCCTTACATTATTACTAATGTTTACTATTTTGGTGAAACAAAGTTTTCACATGAGAAAAGTGGTTTAAGTATTACCAATAATGGAGATATACTTAAACACTTTTACAAGTATTTTATAATGTATCTTATGGAGGAAATCCACCTTCAAGAAGAAACATAACAGTGAAACCCCCAAGTTTAATATTTCCTTCCCACATTCTCTTTTATTATAGTGAGGACATTGAAAACTCTAGGTGTGTGTGTGTGTGTGGGGGGGGGGTGGGTGGGTACATTCAAGGGGTTGTTAGTATTTTCATTATATTTATTTTTTTTCTTCATATTGAATATTATTTTTACTTTTCCCCACATTGTTGAGTTCATTATGATTTTTATCATCTTTCTTCTCTTTTTTCTTACTGAATAGTATTTTTACCTTTCCATCCCCCTATCATGATAACTAAATCATAGAAATTACTGAAAATTCATGTCGAAATTCCTAATTCCATGTTGTTTTAACAATTAATGAAATTTTTTCTCAATTATGGAATGTGATTTTTTGTATGAATTTAACATTAGGGTGTGATTTTTAGTAAATTGGCTTTTTGATGATATAAATGTTTGTATATCTATAAAACCTTTAAGATGAATGATACCCTTTGTGTGAGTAGTTTATAGGGAAATTATGCCACTAATATCTCCACAAATCATTTCACCCAACCATGAAGTGTGAATATTTCTTACTTAATAGAAGGTTAATATAATTTAGGTTAAATTTTATCATATTTATAAAATGATTTTTCCATATGATTTTTCCTTATCTAATCTATTTTATTACTGTATCGGATTGACCTATACATGTGCACCTATTATCCGACTGCTGTAAGCCCTAAAAAAACAAAATAATAATAATAATAAATAATTATGGGAGTGATGAAATGTACAAAAAATGGGGATATATAGGCCAAGAGCATATGGTTTGATTTCTAGGAATGATTAAGTGAGTGGGTCTTGAAATTTGATTGCAAAAGGATGCAGGGCAGGTTCATTAGAAAGAATCAGGTAAGCACATATTTTTTTTAAAATAACCTATATTTATTGGATATAAAGTGGAAATACTAGTATGAAATGGTTTTCACACACACTCACAGAGAGTTATTATCATGGTTGAATTTTTAATTCCTTTATTTGATTGTTATCATGCATCTCTTTGAACTTCTTTTTGAAATAATTTATGAGACATCTTTTTCCATATTCATTGGGAATAACCCCTTGGTGTGGTTCTTGCTTTGATCACATTTCTACAATGAATTAAAATTTCATTGAATGTTAAATATTCATGAAGTTGGGAATATCTACATGCATATTTTTTTGGAAATGTGACTTTTCAGAGGATTTAAAATGTTTAGGTGTGGGGGTGTGATCACATAGAAATTCACTATTTATTTCCACCCTCACACCATTTTTTTAAACTGGTTTTGCATTCAAAATTCCAAATATAATAATAAATTGAAATTAATGTTTTATTAAATAATTTAATTTTTATCAATTTTAAATAGGTAAATTTTACTTTTTTTAATGATTACATTGTAGTAGGAGGTGATTTAGAGAGCCCACAATGGAATTCGAGAAAAATGGGCCAAACTTCACGGGAGCCTGAGCACACTTATGAAATTTAACAATTACTGTGGATACTCCATGAATCCAATTCATTTTAAAATTGGTGTAATAATGTAAAACTATTTGGGAGACATTTCTATAGAATACCATAGTGCCCAATTCGTCCATTTGGAGGCCCAAAAGTGTCCCAAAGTGTGAAGTAATTCTGGGCAGGCCGAATTGGAACACCCTTCTGTATTTGGGCCATAACTTGGGACTTGAACCTCCAATTGGAATGATTATATATCCATTGGACATTTTTCTATAATTTCCACATATCAAACTAATTTTAGGACAATTGAACATGTTTTTGTCAGTCAACTATCCAAATCAACATGGTGGAAAAATCTGTCATGAAAATATCACCTACACCCATAAACCATTGACTTTTATTGGATCCAACATGACTTTTTTTCATTAAAATCACTCCATGTCTCATTGGAAAGGTTTTAATGACCTGGGTTAAGAGTGAGTCTAATTTTAGAGATTTATTCATCCGTTTTCTTCCTCTTCTACATCATTTACTTCTAAACCTCTTAGTGATCAATCTAGGTGGTGTCCTTTATTGTAATCCCAAACTCCATGCTTGTAATATCAATGTTTTCATGTGTAACCTATATCTTGTGATGATTTGAGCATTTTCATCTCTTTTTTCACTCTTCCCTTTCATGAGTGTGAGAATGGATTACTTTAGTTGATAAAATCTAAAAACTTAAACCCATGAATAGTATTGTTCTTTTTTTGTGTAAAATTTTATCATTGACATAAATATGTTTATATCATCATGTTATTGATGTGATTCCTTGACTGTGTTTAGTTTTTACATCGATGCAATTTTGTTGATTTTGAGTGGTTGCTGATAATCAATATCATTGATCAATAAAATCCCAGGTGTTAACCTAGGAATAAATCACATACCATACTGGTTTCAGTGTGTATAAATCAAAAAATTAATTACCTTTTCCACTTACCTTGAGAGCGATGATAGATGAGCATCAAGGGACACTCACCTGGATTGATCACGATTTCCCCAACCAATTTCTATCACTTAGTAATATAGTTTCAATTTTTGTTTTAAAATAAAAAACCCCAAGTTTTCTAAAATTCCATTACCCTTTTATTTTTATAATCAAAACCTTCTTTTTAATTTAATGATCTCAGGCTCTGTCGATATATGACCTAGGGTTTCTTCTATACTATATAAATTTTAGTAAAACTAAACATCTAATTTGATGTGCTCGACAATGAGATCACCTCCTAATCAACATTATTGTCTTCATCCATTCCACAATTAAATAATTTATAACCATTATTGTTGGTTGTGTACTATAAGAAGATCCTTTATCGATTTGAATAACCGCCTTATAATAGTAGACACTAGAAAACATGATTCTCTATGTGAAAAATGTTTTTGACCAAGATTCTAGTAGTGTAAATAATATTGAAAATGAGGGTTGACCATACAGTATTCATTATATATTTTTTATAAAATCTTCTTATTTCCTAAAATATCACACTAATGTTTCATAGTAAAATTTTTAATCTTTCTAAAGGAATGTTGAGTAGTTTCTAAAGAAAATACGAATCATCTAAAGAATATCCCTTAGAGTGATAAACTAGGCATGAAACAAGGCTTGTTGGCATGAACCAGTTCCCGACCAAGTCTAGATCAATGTAGTGTTTTCAGGTTTTACCCCCAGGAGCATATATTCTAGAACCACATCCACTTGTAGTATTCAGAAATGTATTTCATTTTTTATATAACCATATAATATTTATTATACCAAAATTTTAAAATGAATTCTTATATCCTAAGAGATGACACTAATGTTTCACAGTACAATTTTTAATCTTCATATAGGTATATTATGTGGTTTATAAATATACTATGAATCATATTAAACAGATCCATTGAGAGTATTAAACCTGGAATACAATAAATTACAAATCATCAAAATCATAGGAGTAAAAAATCATGTGTGCAATTAAGCCTCTTTATCATCTAGTTACCCATCTTTGATCCTATGTTAATTCTATGTTAATCCAAAGTTAATCAATAGTTAATTATCAAATAATTATTAGTTAATCATTATTTAATCATTAATTAATCATTAGTTTGTCATATATTAATCTTTATCTAATCATTATTTAATAATTAGTTAATCTTATATTAATTATACCCTAATTATTCCTTAATCCCCAGTTAATCGTTACTTAATTAATATATACCAAGTAGTTACTCTATAACCAATTAATAGTTAATCATTCATTAATAGTTAGTTAATCATATATTAATCATTATCTATTAATTATTTAAGAATTATTTAATTCTATATTAATTATACCTTAATCATTCCTTAATCACTAGTTAATCAGTACTTAATTAATAGATATCAAGTAGTTACTTTATAGCTAATTAATATTTAATCATTAAGTAATTATTAGTTAATCATTCTTCAATCATTAATTAATCATTAATTAATCATATTTTAATCATTATTCAACAATTAGTTAATCATTATTCAATACTACATTAATCATGCCTCAATCACTCCTTAATCACTAATTAATAATTACTTAATTAATAGATATCAAGTAGTTACATTATCATTAATTAATAGTTAATAATTAATTAATTATAAGTTAATCATTCATTAATCATTAGTTAATAATTAGTTAATCATATGTTAAGCATTAGATAATCCTTAGTTATGAATTAGTTAAAACTATATTAATTATGCCTTAATCATTCCTTAATCACTAGTTAATAATTACTTAATTAATAGATATAAAGTACATACTTTATAGATAATTAATAGTTAACCATTAAGAAATTATTAGTTAGTCATTAATTAATCATTAGTTAATGATATTTTAATCATTAGTTAAGGATTAGTTAATCAAATATTAATTTTTCCTTAATCATTTATTAATCACTAGTTAATCATTACTTAATTAATAGATATCAAATAGTTACTTTATAGCTAATTTTTATTTAATTAATAGTTAATCATTTATTAATTATTATTTAATCATTCTTTACTCATTAGTTAATCATATTTCATAAATTAGCTAATCATTATCTAATCATTAGTTAAGTATTATTTAATCCTATATTAATTATGCCAGAATCATTCATTAATCACTACATAACCATATTTTTTTCATTAGTTAATTATTAGATAATAATTAGTTAAGAATTAGTTAATCCTAAATTAATAATTCCTTGATCATTCATTAATCACTAGTTTATCATTACTTAATTAATAAATATCACGTAGTTACTTTGTAGTTAACTATTAGTTAATTAATAGTTAATAACTAATTAATTATTATTTAATCATTCTTTAATCATGAGTTAATTATATGGTATTCATTAGTTAATTATTATCTAATCATTATATAATAATTATTTAATTCTAATTTATTTATTAGTTAATCAATACTTAATCATTACTTTAGCATTAATTAATCATTATTTATTTAATAGTCAATTATTAGTAAATCATTATTTCACTAATCTTTATTCATCACCTAGTTAATATTAATTCCTAATTATTTGATTAATATTAAAAATCTACTAAGTTATAATTAATAATAATAAAATTATTATAATAAATCCATTACTAATACTAATTATAAATTCTTTACTCAAAAGTCATAAATACATAATAATATTTTATTTAATAATAATAACTATTATTTCTAAACTATATATAACTAACTAGACTACTAAGTAAATAACATATTTAAAACTAACTAAAAATGAATAAACTAAATAAATAAATATCTTTAAAATAAATAAGAAAAAATATCTTTAAATGATGCTTCTCAAAATTCAGCACTCCTTTTAGGCCACATAAATCATCACACACAAAGGAAGAAGCACCGAGAAAATTGTAGAGAGAGACAAAGTGGGCTTAGAGAGAGAGGGTGTTAAATGAGTGAGGAGAATGGGGAGGGTGGGTGCGTTTATATGGGTTTGGGGGAAAGACAACATCATTGATTCCACCTTTCACTTTAATTTTTGAGAAATGAGGCATCTTAAATTCCACCTTACACCATAATTTAGGCAAAAGGTAGCATCTTAGATGCCTCCTTTTCCATGTCATCAATCCGGTTCAATGAGAGGAAAAAGTGGCATCGTCGATGGTGCCTTTCAAGATAACCAAAAGGCAGCGTTGGAGATTCTACCTTTTCACATTAGAATTCAAAAAAATGCTAACCTAGTATTATTTAAATATATATTTTTCTAGAAAAACACATATAAAAAACTCTCACTCAATGCTAAAATCATTTTTATTAAAGAAATTACTATATTTTAATACATGGTCGGTCAATAGTTTAGCATAGATAAAGAGGTCCCTTTATCAATATTTTTTGTAGCATTATAAAATGGATCCTTTATTATTATTATTTTAGCACTCATAAAGGGAACTTTTTGCAGTGTTATTTCTTAGCTGTATCTGTGTGGTGCTAAAATTACACCACACTACAACAGTGAATATAAAATTTAATTTTAATTAAATTTTCATCATAATACAAAAAAATTATACAATTATTACAAACATTTCAAACTTTGGTATGTAAAATTATATTGTTTTGTACAATATATCACAAACATCAATAAATTCAAAAACATAAATGTTTAATTATATTTAGATCTCGACTCCTCTCAAAAGAGTTTCTTCATGATACCAATTGCCAAAAAAACCACCTCAACTAGAGTAAAAGAGTGTACCTATATAAAAAACAATTATTATGTTAATAATACTATAAATAAATAAAATGAACATAAATATAAAACAATTCATTAATAAAATGTCACTTTTATCCTGAAAATACACACTTCGAGTCATATTAGACACACTATGTGTCTGATTAATGTGTGGTTGATTCATACATCCCAAAAATGATTTATGGATCATTTTACTAAAGTATCAAGAAAATTTGATCATATTTTCCTAGTTTTAATTATGTGATGTGTGTTTTGAAAAAAAATGTCAATTTTAAATAAAAACATGCACGTTGAGTCATATTGGCCACACCATGCGTCAGATTGACGTGCGTCAGATTGGAATGGGGTAGATTCATAAACATCAAAAATAATTTATGAATCATTTCACTAAAATATCAATACAATTCGAGTGTGTTTTCTAGGTTTTCAGTAACACATGTTTTTAACTAAAATGTCATTTTTAAACTAAAAATACACAATTTTGAGTCATATTGGCCAGACTGTGTGTCATATTGATGTGTAGTTGATGTCAAAAATGAATTATGGATCATTTTTCTAAATTATCAAGACAATTAAAGCACATTTTATAGATTTTAAATATGTGATGTGTGTTTTGAACTAAAATTTCAATTTTAAATAAAAACATGAACTTTTTCAAATTGACATGCGGGAAATTCAGACACATAAAAATGACTTATATATCATTATACTGAAGTATAAAGACAATTTGAGTTTGTTTTCATGGTTTTTAGTGATCGAAACATATTCATAACTAAAATGTCAATTTAAACTGAAAACATCCATTTTGATTCATGTATAAACTTGAAACACACACTACTGAACATAAATAGATCAAATAAAGAACAAATAGCTCTATAAAGAGACACAATAATACCTGAGTGCATCATCAGTATTGAAGTCTTCATCAGGAATTGATTTTTATCCCACCATTTTGTTCTCTTTATAGAGCTTAAAATGGTTAGAGTAAAATCGATTATTGAAAAAGTCATTTCTTCATGATCTCTATGAAAATTAACTAAATAAGTATTAGATAAAAATGATAAGTAAATTAACTAAAAAATTAGATAAAATTATGAGAAAATTAACTAAATAAGTATTATAATGTCACATCTTCATGATGTCTACATATATTCTAAAACCATGTATTATTCCTATTCATTTCTAAAAAAAACTATTTCCTCTTTTGAATACCTAGATTTTCAACATCCCAGATAATTTTGGAAAAATGTAAATAATAAAAAGATTAATAAATATTTTAAATAAAATTATAATTATCATCAATAAAACCTCTTCCAGGATGCTAGTTTGTTGTTGTAATATTATATCTTACATAAATTTACAAACATAATAAACCACAATCTTTTCTATTAGTTTTTTTCAAACACTGTAAAAATAATGATTAAAACATTTAATCTATTTTTATATATGTTTTGATTGTTAAATCTTATTATATATACCCCAATACTTATCAAATTGCATAATTTTATATGATTTGTGTTCCCATAGAACATCCTTATACCATGATTTTGATAATATTTAAACACAAAACTATCATAAATTTTTTTTCATGGAAACATAATATAAAATTTACGAATTAAAGTTTATTTGTAAAATATTGAATGCAGTGTGTTAAAAATTGATTATTTTCACCATGTTTGATCAATTTGTTTGGAATCCATTCATTGAATCCAAAAAATATATCTTTGAAGTATCCAAATTGATTGAAATAAGAAACCAATTCTCCCTAAAAAAGGGTTAAGAATTGAAAGAAATGAAAATATATTTGATATAATTAAATTTTAGAGTTTTACCCATTCTTAATGGGTATTAAGAAGATTTTATCATATATAAGTTTACTTTTAAACATTGTAGCCATTTTTTACACTATTTATGAATATTCATGTTCTTATAAATACCTTTTCTTGCATAGAAGTGATGTGGGGGATAATGAGTCCAAGTTTTTGTTCATAGGGTTTTTCCTTCAAATAGTAGTGATATATATGTCTATAAAAAACATGAATAATATTCAATAGTAATTAACATAATAGACTAGATATGGGATAAACATATTAATAAAATATACCTCATGTATAAATTTACAACTAAGACTCCTAGCCATCCATTCTTGATGATTTTATTTATATTTTAAATACCTAGGAAGTCTGTAATGAACTCCATAAATTTGTTTTTCAAAATAAATAATGGTTGTATCACCATCTTTGAATGTTTCATCCACATTAACTTTTAATATTATTAATTTTATAAGTTTAACTGTTAGGGTAATGCTAATCTCTTAAGGTTATTTTGATAGGTTGTTTGATCCTTCATACTATTTTTATTCAACCTTCTATTTCTCATTCCTTTTTTCTATCTATAATAAATTTCCTCAGTTTATAACTTTTTTCATTAATTATTAAAGGTTCCACATAACAAATAAATTGTAAAGGATATACCTCCTTGTTGAAATGTATTTTTAAAAGATTAAATAACCATGATATGAAAGTTACAATAACAAGTTTGACTGTGTGAACATCCAGATCATCATGGGGAACATGTAGCTTGGTGCTCAAATCATGATCTATGCGAGTCCTCACACTCACATGACCTTTTAGAAGTTGTTTGTTGTGTATAATATCTTTTTGGATATTTTACACTATACCCATATCAAAAAGGAGTTGGGTGGGTGCAGATATATATAAATCACAATAAATTTCACCATGTAAAATATTAGTACATGAAAGGTATCAGTCTCTTCCTGATTCACATTTTTCAAAAACAGTTATGAAGAAATTTATTACCTTTGGTAAGGAATACCTTTAAAGGGGATGGTATCCTCAAATATGGGGGAAGATCTTCCTGTAGTTTCTATTGTTGTGTTTTTTCTTCTCTTTGATTCCTCACCATAAAATTCTCGAACAACTCTGAAAACCAATTAGGTTTTTCTTCAAGAGTATTTATTCATTCATGCATGTACTAAATTTTCTTATCTTTATTCCCTTGTGTATTTATTTTATAAAAATACGTTTGAGGTGACACTCTAAAATCCACACCTCAAATGCATCCATATTTTTTGGTCGATTTAAGGCCACTGAAAGTATGTGTTCATCATGTATATCCATTGATGATTATTGTGTATAAACTGGATAAAAATAGAGGAAAATAAGCATTGTTTTTTATTTAATATTGATTTAAAGTAGAAAAAAATTATTATTTCATACTTACACATGATTCCCATACTTTTTATTTTTTTTATCTTCTAGTATTACATATTTATTAACACAATCCTCTTTCCATAGCACATTACATGGGATGGAAGTGGATTTGGATTTCGATTCATCAATCTTTATATAAACAAAGGAACATAATTATATATATTTTTCATGACACATAAAAGTATTAATATAGATTTAAAATAAATACCATTTTTTTAAGTAAATAATACCCCACCCTTGCTTTATTATAGAGTTGCATTGGTTTTTATTCACACTGCTTATTTTCAACACTCAGTTTCTATTTCATAAAATAACAATTATTAATCAAAGTTATTAATACATGTATTACCATGTAAAGAATTTCCAATAACAATGTACTTGAAATGATGCCTCATCACGATTAACATTACATGAATTCTATGTTTTTTGGTTTATCACGTATGCATATATCTATTATGGGTGTGAGTTTAATTTCCCTTCAACATCCCTAAGACGATGCTTCATAAGAATTGTCTGAAAGATACTATGAACCTTTCTAGTGACCATTAATAAAAATTTAATTTGACAATCATCTAGTATAAATGAACTCTATAAGGTATAATAAATAGTAAATCAATGTTTCATTATTTTATTTTTTAGTAAAATAGAGAAAGTACATCATAATGAAACTTTAATATCTTCCCAAATTAGTGCCTTAATTAAGGTAACAACACTGTTCCACACACACACACAAATATATATATATATATATATATATATATATATATATATCAACTAGTGAATGCATTCAATTGGTGACCCCAATGTAACTAATGAAAATAGACTTATTGGGGTTAACATGATGATTGTGTGCATTCAATATTACCTTGAATTTGATGCCCTTACTTCACACTGTAATATTTTTTTGTTAACACTATCATAATACAATGATCCTATTTTTTTTGGGATATAGGATTTTTACCTTTTACCATTTCCTTGGTTTCAACATCATCAATATGTTGTTCCTTGGGATTGGTGGCATCTATATGTGGAGAAACATGTTGTTACTTTACATTGGGAGCATCATCATGTTGGAAAGCCACTATCTGTGGAATTAGTTGGACATTTAATTTTGATTACATAAATGAAATAGTGAGAAAATAATATTATGGGGTAACACAATGTATATTAAATATATATTTGTATATATAACCTAATTATTTAAATATCTATTTTTTTAAAGGTTGAAGGGATTTGAACCCTCTATAAATTATCCAAATTATCTCATTATAGTATACTACAACATAAAATACCCTATCTACATTGAGACCAACACAAAATTATTGTGACATCCCAATGAAAGGGTCATCCTCATATGAATTGAAATCTAAACCTACAGTGGATTTAGTTGATAACAAAAAAATTGAACACTTTCTATTTTCAGGATTTGGTATATTAAATACTTGTACTACTTATGATTCCATTATGAATGGTTCATCCTTGTAATATTCCTTATGAAAATACAATTTCATGAATCTCAATTCATCGATTTTAACTACTCCTATTATCAACCCACTTACATTGAAAAATAAACACTTGGAATGTTGCATAATCCAAATACCATATTTTTTTCAATGATTCCAAAGTATGACATATTCATATAAATTTTATTTTTATCCTTAGTACCAGATACATGCATCACTTTAGCTACAAGATTAGCTCTACTATTTTTCATGGTACTGTGTTCATCATATTACTTTATATAGAGTGTATAACTATTAATTCCATAACCATTATAAGATAATAAATGAACACTTGGTCCTCTGTCTATCCATTGAATTCATTTTGAAATTAAATTTGGCTTTGTAGTTGAATCCTTAAAATTATGGTCTCCAAACCATTCTATAAATTACATATTATGTGTATTTGATATCCATATTTCATCCCTTGTTGTATTCAAATGCCTACTAATTAATTTGTGGGTTTTAACATATAAAAAAACATTTAAACAGTTATATAAAATTTAAATTTGAGTCTGAACCCACTTTTTAATGGTAATTGTAACAACATATATTTTTGAAATTCATTTACCCACACATCAACCATTGTGATGATATTTTGGTAGAATAATTCTTTCCACATTGGATAGGTAGTCATTACATAATTCAACAGCTTCCTTAAAAATATATCACTCCGCAATATAACCTCACGACTAACTTTTATTTTTTACATACCCTTTCAAAATCTTCATATACAATTCAATTGGGTTTATCCATCTATAATGTATAGGACCACATAATTGGATCTCTCTAACCCAGTGAACCTTCAAGTGAACCATCATATCAAAGATTGAAAGTGGGAAGAACATCTCTAATTCACATAATATGATATCAGTTTCCTTTTATATAGATTAAAACTTCACTTAGTATATAAATTTACTACACATATATTTGAAAAAGAAACAAATATTTGTTAATTTATGATGAATATTTTTAGGAAAAATGCAATATAAATATAAAGGCATTAAAAATTTCATCAAAACATGATAGTCATGTGATTTCCTTCTCTTTAACATTAAATCATTAATTGAAATGATATTCTCGATATTTTATGAATACCCCTCTATAGACTTTACATCATTCAATAATTTTCAAAACTGCTATCTCTCTTTCCTGGAAAGAGTGTAAGAAGTTGAGGGAATAAAATATTATATTTGGTGTTCTGGAATCAACTATTTATACATTTATATTCAAAGAAGTGAATATCAATTTAGATATCGTATTACATATCATTCATAGTTTTTGTGACATTAATTTAATAATGTCCTAGAGTATCTATTGCATTAATAGGGTATAGTAGTTCCTTTATATGATGAGAACCTTGAAATTTCAGGAATATATTCTTAAATATAGTTACACGGTCAGATAAAATTTGATGACAAGGCATGTAACATGTTGACTGCTAGGTGTGAGAACTCATAAGAATATGATACTTCTTCTCACGAAGTTCACACTTTAAAATCTCTTATATGAGAGATTATGAGAACAAACCCACCAGTAGGAATTCCACATGTTTATGTGTCACTGGATATTCTTATCTATAAGTGTGTGTAATGTTCCTTAGACTTTAATATTATTATTAAGGATTTTTATGAATTGGAAACATATATGTATTACCATACACCCCGATGACAATAATCCATCGAAAAGTTGGGTACATTGGGCGCATCATGAATGACATGTTATTAATGAATAAGTCGAGGAGGTATTTTTATCTTCCATATTAAAGGAAGTTGATATCTCAACCCTTTGATTTAAATATAGTTTTTATATTAAATTCCATGGCCATGGTGTAACAATGATTTTATTTTAAATAGTTAAAAAAAGATGTATCAAGCATATAGGTTGATGACATGGGTGTGTAACTTGTTTGATGAGATATTGTGACAAAGGGATTATATTACACAATGAGTAATCCTATGTGGTTATCGATATTGTGACATTAACTTATTTCTCTTGGCTTCCCCAACCCATTACTAGATAGTAATCTTGGACTTTAGAAAATCCCATTTAATGTCTACAAGAAAGAAGCAGAGGTTCCCACAATTAGTGTTTATATTGGTATCAATTAAATTAAATTTGAATTTAATTATTAGAATAAATATTATTCTCAAGACCAAGGAATAATTTTATTCAGGATTATTGATCACATGAATTAAATAAATATTTATTTTCAAAGTAATTATTAAATTATGTGGGTATATAAGATTTATTTATTAATTTATTAAATGAATAAATATTTAATTTATTCGGGTATTCAATAAAGTTGAGGAGGACTAGCTGACCAATATTGAGTCTAGTGATAAATATTATTTTACAAGATGGTAAAATAATATTTATTATTGCGTAAGTTAGTGAACACCATGAAATAAAAACACTATTATTATTTTAATACATTTAATGGGATCATATATGGGTTTA
Organism: Viscum album; assembly: GCA_963277665.1. Classification (NCBI taxonomy): domain Eukaryota; kingdom Viridiplantae; phylum Streptophyta; class Magnoliopsida; order Santalales; family Viscaceae; genus Viscum; species Viscum album. The sequence continues at coordinate 602,040,268 of OY728142.1, forward strand.
ACGATTTATTAAGGGAACTTGTGAAATTAATTAAATTATAAAACCTAATACTAGGTCTATAAATAGATCGCTAATAAATTATAATAGATCTTAATGGATAATCATTGCACACTTCAGATGTATCTCTTGAATCATCCTATTCGTCCTCACATCCTCTTAAGAATGAGAAGACCAATAGAACTTTCTTCAAGATCAAAGAAAAATAAAGTGATCAAGATGAACAATGCAAGATAATAAATCGACCACTATAGAATTTGATGATTCACCGGTGTCATTCAGAGATCATAAGATCACATGAAGGTCACTGCTAGAGGGATTCTATACTTGCATCATTTAGTCACAATAATGAATTACTGAAAAGGGTTTTGGATGATAAACATATACTTAAAAGAAATAACTCAATAATTATGTATTCTTTTATTTTAATTTAATTTAATTAATTATAAATTTAATGTAAAAATTATATTCTCTTGGTTATGGAATCCTTTCTTATCAATATTCATTTGGAAAAAATTTCATTGGTTTTGAAATTTATGTACTATATAATATGAAAATTATCCATCGAATCTAATATTTTATGAGTTGGGATCATCCCCGATAAGTTATTCCACTACGCTCAAAACCATCATGTTGTATCAGAGTGGTCATGTTCAAATTTATAATTATTTATTTTATTTTTGATCTTTATGAATTTAAAAGTTAAAAATCATTTCAAGTTTTAAATTTTTATTGATATATATTTGAAATACCTTGTTTATCTTCTTCATTTATTGATCATTTTACCCAGATCGGTTAATAATTAATGAAGATAACATCTAAAGAACTCATTCAAAGGTGCCAAGAACTTTGGATGGATAATACAGGACTACATATATACTCCATTGTTACATGTCGTGTATCCTTGTTCATTGAACAAGGACTCCCATGTGGATTCCATTTCATTGTGTAATTAGTATAAACCCCATGAAATAAATTCATCATTTGTTGACCATCTAGGGTAGAACATGAATTCTTTAGACTACACACCATGTATATTAACTACATGCCATATATTCCACATGTTTTCAATGTAGAAAACACGGGGTCAAACTACATCCTGTAATTAATACATCATGCGTATTTAATACATGATGTGTATACGATGTTAGTTGTGTAACTTAAAGTACATGTCATGTATTATTTATACACATCTTGTACTTCATAAATATCTGTGAGAATTACACGGTGAATCCCATGCATGTATTGCAGATATCTAGTGAATAGAAGTACACATAATGTGGATGGACTTCACACATTGTGTAATTTACCTATATATGTAGAAATATTATATTAAATTTATTATTCTATTAAAAATTATCAACTTGAGTTATTTGGGTCATTAAATTAACAATACACATGTTTTAGTCAGTGTCCAAGAATAGACTTTGTGTAGTTTATATTACATTTATATTCAAATAAGTGAATATTAATTTAAATATCTTATTACATATCATTCATAGTTCTATGTGAATTTAATATAATAGTTTCCTAGAATATCGATTGTATTAAAAGATAATAGTAGTTTCATGATATTATGAGAACCCTGAGATTCCATGAAAATATTCTTAAACCTAGTTACATGGTCAGATAACATTCTATGATAGGGTACATAGTATGTTACTGCCAGGTGAAAGTACCCATAATCCGATGTGACTACTTCCCATGAAGTTCTCACTTAGTAATCTCTAAGATAGGAGATTACAAGAAAATACCTGATAGTAGAAATTCCACAAGTTTATGTGTCATTGGATATTCCTATCTGCGAGCATGTGTAATGGTGCTTAGACTTTAATATTTTTATTAATGAATGCCATGACTCACACACTTTGATGTATTACAATAAACCATGACAATCACATGTTCATGATGATGTTGGGTACGTTGGGTGCATCATGAATTACATGTTATTAATAAATAATTCATGGAATGATTTTCTCTTCCATATTAATGAAAGTTGATATCTCGACCCTTGGATTGAAATAGAACTGTCGAATTAAATTCCATGGGCATGGTGTAACAATATGTTTATTTCAGATGGTCAAATAATTATATATCAAGTATATAGGTTGATGACATGTTTTTGCAACCCTCTTGATGAGTTATCATGACAAAGGTATAATATTACATAGTGAGCACTCATATGTGGTTATTTTCACTATGACATTAACTTATTTCTCTTGGGTGCCTTGACCCATTACTAAATATTAATCTTGGAATTTAGGAAAGGCCAAAAAATGTCAATAAGAAATAATCCTAGAGGGTCACACACTAAGTGTTTATGTTGATCTCAATTAAAATCTATTCAAATTTAATTATTGGAATAAATATTATTACAAATACCAAGGAATAATTTTATTAAGGATTAAATGATCACATAAATTAAATAAATATTTATTCATAAGGTAATTATTAAATTACACAGATATATAATTTATTTATTTATTGGATGAATAAATATTTATTTAAATATTTATTTAGGTATTCAATAAATGAAATGGAGGAAAAAACATACCAAGATATGTTCCATGATAAATATCAATTTATAAGACAGTAAATTAATATTTATCAATGTGCCAGTTAGTGTATGTCATGAAATAAAACTGAAATTGTTATTTAAATTCATGGAATGAGGTCAAACATGGGTTTAATATTTTATCAAGGTCACTTGCACAATTAATTAAATTAAAAACCATAACCCCAGGTCTATAAATAGGCTAATAATAAGTTCTAAGAAAGGTTAATCAAGAATCATTATGCACAATGGATTTATATCTATAATCTTAATCTTTCTTCTAAAATCCTCTCAAGAACAAGAAGAACACGATAATTTACTCAAGACCGAAGAAATGTGAAGCGATCAATATGAAAAATAAAAAATAATCAATAAACCATGCTACTACTTGAAGATTCATGAGTGTCACTCAGAGATCATAGGAGAACATGTGGATCACCACTAGAAAGATTCTACACATGGATCCTAGAAGTGAAATGTTGGATTATTGAAAAGAGTTTTAGACGATCAACATATAGTATGAATAAATATCTCAATAATTAGGTAATATTTATTCTAATTAAATTAAATTAATTATAAATTTAATGAGAAAAATATTTTCTTGGTTCCAATGACCTTTTCATTTTCAATATTATTTATAATTTTTTTGGTCATGAAGTTTATGTCTTATATAATATGAGAATGATCCAATGAATCTGATAATTTTTGAGTCAGGATCAACCATGATAAGTGGTTTGTATATGAAAATAACCATAAATTGGTATCATAGAAGTCATGCTAAAATTTATAATTATTATTTTTGATTATTTTTCATTATTAATTTAAAAGTTAAAATTGATTTCAAGTTTTAATTCATTCTCGACCTATCATAAAAGTGACTTTTTCCTCATATTTGTTTCTCACTCATTACCAAGATCAATTAGTAACTAACAAATATTTCATTTGAATAAACCATTTAAAGGTGCCAAGAATGTTTTTTGGATAATACAAGACTACATGGTGTGTAATCATTTTTTACACATCATTTATCCTTTTTTCATTATACAAGGAATCCCATTTGGATTCTGGGTTATCATGTAATTAGTATAGATGATGTATTAAATACACTATGTGTTGACTATCCCGGGTGGCACATGACTTTTATGGAGTAAAAGTCATATATATTGACTAAATGATATGTAGTTAATGTGATTTAAATGTTGAAAACATGGGGTTAAACCACATCATGTAATTAATACACCATGTGTTTAATATATGATGTGTATAGACTGATAACCGTGTAACTTTAAGTACATGTCATGTATTATTTTTACACATCATGCACTTCATAAATATGTACAAGAAGTATAATCTGAGTCCCTAGGCATGTATTTCGGATATCCAATAATGAAGAACACATCATGTGGTTGGATTGCACATACTGTGTACTTTACCTGTTTATGTGAAAATATTAAATTTAATTAAATAATCCATTAAACATTGTCAACCTAAGTTTCATGGGTCATTAAGTTGATAGTAAAAATTGGTAGTTAGGTTTTATATTTTATTAAATAATTAATTAATTCATTGTGATATTTGAAACTATTAATAATGTATGGTTATTATATATTAAATACTCAACACATTAAATTGTACATGATATGTAATTTTCATGTGTTCCATGTAGCATTAAATTGGTAGTACATACCTTGAAATTATGATGCATTCCACGTACAAAATATTTCATATGATTTAATTTTTTAAAATTAAAACTATACTGAGTAGTTTGAATAGGTGATCATCAAGTTTCTTCTAAGTACAAAGTTGTGTAATATTTTATTTAGTTTTAAATAAATAAAAATATTTTATTTTATTTAAAACCAAATAAGATAGGGATTTTATGATGATTGGATGAAATAATAGATAATGAATTAATTGATTAATAAGATGACTAATCAGATTAATTCATGTGAATTTTATATTATTAAAGAACGAATAGAAATGAATGCTAGATTATTTTTTAAAATGTGTAATCATTTCATGTGTATAACTGATCAAATTTTTTGACCATACATATGTATGCATTGGTTTAATTTAATTTAATTTTATTGAATGGTTTTGTAATTATTTATTGTTAAATTAAATATGACGGACTGAAAGTCATATCTCCAACTTTTATTATGTAGGATCTGTGTATCCAAGGTTGTTTTATATATGTTTCTGATGATTTCACCACAGGGCCAGTACATCACATGCACTGTCTATTTCCCCGCATTCCTGATTTTTAAAGGCGGATGTATTTCATCATTCTCATTAATGATGACTGCTCCTTGTTTGAAATGGGATGATGGGATGTCAATTACACCATCCATGGAATCATACTTAGAGATATTATCCTGGCATAGGTCTCCCTCAGAGATTTAATTCATGTTTATGGAACTCATTTCCCAGTGCCATCTTGTTGTGGACACCGGTTAATTACACTGCTTCTATCTCGATAGGGCAGTAACCTTTAGTCATATTTAGTAGTCATGTTGGGAACAATATGGCTTGTCTAGACATTTGGTATATTGGGAACCTATATAGTCTTCCCCTTTCGAGAGGCTTCTCATATGATACATCTTAGGCACTAAACCCAATGCATATCGTGTCGACCATGAGGTAGTTGACGCCAGAGGATTAAGTCTTATGAGGATTTTTTACCTCAATAATCCCACATTTATTGCATGGGGTAGGTGTTATAGAACAGGGAATGAGTTTAACGTCTTGTGAATATGGATCAGGATGCCTTGTGAGGGTATATCTGGTCATGATTTTAACATCTTGTGGAGATGGATTAAAATACATTGTAGGGATGGATCTGGTCACAAGATTAATGTCTCGTGGGGATGTATCAGAACACCTTGTTGGGGAGGATTGGGTCACAAGTTTAATGTTTTGCTGAGATGGATTATGAAGCCATATAGGGGAAGATTAGATCACATGTTTAATGTCTTATGGACATGGATTAGGATGCCTTGCTGGGGGAATATTAGGTCACAAGTTTAATTTATTACGGAGATAGATCAAGTGGTTAAGTGTTTCCCTAAGGGGTAATATTTCACACTTTTGATTTGTGGAGCATTTCCCTCTGAGGGGAATAATTTCAAACAAAAAATATGAAGTTTGTCCCCCCAAGTATGATAATTTCACATTGGAATGATGAAGTGTGTCCTCCAAATGGGGATAATTTCACACTTGAATGTTTTTGGTATTTAAACTTAGAGAGGTTCCCTACATACCCTATTTAAGATATAGGGATCAAAACCCATGCAGTTCGATAGATCCATTTAAGTTCACGTGATAGAACCAGTCCATGTATTTTAACATCATGTGGCAAGGACTCTCGTGTTGAAGAAGGAGCATCAACAAGGGATGGTGTGGGAATTATATGTGGAAGATGCCCGATAGATGAATTTCATCCCATGTGAGTCATACAAAGGTTATCCTATGTTCATCACAGTGGTTAATGCTATAGTTTTACATCATGTGATGATGATGTTGTTGTGTAGTTTAACGTTGTTCAACTAGGACCTGGATCTGGGTAGTTTTACATCTTACAGCTCAGAAATGGATTGAGCTTACACATAAAGGGGGAATATTTAAAGGGGAGAATAAGATTCATTATAATAAATACTCACTGAGAAAGGTACATATTTTCTCTCAAAGATTCCACCTCTAGGGATTATGTGGCCATTGCTCATGTGCCTCTGGGTGGGACATGGCGTTGGCACTGCCATGGAGGAGTGGAAATCAGGAGGCCCGAAATTAGGGTATCTATTATTAGTAGTAATAGGAATTAGGGTACCTATAATTAAGATAACAAGGTAGAATAATGGCTACACTAGAATCATATGGAACATTGGGATGAAAACCAGAAAGTTTTTGCGTGTAACTTTATTGTATTGCACGCAAGAGTTGCACGAGCAATGAGCTCTATCACAAGTGAAACACATGGATTCAAAATTCATAATTGCATGAATGTTTTTAAAGTTATACATAGATTAGGGTTTTATGAAGTTATCTTCTCTTCACATGAACCTAAAATTCTTTAGGAGGTGCTACATAAGGATTACTCGACCACACGCCAAGTCAATTTTGGGCCCACATGAGGTTTGTTTTGAAAGTTATCAACATTTGAGGGTCCACTATTTATGGTGTTTCACACTATCATGGAAGAGAGTTATTTTCAAGCATGGGAGTGTTTCTTAATATTATAGAGATCCTCCCCCAATGTGGGAGGTGAGGTTCTATTTATAGCCTAAATCATCGGATGATGTTGCATAACTTCACTGTGCGTGGAACAAAGTTGCACGCATATCCATACTTTTATATTGGGACTTGGACCTAAAAAACTCATGGTTCAATGTCGTATTTATCCTAAAACTATATGGTTATGAGATAGGTTGTGTGCCATGTTCTTTTTTTCATGTGTTTTCCTTGAGTTCTAGGGGCTTAACTGCGTATCCTATAGGAGCTGATGATGTCTTTTGTGTGAAACTCTTTGGTCGCAGAACCAAATATATTCCACAAAAACATCCCTTATTGCATGAATGTCTCTTGGATATTATTTCAACATTTTATGTATCTTTATAAATCAGCATCACCTTTGGCGTGCAAGTCCTTTGCACGCGGAACCACATCATTGCGCGCAACCTTTGAAATTTGTGTGCAATATGCTCATCGGCCTTGGAATGTTCCTTTGGGATGTTTCATGTTTTTGGATCATTAAAAACTATCCCTTAATCTTGTGAGTTTTGTTTTCATCACTAAAAAATTCCCTCCCTTATAATCGAAGCTGAAAGGGGACCAGATGGTCAGGTTCTAAGGGAAACATAGAAGAGTGACTAATTTTTGTGCTTTCACACAACTTCCATATTGGGTTGTGCAACTTTGTTATGCGCTTCATGAAAGATAGTGGCCCTGATCCTATAAATAGGTGGAGGGGACCTTAGTATAATACTCTAACTTCTATACACAATAATCATCTCTTGTGTGTTTAACTTTACCCTTTTCGTGAAATCTTGATCTTTAACCACGTCTTTTGTGAAAATCTATTTCACGAAAAAACTTCCACACATCAAGAGGACTTTTGCATGACCTTTTCCATTGTTGTAAGATTAAAAAAACTTTTTCAGAAGGATCTAATATATAAGAACCCTATATTTAAAACCCAAATATCTTCAGGAAATGGCCAACCAAGAAATCCATGCTGAGATTGAGGCTGCTACCACTACCTAGAGGGCTGAGATAACAGGGAAACTAGAAATTCCTCAAGCCATATGGTTCATTTCTTACAACCAAGCACTCCTAGCCTTGCTGAAAAAATCCCAAATAGTTTATTTATGGATAAACTCCCTACCACTGTACAAATTTATGATGATGGATGAGGTAGTTATTCCAACCATCGAAGTGAGCACACCGTGTTTCTAGTTCAACTATCACAACAAACTATCCTGCTGAAATATCACTACTTTGGGTCACCCTAATTAGGATCACTAGGAAACCATTATCTACATATTGAGTGGATGGATGATAATGGTCACTAGGTAGAAACTAGATAATGAGTATTTCTTGGATCTTTGTGTTGGAATATTCTAGACCAGCGTCTAGGACAACAACTAGGGTTGGTATAAGAATTTAGACTTGCAAGACAAGGGTAACTTTACTAATTAATGGTCCTAGGTCTACTGGGTATTATTCACTTTCTAAGAGTATGGGGATGAGCTACACCATACTGGTCTATATGAGACAGTCTATATATCTTAGTTTCATGCATATCATCAACATGAGCTACTGTCAGAGCTCCTCAACTGGTGGTCCCCAGACACAAACACCTTCTACCCCCATCATGGGGAGGTAGGAATCAGCCTATGGGACCTATACTACATCAATTTAATCCCACTAAATAGGTTCTAATATGATGAGTTTCTCCCGACACTAAATTCCTAGGGCGATAGAGAGTAGACCCCCCTTCTAGCACAACACATTCTAAATTCATTGACTAGAGTACTAAAACATCACCCCTTCCACCGGGACATTGCATTCAAAACCTGGCTAGGGATATTACTGAAGAAAAATCCATCCACAAAGATTAGAAGGTGGATAAAGAAGTTTTTGAAAACATAGCTGAGGAGGAATATAGTATCATACTGGATGATCTTAGAGGAGGGGAGCTATGAGTAGTGGGGCTATAACATGCAGGAGGGATGACAGCCAGAGGTCCATTATGCTATATTTCTAGCCACCTTCCTCAGTAGTTGTCTACTTTTGGTGAGGGACATGTGCATGGGCCTATGTTTAGGGGTGCCTATGATGGTAGATATTATGGAATCCGGTAACTAGTTGAACTTGGGGGTATCGATGTTGGCCCAACTCTATATCTAGTTGGGCCACATGGTGATCGGGAGCATGCTCAGGTGGATCTATGGTCAATTCCAATTATTGAATGGGTAGATCTCAACACACTTTAGAGGATATGAATTTTTGAATGCCATAACTCTCGAAAATTATGGTCTATGAACTTCACTACTCAACATTGTTGGGGTTCAACCAGTGGTACTCACTAAAGTTAGGGTCATGGTCAGCATCAGAAAATTTGTGAACATCAAATTATACCCATTTTCAACATCATTTGTTGAGATGGTGGAAATCCTGGAGGGTCCATTGGAGTAATTGGAATATCTAAAATCCTTTATAGGTGGAGTTATAGTGGTTAGGATAGATGAAAACACTTATTATGAGTTTTATACTTCGTCTCAATTTTCCTGGTAGTCCGGATACATCCAGCAGTTGATGAAGAGAGTTTTCAAGGGGATCCATGAGAAGAGGAATCCTTGTATCCTTTATCAGTTGTGGTGAATGTTCACAAGTTAAGGTACAAGGGAGGTTACCATGATGCCGCCGACTAATTTCACTACCGTTCTCTCTCAAAAATATATTGGAAAATAGTTCTCGGCATACCTAGGCATGATTTTGCGTCAGTGCATCAGGTTGATTGTGTCATCAAGTGAGGTGAAAGAGAAGTAGGGTAGTATGCGGGCCACTCTTTGAGGGGATAGAAAAATATCAGGGGTTCTATCTAAGGTTGCGGCGGGGGTATCACAAGGTGATACTGTAACCCCACCTCCAGGAGGCGAGGTACACCCTCATAAGCGATCACGAAAGAAGATAAAAGGCTCTTAGGATGGTACAAGTAGATCTAGGGAGGATCCTAGAAAAAACTATAGTACCTGATGTGGTCAGACTTTGGTGTTTCTTTCCCTATGCTCTAGGTAGCCTAGGATATGTTGAGAATGACCCTGATGGTAGAGAAACTATGGTGGAGTATGACTCAAGAATGGATCAAGTTGTAGGTGGTGGGTCTCACCAAGATTATTTTTAGGGTGAACTTTCATGAGAGGTTTACATATTTGGAGGCTATGGACACCTTTTCACACCAACATGGGGTTCTCAATCTTCTCTCTGGCCTAGTGCACATGATGTTTGATGGAGAGACTCATCCCGTGGAGATGAATCTGTTAAAGAATCAATGTAGGTGGCGTTAGCTGGTGGTGACAATACACATATTTCCATTGAAAAAAAATCTTGGGGGTCAAATAATGGTTAAGAGACTCCCCAGGAGAGTGGTGAGGTCACCCCTATGAGTGATGACCTGAACAAGCTTCTGTTTAGTAAGGTAAACCTAGTTTTCTATCCCATCTTCCTCTTGCACCACTTCCCCCTTTTTTTCAAAGGCTTTAACCATGATTTTATTTATGAAGGAGAAATATGAGGATGAACAAGGGGTCCCTACCAAAGGGGATGAGGGTGATCCATCTAGTACCAGTGGGTATACCCTAGGACTTGTACCCAAGAATGATACAACCAGAGGACTTGATAAGGATATTGGAGTGGAGGTCCCAAATCCCCTGGTCCTACCAATCATCTACAAGTGACTGCACCCTGACATCCCAATGGTAACATCTACCATTGGAGATTTAGATCACCTAGAGTGAATCATTATCGAGATCCCTCTTCCTTAGGGTAAGATTGAATCTCAATCAACCTATTCCCTTTTAAAAGTTTTTATATATATTTCGAATCATAGAAAAAACTTGTTTGTTTTCCCTTATACAGCTTCCAGGCGACCAGTACTGGGAGGCCCAATGTTGGCTATTGAAGTGATGAAAGGTGTTGAGGGTTCTTCTATGGTAGAAATCCCAGTAAAATCTTTGGCACCAAGGCTCAACCAAATACTTGTTCTTTATAAGTATTTCACCCTTAAATGAGCTGTGCTTACCCAACTCATCATCACTATTCAAACCAAATAACATGATCTTATTTCAATCAGTGATCAAGAGGGTGTGATCCCAGCCAACGGTTATAGTTAGGGATCTTGGGGAACCTACCATAATGTATGTTCCAATTCTCAAGGAGCCAATTATCTAAGATGAACCAACCTTGATCATGGGAGGGAATAATATCATGAATGCATGTGGTGTCTTTGAGAGGGTGGAGTCTGAGGATGGAGGTAACAACATTGCCAATGAAGGGTTGGATGAAGGCAGTCCTCCTCTTGACATGGATCCCATACCATCTGAGAGGATCCTAAAGGAGTATCCTAACACTTATATCCTCTATAATTTCCTGAAATATGATCCTGTTCCACTGGTGGAACTAGAATATTCTAGGTCTGACAATTCTGAAGAAAACTACATTATACAGCAAAGGGAATGAAGGAGCATTTTATGCTTCATCACCCACACTTTAGATTCACACATAATGAGCTGGATGGGGTCCCTCCACCATTGTATGGACAACTTGGGCACCATAGTGGTGGATTCTCATTCTCTCAATGTATTGGTTTGTGATTTCCTTACAAAGAAGGTGCCTGTAGAGATTCAACAGTTTGATGTTTCTTGGCACAAGGATAAATATGATGGAACCAAGAAGCTCCAAGAGGATGATCAAGAACTTTAGTGTCTAGAAGAGCTGGAGAACAAGAACATAACCTTCATCAATTCTCAAGAAGAGATAATCAGTCAGTTGAAGGCTCAATTGGAAATGGCCAAGGCCTAAGAGAAGTAGGTGGTATCTCAAATAGATGAGTACCAAGCTGAGTAGGACCAGGTGCATATAGGGGCTGATAATCTTCTCCCCATTTTTGTGGAGGAGGAGGTAGATATTGTTATGTTTAAACAGGTCCTTGAGGCCACAATCTAGAGGTTTGCTGGGTTGGAGAACTCGATTACCAAGGTGGATATGTGGGGGGCATTTTTGATGGGACATATGAGAAGCTCCTGTGTGTGGATAAACATAAAAAAACTGATTAAGTTTATTTATTTTTAACTTTATAAGCATATCCATGTTTAATTTTGTCACACTTTATTGTTACCCTTCAATTACACTCATGAGAGATCCAACAATCAATCCCTAAGATCACCTGAGTCATACTCGGTGTGAGAAACAAGGGACAACCATGTTATGTCTCATTTATATGAGAGTATTATATAATCATTTAACACTCAGGTTTTGAATTTTTTGACTGACTACTAGGATTTTCTGGGAATAGAAGGTCTATGGAAGGAGGAAGGGGTTCTATAAATAGCTGATTTTCTTTTCCAATAAACACTAGTGCACGAATGGGGTATCTCCAGGGGAGTTGAACTCTACCAGAAAAAGGGGAATACTGAGCTTGAATTGAGATACCCAAGATTTGGAACACAAGGGGGTAGAGTGGAGATGAAGGATAAATAATGGACATGTTCAAAACATAGATTTCATTATCATTTTCCAAGGATTGGTACAAACAAATGAGGGTTAACAAATGACCATGTTCAAAACGTGAGACCTATCTCAAAATGTCTTCCGTAGTCTTATAGGGTGTGTAACCAAGACAGTAGGTGACTCAGTGTAGCATGGGACCATGCTATCAAGGGGGAACCTTTTGGATGTAGAGGAGGATGAGGATCCAAATAAAGGGAAACACAAAGCATGGAGATGAATTTGGAATGTTCAAATGGAGTTAAAAACTCTTGAGATTATGCCACTATGGATTTGAGCACATTGGGTAAGTGTATCAGTTTGAAAAAAGTATATACTCATCCTATACGGGGAGTGTCATCTCAGATATTGAGTGACAATCAGAGAGCATGAATTATGTAGTAAATGATCAAAATCAAAAGGGAAAGGGGGGTTCCCAATAAAGGGCCCAATATGCCTCATAGTTTAATATCATGAAATGAGGAAAATGAGCACATAGTTTAATGTCATACAGTATGGATGTCATATTTCATTGTTTAACATTGTGTGATTGGGATGTTGACTCATACAGTATAACATCTTGTGACTAGGATTTTGGGCTCTTATTTTAAGGTCACAATTTTTGGACCAACCAAAAATAGTTTAAGGTCATAATTCTTATACCAATAACAAATATTTTTAGGTCATAATTCATAGAACAATGGGTTTATAATCTCAAATAAATCTGCATGGTATCAAAGGAATATTACCTTATGTGAAAGGAGGGACTATGATGCCACTTAACACCACAAAAAACGTCTCTAATGCAACTTGAAAAAAGTTTAAGGTCGTAACTCTTGAACATGAGCTCTTAGTTTAAGGTCCTAGAGATTGAACCATGGCTACCCTAGGGTGTTTGGAATGGGAATAAATAGTATTAACGTGATGTTAATGGTGGTATAATAAGGCCTTGAACCATGAAAAACATAAGGTGAAATTTTAAAATAATTTTAAGGCCATGATGCTTGGACCTGAGATCCTAGTTTAAGGTCATAAATATTGGACCATAAAGAACTCATGTGTCTCAAAAATTATTGAAGAAAAATTCCTCCAAACTCATAAGACCACATGAACCATGATCGAGGAGAGAAACAAGGACTGGTATAGAGTTCATATTGTTCATAGGAGAGAACCCAATGATGGGTGAACGTGACAGAAAAATCCTGCCAAAGTGATCATAACTTTAAAAAACTAGATAGTAAAAAGGGGATGATTGAAGAATAGGGAACAACTGTTGATTATGTTCAAAACATAGAATCTATACCCGCATTGGTTTAGGATGGTGAAAAAAATATGGGATCATCCATTGATTGAGTTCAAAAAGTGGGACCTAGTATTTGTTACCAAAAATTCTTTGTGGCGTATGCCCAGAACAGTATGTAATTATTAGGTCCCAAAAATTCAGAAAAGGGAAGGAAAATAATCCCTCAAGTTGGGTGGGAAAAATAAATGTAAATTTAATTGAAAATATGGGAAGAAAATTGAAGAAATCTAGTTTTCAAAGAGTTTTGAGTGACCCACGTACCATCACTGGGGAGGGTTCATGGAATGCATGAATCGCAAACCACCAGTACATGGAAGGACCCATGCAGTGATGGATAGAAAACTGAGGAAGTTGAAAACCACATCTTTAGCATAATAAAGTTCACAAAGTACATCCACATACTATCTCATGAACTCAATAGTTCGTGGATGAAGTAATATTAGTAGGGTTCCACAAACCTTGATGCGCAAAACATAGCCTTCGCAAACCCTGGTTGACTGGGTCTTCCACGGGTTGAGATAGATCTTCATGAGCCTCTGAAAATGGTACCACATGACCATAGATACAATTTACCTATTTCTCTATAAAAGGAACACAAAAATATGGGGTGAAGAAGACGGGGAGAGAGCTCTAGGATGGGAAAAAAGTGGACAAAGAATGTTGAGGGTGCAGGAGAATTTTCTCCCGCACCCGAAGCAATTTGTGGGACTCCATCCTGCATCCGAAATAGTTTGCGGAATAAATCCGGTGAACCATATGCAAAAAGAAGTTTGCATAATTCCTCCCCATGAACCATATTCAGAAGACCCTTCGTAGCCAACCAAAAAAATATAAAAATATATAATAAAAATGGTTCGCGTGCACCCATATGCGGAAGATAGTACGCGAGGACCCATATACGAAAGATAGTATGCGGATGCCCCATGTGAAAGACAGTACGAGGAAGCCCATATTAGGAAGACAGTACGCATACTCCCATACACAGAAGACTGTACATAGACTCCCATACACAGAATACCGTATGTGGATTCCATATGCGGAAGATATCACATAGATTTTTCTTGGCTTCCATCTCTTCGACGTACCATCCTACATGGCTAGGTCTATGAGGAAAACGGTTCGCGCCCACCAATCCATACTATAGGGCTAAGACCCCACACCCCCACTCGAGATCAGTTCCAAGCTACGATCTCGGCCTCCCATTGCTACCGTCACTGGCCCCCATGAAAAATGGACTTTTGCACCATGAAATTTTCAGGTCGGGTCGATGACATTTTCCACTGTTCCCTTATGTTTCCCTTACATTCGTCCCTCAAATACCATGAGAATAGACATTCCTAATGAACCTCCCAAAAACCCTATCACCTATCTCCTATGCCAGGTTGACCCAAAACTCCATGGACAGTCACAGCTTGAATGTTTCATAAATGTCCAGACACATCCTTTCCATCCATCAAAATATGTGTCTTTGGTGATTTCGGATATTCATCAACCTCCAAGACCATGAGAAGAAGAAGGCCAGTGTCCTGAGGACACCACTTCTTGACTATACACATCATGCCCCGGTGGCTCTGCATATGTTTCCCACAAAAATGGCCATCAACCAAAGGAAAATTTGTCCTCAGGAGAGTCCTTTACTACCTTTGTATGCCTCAATGGTTTCCATGCCTCATATAATTTATCCTCATTCGAGAATCCCTAGAGTCACTATTTAAACTTTCCTTACCTCTCATGTTCGATGAAAGTCAGAACATCCCAACCCAATTATCCTACAACTAATCATGGATTCGATAACAAATGGTCCAAACTCTATGACCCTAAACTATGTGTTATCGTCCTGACCACATGATGTTAAACTGTACGGTATTAGTCCATGTAACATAACATTAAAATTTAATTACATAGTCAAAGCTACATGACTTTAAATTATAGTATACCGATTGATTTTAGATCTTTATAAACCTACATGACCATCAGAAGAGGAAGGCCAGTGTCCTGAGGACACCTCTTCTTGACTATGAACATCATGCCCTAGTGACTCTTCATATGTTTCCCACAAAAATGGACATCAACCAAAGGAAACTTATTCCTTAGGAGACCTACCTCTATATGCCTCAATGGATTCCATGACTCATATCATTTCTCTGGATCCGAGATCCTCTAGAATCATGGTTTTCATGTTCCTTCCCTCTAATGCTCGAGGCTTTTCGGAACATCCCAACATGATTATCCTCTAGTTATTCATCACCTAATCTATATGACTTTAAACTGTAGTATACCTCACATGATGTTCTGAGGCCCTCCCACTGAGGTAAGTCCCTAATATTTTGAGGCCAGGCCACATGACCTTTAATGTTATCTCACATTGAAAGGATCATCACTCCACACCCTCTCCCACCATCACCCTGTCCTCTTCTGCCGTAGGCTCTCCCTCTCCCACCAACAAGAGAGGAAGCATGTGGTTGGTTTGATCTCTCGTATTCTCTTGTTTCTCACACTGATCATGACTCACGTGGGCTGAGAGGTTTGTGACAGTTATAATATCCACACCATCTGAATTACAAGAACTCTAATTTTGGATCAAACTAGGATATGTAGGATGGCTACCTGAAGAACCGATCTCAAAAGGTTTCCCATCCAAAAGGGTCCACCCAACCATGCCCCCTCAAATGGGAAAATTTTATGTGTAATCCCCACATACCATCTGGACTATATGGGTTCTGATTCCTCTATTGAGGATATGTTGGAAACCCATTTTATGGGTTCGATCCCAACATCAAGTCACCTTCCATCCCCCTGGATGACGATAAACTCAAGAGCGCCTTATTGTATGGATTAAGTCATCAGTACCTCCGTAGCATCAAAATATATGTGTATGCCCACGACGAGCCTAAGAACCAAGGGTAGCCCATGGAAACACTCTTTGGGAATGAACTAAGGATTCAAGAACATATTAACATGACTTAAATCTATATGATAGTCTCGGAATAGGAAATAATCCTCTACCAGAAGGGTGTGGTGAGCCTGAATTCCCATCCTATCAACCAATAAAGACCTCAAGTGTCGTTGGATAACTCTTCATCCAATGAGTGTCTGCCTTTGGAAATTAGGTCCATGAATCATAGATACTAGGGCCGTTGGGTGTTTATATCTCCACAAATAAACCCATTAGAGACCATCCGAGGAAATTATATCTGAGGAGGACCGATTTCACAAGTACTCAGATCGATGAAATTTCCCATTGGGGATCATTTGACTTTGGAATCTCCCTCAAAATAAAGAAGGGATAAATTGCTCGGTCTCCACATGGATAATCCAACATCCTTTAAAGGATAATGATACATAGTGGGTTGAAATAAAGGAAATTTTGAACTTGATGAGAACCCGTCTCTATAGAAAAAGAGGCGGGTGATGATTCTCATTGGGCCATTTCACCATCACCCGAAACACACCACCTCAGATGTAGAACAATAATCCATAATTTCATGGGACTATTACCATTAGGGAGATTTTTTAGATCAGTATGATGATGATAATACAATTTATAGAAAGTGCAAAGTGAAAAAATGGAACTAGGGAATGTACCAGAGGGAATACTAAGGTCTGTGAGAGATATTCCACCATGTGCTCAAGTAAAATGGATGAATGTGTGGGTAGGTTAGAATAAAGCCTATATATAAGGGGAAAGAACATGAAATACATCTATGATAGGGATAGGCTTAGGATTAAATATCTAGGCATCACTATGTATCCTATGATAATGGGAATCAAGCAACATGTAGTTCTGGGACACAAAGTGGTAGGAGACCAACACCGGTGGGGTGGCATCCTCTATGGTGATGATATTAGGCCATCTCATATCATAAGGCATCCCAATTTTGTATGAGGTATGTTTTTTGGTCATCCTAGACTTATCATATGAGGCATCCTAGATTCATATGGGGTAAGGATATAATTTATTTTCATGTGTTGAGGACGTTGTTTTTTGTTCATGTCATACTTATCATATGAGGCATCATTAATTCAAATGGGTTAATGCTACAATTTAACATCATGCATTGGGGATGATGGTAGGGCTTTATGTCAGGTCATGAGGGAACCATGACCCACTTATAGGTCAAGGAACATGGTTGGGGCCTATACCTAAAGAGGAGTCCCATGACCATTTTTGGGGTGATAACACCATGAGAAATAGATGGGTTTGTGGTGAATCTATTCCTAGGATCGGAGATATAATATCTAAGTATAAATAAATATATTTAACATACATGGATATCATATCAATTTATATTAATATTTAGTATATTAAAAATGTACATGCCTATAGTTTATTGTATTTGGAAACTTGGATCAAAATATTATAACTTGGTGAAAGATATTAAATGTTTCCCATAAATATCATCCCCTATAGTAAATATACTTAAAAACTTTCTTCATAACCTGGGTAAAGGAATCCTAAGAAATGGGTGAGCTCGAATGCTTAATAAGGGTAAATAAAGAAAGCATGCAAGCATAACATGAATATAAGGGTATAAGAACATGAGAATATCATTTTCATATCATAACATACATATCAAAGATAATAATAATGAGACACGTTATAAATATTGGAAGTTTATAAGTCATGAATCATTAGGGAAGCAAGAGCATAATATATGAAATCAAAACACAAGAACAAGACATGTAACTTGAGGGATACACCTAATTGTAGAAAATACTACATCATAGTTATCTACCAAGACCTTCATAAGATGTTTGTATTGGTATAATAACCCATGTACATACTTTGGTCTTGGGATTCCCTCCCATGTACCCTCTTGTTTTAGGATTGGGATTCCCTCCCATGTACCCTCTTGTTTTAGGCTTTGGATACCCTCTCATGTACCCTCTTATTTTGGGATTAAGTTTCCCTCTTGTTTTAGGCTTGG
The DNA here is from genome assembly GCA_963277665.1 of Viscum album. Taxonomy (NCBI): domain Eukaryota; kingdom Viridiplantae; phylum Streptophyta; class Magnoliopsida; order Santalales; family Viscaceae; genus Viscum; species Viscum album. Next base: position 602,058,812 of record OY728142.1, read on the forward strand.
GATACCCTTCGATGTACCCTATTATTTTAGGATTAATATTCCCTCTTATTTTAGGCTTGGTATTCCCTCCTATGTACCCTATTGTTTCGATCTTGAAATGACCTATTGTTTCGGGCTTGAAATTCCCTCCCATTTACCTTATTGTTTGGAGCTTGAAATTATCTCCAGTTTCGGTCTTGGGATGCCCTCCCATGTACCCTCTTGAGATAATAAAACAATTAACTTTACAAAATTAATTTGGGGGAGATATAGGTCCCACCTATCACATAATAAAATCATATATACATGTGCCGCAAGAGAATAAAACTCATATCATATCATGAATGATAAAAATAGATGGGTTTCATAAACACCATATCAGAACCCATGAAATTAAATGGGTATCATAAACATTTATTAATATCATAACCTATGGAAAACATATAGGTTCAATGATCATTTCATCCCAGAATATCCCATGAAAGTAAGTGAGTTTCATAAGAATTTATCATGGTATAATCCGTTGAAGAGAAAAGTGTTTCATAAGTATATATCCCATAGAGGAGGAATGAGTTTCATAAAAATATAACCCATGAAATAGAAAAAGGTTTTCATAAATATCATTCCATAAAATCATAAACCATTCATATAAATAATATGAATGGAACCATTGGATTATTTCCTAGAAGGGCATGAGAAACATCAACAAATGTAATCTTAGATGGAAAACAATTTTGAAATATCTTTTAAAAAATATTTCTTGTGGAAAATATCCTTTATTATTTGAAAAGGGAAATTTTTAAAACATAAAACCTTTAGAAAACCATTTTATTTTAAAATAATTTGAAAACTTATAAATAAGTCTTGAAATAATTTTGAAAACCTTTTTCCTTGAAAACTTATAAAAGAATCTTGAAAACATTTTGAAAATGTTTTCCTTGAAAGATTATAAAATAAACTTGAAATTTTTTTGAAAATTTTTTCTTTGAAAATAAATTGGAAACATATAAAAGGATATTTAGATCATTTAAATCCTTTTCTTTGAAAACAACCATTTGAAAACATTTAATGGAAGCTTTGAAAATCATTTAAAACTTTTTTTAACACAATTTTTTTTTGAAAAAACTTTTTCAATGAAAACTATATTAAAATCAAAAAATTTCCATAATATAAGGAAAAAATTTTCTATAAAACATAAACTTTTAAAATTACAAATGAATCATCAAGGAAATTATATTCATGACTGAGGGTAGGTCTGTACATGCCAAACATTTTTTTCCACCTTAAAATTTAATAAAAGTACCTTGATTGGAAAACAAAAACAAGATTAATTTTAAAAAATGTTTTGTAAAAAGATAATACATGGTTAAATATTTACATTAAACATCATATGATAATATTAAAACATTTTCAAAATCTTTTTTATAAAACATGGTTTTGAAAAGAACACAGATATCTGACCGAAAGGAGAAATAATGTCCGATTTTCATTTAAACATTTTCTTAATTATAATATGTTCCAAAGAGTGGGAAATGATAACATTACATGGATTTAACATGAATATCTAGATTATAAAAAAATTCAGTGTATTTCTTGAGATATGTATCATAATATTTCATCAATGGAAGCATAATCATAAACAATCTCAATAAATGATGAGATTGAAGCTATAAGCTGTAACCACTTTGGTAACTTTAAAACATAATAGCACTGAAAGAATGAAATTACATGAATATTAACATATCATGAAAATAATTATATTCATCATATAACATGAAAATAGTTATTATATACACTTTATATAAAATATAGGTGCATAACATGACATGTGTCTCAAAGATGGAAAATTGAGACAAAATTAAATTACCAATTTGGTAACTTTTGAAACAAAAGATCCATTAAAGAAATATAATAAAATGGATATTTAAATACCCATAAATTTAATTATAATAATAATATAATACATAAATGGGAAGTATACACACCACATATAATAATTACGAGGTGAACATGGCTTGTGTCTCACAGAAAATAAAAGTGAGACGAGAAAACCCTTACTACTTGAGTAACTTTAGAATCATGATACCCATGAAAGAATAACATAAATTTAAAGATTTTAATATCATTAAATAAATTAAATTAATGATATAACATGTCATATTTCATTATATACACTACACAAAATAAGTGAGCGGTGAATATGGAATGTATCTCAGAGAAAAAAAGTGAGATGAAATTCCCTTACCTTAAAGTTTGACTTTCTTCATACATGTTCAAACATATTATATAACAAATATAAGTTTATTATAAATCTAAAATAGAACCATATTATTATATCCAATACCATATATTATTTGGTTATGACATTATATTAATATTTTATTAACAACTCCATGTTAATGTTACATTTCAGGTAATATCCGCTTTATTTTTCATATATGTTTTGACTTTTTATTATTGATCCTATTATATAGATCATGATTTACCTAATTATAGAATTTATAAAATGGTATAAATATCATATATATTAACTTTATATGTGTTTATAATAATATATATAGGACATAAGTATGAAATAGAATACACCATTCATGGAGATGGTAGGCCATATGTACGCATGAACGCTGTTTCCGTTTTATTATCGTATTGAAAGAATGTAAATGAAATATTTGTAAAAATATAAATATATATTATAATTATAGTAGAATTATTATTTTATATATATCATATATTTTCACTAAACGCATCATTAATAAATTCCATGTAAGGTGTGGACGAATCACATCTCTTTGAGGAGGTGGTAGTCCACACTTCCCCAAATGAAATTATCATACTTACACAAAATGGAAATATTGAAGGTATGTGTTATAAAATAATTAAATAAGAATAAATATACCATAAATATTATATATAACATATAAAAATAATTTTCCATCATAATTACCAACCATGAGAGGTGTTAAAGGAAAAACGAACAACATCATTTCATGAGGCAGTAGTTCACCATACACAAGAACAATAAGTTCGTTACCTAATTGATAGAATTTTGTGTAAGTACAAGTAGAAACCTTTAAAAAAACATAGAAATATATTTAGGATACTTTTATTATTATATAATCATTTAATAAGAATAATTTATGTGGTGGATAATGAAAATAAAACTAAATATCTTAAGGAAGGATGTTACCTCTCATTCGGGTAACTCCTTTTAGTTTGCACCAAAGGGATTCCTTGGATGAATTTATTTCCAAGGTGAGGATTATAGGTTGAGGTGAGGGATGTTTAGGATTTAATTTTATAGATATTTGTTGATCCAATGTGGTTATATAGGTGTGAGGATGTGGGATAGGTGGTAGCCTTTTATAAGGGAGGGAGGGGACACACTTGTCATTTTTGAAAACAAGTTAGGTGTACCCACTTTTTTACCTAAAAAGTCATAAAAAACCAAAAAAACTCAATAATGGAAGGTTTATGGATGATATATGTCCATAAAATTTTTGTTTCACAAGTGGATAGGTCATTTGGACCCCTAAGTTTATGGTTTAGTCCCTTATTAATCTTAATTTTACCTAAATCTCTGTAATTAATTTTAATCACTTTCACTAGTCTTTTTGGTCAAAATTTAAGTTGATCATATTAGAATATAAATATAATACCAATTAAAATCGTGTATTTCCATTTTTTAAAATTAAATTCATAGAAGTGACAAAATTAAGTTCAATGCTAATCCCACAGACCTGGAGAGAAAGCATGTTTTTAAAGTGAGAATGTTCAAAAGTTCATTAATCTTTTATATCTAAATTCTATATAAAAATGATTACATTGACCTAAATTGGAATAATATATGTATAATTGATCTATTTTAATTTTAAAACCAACTTAAAATACAATTTAATTTTAAAACCAACTTATAATACAATTTAACTATGTAGATAATTATATGAAAAAGTATTTTTGAATTAAAAATCAGTATTTTTCACTATTCATCCAAAAAACGAAGTTTCTTAGAAAAATCCCAAATATTCACCCTAAGATAATTTTGACATAATGAATTCAAAAATGATTTTTATTTTATGAAATTAAATTTACAAAAGTTTCTAAAAATAAATTTATTATTTTTCAAAGAAGGACATAAAAAGAATTTCTTTTAAGAAAATAGTATTTTTAAACATATAAAGTCTTTACCAAAAAATATATATTTAATTATAAATCTTTTTTTATATAAAAACACTATAAATATAATTTTAAAAGTAGTTATTATTATTAATATTACTATGTTTAATAGTTAGGTTAAAAATATCTCGTTTAACTAATTATAATAATAAAATGATGTTTCATAGAAACTTGGTGTTGCATGTAACTCAATCCAAGTCAGTGTTGTGTGTAGTGCAAGATAATATATATATTTAGGGTAGTTCACACAAAAAAAAACATAGTTCATTAATATAAAAAAACTATATTTAGTGTTATTTGGAATTCAAAATATCAAAAAGATTAAATTAATTTGAAAAAAAATATTTTACAAAATATAGGGGTGTTACATTATACCCCCATTAAAATGAATTTAACCTTAAAAATTCATCTAGGTATCAAAGGTTTAATACTTTAAATATCCTTTCATAGAAACCCACATCATAAAAATAAATACTAAAACTTCCTTTTAAAAAAGTAAATTTTAAAACATAAGGATTACCCAAAGTGTCACATAACTAGGTTTCCACATAAGAGAACATAGGTGGTAAGTGAAAATGTGAACTTTTAGGAAAAGCATAAATTTTTATAGGGAGTGATTTTGGTCATCAATAAAAAAAAATTAAATGATAAATGAAATGTTTATGGCCTCAAATTCATAAATCTGTGATGATTTAAAAGGCCATCGGTTCAACCAAAATTATGGTATTAGGACAAAATTTTATTTCTAGATCATTTTACTAAAGTGGAAGAATTATCATGAAAATATATACTTGTAGGATTTAAAGAAAATTCACCTTTTTTTTTGTTCCGTGATCCACTTAACCTATTTATCAAAAAAGGAAGGGGAATTTTTCAATCCTAAAGCATTAATATATCATGAGATCCATGATATGACATCCCATTTTTCATTAGTTATCATCAACACAAAGTTGTTAGAATAGGTTATCCAATATACATAAATCCTCATGTGGTGATATAATACTTTAATCTCAAAAACTTCATCCAAAGTGTGGCTTAATCTTTCCATAAATGGTTAACCTTATAACCCTTCCAAAAGATAAAAATTAAACACTTTATAAAGAATGTCATGAAATCAGCTTAACATTGATCCCCAATATATCAAAGAGTATTTCTTGGTTGTCACATTCCAAACATGTGAATACCCTCATCGTATATTCTATTCAAACATGGTAATAACCTGAATTACCATAAACCCTTTTGGAATACATGCATATTTCCCTATTCTAAATATTACTAGATATATTCCACAAATCCATGAAGTTTTAATTTTCATCTAAGATGACATAGACTACATTTTCAAAAAAATCCTTAATTGGTTCCAAGGTCATTTATGTAAAGACCCATAAAATTCAAGGAATTTTTTTTTTCTTAATTTTCTTGGGAATTTTACATGAACACAGTTTCTGACGGCACCTAATTCCGAGGCCCGGTGTGTCCGGAATCATTTTCCGAAGTTTGGCTCGGGTACGTTCCGTGAACGAACGAGCGGGCTTTTCTAACTTTTGAACCGGTGCTCAGAATCGAATTCCGAGGGCACCGGTGAAATCGCAGCGCCGATATTTGCTTAGAAACGCCTTTTCCGGAGTTGCGTTTTCTCGGGTGTGGTTTTTAATTTTTTTGGGGTTAAGTTAAGAAATAAAATAAAAGTGGTGCGACACTTTATTTTATTTCACTTAAAGCCACTTAAGATAAGTTAAGAGGATAAGGTGGAACCCATAATATCCTACCCATTGGTAGGATATTTGTGAGGTGGGTCCCGCATGATCCCCACCGTTTCTCCCCCTCTAAGTAACGCACCCACGAAAACCTCTCTTTAATAAAGTCAACCAGTGCGTTTCCTTAAATACTAAACGCCCCTATTAATTGGGCAGTTAAGTCGTTACAGTTAATTCATCGAATTAATTGTTCATTTCTTAACTTTGAATTTCAAATTGTTGGCATGGGAATAAAATAATACCAACACTTGTTTTACTTGAGGGTGGCTTGTTGAGAGGATTTGGAGAAACTCTAAAGCTTGAAGATCTTCATCCTCCTTCGCGAAGAACGCAAAGAACGCGAAGAACGCATCATCGCCGACGAAGAACGCCGGCCTCCGACGAAGGGCGACGAAGAGCACCGAACCCTCGGAGATTGACGACGCGACGCCGTGTACCGTGACGCCGACGATCCTCCTTCTGCGACGCTTCTTCCGCGACGTTCCTTCCCCGCGACAATATTCGATCAACAACCGATTGAGGTAGGGGGTTGCAGTTCTTTTAAATCTCTTCGTGAATTATATCCTCGGCTTGATTTCATATGGTGCATTTTAAATCTTTGTGATTTATATCGCGGCGTATGATTAAATACTTGTAGGAAGACTTTTAAAACCGCTAACGCGGTGGGTGCGGACCAACGAACAAGTCCGAACCCACCGCCCTTTCGTTCTTGGTGTGCGGAACGGCGGACGATGATGAAGCATGCCGCACGGGCGATGTGAGGTCCTCGTAGTGAAGGACGGCCCCCGGGAGGGCCATTGGCGAAGACGACATGCATTTCCGACCACCGGAACTCGTCTGGTGGTCCGCGGAGCAGCCCGCCGGCGGCAGGTGGCGGCGGTGCCCGGCGCGCCGCTGGGAGGAGCCGCTGCGGCTGAAGCCGCGGGGGCAGGGCGCGGTCCCGCGACCGCGCGGGACTGGAGGCGACAGGACGCGGCAGCCGGCCACGTCCGCTGACAAGGGTGGCCCCATGCGGGGCTGCGGTCTCTCCACGTGGGGGAAGCGCGCCCCCCGCTTCGCTCGGCCATAACGGCCGAGCCGAACCGCTGGCCACTCGGCCAGCGCCCGCTGGGTCAGACCCAGACCCGGGTCGGGTCGACCCGGTTCGGGCCGACCCAGGGGGGATTGGGCCGGGTCGGTCCGGGCCCAGACCCCCCATTTTCGGACCCCTTTCGGTCTTTTGCCCATATCTTGGGCTAAGGACCTCCGATCGACACACCGTCAGTGGTGATGCGATCCTTGGATCGAGACGGTCGTTTCAATATATTACACTCAAGGTTTCAGAGTACTTTGGGTTCGGCCGGGTTGGTTCGTACACGAAACAAACCGGGCCCTCAGAGCGGAAACACTCATAACTTGAGGTCCGGACGTCCGATTGACGTACCGTTGACTTTGATGGATTCCTCATAGTGAGACGGATCTTTTGGCATACTCCGCCCAAGGTTTGGACACAGGTGGAGTACGTTCGGGTTGGTTTTGACTTAAAAACCAACCGGGCCCCTCGGACGAAAAAGCCAATAACTCTCAGACCGGGCGTCCGATTAACGCGCCGTCTGTGACGTTGAGTTCCTGTTGGCGATACAGAACTTTTGGATACATAAAATCCGGACTATGTGTCAGTTGATGTAACAGCCCCTCAGCTCGTGGAGCAGACCCTCCCGAACGAGCTTGCTGTGTGCGGGAACCCTAGAGATGGCTGCATCTGCAATGACAATGAAGAAAGTATGGGAATCCTCCGTGGGTTCGGTAGTGACCACTACGGTACTTTTTGGGATACATCAACTCCGGACTATATGTCAGTTGATGCATCGACCTCTTGGCTCGTGGAGTGGACCCTCCCGGAATGAGCATGCTGTGTGCGGAAACCCTAGAGCCGGTTGAGACTTGATGACTGATGATCGAACGACTCGGTGTGTTACGGATAGCCCAATGGGAAGTGCTTGGTTGTAGCAGCAGACCCACGGTGGAGGAGCGCTTGGTTGTAGGGGCAGACCCGTGGTACTCAACAGAAGGAGTACCTCTGGAGGCTATGAGGGGGAGCGCTTGGTTGTAGCGGCAGACCCACGATGGAGGAGTGCTTGGTTGTAGCGGCAGACCTACGACGGAGGAGCGCTTGGTTGTAGCAGTACGGGGGAGCGCTTGGTTGTAGCAGCAGACCCACGGCAGAGGAGCGCTTGGTTGTAGCGGCAGACCCGTGGTACTCAACAGAAGGAGTACCTCTAGAGACTATGAGGGGGAGCGCTTGGTTGTAGCGGCAGACCCCTGGTGGGAAGCGCTTGGTTGTAGCAGTAGACCCACAGTACTCGATAGGTGGAGTACTACAACAGTCCAAGGATTGAGGGAAGCGCTTGGTTGTAGCGGCATACCCACTGTACTTGATATAGAAGGAGTTTCCCAATAGCTATGGTTTCAACTTCATGATCGATCCTGTGTGGGTCATTGTGGGGGTTAGTACCTACCGATCCTTTGTGGGTCCGACGGCTTAGATGAATCAGTGGCTACATCTGATTATCTCTATCGTCTTACAAAGTAGTATACCTGTGTGAGCTGAATCCTGTTGTGATTTTCTGTGTGGACTGGGTTGTGATTTCCTATGTGGACTGGGTTGTACTTGGGCTCGGAGGTTGGAGTGGACTGGAATTGGTGACTTAGGTATATGTATGGGCATATACCTAATCAGTGTTGGATGTTACTTCGTGATTGTATCTTTCCTTTGTGGATTATCCTTTGTGGATTCTGGGAGACCTTCGGGGGTCTCAGGGTCCTTACTGAGTAGCTTATACTCACCCCTGCATGGGCTATGCCTGCACTACGTTGTGTTGGTTGCAGACGACGGACAACGCTGATCGTGGTTGAGGCTTGCAGAGCAGGACGATACCTAGAGGTGGACCACTGTGTGAGACATACTCGGAGCGGACGACTGGACCCGAGGAGCTGTAGAGGCTATCTGTACTCACCCTTCAGGCAGGACTTCCAGTGGGCGGCTCGACGTTGCGGCTTTGATTTCAGTTGTTGTTTTCCCTTTTGAGTTGTACTTTACTTTCAGTTTGGGTTTGTATTCTGGACCACTTAATTTTCTGCACTTACTGTTGTACCCAGTTTTTACTTAGTGTTTACTTCTACTGCTTGCTTGATCTATGGTGTTTGTTTACTTTACAAAGGAAATGCATTCCCTTTTTTTACCGGGAATTATGCCTTGGTGCTAGTCGCTAGCCCCTGGCCTATGGAAGGCGGTCTTGGGGTAGTCACGGCACGGGCCCCGAGGATGGGTCGTGACAAATTGGTATCAGAGGAGTTCAGTTCTACTGCAGAACTTTGGACTCTGATATTTTTTCTATGTGAAGTAATAGTGTTAAGTGTATTGGGTGTGGTTATCAGTCCAGGGAGTCCAGTGTTGGTGCGGCGGCTGACGTATCCGTACACCAGGACCCTGACTTCTGATTCCTGACTTAATACACGAAAACATTTATTGCATGTGTGTTTCAAGTTTTCTTTGTGATTACTTTGTGTCAGCTCACCAGGTATTCTATTCTGACCGTGGCGCACCTGTCTCTTTTCAGGATGGCCCCACGATGGCAGCCAGCTAGGGTTCTGAGAGTTGTATGTGACGAAAGCCCACCGAGCAACGAGGCCTTGGTATAGGGCCCTTTGATAGCATAGGCACCAGCGGTACCTCTACCCGCCGATCCACCAATGCTACCAGCCCCAGCCACTGACGATGCACGTCACCTTAGTGCACTGCACGAGTTTCAGTGCCAGCGACCACCGAGGTTCTGCGGGGAGACGGACCCCCAGACAGCCGAGGACTGGCTGGAGGCAGTTGTACGGGTTTTCAGGTTAGTGAGGACACCAACAGACCTCATGGTGATCCTCGCACTGAGCCTACTGCACGCGGTAGCAGACAGATGGTGGAGCTTGATGCTCTAGGTGCACGATGAGGCATTTCTTCTCTGGACGGACTTTGAGACCCTCTTCCACTCAGAATTTGTCCCAGCCACCCTCCGTGCGGTGCGCATCCAGGAGCTTCTACAGCTGCGGCAGGGCAGCATGACAGTATCCCAGTACGCGACGAGGTTTACCGATCTCTCGTGCTATTCCATGGACATGGTACGAGACCCATTCTTCAAGGACCGAACCTTCAATTAGGGGCTCAGGCGAGAGATCATAGCTTTAGTTGTTTCTCACAGCATTCCGACACAGACAGGGGTGTTGGAGCGAGCCCTCTTAGTGGAGAGTTTCCTTGCTGAGCAGTCTCCAGCAGCAGGACCCACCACTAGCCGGCATGCGGCAGAGTCTTCTGCAGCAGGCAGTAGACAGATGACGCAGGGGTTCAAGAGGACTAGACCTACAGGTGGTCGACCGCGTGACACAGGATCGTTTGTGCGAGGCACCCGGGGTGGACAACGACTTACCATGAGCGGACAATGTTACTCATGCGGCGGGGTTGGTCATATGGCTCATGACTGTCCGACCCGCCATACGGATGACCAATAGATGAACGAAGGACCTACCAGGCAGAGGCAGAGGTTCGATCGAGGCGGACCGCATGGAGTAGGAGACCGTGGCAGGGGAGCTGGCCATGCAGTTGGTGGTGGACGATGCTTTGAGGTGTTGCCACCACCACCACCAGGAGGTCCACCCCGACCGCAGGGAGCTGGTGGACATGGGAGAGCTCAGCTTCAGGCAGCTAAGGCCTATGATCATGGAGCTCTGGGAGCAGATGGACAGGAGCAGGAATAGCTCCAGACCTGGAGACTTTTTGTTTATGCTGCTTCTAGAATTGTTGATGTTTGTTTGTAGATGATTTGTGTCTTTGTACTTTGAGCTACAGTAATAAAAGACACCTTTCTTTTGGCGTTTACCTTCCTGTCCTCTCTTTATGTTGTTACTAAGAGGTTCCGGTTTAAAAAACCGTTGACTTGACCCTCACTTTGAGATACCTACTGGAGGAGACCCAGTGACCACACACTGATGCCAACAGTGTGACTCAACCCTTGGAGGTGAGAGTAATGGTTGGACCTCTTGGTAGTAGCGTCGAGGCCTTACGAAGTCATCCTTGGTATGGGTTAGTATCATCCATGACGAGATTGACTGTATTAGGCGAAGAACGTGGTTCATCCAGGGGATGAGACCGGATTTATCTTCTCGACAAAGAAGAAATCTCAGCAGCTCATGTAGGACCAGAATGGTCCAAGTCATCCAAGAGCGGATGAGGACAGCTCAGAGCCGGCAAAGGTCTTGTGCTGACAGGAGGTGGATACCACAAGAGTTCAAGGATGGTGACCACATTTCCTTACGGGTCACACCTCGACGTGAGTTACGGGGATGTGGCCGAGGCGACAAGTTATCACCGAGGTTCAATGGACCTTTCTAGGTCCTCGACAGGGTAGGCGAGGTGGTTTACCACTTGACCCTCCCACCTCAGTTGCACCAGGTGCACGATGACTTCCATGTATCTCAACTGGGGAGATACAAGCTCGACCCGACGCATATCTTTGACCATGGGGAGCTAGACTTTGATGATGGGGAGACGTTTGCGGAGGTCCCGGTGGAGATTGAGGGTCGACCAGAGTGGGTCCTATGTGGACGATCGATCCCTATAGTGCGCATCAGATGGCAGCACGAGAACCTTCAAGAGAGCACTTGAGAGCGGGAGTCTCAGATGCGTGCTCAGTACCCACTTTTTTTCCCCTAGTTTATGATGTATCTTTACGGGGACGTAAATCCCTGAGGTGGGAGTGATATAAAGACCCGTAAAATTAAAAAAAAAAATTTCTTAATTTTCTTGGGAATTTTACATGAACGCAGTTTCTGACGGCACCTGATTCCGAGGCCCGGTGTGCCCGGAATCATTTTCCGAAGTTTGGCTCAGGTACGTTCAGTGAAAAAATGAGCGGGCTTTTCTAACTTTTGAACCGGTGCTCGGAATCGAATTCCGAGGGCACCGGTGGAATCACAGTGCCATTATTTGCTTAGAAACTCCTTTTCCGGAGTTGCGTTTTCTCGGGTGTGGTTTTTAATTTTTTTTGGGGTTAAGTTAAGAAATAAAATAAAAGTGGTGCAACACTTTATTTTATTTCACTTAAATCCACTTAAGCTAAGTTAAGAGGATAAGGTGGAACCCATAATATCCTACCCATTGGTAGGATATTTGTGAGGTGGGGCCTGCACGAGCCCCACCGTTACTTCCCCTCTAAGTAACGCACTTGCGAAAACCTCTCTTTAATAAAGTCAACCGGTGCGTTTCCTTAAATACTAAATGCCCCTATTAATTGGGCAGTTAAGTCGTTACAATTAATTCATCGAATTAATTGTTCGTTTCTTAACTTTGAATTTCAAATTGTTGGCATGGGAATAAAATAAGACCAACACTTGTTTTACTTGAGGGTGGCTTGTTGAGAGGATTTGGAGAAACTCTAAAGCTTGAAGATCTTCATCCTCCTTCGCGAAGAACGCGAAGAATGCGAAGAACGCATCATCGCCGATGAAGAACGCCGGCCTCCGACGAAGGGATACGAAGAGCGCCGAACCCTCGGAGATCGACGACGCAACGCCGTGTACAGCGACGCCAACGATCCTCCTTCCGCGACGCTTCTTCCGCGACGTTCCTTCCCCGCGACAATCTTCGATCAACAACCGATTGAGGTAGGGGGTTGAGGTTCTTTTAAATCTCTTCATGAATTATATCCTCAGCTTGATTTCATATGGTTCATTTTAAATCTTTGTGATTTATACCGTGGCGTATGATTAAATACTTGTTGGAAGACTTTTAAAACCGCTAACGCGGTGGGTGCGGACCAACGAACAAGTCCGAACCCACCGCCCTTTCGTTCTTGGTGTGCGGAACGGCGGAAAATGATGAAGCAGGCCGAACGGGCGATGTGAGGTCCTCGTAGTGAAGGACGGGCCCCCGGAGGGCCATTGGCGAAGACGTCACGCATTTCCGACCATCGGAACTCGTCCGGTGGTCCGCGGAGCAGCCCGCCGGCGCGCCTCACCGGCACGGCGGCGCCGGCGGCAGGTGGCGGCGGCAGGGCGCGGTCCCGCGACCGCACGGGAATGAAGGTGACGGGACGCGGTATCTGGCTGCGTCCACTGACAAGGGCGGCCCCATGCGGGGCCGCGGTCTCTCTACGCGGGGGCAGCGCACCCCCCGCTTCGCTCGGCCGTAACGGCCGAGCCGAACCGCTGGCCACCTGGCCAGCGCAAGCCGGGTCGCACCCAGCCGGGTCGGACCCGGACCCGGGTCGGGTGGACCCGGTTCGGGCCGACCCAGGGGGGGTTGGTCCGGGTCGGTCCGGGCCCAGACCCCCCTTTTTCGGACCCCTTTCGGTCTTTTTCCTATATCTTAGGCTATGGACCTCCGATCGACACACCGTCAGCGGAAATACGATCCTTCGATCAAGACGGCCGTTTCGATATATTACACTCAAGGTTTCAGAGTACTTTGGGTTCGGCTGGGTTGGTTCGTACACGAAACCAACCGGGCCCTCGGAGCGGAAACGCTCATAACTTGAGTTTCGGACGTCCGATTGACGTACCGTCGACTTTGCTGGATTCCTCATAGTAAGAAGGATCTTTTGGATTACTCCGACCAAGGTTTGGACGCAGGTGGAGTACGGTCGGGTTGGTTTTGACTTAAAAACCAACTGGGCCCTCGGACGAAAAAGCCAATAACTCTCAGACCGGGCGTCCGATTGACGCGTCGTCTGTGACGTTGAGTTCTTGTTAGAGATACGAAACTTTTGGATACATCAAATCCGGACTATGTGTCAGTTGATGGAACATCTCCTCAGTTCATGGAGCGGACCCTGCCGAACGGGCTTGCTATGTGCGGGAACCCTAGAGCTGGCTGCGTCTGCAACAACAATGAAGACAACACGAGAATCATACGTGGGTTCGGTAGTGACCACTACGGTAATTTTTGGGATACATCAACTCCAGAATACATGTCAGTTGATGCATCGACCTCTTGGCTCGTGGAGTGGACCCTCCCGGAACGATCATGCTGTGTGCGGAAACCCTAGAACCGGTTGAGACTTAACGACTGCTGATCGAACGACTCAGTGTGTTACGGATAGCCCAGTGGGAATCGCTTGGTTGTAGTAGCAGACCCACGGTGGAGGAGCGCTTGGTTGTAGCGGCAGACCCGTAGTACTCAACAGAAGGAGTACCTCTGGAGGCTATGAGGGGGAGCGCTTGGTTTTAGCGGCAGACCCACGATGGAGGAGCGCTTGGTTGTAGCGGCAGACCTAAGAAGGAGGAGCGCTTGGTTGTAGCAGCACGGGGGAGCGCTTGGTTGTAGCAGAAAACCCACGAAAGAGGAGCACCTGGTTGTAGCGGCAGACCCGTGGTACTCAACAGAAGGAGTACATCTAGAGACTACGAGGGGGAGCGCTTGGTTGTAGCGGCAGACCCATGGTGGGAAGCGCTTGTTTGTAGCAGCAGGCCCGCAGTACTCGATATGTGGAGTACTACAACAGTCCAAAGATTGAGGGAAGCACTTGGTTGTAGCGGCATACCCAATGTACTTGATAGAGAAGGATTTTCCCAATAGCTATGGTTTCAAATTCATGATCGATCCTGTGTGGGTCATTGTGGGGGTTAGTACCTACCGATCCTTTGTGGGTCCGACGGCTTAGATGAATCAGTGGATACATCTGATCATCTCTATCATCTTACGAAGTAGTATACCTGTGTGAGCTGAATCCTGTTGTGCTTTCCTGTGTGGACTGGGTTGTGATTTCCTGTGTGGACTGGGTTGTACTTGGGCTCGGAGGTTGGAGCAGACTGGAATTGGTGACTTAGGTATATGTATGGGCATATACCTAAGTAGTGTCAGATGTTACTTCGTGATTGTATCTTTCCTTTGTGGATTATCCTTTTTGGATTCTGGGAGACCTTAGGGGGTCTCGGGGTCCCTACTGAGTAGCTTATACTCACCCCTGCACGGGCTATGCCCGCACTACGTTGTGTTGGTTGCAGACGACATACAGCGCTGATCGTGGTTGAGGCTTGCGGAGTAGGACGGTACCTAGAGGTGGACCACTGTGCGAGACGTACTCAGAACGGACGACTGGACCCGAGGAGCTGTGGAGGCTATCTATACTCACCCTTCAGGCGGGACTTCCAGTGGGCGGCTCGACATTGCGGCTTTGCTTTCAGTTGCTGTTTTCCTTTTCGAGTTGTACTTTACTTTCAGTTTGGGTTTTTATTCTGGCCCACTTAATTTTCTGCACTTACTGTTGTACCCTGTTTTTACTTAGTGTTTACTTCTACTGCTTGCTTGCTCTGTGGTGTTTGTTTACTTTAAAAAGGCAATGCCTTCCCTTTTTTTACCGGGAATTACGCCTTGGTGCTAGTCGCCAGCCCCTGGCCTATGGAAGGCGGGCTTGGGGTAGTCACGGCACGGGCCCCGAGGACGGGTCGTGACCATTTATACTATCCAATTTACTTTATCCAAAACAATCATCTCTTTCTCCAAGATAATCATAATTTTATCTATATCTTAAACACAGTAGGGGTTAACTTCCATTAATCGAAACATCACCTTTCTATTAAGTCACTTTTCTACGTCTTCATCACCATTTAACATATCCTTTTCAATCATTAATTAAAACTTATACTGAAAATAATTATATATTTCTTGATTCATAAAACATAATCTTTGAATTCCAAAACATAAATACTTCATTCAACCAAATTTATTCTTAAACCATTACTAAAACTTCATCAACTTATTTCTTAATACCTATTTCTAAAAATATGAAATATGAATAATGTCTTACGGTTCCTCAAAATCAATCTAATAATTCTTATTATGTTTGATATAAAAAATAATGGAAGAACATCACATACCTTTCACATGTTTTTTTTGATCTCTTTATCTTTATAAGTATAACCAATTCTCATACCACCTTTCCGATTCTCTTTATGAGATTTACACTTGGGAAATAAATTTACATAATTCCCATACTTTCCACATCTTAAACATTAATTGTTAACCACGTTCATTCTAGTTCTATCCATTGACTAAAAATATAAAACATAGGGTGAGAAACAAATATAATATAAAAAAACCACATAATCATGGAAAATTACTTATAGGATGTCTAAATCATGATACCTACTTTTTAATCGATGACACCTTAGGTTTATCCTAGGTTATTAATAGTAATATTCTATACATTTCCTTCATGATGGTTCATAAAGAGTTTTTGAATTTCCAAATCATTTCCACTAGGAGTGTCAAACCAGGTGTGCAGAAAGACCTGTTGTCGTGTACTAGGTTATGCTCGAGTTAGGCACAATGCACCTTATTAGAGTTTTTACCCTTAGGTAAATCTATTCTAGAGCCATATCCACATGTAGTATCTAGACAGGGACATAATTCTTGGAAACCAATAACTCTATCCTCTACCAAAATTCTAGGAAATTTTCCTAAACATCAATTTATCCTTATAATTATCCTTAGAGGCACCCCTATACATATACATAGAAATATCCTTGGGGATATCACTAAATTTTTCTCATCCTAGTTTCCAATTTTTTTACTAAAACTTTACTTTGATAGAAACTATATAGACTAAGGATTAACATGCATGGATATCACATCAATTTAGATTAATATTCAGTATATTACAAAAGTACATGCCCTAAGACCATAGTAGTTTAGTGTCTTTAGAAAATTGGATCAAAATATTCTAACTTGTTGATATATCTTCAATGTTTCCCATAAAGATATTACCTTATAGTACTTATACTTAAAACTGTTCTTCATAACTTGGGGAAAGGAAATAGAAGAAAGGGGTGATCTCGAATGCTCAGTAAGGGTAAATAAAGGAAGCATGTAAGAATTACATGAATATAAGGGTATGAGAACATGAGAATATCATTTGAAGTTCATACCCGGTATATAAAAGATCATAATAATGAGACACGACATAAATATTGGTAGTTTGTAAGAAATGAATGATAAGGGAATCAAGATCATAATATGTGAAAGCATAACATATGACTAAGACATGGAACTTGTGGAATACACATAAACATAGAAAATCCTACATCAAGGTTACCTACCAAGAAATTCATAACATGCTAGGATTGGGATAATAATATGTATACCTGCTTTGGGATTAGGATTCCCTCTCATGTACCCTCTTGATTCAGGATTGGTATTCCCTCCAATGTACCCTTTTGTTTCAGGCTTGTGATGTCCTCCCGTGTACCCTATTGTTTAGGGATTAAGATTCCCTATTGTTTCAGGCTTGGGATTCCCTCCTGTGTACCTCTTATTTTGGGAATAAGATGCCCTATCATTTTAGGCATGGGATTACCTCCTGTGTACCCTCTTGTTTTGGGCTTAAGATTCCCTCTTGTTTCAGGATTTGGATGCCCTCCCATGTTACCTCTTATTTCTAGCTTCAAATGACTTCTTTTTTTTGGGCTTGGGATGCACTCCCATGCACCCTCTTATTTTGATCTTGAAATTACCTCTTGTTTTGGGCTTGGGATGACCTCCCATGTACCCTATTGAGCTCATAAAACATTTATCATTACCCAATTCATTGGGGGGATATATAGGTCCCACTCGTCACATAATAAAATCATAAATACATATTCTACAAGATAATAAAACTTGCATCATATTATGACCCATAAAAAGAGATGGGTTTCATAAACATCATATTATAACCCATGAAATGAAATGAGTATCATAAAAATTTATTCATATCATAACCAATGTAAAATATATACGTTTCATGATTATTTAATCCTAGAATAACCCATTAAAGGAAGCGGGTTCCATAATAATTTATAATGGTATAACCCTTGAAGAGAAACAAGTTTCATAAAAATATATACCGTGGAAGAGGAATGAGTTTCATAAACATATAACCCATGAAATATAAATGGGTTTTCATAAACATCATTCCATCAAAACATAAACCATTCAAAGAAAGAATTTGAATGGAACCTTTGGATCATTTACCAGAAGAGAATGATTAACCTAAATGGATGTCATCTTAGATTGAAAATAATTTTGAAATATCTTAAAAAAAACTTCTTATGGAAAATACACTTTCTTATTTGAAAAAGGATTTTTTTCCAAACATAAAACCTTTATAAAACCATTTTCTTTAAAAATAATTTGAAAAACTTATAAAAAGGCTTCAAATCATTTTGAAAAAAAATTTCCTTGAAAAATTATAAAAGAAGGTTGAATTTTTTTTGAAAACTATTTTCCTTGAAATATTATAAAAGAAGCTTGAAAACATTTTGAAAACCATTTTACTTTAAAATAAATTAAAAACATATAAAAGGAGATTTGAGATAATTGAAATACTTTTCTTTGAAAACAACCGTTTTAAAACATTTAATGGAATCTTTGAAAATAATTTAAAACATTTTATAACATAAAACAATATTTTAAAACCCATTTTAAATGGAGACCATATTAAAATAAATTTTTTTATAGAATATTAGGAAAATATTTTCTTACAAAAAAATAACCTTGTAAACTTACAAAGGAAACATCAAGGAAATGACGGTCATGACAGTGGGTAGGTCCGTACATGACAAATAATAAAATTCAATAAAGCATAAAATATCATGAAAATAAGTGTATTCATGATATAACATGTAAAAAAGGAAGTATATACACCTCAAATAAAAATATATGTGCGTAACATGACATGTGTCTCAAAGAAGAAACATTGAGACAAAATTACATTACCAGTTTAGTAACTTTTGAAACATAATATCCATGAAGGAAAGATAATAAAATGGATTTGTAAATACCCATAAATTTAAGTATAATAATCATATAATACATTAATGGGCAGTATACATACCATATATAAGAATTACGAGGTGAACATGGATTGTGTTTCATGGAAAATAAAGGTGAGATAAGAAATCCTTCACTAATTGAGTAAATTTAGAATCGTGATCCAAATAAAATAATAACATAAATTTAAATATTTTAATATCATTAAATAAATTAAATTAATGATATAAAATTTCATATGGAAGTATATACACCACACAAAAAAAGCGAGTTGTGAATATGACATGTATCTCACAGAAATAAATAGTGAGATTCAATTTCCTTACCTTAAGTTTTAAATTTCTATGTACACATTAAAAAATCCCATATAATAAATATAAGTTTATTATAAATCTAAAACATAACCATATTTTTATTTAAAATACCATATATTATTTTGTTATGACATTATATTACCCATTTATTAACAACTCCATGTTAATGTTATGTTTCGGGTAATATCCGCTTTATTTTTTGTATATGTTTTGACTTGTTATTATTGATACTATTACATAGATCATGATTTAACTACTTAAAGAAAAAATGGTATAAATATCATATATATTAATAATATATGTATTTATAATAATCTATATAGGATAGAAGTATGAAATGGAATACACTATTTATAAAGACGGTAGGCCGTATGTATGCATGAACATTGTTTCCATTTTATTGTCATATTGAAAGAAAGTAAATGACACACACACACACACATATTATAATTCCAATATAATTATTATTTCATATATATCATATAAGTTCACTAAAAATGTCCTTAATACATTCCTTGTTAGGTGTGGTCAAATCACATCGCTTTGAGGAGGTGGTAGTCCACATTTCCCCAAAAAAAATTATTGTACTTATAAAAAATGGAAAGAATGAAGGTATGTGTTATATAATAATTAAAGAAGCATAAATACATCAAAAATATAGTATATAAAATATAAAAATATATTTTCCATCATAATTCTCAACCATGATAGGTGGTAAAGGAAAAACGAACAACATCATTTCGTGAGGCGGTAGTTCACCGTACCTAAGAACGGTAAGTTTGTTACAAATTAGATGGAAGTGTGTGTAAGTGTTGGTATAAAAATTATAATAAAAACATATAAGTATATTTAGGATAATGGTTCTATTATATAATCATGGAATAATAATAATTGAGGTGGTGGATAATGAAAATAAAACTAAAGAGTTTGAGGAAGGATGTTACCTCTTATTCTGGTAACTCCTTTTATTTTTCACCAAAGAGCTTCCTTGGATGGATTTCATCCAAAGGTTTGGATTATAGGTTGAGGGGAGGGATTTTAGGATCTATTTGGGTAGATCTTGGTCAATCCAAAATTTCTTGAGATGTGTGAGTAAGTGGGAGAGGTGGTGGCCTTTTATAAGGGAGGGATGGGACACACTTGGAATTTTTAAAAACAAGTTAGGTGTAACCATGTTTTTACCTAAAAAAAAGTCATAAAAAACCAAAAAAACTCAATAATAGAAGATATATGGCCTAAATTTGGCTATAAAATGGGTTTTTTACAGGTGGCTATGTCATTTGGGCCCTTATGTTTAACGTTTAGTCTCTTATTAAGTTTAATTTTACCTTAATCATTGTAATTAATTTTAATCACTTTCACTAATATTTTTGGTCAAAAATTATGTTGATCTTATTATAATATAAATATAACATTGATTAAAAATGTTTATTTACATTTTTCAAAATTTAATTCACAAAAGTGAAAAAATTAAGTTTAATTCTAATCCTACAGACGTGGCGAGAAAGTGTGTTTTTAAAGTGAGAATGTTCAAATGTTCATTAGGATTTTATATCTAAATTCAATATAAAAATGATTACAATGACCTAAATTAGATTAATATATGTATAATTGATCTATTTTAACTTTAAAACCAACTTAAAATACAATTTAACTATATAAATAAATTAGATGATAAAGTAGTTTTGAAATAAAATTTTGCATTTTTCAATATTCATCCAAAAATGAAGTTTCTCAGAAAAATACAAAAAATTCACCCTAAAATAAATTTTAAATTATTAATTTAAAATAAATGTTTATTTTTTCAAATTAAATTTCTAAGTGTTTATAATTAATTTTATTATTGTTCTTAGAAGTACATAAAAAGCAGTTCTTTTAAGAAAATAGTATTTTTAAACATATAAATACTTTAAAAAAATTAAATATTTAATTATCAATATGTTTAATTTATATGAAACCATTATAAATATAATTTAAAAATTAGTTATTACTATTAATATTACTATTTTTAATGGCTATGTTATAACTATCTCTTTTAAATAATTATAAAAAATAAAATGATGCTTCACTGAAACTCAGCATTGCATGTAATGCAAGACAAGTCAGTGTTACATGTAGAAAAAAATAATCTAAGTCTTGTGTGTAGTGTATAAAAACCAAAAATAGTTCTTTAAAATAAAAAAATAGTTCAATATTTTGTGAAATGAAAAATAACAAAAAGATTAAATCACTTTGAAAAAAAATATTTCACAAAAAATTGGGGTGTTACACTAAGCATCACTATATACCTTATGGAAATGGGAATAAATCTACATATAGTTTTAGAAAGGAGGTAGAGGCATAGGATTTTCAAAACACCAAGGGTAAAGAAAACCATGTGAATGAGTGGCCTAGGAGGCCAGATGCACATAGTTTAAGGTTATAATTATTTGACCAAGACTCCTAGTTTAAGTTCATAGAGCTTGAACCAAGGGCTCCTAGTTTATGGTTATAGAGTTCAGACCATAGTCAAGCACTTTGAGGATGTTAGGGTGGTTTTAGACCTTATGTGAAAGGATGCAAGAAGGTTCCATTACACATGAAGAGGTATTTAAGTCAGTTGCATATAGTTTAAGGTCATAAGGCTTGGACAAATGGAAAATTTGGAAAATAGTTTAAAGTCACGTTTCTTGGACTCAGAGGATGATTGTATCAAGGGTATCTATGTGAAAAAAAGGTAAAACCCGATGTGAATATATACAAGTAGGATCATGTACCACATGAACACATTGAGATGAGCTTCACATAGTTTAAGATCATAATTCCTGGACTGTAAATTGGGATAGAGGGACATATGTTGATGAATTTTTTGCTGGTACTGAATATAGGATGTCTAGGCCTCACTATTTATCCCATGATAATGGGAATCAAGCCACACATATTTCTAAAAAGAAGTGAATAATAATAATGACACATAATGTTGGGTATATCCTCTATGATGAAGGAATCGAGGCGTTCCATGATTGTTGTGGGTCATCCCATGATTATGACATATGTTAAGGCTACATTTTTTCATCATGAGTGAAGGATTATTTTTTCAGTTCATATCATTTCATATATGGCATCCCAATTTCATACAGGGTTAGATCACAATTTAATGTCATGCATTTAGGATGTTAGGCTCTGCAATTTAAAGGCACAGAACTCATAAAATGGTTTCTAATAGTTTAAGTTCATATATCATAGACCATAGGGGTTGTAAATAACTTGAGGTCCTAATTATTGGACCATGAATCACAGTTTAAGGTCATAGGGTTTGGACCCTAGGAATGTGGAAAACAGTTTAAAGTTATGATGCTTGGACCAAGAGGGGTGTTTGTTTCAAGGATATTAGTGTGGAATGAAAGAGGTAAAACATGATGTGAAAAGAGGGAGACACAAGACCACATGCCAAATGAATATCCTAGAACAAACTTTATGTAGTTTTAGGTCATAATTCTTAGACTGTAAGTAGGTAAAAAGCGACATATGTTGATAAATTTGTAGCTGGGATCATATAAAAGATATATAGGAGTCACTACATATCCCATAAGAATGGGAATAAAACCACATGTAGTTCTATAATGTGGTTCGAAAAGAGACCAACACCAGGAGTAGGGATAATCCTATCTTACAAGGGAATTTAGGCATCCCATTATTTTCATGGGGAATCCCATGCTTATGAGATGAGGAACAAATATAATTTACGTAGTGTGCTGAGGAAATTTTCCTTTTTTCTCATCTCACACTTTTTATATGAGGAATATTGCATTAATTACACTGGGTAAGGTTGAAGTTTATCATCGTGTTCTAAAGATGTTAGTCTGTGACCATCCTATATTCATTATATGAGGTATACCAGTTTTATACGGGGTAATTTTTTTTGATCATCCTATACTTATGTATGAGGCATCCTGATTTTATATAGGGTAAGATCATAGTATAATGTCATACGTTTGGGGATGCTGAGATTTTTAGTTTAAAGTCACACAACTCAGACTATGGTTGCTTCTAGTTTAAAGTCATAGAGCTCAAACTGTAGGGGTTACTACAGTTTAAGGTTTTATATTTTTTACGAGTTGTAAATAGTTTAAAGTCATAATTCTTGGATCAAGAGGTTGATGTTAGTTTAAGTTCATAGAGCTTGGACCATGGTTTTTTTTAGTTTAGGGTTGTGTAGATTTGACCATTGGGATGGTGTTTGTTTGAGTCCATAGAGATCTAATTGATTCCAAATAGTTTATGGTCATACTACTCAAACCATACCTTTCATGTAAAGTATTGCTTAAGAAACTTGGTAGTGGTGGGAGGTGTGATATGATCTCGATCTATGGTGATTAAATATTATACTCTATTTGAATATAAATTATGGATAATGTAAGTTCCTTCCCACTTGGGATCCAACTTTGGAAGCTTTTTTCTGGGTATCATCAGTATACTGAGAGCCAATACCATGTCACTCTAGAGGAAGGATCAAAGGAAAACCTTCTTGTTGAACTCTCTCGCTATCCCATTCTGGTGTCTATCCAGGTTATGCAAGGCCTAAAGCCCATTTTTCTTGAGTGGTTCCAAATTATATATACATACTTCTTCCATTATTTATGGAATCTAATAGTCATAAAACCCTTTTCAGAGTGATAGAAGCTGAACCTCAATGGGAAATAATACCTCTGTTTCAAACACCGAGGAGTATGGGGTCACCTATGTGGAATTCTGAGTCATCTTATGATAGGACCATAGAGAATTAGGGAGATTGTTAGTCCAAATCTTTTTTTATGGACCACCATCATCTATATAATATTATAGAGGGTATTTTTGAATGTCCCAATATTCCATTTTTACCACGTGTTGTAACAAGAAGTATGGTTGGACCAGATGTTGTACTTTGAATACAATTTCTTTTGTATAAAATATTGTAAGTTAGTTTCATTGTATATGAGAATAACATGAGGAACTCCAAATTGATGGATTATGTGGTATATCACAAACTCAATCAAGAATTGGGGTTTGAATTCCTTTAGGGAAACTGATTCTTCCCATTTGGAGAAGAAATCAATTGCGGTCAAAATGAACTTGTATTTTTGATCTTTTGATGGAGGGTATGGCCCCACAATGGTGAGTTCCCAAATTGAAAAGGTCCAAGAATATTTTGTGGTCTGTAGAATCTATGGAGTTCAATTAATTTTTTTTACATCTATCTATCATGCATGAAAACTCTTGGAGAACTCAATGAAATAATGGACCAGAGTGGGGTAGGAGTAGCCCAACCAATAGATTTGGTGGGAGAGCTTCAACCTTTTCTGGTGGGTGCCATAGGATATGACATAGAACCCTTTCATAACCTAAGGTATCTCATCACCTTAGATTAAATAGAGAATAATTCCTTTAAAACCGTGCCTGTAGAGGGTATAATCAAGGTTAGGCCCACTTTGGAGGGTAAATTATTCTCCACACTGGCATATTATCTCACGCTCGACTCGGTCTAGGGGGAGAATTCCATGCTAGAGATACTTGACAAAGGGAGTTGTCCAATCAGGAATCTCCTCGGTTGTAGGGGGATTTGAAGGCCCTAACATCAAATTAATGGAATCCATTTGAATCACTTACTGGTTTCCATCATCTGAAGTGGAGGGGTTGATGACCCTATGGTGTGCCACATGAATCACTAGATCATCTTGGATGAGTTTTTCAAGGGATGTAACCATACTTTCCAAATAATTAGAATGACTATTCTAAAACCGAGGGACTTGGGTCACCTTTGGCTGGGAAGGGAACTAGGCCATCAGCTGCCGAGTACGTTCCAGTGGCGGCACTATCTTTTTCTTTATTATGAAATAGTCACCTTTCATCTACATGATGTCTAACTCATAGTCTCCCTTCATCTGTAAATTGGGGACATCAATCTCAAGGGTCAGCTCAAGACCAGTAACGTGGGCCTAATACTCTGCCTCATTATTAGTGCAAGCTTTTGATAATAGGAAAGAGTATGGAAATACAACCTGTGATGGAGTGATAAACATAACTCCTAGGCCTACCTTATTAAGATTGGGGTTGTTGATCCTTATACCAGTCGAGCTTTGGGAGGCGCCATCAAAATTCATCTACCATCATGGTATAACCAAATATATAGAGAGAATAGCCTCATCTAGGAAATCAATGTATGGGGGTAATTACTCTAAGGATGGATGTGTGGACATAAATTCTACCAATGCTTAACCTTTAACAACCTTCTATAGGAAAAATCTGAGGTCAAACTACTAGAGGATCACCACCCATTATGTCAATTGTCCCATCAATATAGGGTGAGTTAGTATGTATTCTATTTGGTCTACTCAGTACATCCACTATATCTCATGATGCTGTAAATAATGTCATAACTTTTATACTATAAATACCAGTGTAAGGAAACAATTCTCGATAGGGGAGTATCTGGTGTCCATATTGACGAGCATGCAACTGAGAAAATAGAGGTTATTTTCATTCCCTCATTTTTTTTCTAGGCTAGAAGGGCACTGAGGGAGTATTCTAGGGTGATCATATAAAGAACTAAAGGCTTTCCTAAGATGAGTGACATCAGAACCGGAGGCCGTAGTAGGTACTGCTTAGTATCCTCAAACACAGTCTAAAACTCCTCATCACACCGATATATGGCTCCCTTTTTAATGATCTTCAAGTAGGGCTTAAAATTGATGTCTATATTTTCAATAAATTGGTGTATGTAGGCTAAGTATCCTTAGAGGCCCCATAATTCCTGAAGATTTCTTGGGGGATGAATTTGATTTACGAACTTTATCTTATTTGGTTCAATCTCATTTCTCCTACATCTCATGATGAATATAAGGAATTTTCAAGAGGTAACCCCAAATTCACACATCAAGGGGTTCATCTTTAAATTATGGGAGCGGTGGAAGCCAAAAAATTTCTTAATATCCATGATACAGTCCTGAAGGTAATGAGATTTAACAACCAAGTCATCCACATTGCATTCCAACAATTCGAAAAAATTGGCTAAATATGTGGTTCATAGACTACTGAAATGTGTATCCTATATTATTCAAGATGAAGGGAATCACTTGATATAATAATGTCCCTTGGGAAAACCTAATATTGGTGTAATCCTCACCCTTGGGGGCCATCCATACTAGATTTTTGACAGAGTATCCAACCATGGAGGATAGAGATCAGAACCTATCCATAGAATCAATCAATAGCTTTATCATTGGATGGGGAAAATAATCCTTCAGACAATGGTGGTTGAGGTCCCAAAAGTTGATACATACTATGATATGATAATTATTATTCCTGAATGGGATGATTCTGGATATCCATCTAGGGTATTGGACTTCCTTGATGAAGTTGTCTATGAAAATATTGTTAACTTTGGCCTCAAGCATAGCACCATGGGGGGGGGGGTGAATCTTTCAAGGAGGTTATTGATATCATAATAGATCATTGGGAGGCTGAGATGATGGAAAATGACCCGATATTTTATCCTTAGCATCTCCTCATAAATCTAGGTGAATATTTTGTTGTACTATTTTAAGAAGGACACATACTGCCACTGATCCTCTAGGGGTATGGATATACTAACCATTATCAGGCTCAGATCTTCCTTTGTACCATGGTTCACTGAGATTATCTCATTAATGGTGGTGGAGACACCCTCAACATATGTATTAGGGGTGTCTTCCAGATCTTCTTTGTCATCTAAGATAGGGGAATCGGAGAGAGAAAGCAGTTCTTGTTGGATTTGGTGCCCTAGAACCAACTTATTTTGTACTTTATGATAATTTATATTCATGGTTTTGAATATTAAGAAATTCCTTCTCAAATTATGATTGTTATTTTGCGTAACATTGTATGTGATAATATCCTAAGTGTAACTGTCATACTAAAAGGTCACAGTGGATCCCTACTATTATGAGAACCTGAAAGTGCTATGACACTATTATTGAATATATGTTATATAGATGGATGATATAATTTGAGGTACATAAATGATATAGGATACCAGGGGTAGAGACTCATGAGACTTTGAGGCACCTTCTCATGGTGTATTCCCTTGGTGACATCCAGTATAATATTATGAGAATGAGAACCGACAGTAGGAAATCCAAATTTATAAGTTTCACTGGATGTTCCTATCTTCAGACATGTGTATTGGTCCTTAGACTTTAAGATTATTATTAATTGATATTATGAGTCACACACTTAGATGTATTTATGAAAACCATGATGACAGATGTTCGTGGCGAGGTATGATATGTTGGGTGTGTCACAATTAATATTTCATTAATGAATAATGTGAGAAATGATTTATCCCTTATATTATTTAACAAAAGATAATATCTCAGGACCTTTTATAGAAATGATATATCCAAAATAAATCCATAGCCATGGTGTTCTATAAGAAATTTCTATTTTTATAAAGTCATAGAAAGAGATATCAAGCATATAGGTTGATGGCACTAGCATGCAACCTTCTCAATTAGAGATATTGTGATAAAGGTATTATATTACATGGTAATAATTTGGATGAGGTAACATGTCGTTGCGGCATTAACTTCTTTTTCTATGGGTGCTTTGGCGTGTTGATAGACAGTAACCTTGGAATTTAAGTAGGTTCGCCTAATGCCACTGAGAAAGAGGCCTAGAGGGTCACACACTAAGTGTATCAAGTATCTCAGTTAAATAATTTATTATTTAACAAGTTGAATAAATATTATTCCTAGTTGTGGATTAATAATTATTCATGCATGCTTGATCACATTTATTCCATCACTAGTTATTTGAGAGAATATTTTGTGAGCGGAATAATTAATAAATATTAAAGACGATTTTCAGATCATGTTTAATGGTCCAGTGAGAAATAATAATACTGAATATTATTTGATTAAATAATATTTAATTATAACTCTCAATTTAATCACATGTCAGGAAATAATAACGCTGCTGTTATTATTTGACATGGGGGGTTTCACTAGGATTAGTGAAATAATATAATTCACTTGTGAAAATTATTTATTATTACCCTAGTGAAATAAATTCCATGTTATATTATTCTCTCATTATCCAAGGGAAAGCTAAGGGATGCCTATTATGTTGTGCACAATAAATTGGAGAAAATATCTCAACCCTAGAGAGTTCATACCTCTCCAAGAATGCTCTCAAGAACGAGAGAGATCCTCCTCCACTAGATCAAGAAGAATGATTTGGAAGTGGTTCTAAAGGCGATCAAAGGTAGACCTCGCAAGCGCAAGGATCTTCCTTTCTAGCACCTAAATACTCCTTCAGTGATGTCTGCAGATACGTGAAAAACATGTAGATAACTGCTAGAGGATATCTACCCTTGATCTATATAATGAAATGACAGTAAACCAGCATATCTATGGGCGAATGCATCAATGAAGAAAGAATCACCTTGGAGGTAATTCTTATTTAATTAAATTAATTATAAACAAAATATGTTGATCATCTCTCTTGATTTTGGGTTTCTATTCCTTTTTCCAATTTCTTCGATTCAATTCCATAGATCACAACATTCATCATCGCATAGATCCTAGATTGTTCATTGAATATGGAAAAAATTAAAGTCGGGAACCATTCCTCCCGCTCTTCCGCTGCATCTAGAATATATAAGTGGTATCAGAGAAGGGATATTATTATTTATAATTATTTAATAATCGTTGGTTATTTTCACATTTATAATTTATTTTTTCAATTCAAGTTTAATCATTCCTTTTTAATCTGAATGAAAATTTCTGTTTCTTCCTCTATCATTTCTCATATATCTAACATAAATGATTAATTTTATGATTAAAATTATATCAAGGATATCATCCGAAGGTGCCAAGGATTATATCCAGGTAGCACACCATTACTTGCCGTGTAATTGAAATTACACGCTGTGTAGTTGTGTTCAATACATATGAAGTAGTTTATCAATTACTCAACATGTGTGCATTAATGACATACGGTGTTGTTAATTCTAACACCACATTTTGACCAAGATAGACTGGCACACGGTCATCCAGACTACATGCCGTGTGGCCCATAGGACACGACGTGTAGTCCCTTTCAGGTTAAGGCTGGTCTGTGTATTCCATACACGGTTTACCAGATTGGTGACCATGTAACACGGATTCAACACAGTGTGTGGCCCATTGGACACACCATGTACTCTAAGATTTTTGAAGTATTCCTCACACACCAAGTCTCTAGGCGTGTACATATGATACATGGTGAATAATGTACATGCTGTGTAGATTGGATCTATACACTTTGTACTTTTACCAGTTATGAAAATTTAAAAATTTATTATATTATGCAACCCTTGAGACATGTACTTGTGTGTGGGCATAAATTTAGGACACGCCATGTGATAAGATTTAATATATATATATATATATATAAATTTTTTATTAACATCTACATAATATTCAAGATATTCACATCATATATGAGTTGTATTACAGTTATTATTCTATATGCATGCTATATGTCACAAAGAATAATGTGTATACAAGTATAATACATATTGGGTAGTTTTGGAAAAGTATTCACCGGGTTACCTCTAAGGTACAAGTTTTGTACATAGTTAATTTTAAATGATTTATTAATTTGTTTAAAATTATAATGGATGATAATCTCAAGGAAATTAAAAAAAAAATTAAGATAAAAGGATTGATTAATTAAATATAATAATTAATTGATTTGAGAACGATTTATCTTAAATAAAAATGATTAAAGAATTGAATGTTAGTTTTATTAAATGCATAATTTGTTGCATGCATGTGGATGATCATGAGCTTGGCCAGACCTTTGTATGTGATTGGTTTCTTTTTAATTTATTATTAAATTAAATTCTTGGTCTGTATGCCTTATCTCCTGATTAATATGTAGGGCCTACATACCCATGATTTATTTTAAGTAACCCCCCTTTTACCCCTCACCTATGTGTGAGTAAAAGAATATGAAATTAATAGAACACCCATGCTAGTAGAGGCAGTTCAAGTTAAGAGCTGATGTGAAACAAATCCAAGGAGAAACAAAGGTGGACATGTGGAAAGCTGTAAACAAGAACCTTAACTGGTTCAAGGTGTTTCTCCCCTAGATTAGTGGTTAGTTTATCGACTTCTAGATAAACTAACCATTAGAACAAGATCATGATCAAACCCTTTATTTTATTTTTGTCAGTTTCATGGTTATTCATTAGGGATGTTTTGTCACAATCACATAATTAATGAATTAACAAGCATGCAAAGATGGAACTAAAATAAATTGACTTATATGTAAATATTATCTAAATAAATGGTTAATAACTTAAGTAATCCCACCTAATATTAAAAGTAATGTGAAAAGATAATAATTGATAATTTACACATAAAGGATAAAATCCATCAATAAAATATTAAGTTAGTATAGCCTTCCATTACTTTGATTAGAATCGAACCATAATTCAAAGTTCTTGAATAACCAAATTTGGGGTGCTTTCAATTATCAGGGAATTATAATTTGAGGTTTTGGGTTGAATTAACTTGGTTGACATGAAGGGTTGACTACCAAAGCAGGACATGGTGTAACAATGAGGTAAAGGTTGAGGAAATCTAAATTAATTATTTCAGTATTGGGGAGTCCACTAAACAGATCAAGGAACTGTGAGTTAATGTAGTTGGAATTTGGAATGCCTACCTAAAACCATTCGATTTTCTTGACCAGCCAAAGTTGGGGTAATGAGAATGGAATATGGATCATTTCCACTAGAATATCCAAGCAACCTGATATTCTGAAGCAAATGGTGAGGTATATTGGGTTTTGATAAAATAGTGGTAGACTAATAAATATTTATTTATTTATTTGTCTAATTTTATCAAGATAAAGTACTAAAATTATACTTATCTTATTTTTAGAAAGAACATAAAAAAGGACATCAAATATATCATTGCAATATATACTTGAGAAGGAAAAAATTATCCTAGGCACTAATTTCTAGGAGTGGAAAAAGTGGTTACGGTTCATCCTTCACCGTGAAAAGAAACTATATGTGCTAGAACAATCTTTACTAGTTTCACTTGGAAATGTGGCGAGTGATGGAGAGATATCTCTATATGAGAAACATCTGAATGATGCTACAGATGTTCATTTCTTTATGTTATCATCCGCGTCCAATGGGCTCTTGAAGCAACATGAGGAAATGGATTCTTATAGAATGATGTCTCACCTTCAGGATCTCTATCAAGAGAAGGTGAGACAAGAGAGGTATGATATCTTCAATGCTTTTTTCACGACTAATATTGGAGAGTCTGTGCTAGTTGGGCCTCATGTAGTCAATATTATAGGCTACATTGAGTGTCTGTAAATCTTAGGGATTAAATCATCAGATGAGTTGCATACAGATATCATACTTTCATCACTTCCCAAGACCTTCTCTAGTTTTATTCTGAATTATAATATGCGTAATAATAAGAATAGTATATCATAACTTCCTACCTTGATTCTACACGTGGATAAGGACACGAGGCATGACAAACCCGCAATCCTTATAGTGAATAGGAAGAGAAAGGACAAGGAAAAGAGGCCTAAGATTTATAAACTGTCTAAAGCCCTCGAGAACTATCCAACCAAGAATAAGAATATATAGAGGTAGGACAAGGAAAAGGAGGCAGTGTGTTTTTCATGTGGAAATTCAGGACACTAGAAGAGAAACTACACCCAGAGGTAAGGGGAAGCCAAAGGTGAGTTTGTTATTGAGTGTAATCTTTCCATTTCTACACATTAGGTATTAGATATAGCTTGTGGTTCTCACATCTATATTCAAATATAGAAACCAATAAGATTTCGGAAAATTTCCAGAGGAGACTTGGATCTACGAGCTTCCAATGGTTCGAGGATAGCCTTTATTTCCATTGGTTACTACCTTTCATTTCTGACCAGGATGATTTTGGTTTTACATGACTGTTATTATGTACCAATTGTTACCAGGAACATAATTTATCTATCAGGTTTAGATATATATTGGTTTATTTAAAAATTATGAAATAAAATTTGTTTCTTTTATAAGGACAATATATGATATGGTATGAAAAATTTAAATAACAGTCTGTATATATTAAATTAGGAAAACTAAGTGCTGAAAATAGATAAAGAATTAAGTTCACATGACTCATATAACATCCATTTGTGGCATCACTGCCTTGGTCATGTAAACAAGAAGCATTTAAAGAAGATCTATTAAGATGGTTACAGAGAATCCTTTGAGCTAAAACCACTTGATAGATGTCATTCTTGTTTATAAAGAAAAATGAACAAACCACCATTTTGTGGATAGGGTGAAAGGTCCATAGAGCTTCTAGGATTGGTACACACTAATGTGTGTGGACCATTTCTAGTAGATACTAGAGGTGGATATTATTATTTCATAAATTTTACTAATGAATTGAGTAGATATGGTTATTTTTACTTGATGATGTATAAGTCTAATTCCTTTAATAAATTCAAGGAATTCAAGAATGAAGTAGAGAATCAGCTTGACAAGAAGATAAATAAGCTTTGATCGAATTGAGGTGGAGAATATCTTAACCAAGAGTTTATCGAATTTTTATGGGAGTTCAAAATTCTATCTCAAATCACTCCACCTTATACACCATAGTGGAATGGTGTTAGTGAAAGGACGAACCATACCTTGTTGGACATGGTAAGGTCAATGATTAGTAATGGAGATCTTCTATTATCCTTTTGGGGATACACATGACAAACTATGGTATACACATTAAACCAAGTACCAACTAAAGTGGAAAATGGAATTCCCTTCGAGCTATGGAGTGGAAAGAAACCCATTTTATTGCATACACATATATGGGCATGTGAGGCATTTGTTAATTATTTCTCAAGCGACAAACTATAACCTTGAGGAATGAAGATTATCTTTATAGGGTATCCCAAGGAAACAAAGGGATACTACCTATACAACCCCTCATATAAGAAATTGGCTATTGCCAAACAAGTCATATTTCTTGATTGGGAGAACATACTCAAAAATGATAGTGGGAGAAAGATTGTATTTGATGAAGTTGATGCCCAGGGTACACAAGAGTTGGTATAGGAACAAGTTACATAGGTCCCCATGGAAGAAGTAGTTCCTAAAACACAAGTACCATTTAGGAGTGTTAGAGAGTAAAATAAACCAGAGAGATATGGTTTTCTAGTCACCGAGGATGCTGACTCATTATTGTTGGACAATGATGAATCTATCTCCTATAAGTAGCCAGTAGAGAGCTGAGAGGCTACAAGATGTCTATAAGTTATGAATTCTGAGATGGGTTCCATGTATCAAAACCAAGTTGGGGTTCTGGTTGTTGCGCCAGTTGATGTAAAGCATATTGGATGTAAATGGTTATTCAAGAGGAAAATAAAGTAAGTACCTATAAAGCAAGGCTTGTGGCTAAAGGGTTTAACAAACATCAAGGAATTGACTATGATGAAACCTTTTCTCCAGTTTCCATGTTTAAATACATCAGAATAATATTTTCCATAGCATCTTACCATGACTATGAGATTTGGAATATTGATTTCAAAACAACATTCATTAATGGGAATATTTTGGAAGATGTTTATATAAGACAACCAGAAGGGTTTGTGACTCCAGATGATGCCAAAATTATTTTCAAGTTATATAGATCCATTTATGGATTGAATAAAACATCTAGGTCATGGAACATTTGATTTTATTAATCCATAAATGAATTTGGTTTCATTAAAAATGAATGTGAGACATGTGTTTAAAAAATGTTTAGTGGAAATGCGGTCATTATCCCAGTAGTATATGTTGAAGAAATATTACTTATTGGAAATGAAATAACGGTCTTACAATTTGTTAAGGAATAGTTGAAAAAGTGATTCTTCATGAAGGACTTAGGTGAATCAACCTACATTATAGGGACCAAGATCGTTTTTGATAGATCTAAAAGGCTACTTAGACTAAGTCAAAGTACATATGTTGACTAGATACTAAATAGATTTAGTATAGAACAATCCAAGAGGGGATTGGTTTCAGTGTCACATGGTTTGCATATTTCTAAGAAAATGTGTCCCTAGACACAATATGAGAAAGATAGAATGAGTAAGATCACATATGCTTCAACGATAGGATCAATAATATATTCCATGTTTTGTACTATACTTGATCTTTCCTATGCATTAAGCATGGTAGAAAGATATCAAGTATATCTAGTAGAACAACATTGGACTACTGTTAATACTATCCTTAAGTATCTGATAATAGTTAAGGATATGTTCTTGGTGTATGGAGGAGATGAGGAGATTGTCATTAGAGGGTATGCTGATTCTAGTTTTCAAAAAGATCAGAATGATCTAAAGTCAAAATCAGGATATTTTTTCTATCTCAATAGAGAAGCTGTGATATGGAAGAGTTCAAAGAGCCAGTTATAGTGGATTCTATAGTGGAGTCAGAGTACATAACATCTTATAATGTATCCAAGGATTCCATATGGATTTGGAACTTTATCCAGGCACTTGATGTGGTACCTAATAGTAAAGACCCTATCATATTGTATTATGATGATACTACAATAGTGACTATTTCAAAAGAGACAATGTCATATCAATGAACAAAGAACATACTCTAGAAGAATCACCTCTTGAGAGTTTTTTTATCAAAGGGGTGAGTTTGTAGTGAACAGATTATCTATGGAAGAGAACGTGGTAGACCCCTTGACTAAAGGCCTATCTCAGCAGAAGCATGAGTATCATGTGAGAGCTAGCAGACTGAAGGTCATTAACAGTTGGATCTAGTTCAAGTGAGAGTCTGTTGGAGTTGGTTCCCTAGAAAAAACTTCTTTTGTATGTTATAATTACTTATATTCATGGGTTTGAATATTAATAAATTCCTTATCGCATCATGATTATTCTTCTACATAACATTGTATGTGATAATGTCTAAAGAGTAACTGTCGCACTAAAGTGTCATAGTGAATCCCTGCTAAGATGAGAACCCAAAAGTGCTATGGCACTATTCATGAATATATGTTCTATGGATACAATATATCATTTTAGGGACATAAATGATACACACTATCAAAGGTAGAGAATCATAGGACTTTGAGGCACCTTCTCATGGTGTACGCCCTTGGTGATATCCAGTAGGATATTATGAGAACGAGACTTGACGATAG
This sequence comes from Viscum album, assembly GCA_963277665.1. Classification (NCBI taxonomy): domain Eukaryota; kingdom Viridiplantae; phylum Streptophyta; class Magnoliopsida; order Santalales; family Viscaceae; genus Viscum; species Viscum album. The sequence continues at coordinate 602,094,072 of OY728142.1, forward strand.
ATAATACACATTTATAAGTGTCATTGCATGTTCATATCCACAGAAGTGTGTATTGGTCCTTATAATTTAATATTATTATTAATGGATATTATGAGTCACACACTTAGATGTATTGATGAAAACCATGACAACAGATGTTCACAGTGAAGTAAGATATGTTGGGTGCATCACGAGTAATATTTCATTAATTAATAATGAAAGAAAGGATTTATCCATTATGTTCTTTAATAGAAGATAGTATCTTAGGCCCTTTGATATAAATGATATAGCCTAAATAAATCCATGGACATGGTGTTCTATAAGCAAGTTCTATTTTTGGAAAGTCAAATAAAGATCTATCGAGCATATAGGTAATGGCACTAACATGAAACCTACTCGATTATAGATACTGTGATAAAAGGATTATATTACATGATAAGAGTTATTATGAGGTGACATGTCATTACGGATTAAAATTATTTCTATATGAGTACCTTAGCATGTTACTAGACACTAACCTTGGACTTTAGGCAGGTTCGCCTAATGCCACTGAGAAAGAGACCTAGAGGGTAACACACTAAGTGTATCCAGTATCTTAGTTAAATAATTTATTATTTAACAAGTTAAATAAATACTATTCTAGGTTGTGGTTTAATAATTATTTATGTATTCCTGATCACATTTATTCCATCACTAGTTATTTGAGATGATATATTGTGAGTAGAATAATTAATAAATATTGAGGAGGATTAGAGGACTGAGTTTAATGGTCCAGTGAGAGATAATAATATTGAATATTATTTTATTAAATAATATTTAATTATAACTCACAAGTTAAGATCAGGTCAGGAAATAATAATGTTTTTGTTATTATTTTACATGGGGGTTTCGCTAGGAATAATGAAATAATTAAAGGCACTTGTGAAAATTATTTATTTTTTCCCTCGTGAAATAAATTCCCAATTATATTCTTGTATCATTAGCCAAGGGAAAGATAAGGGGTGCCTATTGTGTTGTTCACAATGAATTGGAGAAAAGATATCAATCCTATAGATTTTATCCCTCTCTAAGAATTCTCTCAAGAATAAGAGAGATCCACCTCCACTGGATCAAGGAGAATTCTTTGGAAGCAGTTCTCAAGGTGATCAAAGGTTGACATCGCTAGCACAATTATATTTCTTTCTAGCACCCGGAGTATCCTTTGGAGACATTCAGAGATACATGGAAAACACGTGGATCACCTCAAGAGGAGATCTACTATTGATCTCTATAACAAAATGATGGTACACCTGCAAATCTGTGTCTGAACGCATCAATGAAGAAAGAATCACCTTGGAGGTAATTCTTATTTAATTAAATTAATTATAAAAAAAATATGTTGATCCTTTCTCTTAGTTTTGGGTTTCTATTACTTTTTCCTATTTCTTTGATTAAATTCCTTGGATCACAAAGTGAATCATCACATAGATCCCGAATCATTCATTGAATATGGAAGAAATTAAAGTTGGGCACCGTCCTTCCCATGCTTCCACTACGCCCAGAACCTACTATTCTTCTAGTACAGTCGATCCAGGGGAAGCACCAGTGTCTTCTCCAATGAATATGAAATCTTAGGTGAAGGATTCTAATTTTGTGGGGATTGTAGCGACTGAATCTCTTGAACTAATCCCATCAATTTTCTAACCATGATGTACTCTCTTGATGTCGAAGCAATGATGATGAGACAACCTTTTTCAGGTCAGCCCTTCCTTGTGGAAGATGTGGTAATGTCATGGATTGGTGGACATAGGAAAAAATTCATGGTACATAACAGGAATAGGATCTTATGGTATCATCCAGACCTACCTGGTGTATGAGTAAGAGGTTATCTATGGGAACTCCTTTTTCTTGGTGACACTAAAAACCTTTTTCTTAGGGACAAATAAACACCCCCAGGCCTGGTGCTATGGGATCTAACTGGCGAATTGGGAGAAAAAATATATTATTCAAGTCCAACCAAGGATTGACTGTAGTGGCCATTAAATCATTGGGATAATTGATGAACTCAAATCCATATTCCTAAACCAACTTTCCTTCCCTCCTGTAGTTATCAGTGTCTAGATAACGGGATTTATAGGATTTGAACAGGGACACATCACCCAAGAGTACCATGACTTGACCATTGAGGGATTACTTGAGGCACTGATGGTATGGATAGGGGACCATCACATGAAAATGAATCCAGGATCTCCCTAGTAGCACGATGTAGGTAATATCCTATGAGAGTACTAAGAATTTGGTGCTTAATACCAAACCACCAAACTAAGTCTTAAGATGATTTTTTCCACAAAGTTTTTTCTAGATCTTATCATATTCCTGAATCATTAGGTTAGAGGGAGTCAGATATGATTCCATCAGTCTAGATTGTGGAGTGTTTGGGTCAGAATAAGGTTAATCCCAAAGCCAGTATCCACAAGGTAGTAGTGGATCTCCATGTCATTGAACTAACTTGTGATGTATATCAAGAGTATGTTTCACTACATGATTACACCCTCATCTTCCTGGGAAACTGAGATGATAGCTAAAAATTCCTTTTACTTGGACACCTCTATATAGTAGGTCTCAGTAGAAGCTACTTCATATTTGAACTAGAGGGGGCTTTTTAGATCCTTAACAATATCCTCAAGAATTTCCTTTGACAAGAGGAGATTATTTTGGATCAAAATACTCATGATTATTCTGAATAGCTGATTTAGTACATCATAATTCTGTTCTAGGGGTATATTCTTGCCTACAGAATGTATTTATATGGTTGGGGGTATAACCGATTCTGTTGTATAAACTATTGGGGCTCAGATAGTTCTAAAAATATTCTATTGAGGAATAAATAACCTTCTTTTAGAAACTTCTGAAAAACTATCAACTGGATGAGGTTGGGATTTAGTTGGACATGGATGATCGTGGTATGGTCATGACTTGTCAAGTAAGATAGTTGGTTATAGAGGCATACCTGACTGCATAGACTAAGAGTTCTGTGATTTCTCAGCTCTACACAAGTCTTGCATCTTGGTTTCAGTGGCATGAACAACCTAGTTGGATGCCCAAGCCTAAGTATTATGAAAACTTCATGTACTATACCTATCCTTTAATGGCATCAACCGAAGGAACTTGAGGGTTTCACATGGTGTTCCTTACTATTGGGAATTTTGAAGCATCCCACTAACTCGATGGAATTCATAGAGGCATAATCCTACTTGTTACGAGTGTAATAGTACAGAGTTAGAAATAACCCGGGTGATTCTTCTATATTAAGAGGCATAAAGTCATTAAGAGAGTGAGATGGATTTGGAACTAATAGGGGACTCTAATTTCCCTTAAACTGTCGGTGTCTATTCTTCCAAGACTTGGAAGGATACGATGCAGATGTAGAGGTAGCGATTAGAGGTGGAACAAAAAATAAAGGAGGTTCTAGCTTGGAATGAATAATAACATGAGTGTGACCGACTAACTTGCGAGCCTACCAGTCATCATACTTTTGTGACCCATGACTGGGAGCCTACTACCAATTTACAGAGTCTTCATCATTATTTCCAAGGTTAGCGAAGACACACATCACATGTGTTCGAAAATTTCCCAACTTGATCAAGCCATGATCTACCTAGTTTTGGATCCAATATTTTAACATGAATCATTCTTTGATGGTGTATCCAAGGATCCTATGATATGGTAAATGGTTAGCTTAGCTAGTAAGTCCAACCTCCCATGGCCTCTTGAACTCTATAGACTTTAGGATTCCATTTTCCAAGGTGAAAATAAAGTATCCCGGGACCTATGAGTATCTAAAGTAATAGGTCTAACTTCTTCTATTTGGGAAAGAAATCCTAGTTGCATAAAATCAACAAGGTTCCATAACCACATTTTTATCATTGAGGAGGATGAACTTGTCATGCCTATTCTTGATGGGTATGTGTTGATTGATGATTCTCTTTGTAGGGATACACTCAATGAGACTCATACAACATGGGGTCTAATAGTTATACTAGCTCAGGGACCTATTCATGCACAACAACAGTAGTCATTGCTTTCATAGGTATTTTCATGGGAGTTGGAAGGGGTAATGGGTGCGACTATTATCTAGTCCATTACAAGGATTCTTCTAGGCATTGATCCTTTTCAGAGAACTAATGAAATCTATCCAAGTAGTTTAAGTTGATGAGGATAGGAACCATCTCATTCTTAATGTTCCCAACACACATCATAAGTAGTTGATCCTGAGAAAGAGGCATACCGAGTGAGTACATGAGTCCCTTCCATTGAGTGAAAAAGTCAAAAAATCACTCATAGAGCCTCTTTTTACATTGGAAGAGGCTATAAAAGATCATATTGCACATGGTGGAACTGAAATAATAGAGTAACTATCGAAACAGATACTCCCAGCTATTAATGAACCCTATAGGTAGCTGACTGTACCAAAAAAATGCAAGCCCTTCCAATGTCTAGATGAAACATCAAATCATGGTGGCATCTTTCTATTCTAGAGTCCCCAACATCAGGGCACACCTTAAAGAAAAGTGGTCCAGGTGGAGTATTGGGTTACCCATCCCATTTAATGGGGTAAATATGGGATTTTCAAACTCTGGGGGTGCTCAAACACTATCTACCCATACTAGGCATGGTTTCCCATTAGGTAGGATTTCCACTTGTATTGTATCCAAAGCTTCAAGAAGAGTAGTGAGAGAAGCTATCACATCATCATGGTGAGGGCCTCTATCCACCAATTCATTTACTGGATCATATACTTGAGGAGTAGCATGAACTTGATCCTGATGTGGATAAAATATCTATTCAGGCGGGGTGGGAAACTCATATCTTGGTCACTTAAAGTGTCCTTTGGATTCTACTATGATCGAATATATAGGGCTACAAAGTTTGAATTGGGGAATCTGTACAAGGAGGACTAGGTTACCCAATGGAAGAGAGAATGGGTCACCTAAGGCATTATCATAGTCTGGGTGCTGCCCAGTAATGAGATTAGTGGTGTTACTCTTATATTCCTTAAGTTTCTAGAGCAAGACGATTACCGTGGGCTCTTTACTTGATTTTAGTGCATCCTCGGATGGATCAGATAGTTCATAATTTCCCTTTCCCTTGTCAATGTACTACTAGATATGCATTAATGTATCATTGCGGGGAATTTTGAGTCCTAGTGTCTATCTCAACTAATGAGCGAGGACACCTTCTAGGGGGTCTTCCTGGTACTATGTCGCTCCTTGCAGAAAGCCTTCCCTACCATGACTTGCATCCACATACCTATTACTATGGTCCTATGGTGGATCTTTGATGACTATATTTACCATGGTGGTAGTCATAGAGGAACTTTCATCATCTTTGGATAGTTCGGGATATCAGCCTTATTACTATCATAAGATAATACTGAAGTGGAGGGTGGTATACTAGACCCATCCTTTGATCTATACATGTGGAGATGCCTATTCCATGACCCAAAAGAGAATAGTTAGGATCTTAATGAAATTATACTATATATTCTAGTTGTAACCATATTACATAGGATGTTTAGTTACTCAGATAATTGTGATATCAACCTTTTTCGATTGATCATTGAAGACATTGAGGTGCTCATGGATCCATGGGTAGGTTAGCTTCTAATCGCGGAGGTGGTGATACATCACCTAGATAATCTAGTAAACAAAATCACATAGTCCTATATAAGGGATTTTGGGATGGAAATTTCTGGACCTAGATGTGGATAGCACACCATTGATAGTTGATCGACAACTAGGACCTCCCACATGCCCTCTTACTCAGAGGTGGGGTCCTACACTTGTTTATCCTAAACACCTATTGGCGTTGGCTAAGATATGGGTGAAGACACCAACATATAACTTCTTTTAAGATACTATATCAGAATAGGGAATTCCATGTAGTTAAAGTGGTCACTTCATGCTGAAAAATCTATTAGAGGTGGAACTAGCATCAAGATCATGTTCATGTAGAATGGGGTGTTCACCACTACATCATGTCCAAGGGTGGTAGAATCCATCTCTGAATCAATGGAGTGATCACCATCTTATGAAGGAGTCAACCCATACCCTGAAATATCTCTAACATCTTGTGTAGAAGTTGAGAGGATAGAAACTGGTAGTGATAGAGATGGCTGCACTATAATCCCCTGGAAGGCGGCTAGAGCATCTTCCACCTAAAGGTACCTATAGAGGGATATGAGGATCTTTTGGACCTCAGTTTATGGGATCATGAGTTTAAAAATTCATTATTTTTCCCCATACTATGAAATCTGGTGTGAAGGTTCCCTTGGTGAGTCATCCATCACGTTGGAATCTGAGAGGTCAATGACTTCATATAGATTCTCCTTCAACGGTGGGTGTTCTACCTCCTTCCCTAGGATGGTTATTCAGGGAAGGGAATGTATTAAGCATGGGGAGGACCTCTGTTCTAGTTTATAGAGTTAGGATGACCTCTACTTTTATTGATGGGAGCATGGGGAGGACCTCCGTGCTTAAAGTGGGGGGGACCTATTACTTGATCAATAATAGTGTGAAGATGACCTCTTTGCTGGTTGATTGAGTGGAGAGGTCCTCTAATTTTATTGATGGGTGCATGGGGAGGACCTCTGTACTAATTTTAATTGTAACTGGAAGGACTGTAATGGATTTCAGTGGTAATGGAGACTGAGAGATTCAGCCCTGCCAGCCTAAGAGGTAGTTGGGGTATCGATCCCAGGAGAGCAAAGACAAATCCCCATTTACCTATTTTAGGGATTTGGTGGGATACGTAGTTGTTGGTAGGGGCCATAGAAGTCCTAGATGGTTCCCCCTATCAGATACTATCCTAGGTATACCCCCAATGTCAGTGATAGTTTCTCTAGATCAGGGTTTTTGGAGTAGGTATGAAATCACTTTGTTTATTGACATATGAGACTAGTCAATACTGACACTATCGAGTCCTAGTGAGAGACCACCTAGGTATCTCTTGAGAATAATTCACTATATGTTTGGCTCAAACTTCTCCCACCTCCTTGTTTTAGGGGAGTAATTCAACATAGTGATCTGGGGAGAGGCTTTTGAAGCATTTATCCATCGAAATGGGGGGGTATTTTCCACTTGTGTGGCACTCAGGGGTGGTAGTGTCGGTAAGGAACTGACCTTAGGTCCTAGAGGGCCATATATTTAGTGGGTATGACCCCCTACTTTTCATAATAATGAACCAGGGTGTTTATCAACCACCTATGGATGATCTCAGAGGGTGATACATATAATGGGCACCCAGAATCCAAAGTAAAGGTGGAAGTCATGGAAGGGGTGTAGTCATGTGGGATTTCCATATTAGTGTTTCTCCTACCCTGACACTTGTTACCACTAGGTCACTAATTTTAGGAAGCTTGAGTGCTATAGGAAATGTAGATTCATACATCAATACAAGTATAATAAAGGCAATCCCCAATTGTTTGAAGCCAAATTCACCCAAGTTGTATGGTTTAAGCGGTCATTGTAGTACGACATGGGTTGTCGATCCTCAGAGACCTAAGAAGAAACCTATGAAACATACATTCTATGAAGGGGATTTGATGATGTTGATTTGGCTATGAAGTGGCCAACTTGGGTTTGAATTGATTGGATAAATAATTATTTAATTTAAAGAACAATTAAAAAAAGACAAATTTACTTGATCTGAAACAATTAATTAATATGGGTTGATCCTAGGTTGTTGCTTTGGGTGGATTGGATGAATTTGTTTCTTAGAAGGTTTTAGATTACTAATTCATGACGAATCCACAAAACGAGATAATTCCACAACCTTATTCACCGATTTAGTTCATACACAATTACAAGTCTAATCACCAATGCACTTAGAGGATCAATTTCATGATCACTCCAAGGAATTGGATCGTACTAGCACTCGGAATGTGTCATCGTTAAACTTGGAAAAGACAAAGAATAACATAACTCATCGAATGGAAATATTAAAAATAACAAACAGATTTAAAAATTAAAGTACATGAAATAACATCCAATCCATCTCATGTAACTCTCTAGGACCAAACCATAAATGGTTAGACCTCCACTGATGCTATTATATCAATGGAAGCGATAATTTGACTTAAATAAGTATGATTGAAGGAGATAAAAATTAATAAAAATTAACACTCCACCGTTGTGTGAGAAATTCACAAGTGCTGGTGTGAATAAATTCACACCTTGATTCAATGGTATAAATGTGTGAAGAAAAGGAAAATAAAAAGTGAAGAATAAAAACAACTTTTATTAAGATATTAAATGTGAAAGAAAAACTTACATTAGTTAAATTGATGATGAGATTATAAAATGAAAGCAGGAAATTACAATTGAAAGAAATACAATGGATGAAAGAAAAACTTGGCTCCAAAAGAAAAATATTAGATGATAATTAACTTCACCCCAGATCTTTATCCAGGCATATTATGAGCCTTAAAGACACCCAAAAACAATAAATTACATCCCCATTAATTTATAGAGCCAAATGAGGTTGAGATAATCAAGGGAATTAGACGTTTTGAAGTTGACCCGAAAAATCATCTAGATTGATTTTTATTTTTAACATGTGAATTTGTAACTGAATATGGCTGTTTACGAAGGGGTCGTAGAAGACAAATATCTTCTTCCATGCGTCATCTATCATCTTTAAAAAATTAAATCCATTTAGTTCATCCGTTTGGAATTTATTCTTGAAATGGTTGGAAGACCTTATGGGAATTCAGGTTAGGCCCACCATTTAAATGTAAACATTAGATCTCATTATCTCCATGAAAACTTCAGAATTAGCTCCGTCCACAGTTGAATACAATGATCCCCATATTTTTATATTTATTCTGTAAAAATTTGAGCTTCATTTGGCTTGGTTTGTGGGCCCCACATTGGTTTGATGGGCCTTAGGCCCATTATGCTGTCTCTAGAAAAGTTCTACATTCATCCCCAAAAATCTTCATATTCCCATGGGATTCATCCATCGATCCTAAAAGATAAAATGTTCCAAAAAATGATAAATCATATCCGAAAATATAAAATTCAAGAAATGAATATAATGTTCTCCACAAACAGATTAATAATTGGGCCCAAATTGCATTTTGAACATGAATTGTATTTGAGATGAGAAATGAAGTTCAATTTCTATAATGCACTAAAATTGATGTTTATGAACTTTAGAACATATTATTATTAAGATATTTAAAATTAATATTAGCCACTTTCAGTGGCCAATCACACCCCTCAACTTGAGTTTTTTAGTCCAGAGAAAAATATATTTCAAATATGAAATTCGAATTCCCTTTTCCAAAAACATTTTAATACGTATTGCTCACCCAAATACCTCATACCAAACAAATTATGAAACCCATCAAAATAATTTAAAACAAGCAAGTTTCATAAGCATATCCCAAGCCCAAGCCCATTCCTTTGTTAAAACTAATCATCACATTTCATCCAATTTCAATTAAGCATGATGATGTGTTGTGCATCACAAAAGACATGGGGCCCATTTTATTGTTCAAGGGGGAAACAATAGAACCTCTAGGTGGGAATCACAGTAAACCTTAATATAAGTATCCAATTGTTTTTTGATTTTGTTTGTTTGTTGTTTATTTTTTTAACCACAATAGATATGAAAAGACTAACTCTGGGCAAGACACCTATGGAGTCACGATCCCCAAGTGCCAGATGCCACACATATTGTCAATTCCATGCTCTACAATAGATATATAAAGCCTAGATCTGGGCAAGAAAACTATGGAGTTATGATCCCCAAGTTCCGGATGCCACACATTTGGACAAAACATTGCTCTATGTGGTCATTATTCTTTTTTTCAATTTTTTTTTGTTTTTTTGGATACTCAAATTTAACTAAAAGTGACCCCAAACCCTATGCTATGATGAAAGGACCCAAGAACTCAAATTTACACCCATGATACAGTAGATGTGCATTGTGGAATTTTTATTAAGAGGATGAAAATGTAAACTTTAAAAAAATCACATCGGACAATCGTACCTTCCAAAAACTATGCTCATGAACTTAAACTTGAATTAAAATCAGAATCAAGGTATGAAAAATTATTTAATATCCAATTTTAGACTTTTCAATGTGTGTTATCATGTTCAAGTTTAATGGAATTTTTCTTTCCACGCATGTTCTTATTAAAATAAAACAATTTTTTATTTCATCTCCCCCCAATATAGAATAACACTATCCCCTGTTTTTAAAGAAAACATAGAAGGGTGTATGAGAGAGGTGTTCAAAGAAGAAATTGAAAATGATAATCATGGAATGAAGTCACCTGGTGGTTGATGATGAAAGCATGTTCCACAGTCTCCCTTTAATCCTGGGTTCGAGTCTCAGCAGCTTGGATGGTTGCGACGGGATTTTCCCCACGACATACGATGTGTACTTTAAAAAAATTATTTTTTTATATTTTTTTAACACAAAAAAACATAAAAATAAAATAAAACAAAATAAACTGATGATACATTGTCTTATTTTTAAATTTCTGGGTAAGGTATTACTTAGGGATCACACCACGTGACACAGATGAATATAGCGCTCCCCTTTCATACCCATCCATACTCATAATAGTAGAACATGTCAACAGTCTAAGGTACTATCATATTCAGATTTTTTTAAAACTAAAAACAAAAAATAAAATACACTGATGATACATTGTCTTCTTTTTAAATTTCTAGTTAAGGTATTACTCAGAGATCACGCCACGTGACACAGATGAATATGGCGCTCTCCTTTCCTAACCATTTTTTAACCTATAAAAACATAAAAATAAAACAATATAGGGATGAGAAAAGAGAAATGGGGGAGAATAGAAAGATGTTCTAAGGTGACTTACTTGGTCCCCGACAATGGCACCAAAATTTGGTTGCACCCAAATTCACCCAAGTTGTATGGTGTAAGTGGTCATTGTAGTACAAATTGGGTTATCGATCCTTAGAGACCTAAGAAGAAACCCATGAAACATACATTCTATGAATGTGATTTGATGATGTTTATTTGGCTATGAAGTGGCCAACTTGGGTTTGAATTTATTGGATAAATAATTATTTAATTTAAAGAACAATTAAAAAAAAAGACAAATTTACTTGATCTAAAATAATTAATTAATATGGGTTGATATTAGGTTGTTTCTTGGGGTGGATTGGATGCATTTGTTTCTTAGAAGGTTTGAGATTACTAATTCAAAGTGAATCCACAAAACGAGATAATTCCACAACCTCATTCACTAATTTAGTTCTTACATAATTACAAGGCTAATCACCAATGCACTTAGAGGATCAATTTCATGATCACTCCAAGGAATTGGATCGTACTAGTATTCAGAATGTGTCATCTTTAAACTTGGAAAAGACGAAGAAGCACATAACTCATCGAATGGAAATCTTAAAATAAAAAACAGATTTAAAAATTAAAGTACATGAAATAACATCCAATCCATCTCATGAAACTCTATAAGACAAAACCATATATTTTTATCCCTCCATTTATGCTATTATATCAACGGAAGGGAGAAGTCGACTTAAAGAAGTAGGATTGAAGAATAAAAACATTAATAAAAATGAACACTCCACCATTGTGTGAGAAATTCACAAGTGCTGGTGTGAGTAAATTCACACCTTGATTCAACGGTATCAATGTCTGAAGAAAATGAAAATAAAAATTAAATAATAAGAACAACTTTTATTTAGATATTAAATGTTAAAGAAAAACTTACATTAGGGAAATTGATGATGCGATTATAAAAAGAAAGTAGGAAATTACAATTGAAAGAAATACAATGGATGAAAGAAAAACCAGGATCCAAAATAAAAATATTATATGATAACTACCTTCACCCCAGCTCCTTATAGAGGAATATTATGAGCCTTAGAGACACTCCACGACAATAAATTACATACCCATTAATTTATAGAGTCAAAATAAGGTTGAGATAATCAAGGGAATTAGACGTTTCAAAGTTGACCATAAAAATCATCCAGATTGATCCTTCCTTTTAACATGTGAATTTGTAACTTAATATGGACGATTACGAAGGGATCATAGAAGAAAAATATATTTTTCCATGCGTCCTATATCATATGTAAAAAATTCAATCCATTTGGTTCATCCATTTGGAAGTTATACTTGAAGTGGTGGGCAGACTTTATGGGCGTTCAGGTTGGACCCACCATTTAAATATAAATTTCAGATCCCATTATCTCCATGAAAACTTCAGAATTAGCTCCAGCCATAGTTGAATAAAATGATAAACATATTTTTATATTTCTTCTGTAAAAATTTGATCTTCACTGGGCTTGGATTGTGGGCCCCACTTTTGTTTTATGGGCCTCAAGCCCATTATGCTGTCTCCAGAAAAGTTTTGCATTCATCCCCAAAAATCTCCATCTTCCCTTGGGATTAATCCATCGATCGTAAAAGAAAAAATGTTCCAAACAAAATGATCAATAATATCCCAAAATATACAATTCAAAAAATTAATATAATGTTATCAACAAATAGATTAATGATTGGGTCCAAATTGCATTTTAAACATGAATTGCATTTGAGATGAGAAATGAGGTTCAATTTCTATAATGCACTAAAATTGATGTTTATGGACTTTGGAACATATTATTATTAAGATATTGAAAATGAATATTATCCAATTTCAGTGGATAATCACACCCCCAACTTGAGTTTTTCTAGTCTCGAGCAAAATATATTTCAAATATGAAATTCGAATTCCCTTTTCCAAAAACATTTTAATACATATTTATCACGCAAAGAACTCATACCAAACAAATTATGAAACCCATCATAATAATTTAAAACAATCTAGGTCCATAATCATATCCCAAGCCTAAGCCCATTACTTTGTTAAAATTCATCGTCACATTTCATCCAATTACAATTAAGCATGTTGATGTGTTGTGCATCACAAAAGACACGAGGCCCATTTTATTGTTCAAGGGGAAAAAATGGAAGCGTTAGGTGGGATTAAAATTAAACCTTAAGATGAGTATCCAATTTTTTTGAATTTTTTTTGATTTTGTTTGTTTGTTTTTTTATTTTTTTAACCACAATAGATATGAAAAGACTAACTCTAGGCAAGACAACTATGGAGTCACGATCCCCAAGTGACGGATTCCACACATATTCTCAATTCCAAGCTCTACAATAGAGATATAAATCCTAGCTCTGGGAAAGACAACTATGGAGTCACGATCCCCTAGTGATGGATGCCTCACATTTGGACAAAACATTGCTCTATGTTGTCATTATTCTTTTTTTTTCAATTTTTTTTTGGATACTCAAATTAAACTAAAAGTGAACCCAAACCCTATGATATGATGAAAGGGACCCAAGAACTCAAATTTACACCCAAGATCTAGTAGATGTGCATTGTGGCATTTTGATTAAGAGGATAAAAATGTAAACTTTGAAAAATCACATCGGAAAACCGTACTTTCCAAAAACTATGATCATGAACATAAACTTGCATTAAAATAAGAATCAAGGTATGAAAAATTATTTGATATCCAATTTCAGAGTTTTAAATGTGTGTTATCATGTTCAAGGTTAATGAAATTTTTCTTTCCACACATGTTCTTATTCACAAAAAAATCATTTTTATTTCATCTCCCCCCAACATAGAATAACACTGTCCCCAGTGTTTAAAGAAAACATAGAATGGGGTATGATAGAGGTGTTCAAAGTGGAAATTGAAAATGATAATCATGGAATGAAGTCACCTTGTGGTTGATGATGAAAGCGTGTGTCACAGTCTCCCTTCAATCCTGGGTTCGAGTCTTAGCAGCTTGGACGGTTGTGACGGGATTTTCCCCACGACCTACAACATGCACTTTTAAAAAAAATTTACTTTTTTTTAAATTTTTTTAACCTACAAAACATAAAAATAAAATAAATCAAAATAAACTGATGATACATTATCTTATTTTTAAATTTATAGGTAAGGTATTACTCAGGGATCACACCACGTGACACAGATGAATATAGCTCTCACCTTTCATACCCATCCATACTTATAATAGAAGAACAAGTCAAGAGTCTAAGGTAATATCATATTCAGATTTTTTTTAAACCTACAAACAAAAAATAAAATACACTGATGATACATTTTCTCCCTTTTAAATTTTCGGGTAAGGTATTACTCAGAGATCACACCACGTGACACAGATGAATATGAAACTCCCCTTTCATACTCATCCATACTCATAATAGAATAACATGTCATTAGTTTATGGTATTTTTTAATTGAAAAATAAAAAAATAAAAAAAATAAATATGTTTCACAATGATTGGAAACATGAAAACCATGGGTTGCCTCCCATAAAACGCTTTTGTTTAACATCGTTAGCTCAACTTGGACCCCCCAAATTATCTAATTCCAACTTTCAACATTTTTAAGACCACATTTTTATCCACTTCAACAAGATTGAGATTAATTCTTTTTTTAGAATTTGTTTCATGTGAAATACCATGTTTAACAATGAGTGTGAAATTACAAGGAATTTCGATAATGGTTGATTGAGTTTCATCTGGAGTCTTTCTTAATATTTCAAGGTTCATTACTCCTTTGTGGGATTCTTGATGAAAATGGGTGATGATTTAATGATCTTGGTTATCATAAATAGAGGGGTTATTGAGCAGGGAAGGAATGATCATAACTTTGAGTTCAGTTTGATTTAATTTTCCCAAAGAAGAATGGAAATTTGAATCCAAATTTTTTTCTTCTCTAAAAAAATTTGAAAGAATTGGTTCTTTTTTGAAAATATGATTCATCCCAAAAATTTTCCATTTGAATGTCGGGAGTGTGTATAGACTCAATATTTGTTATCTCTTCCAATGGTTTAATTAAAGGTGATTCTAAAAATCATTATTGGATAAATATTCCAGTCACTCAATCCATGAAGACAAAATTTCCCCTTGTGAATCCAAAAAATAATTTCCTCCTATTTAAATACCCTTCAACATTTACTTTATCTTCTTCAGTTATCCCATATCCAAATGTTAGTTCTTTTTTAAATTCATGTGTGGTTTTTGGGATAAATGATTCTTCTATCAGTGATGATGAAAGGGCACCCTGAGTGGGAATGGGTTCCTTAGAAGTCTTAATGCTTTGTATTTCTAATCTCAGTGATGAAACTTCTGAATTCATTTTAACCATTTTTTCACACAATTGTTTAATAATTTTTTTCATGATTAGGATTGATATATGTTTGGAAATCATGTAATTCTTCAATATCTATCATTTGAATCATTCTTGATAGGGCTGGAAATTGATCTTTTAAACATTCATCATCACAAATATTTTTCATGTTATCGGGTGTGGGGGTATTCATTCAAAGGTTTATCAAAGTAATTAAAAAATATTGGTGATTTACAATGTGGATTTTCTAATTGATTCCATCCTGAGTTTTTGAAGGGATATTTTTTATTATACTCCATTGGATGTATTTGGAAATTTGGAATTATGATTTTCAAGAGCCAAAAAAATAGAAAGGGGAAAAGAGAAGATAAATAGGGATGAGAAAAGTGAAATGGGTGAGAATAGAAAGATATTCTAAGGAGAATTACTTGTTCCCTGACAATGGTGCCAAAATTTGGTTTCGCCCAAATTTACCCAAGTTTTATGGTGTAAGCAGTCATTATAGTATGGCTTGAGATATCGATCCTCAGAGACCTAAGAAGAAACCTATGAAACATACATTCTAAGAAGGTGATTTGATGATGTTGATTTGGCTATGAAGTGGCCAAATTGGGTTTGAACTGATTGGATAACTAATTATTTAATTTTAAGAACAATTAAAAAAAGACAAATTTACTTGATCTAAAACAATTAATTAATATGGGTTGATCCTAGGTTGTTTCTTGGGGTGGATTGGATGCATTTTTAAAACAATTAATTAATATGGGTTGTGTGAGAAATTCACAAGTGCTGGTGTAAATAAATTCACACCTTGATTCAACGGTATCAATGTGAGAATAAAAGGAAAATAAAAAGTGAAAAATAAGAACAACTTTTATTAAGATATTAAACGTGAAATAAAAACTTACATTATGGAAATTGACGATGCGATTATAAAACGAAAGCAGGAAGTTACAATTGAAAGAAATACAATGGATGAAAGAAAAACTTGGCTCCAAAAGAAAAATATTAGATTATAGTTCCCTATACCCCAGCTCCTTATATAGGCATATTATGAGCCTTAGAGATACCCCAAAACAATAAATTACATCCCCATTAATTTATAGAGTCAAAAGGAGGTTGAGATAATCAAGGGAATTAGACGTTTTGAAGTTGAACAGAAAAATCATCCAGATTGATCCTTCGTTTTAAAATGTGAATTTGTTACTTAATATAGCCGATTATGAAGGGGTCGTAGAAGACAAATAGCTTCTTCCATGCGTCCTATATCAGCTGTAAACACTTCAAGACATTTGGTTCATCCATTTGGAAGTTATGCTTGAAATGGTGAGCAGACTTTATAGACGTTTAGGTCAGGCCAACCATTTAAATGTAAACTTAAAATCCCATTATCTCCACGAAAACTTCAGAATTAACTCAGTCCATAGTTGAATAAAATGATACCCATATTTTTATATTTCTTCTGTAAAAATTTGAGCTTCATTGGGCTTAGTTTGTGGGACCCAGTTTTTTTTGATGGGCCTTAGGCCCAATATGCTGTCTCCAGAAAAGTTCTGCATTCATCCCAAAAAATATCCATCTTACCTAGGGATTCATCCATTGATCCTAAAATACAAAATTTTCCAAAAAATATTATAAATCATATCCCAAAATATAAAATTCATAAAATGAATATAATGTTCTCCACAAATAGATTAATGATTAGGCCCAAATTGCATTTTAAACATGAATTGCATTTGAGATGAGAAATGAAGTTCAATTTCTATAATGCACTAAAATTGATGTTTATGGACTTTGGAACATATTATTATTAAGATACTGATAATGAATATTAGCCACTTTTAGTGGCTAATCACCAATTTCCCAATATCATCTTTTCTTCTTGAAGTAGGGAAGGTTCAACATTGATGATGTCACTGACCGAGGATTCCCAACGTTGTAACAACCCAGAATATTCTTAACTTAAGTTTATTAAAAATGTGTTTTATTTAGTTGATTTCCTTTAAAAAATAACAATTTAAATTAATAATTTTAATTAAATTGATTATAAGTTAATTATACCATAATTTTTATAGATAATTGTATAGTGTTCAAACTAATTTTATAGAATTATATTTTAACATGAAAATATTTATTAATGAATTTGATTAATAAAATTTATCAAAATGGGTGTTAGATAAAATATTTTAGATAAATAAATTTCTTAAAAAAATAAATATATTGACTGTTGAAATTACACTGATAAAAATTACTTAATATGAAATAATAAATACTACACATTGAATATATTTGGAATTACAAATTATGATTTTAAAAATAATATATATATATATAAATAGTTACAATTATTTGTTTTAAAATTATGAATGAAGATTAAATTTACAAAATTCTTACTATTTTCAATTTATGATGAAAATATACATATTTATTTTTTTATTTAAAACCACATTTATATCTATATGTATATGAAATGTTTTGAATTATAAATTTTGAATAAATCATTTATTAAAACTATTTGAAATATATTATTATTAATATAATATGGAAATTTTAATTTAATATATATAGTGTACATATATATATAGTAATAATATTATATTATAAATTTTGATTAGATTAAAGTTTTATAACATTATTAACATTTTTTTAAAGTTTCAAAATTATAAATATATTATAAAAATTATGATAATTATTATTTTTATTTTAAAGATAATACATTTTCAATTATTAATTTAATTTATAAAATTTCAAGTATAATATATATATATATATGTTTTATGAAGGAATTTAATAATAAAAATCTTTACTTTTTAAAAGTATTGATAAAATAAGTTTAATAGATTATTAGTTTTATTAAACTCTATATTTTTTTTAAATTATTAATAATATAATATATGATAATAATATATGATGATAAGGGTATAAAAATATAATAATAACAACATTATAATAATAATAGAGGAGGAAATCAGAAAAAAGAAATAAAAAGAGAACCCCATAATAGGTTATGGAGAGTCCGTGAATGAGGGTGTCGCGCCGTAAGGGGGGGGGGGGTCCAGACTTCTAGTTTCATAGTTTAGGGTTTCAGCAGGGCCTGACATCGGGGATCTCGAGCCATCACAAGGGAAGAGTATTTAGGGGGGGTTGTGCCTCTTACCAGAGAAGTTGTGCACATGGGGGGGGGGGGGTCGGAGTTACGCATGCTGAGTGTCTAGGGAGGATCAGGTGCGCCGGAGGAAGCCAGAGATGCCAAGTGGTTGTTGTCCGGCAAGGTCGAGGACAAGGCCAGTGGCCGGTGATGTTGCGCCGATCTCAGATACGGTGTCTGACCAAAGCTTCTATGGGTGTTCCGAGTGGTGAGGGTTTTGTTTTTATAGACCTAACGAGGTAGGTCTGTTGTGACAACCCTACTTTTTATTACAACTTAAACATGCTTTATTACATAAAACTTCACTTGATCCAACAAAGAAGATCGAGAGGTTTAGTGTCTTTGGGGCTTAGGATCATTACATAAAAACTTTAAACTTTAAGTACAACATCTTTATTGAAAACTTCCTTTACATGACCACTACATTCCTTCGTACTTAGCATTGCATGGGATAACCTGAGGACATGCATAAGAAAAGGGTGAGCTATAAAGCCCAGTAAGGGAGTACACAATGAATAACATGAGGAGTAAAATACATGTTAGGCAATAGGCATATCAATAGAGCATAAGAGAAACATGAACATAAAGGCATGATAAAGCATGATAATCATAGCATGGAAATGTGGCAACAACACTTAACATTGAATTAGCATGAGCCAAGGCTCATTGCACATGGAGCATGAGTAAACCCTCATTGCACTTGAAGCACGAGTAAAACCTCGTTGCAATTGAATTAGCATGAGTCAACACTCATTGCACATGACGTATCATGATACTATACTTTACCCAATGCATTGGAGCGCTATAAAGGGCGCACCCTTCTTAAACATTTCATTTCATGCATAAGTGTGCCACATGGATCATAAAACATGGATTAATAAAACATAATCATTTCTTCCACGATAAAGGAATGTGGAATTCATACATGAAAATTTATAATCAATATGTAAATGTTCATAAAGGTGAATACCCTTGATGGAGAAATGGGCATGGTATTCACTACACAAAGACATTGGCTTAGAAAATCGGTGCGATTTCGGCAGCATAACGGCATGACATAAGAATTCATAAAAAGGTTGATGAGAGAGAAAGGGGTTCCTCATCATATTTACATGTAATGGACAGTAAGGAGATCATATATATACATGTCCCAACAATAGAAATGAAATTTAGATTCATGATACAAAAGTATTGCTTGAATGTAAAAGAAGAGAGAGAAGTTCCTTTCGGAATTTCGGCATAGTAACGGGTGTACATGGGAGGCATTTAATGAGAGAGAAAGGGTTCTCCCATCATTCAAACAATAAGAGGGCAGTATGGGGGAGGTGCGAAACCATACCCCAACATTCATAATTGAAATAAAAAAGGCAATACAACTTAAAGAAAATTGACAAAAATGAGAAAGGAAGAAAACCCCTTACTTGGAAGTGTGCTTCCAAAGGCTAGAGAGAGGCTTGTGAGAGGCTTCTTGGGAGCTTGGGGCACCTTGGGAGGATTCTAGAGAGAGTAGGGCAGAGTTTGGACGAACTTAAAGGGCTTTGAGTGAGGAGGAAGTGGGAGCTTGGGTGGGTTTATATAGGAAAGGTGAGAGAATTCTTTATTATTTAGGTTTGGGACCCCTTATATTAAAATAATACAAACCACAAACCATCCCATGGTATTTGCCCATGGTTTCTGGAAAAGGAAAGAGGAAAACAATATTTTACAAGTCCAAGGTCCGAACTTATTAAAAAATTAGGGTTGCTTATGTGGAGGTGAGTCACACTCCCATGGAAATTAATTTAAAAAGGCAAAGTGTTGAATAAGTCTTGAGGGCTCCATTAATGCTTTGAAAAGTGAGTCAAACAAACCCAAAACCTCATTATTTTAATGATAAAACATATATTGGCCGAACATATGGATTATGGTATTTTATTACATCACCATTGGGTCATTATGATGTCATAAAACACATTATATATATAAATGGTATTTAATTTTTACCCAAAAATTTGACTGTCTCAGAAAATTATGAAAAATTCACCATTGGATAATTTCGACGTCCTGATTCCAAAAATAATATTTATTTTATCTAAATAATTTTCTAAATATGTGAATTTTCACTTTTAAAATAAAAACCGACATTTATAAAAAAATTCACGAGTTTTGACAGAAATGGCTTTCAAACCTAAATAAAAATTTTAATTGCATTCATAAAATTATAAGATCATTTATATTTAATAAAAATTAATTTAATATTAATAATAATATTTTATTAAAATAATATTTAATTCAAAAATCCTTTAATTTAATAAAATATAATTCTTAATTAAATAATAACTAAAAAAACACCATTTGTACTTTAAAAACTAATTACAATGTATCAAAAATGACTAGAAATTATATTCATTATTATATACAAAAATAATGTACATGAACATGGTGCTACTTATTTGTTACATAACCCCTTAAAATAGCCGCATAAGACCTAAGGGTAAGGTGTGCGATGGTGACAGACTCTTGGGGTTGCTCGGATAACATTGCTCGAGTGGTAATCTCAATCAACTTCCATTTTTCCCGTAGACGATCACGTTCGAGATTGACTTGATGAAGCTCAGCTTGGGCTTGGTCAAGGGCAAAGTCCAAAGACACCACCTCCTTTCCGAGCTCCGACAAATGGGCTTCGTAAGGGAAAATTCTACTGGATGAGGCCATCGCTTCCTTTGTCCGAGTAGAAAAATTGGTTCGTTAAAGCCTTATATTTAAACTACCCAGATGATCACTGTTCAATGGCTATAAAAGTAACGGTCACAAATCTTAACGTTAAACTAAATAAGTTGACATCTTATAAACACATAAAGAAACATTTAACTGGATCAAGAGGGATTTTCCATTAATGAAATTTTGGGCCGTTACAACATTCCCCCCTTAAGAAATTTCGCCCTCGAAATTTTCCTTTTCCCACACTAAAACAAATGTGGGTAACTTAGCTTCATCATATCCTCCGACTCCCAAGTTGCTTCTTCAAACTTGTGGTTTCTCCACAACACCTTGACGAGGGGCATTGTCTTATTTCGTAGAACTTTTTCTCTACGATCTAAGATCTTCACTGGTTGCTCCTCATAAGAAAGATTGTCTTCTAATTGTACCACCTCGGAAGAGAGTACATGTGAAGGGTCTGGTATGTAATTCCTTAAGAGGGATACATGGAAGACATCATGCACCTTGGCCATAGTAGGTGGAAGTGCTAGTCGATAGGCCACAGCCCCAACACGATCAAGAATCTCGAAGGGGCCGATGTACCTTGGACTTAACTTCCCTTTCTTTCCAAACCTGATGACCTTCTTCCACGGAGATATGCGTAAAAACACCATGTCTCCGACTTTAAACTCAAGGTCTCGTCGACGATTGTCTGCATAACTCTTCTGTCGACTTTGGGCTGCCTTGATATGCTGCTGAATGGTTTTCACCTTCTCCACCATTTCTTCGACCATCTCTGATCCAAGCAGCTTACGTTCACCGACCTCATCCCAACATGCCGGTGTTCTACACCTTTTCCCATACAGGGCTTCATATGGTGCCATTTGGATGCTTGAGTGGAAACTATTATTATAAGAGAACTCAACCAGAGGAAGATGTTGATCCCATCCTCCTTTAAAGTCCATTGAGCACGCTCTCAACATATCCTCAAGTGTTTGGATAGTCCGCTCGGATTGGCCATCAGTTTGAGGATGATAGGCCGTACTGAAGTTCAGTTCAGTATTCAGAGCATGTTGAAGACTCTTCCAAAACTTAGAGGTAAATCTTGGATCTCGGTCAGACACAATAGATAGTGGTACTCCATGCAACCGTACCACTTCCTTGATATATATTCGTGCCAGTTGATCCAAAGAGAAATCCTCTCGAATAGCAATGAAGTGTGAAGTCTTTGTAAGACGATCCACAATAACCCAGATTGCATTGTTGCTTTTGGATGTCCTTGGAAGTCCAGTGACGAAGTCCATGGTGATGTTCTCCCATTTCCATTCTGGTATGGGCAATGGTTGCATCATCCCCTTAGACTTCTGCCTCTTTGCCTTCACTTGCTGACACACCAGGCACTTTGATGTATATTCGGCGATCTCCTTCTTCATATTATCCCACCAAAAGTTTTCTCAGAGATCTCGATACATCTTTGTGCTCCCTGGGTGAATAGAGAAATTTGAACTATGTGCATCATCCAAAAGTTCCTTCTTCAGCTCCGAACTTGGTGAGACACATAGTCTTTTCCCAAACCGCACAATTCCTTCTTCATTAACATTAAACTCTGAGGATTTTCCCTTTTTGATAGCTTCCACTTTTTCTTGGATTCTCGCATCATCCTTTTGATCATCCTTTAACCTTTCCAAAAGAGATGGTTGAGCAATCATTTGTGAAAGGATTGATGATGTTCCCTTCTTTATGATTCCCACGTCCATCTTCATCAAGTCTAAGAAGATTGGATCCTTCTCAATTCTCATCATTGATAGAATTGCTGGATCCTTTCTACTTAGGGCATCCGCCACCTTGTTCGCCTTCCCAGGGTGGTAATGTATTGAACAGTCATAATCCTTTATGAGCTCTATCCATCTTCTCTGGCGCATATTAAGCTCTTTCTGTGTGAATATATATTTAAGACTCTTGTGGTCAGTATATATCTCACATTTCTCTCCATAGAGATAATGCCGCCAGATTTTCAAGGCAAAGATCACCGCCGCCAACTCCAGATCATGCGTTGGATAGTTTCACTCATGGATTTTCAACTGTCTTGAGGCATAGGATATCACTTTATCATTCTGCATCAGCACACATCCTAAGCCCTTTTTCGAAGCATCACTGAATACCACAAAAAGCTCCCCACTTGTGGGTAAAGTGAGCACAGGTGCAGTGATAAGCCTCCTTTTCAACTCCTTGAAGCTTTCTTCGCATTCATCACTCCAAGCAAACTTTACTCCCTTTCGAGTTAGCTTGGTAAGAGGGTTGGACAATTGTGAGAAGTTTCTCACAAATCGTCGATAATATCCAGCTAACCCCAAGAAGCTACGGATATCAGTTACCGATGTTGGCCTCGGCCATCCCTCAATTGCATCTATTTTGGAGCGGTCCATAGATATCCCATTGCTTGTGATGATATGGCCCAAGAATGAGACCTCCTTCAACCAGAACTCACACTTGCTGTACTTGGCATAGAGCTTCTCCTTGCGCAAAGTCTCCAGTACAGTTCTTAAATGCTCCTCATGGTCCTCCTTGGTTTTGGAGTATATTAGAATATCATCTATAAAGACTACCACAAATTTATCTAGGTAATCTCTAAAGACTCTATTCATCAAGTCCATGAATATTGCTGGAGCATTGGTGAGTCCAAAAGGCATTACTATGAATTCATAGTGCCCGTACCTTGTACGAAAAGCAGTCTTGGGGATATCTTCCTTCTTCACCCTTACTTGATAATATCCCGACCGCAAGTCGACCTTGGAGAAGTATTGTGCTCCACGCAGCTGATCAAACAAGTCATCGATTCTTGGGAGAGGATACTTGTTCTTTATCGTGATTTTGTTAAGTTCACGATAATCGATGCAAAGCCGCATTGACCCATCCTTCTTCTTGACGAAGAGGACTGGTGCACCCCATGGTGATGCACTTGGGCGTATAAACCCTTTATCCAGATTCTCCTGTAGTTGTTTCTTCAGTTCTTCAAGCTCAACCACAACCATTCTATATGGAGTCTTGGATATTGGTAGCGCCCCAGGTATAAGTTCAATTGAGAACTCAACATCTCTTCTTGGAGGAAGACCAGGAAGTTCCTCGGGAAATACTTCAGCGAATTCCCTCACAATAGGCATTTCTTCAAGGGTGGTTTCTTCCTTGGACTTAATCATCTGAGCCAGATATGCATGCTCATAAGGCAGTAATATCCATGCTTGAGATGATGGAGCTAAAGGAGATTCATCTTCCTCCTGACACTTGTAAAGAATCGGGGGTCGATTCTCCATATGGAGTGTGATTTCCCTCTCCCGACAATTTATGTTGGCTCTATATAAGGAAAGCCAATCCATGCCAAGAATTGCATCAAATTCCACCAAAGGGAGTATGACGAGGTTTGCCGGGAAATTCAATCCACAGATTATAACAGGGGAGGACTTATACTCATGGGATGCAATGATTGCCCCATTTGCCGTACTCACCGACATCTTTACTTCCATGATTTGTGGTGGTGCAGGGATTGTTCTACTAAACTTTTGAGATATAAAAGAATGCGTAGAACCTGAATCAAAAAGTACGTTCGCTATTCTTGAATGAATAACTAGCGTACCTGTCACCACTTCGTTTTCGGGGTTCACTTCGGCAGAAGTGATGGCAAAAGATCTTCCTTGCTGTCTTGGAGGTTGTTGATTGCCTCCGATAACCCTTGGATTAGGGCACTGATTCGCAAAATGACCCGGTTCTTTGCATTTGAAGCATTTAACAACGCGTTGAGGTTTGAACGGAGCGTTCCTCCCCTCCGTCGCAGCCGCGGGTCCTTCTTGCTGACAATTAACAGCTAGGTGCCCTTCTCTTCCACACTTGAAGCATTTTCTTGTCCCCCTAAGGCAATTTCCCAGGTGCTTCTTTCCACACTTTTGGCAAGTGGGGTGCTGGAATTTCTTAGCGCCGTTGGATTTATCCATCGGACCACCGGCATTGAAGTCCACCTTCCGCTTCTTGTCCCCATGATACCCCTGTGATTCTCCAATCTCCATTTCAACCTTGAGGGCACATCGGACAATTTCCTCATAGCTGTCGAAGTCACGGATCGCTAATGCTTTCCGCAAGCTAGGCTTCAGCCCACCAAAGAAGCGGTCAACCTTGCATTCGGGGGTAACGACAAAGCCGGAAGCGTATCGTGCAAGCCTTGTGAAGTTTGCCTCGTACGCTCCCACAGATTCCTCATCTTTCTGCTTGAGGGAAAGGAAGTCCCTTTCCATCTTAAGACGGAGGGTGCATGGAAAATATTTATCGAAAAACATCTTCCGGAATACCTTCCATTCCAAAGCCTCGATCTCCTCCTCAGGCTTCGTATTTTTGATCAACGTCCACCATTGATCAGCTTCACCCTCCATACGATAAGCCGCCAGGAGAACCTTCTCTTTTTCAGAGCATTGGAGGATGGAGAATATCTTTTCAATGGAGTTGATCCATTGCTCAGCAATCGTGGGATCGGATGATCCACTAAAAGTAGGAGGCCTTTGTCTCATGAAGCTTTCAATAGCGACTTGTTCTTTCTTAGGGGGGGTTGAACGTTCCTCTTGACCAGTGTTTCTATTCAAAACTTGAGTTAACTGAGAGAGAAGCGTGACAAAGTTCACGATTCCCGCTCCCATTGGATTGGGCATCTCATTGGTACAATCATCACACTGATCTTCACAACGGTTGTTAGCCCGAGTTCTCCTATTACCGGCCATTGGCTGGAATAAAAGGAAAGTTAGGGGTAACACATAAAGGGTAATCCAAAGACAAAAGTTGACGACTTATAAATAAACTTTAATCTCTTTAACTCATGAGTCTATAGGATTCAATCCAGGCTTTTCATGATCTTCCTTCTAACATATATTCTTAGGGGCATTTTTCCCTTAATAAGGGTTCATACTAAGATTGTGAATTTATAAAAACATATCCCCCGGGAGTGTCGTAACCAAGAGTGCAGCAAGGCCCGTTGTCGTGCACCAGTTCCCGTTTGAGTCTAGCTCAAAGCGGTGTTTTCGGGTTTTACCCCTAGGATACATCTGTGCCAGAGCCGCCTCTACCTGCTCGTATCCAGACAGGGATGTATTTGTTTGATAAACCACTTACTTAGTATTTACCAAAACTTAGGGATGTTTTTATTATGCTTAGTCTTGTATCTAAGGCTTTACTAGGGTTTCCTAATCCCAAAAATAACTAAACCTACCCTCTGATACCAACTGTGACAACCCTGCTTTTTATTACAACTTAAACATGCTTTATTACATAAAACTTCACTTGATCCAACAAAGAAGATCGAGAGGTTTAGTGTCTTTGGGGAATAGGATCATTACATAAAAACTTTAAACTTGAAATACAACATCTTTATTGAAAACTTCCTTTACATGACCACTACATTCCTTCGTACTTAGCATTGCATGGGATAACCTGAGGACATGCATAAGAAAAGTGTGAGCTATAAAGCCCAGTAAGGGAGTACACAATGAATAACATGAGGAGTACAATACATGTTAGGAAATAGGCATATCAATAGAGCATAAGAGAAACATGAACATAAAGGCATGATAAAGCATGATAATCATAGCATGGAAATGTGGCAACAACACTTAACATTGAATTAGCATGAGCCAAGGCTCATTGCACATGGAGCATGAGTAAACCCTCATTGCACTTGAAGCACGAGTAAAACCTCGTTGCACTTGAATTAGCATGAGTCAACACTCATTGCACATGACGTATCATGATACTATACTTTACCCAATGCATTGGAGCGCTATAAAGGGCGCACCCTTCTTAAACATTTCATTTCATGCATAAGTGTGCCACATTGATCATAAAACATGGATTCATAAAACATAATCATTTCTTCCACGATAAAGGAATGTGGAATTCATACATGAAAATTTATAATCAATATGTAAATGTGCATAAAGGTGAATACCCTTGATGGAGAAATGGGCATGGTATTCACTACACAAAGACATTGGCTTAGAAAATCGGTGCGATTTCGGCAGCATAACGGCATGACATAAGAATTCATAAAAAGGTTGATGAGAGAGAAAGGGGTTCCTCATCATATTTACATGTAATGTACAGTAAGGAGATCATATATATACATGTCCCAACAATAGAAATGGAATTTAGATTCATGATACAAAAGTATTGCTTGAATGTAAAAGAAGAGAGAGAAGTTCCTTTCGGAATTTCGGCATAGTAACGGGTGTACATGGGAGGCATTTAATGAGAGAGAAAGGGTTATCCCATCATTCAAACAATAAGAGGGCAGTATGGGGGAGGTGCGAAACCATACCCCAACATTCATAATTGAAATAAAAAAGGCAATACAACTTAAAGAAAATTGACAAAAATGAGAAAGGAAGAAAACCCCTTACTTGGAAGTGTGCTTCCAAAGGCTAGAGAGAGGCTTGTGAGAGGCTTCTTGGGAGCTTGGGGCACCTTGGGAGGATTCTAGAGAGAGTAGGGCAGAGTTTGGACGAACTTCAAGGGCTTTGAGTGAGGAGAAAGTAGGAGCTTGGGTGGGTTTATATAGGAAAGGTGAGAGAATTCTTTATTATTTAGGTTTGGGACCCCTTATATTAAAATAATCCAAACCACAAACCATCCCATGGTATTTGCCCATGGTTTCTGGAAAAGGAAAGAGGAAAACAATATTTTACAAGTCCAAGGTCCGAACTTATTAAAAAATTAGGGTTGCTTATGTGGAGGTGAGTCACACTCCCATGGAAATTAATTTAAAAAGGCAAAGTGTTGAATAAGTCTTGAGGGCTCCATTAATGCTTTGAAAAGTGAGTCAAACAAACCCAAAACCTCATTATTTTAATGATAAAACATATATTGGCCGAACATAGTGATTATGGTATTTTATTACATCACCATTGGGTCATTATGATGTCATAAAACACATTATATATATAAATGGTATTTAATTTTTACCCAAAAATTTGACTGTCTCAGAAAATTATGAAAAATTCACCATTGGATAATTTCGACGTCCTGATTCCAAAAATAATATTTATTTTATCTAAATAATTTTCTAAATATGTGAATTTTCACTTTTAAAATAAAAACCAACATTTATAAAAAAATTCACGGGTTTTGACAGAAATGGCTTTCAAACCTAAATAAAAATTTTAATTGCATTCATAAAATTATAAGATCATTTATATTTAATAAAAATTAATTTAATATTAATAATAATATTTTATTAAAATAATATTTAATTCAAAAATCCTTTAATTTAATAAAATATAATTCTTAATTAAATAATAACTAAAAAAACACCATTTGTACTTTAAAAACTAATTACAATGTATCAAAAATGACTAGAAATTATATTCATTATTATATACAAAAATAATGTACATGAACATGGTGCTACTTATTTGTTACATAACAACTTAAAATAGCCGCATAAGACCTAAGGGTAAGGTGTGCGATGGTGACAGACTCTTGGGGTTGCTCGGATAACATTGCTCGAGTGGTAATCTCAATCAACTTCCATTTTTCCCGTAGACGATCACGTTCGAGCTTGACTTGATGAAGCTCAGCTTGGGCTTGGTCAAGGGCAAAGCCCAAAGACGCCACCTCCTTTCCGAGCTCCGACAAATGGGCTTCGTAAGGGGCAATTCTACTGGATGAGGCCATCACTTCCTTTGTCTGAGTAGAAAAATTGG
Source organism: Viscum album (assembly GCA_963277665.1). Lineage (NCBI taxonomy): Eukaryota > Viridiplantae > Streptophyta > Magnoliopsida > Santalales > Viscaceae > Viscum > Viscum album. The sequence goes on from OY728142.1 coordinate 602,122,807, forward strand.
TTCGTTAAAGCCTTATATTTAAACTACCCAGATGATCACTGTTCAATGGCTATAAAAGTAATGGTCACAAATCTTAACGTTAAACTAAAGAAGTTGACATCTTATAAAAACATAAAGAAACATTTAACTGGATCAAGAGGGATTTTCCATTAATGAAATTTTGGGCCGTTACATCTGCTTTCCAAATCTCTTTCAGATTTAAGTTTTGTCATTCTCCTGTTCTCAGTCTTTTCAATCCATGGGTATGTATTCTTTTACTTTTTTTGTTGGTTTTCTTTCACTGCTTAACTATTGAATTTATGAACTGAGGTTGAATGATTTGTGTCCATTATTGGACCTTCAGTTGATTAAAACTATTGTTCATTTCTTTTTTTGTATTGGAGAATTTTGATTTTGAGAATATGAACCCTTGTCTCATTGTGGCTTTGCCATGAGACTAGTATCCAACTAGCTTCACTATTTACTTAATTATTATTTTTACACCTACAACTTGCAATCTTGATATGATTATTTATAACTCTATACCAATAAACAAATACATTCCTTTTCAATGGAAAAAAAAGAAACTTGCAGTCCTGAGAGTCCACGACTACGATTTTTCTTTCATGCTTTTCTTCATAGTAATTAATGCTAAGGGATTATGTATAATTTATTTCGTGTCATATGTTATTTATAAATTTCTGGAAGTAACTTCGTTTATTTATCTCAAAGTTATAATTTTTATTTTTTATGGCTTTTCTAAGGGATTATTATTTTTCAAATACTATCCATGAAAATTTCTATTTTTATTTAGTAAGAGATTTCTTAAATTAAATATTTCAAGATTATATTTACTTTATCAAAATTATTTTTAAATCCAGTTTGGTGTAAGGGTTAAATATTTATTTCAAACATTTATTTATTTTATGATAATATATTTTATAAGAGATTATTTTCTTCTTATTAATTTATGTTTAAGTTTATTGTCTTGTAAGGGCGTATTTAATGCATTTACAGTTTATGGTAAAATTTTGGATGGGATAAATTTATTTTCAAGGATGTATACATATATATATATAACCAATGATTTATACATGTGTATGAATATGTCATTGCTTCAAACAATATTATGTAATATTTTATTTTATTTTATTTTCAAAACATACAATTTAAGGACTATGTTTTCATTTTTATTTTTAAGCATATATTTTGTAAATGATAATTTTATTTATACTTATATTTTGAAAATCTACTTAAGGGTGTGTTTATATTACCTACAGCTCATGTTTTATTCAAAGAAACTTGTAAGTGATTATATTTGCTGTGAAAAACCCATTCACTTATTTATATATATATACGGTTTTATATATATATATATATATATGTAAATATATACATATATCATTTCTATGGTGAATCCAGGGGTTTAAAGGTTAAAAGTTTGTGTGTATTAATATTTCTATGTTCGATAATGATATAAGGGTTCATTTAACATGGTTTTTGATTATGAAAAACTGAATATACACTTAGCGCATATTCATACATATACATTTAATTCATTTCAAATCTATTTTATGTTATTAAAGATGATTTTCAATCTTTAAATAAAGACTTGTATGCGAATAAAGTTTTGGGTTAAAATGAATTTGTATGAAAAACTTTAGTTTTTATGTATGAATGTCCATGTGTTTATATAATTTATACCTAAAATGGGTTTTTATTTTCAATCCGGTGACATTGGTGATTAAATAATGTTATGAATTATTCATTAATTTTAAGGGTTTAAAATACCTTGTTTTCCTTGCACAAAAACTATTTATACACTTTGTATTTTTGGTTATATATATATAAATATATATATTCACATAGTTTTAAATAAGCATCTATGATACCCATTTATCAGTATATGTTTTAAAAACAAATGAAAACTATCTTTAATTCAAATTATGCATTTTGGAATTTAAAATGTTTACTTTCATAATAAGGACATTAGGATTTAAGGGTTATCATTTTATGTGACAAAACCTGTATTTTATGTGCATTAGTTATCATCACATGTGATATAATTTTCCTACCATACTTGTCATTTATTAAATGGCCATATCCATGCAGTTTTTTGTTTTTTATTGACACTTAAATGCATGATTCACTAGATATATGTAAATTATAAAGAATGTAATCAAACTCTTATGACCTTTTATGGATTTAAGAAATAAATTATTCAAAGTGGTATGAGACACTTTGCGTAATATGAAATGAGAAATTAAATATTCAAAGTGGTATGTGACACTTTGTATATATGACCTTAATGGATATAAGAGGAATCTATTAGACTCGATATACATGGGTTGGGGACCGGTTAATGAAATCCCTATGGGTTGGGGACCGGTTAATGAGAGCCCTACAGGTTGGGGACCAGTTAATGAAAGCCCCACGATGTAATGCCCCGACCCCAGTTACCCAGAGTCGGTGCATTACTACATAACATTGGCATGATCACAAAAGATCAAGTCTTGAAAGACCGATTAGTTTAGTAGCCTTGGAAATAATAGATACATTCATAATGTTTACATTACATCATGAAATAAAAACAACAACAACATCTTTTCTCCATAGAACACACTCATATCCCCTCAGACTATCCCTGTAGGTCAGTCATAAAATACTTCTTCACATCCTAGAAAAAATAAAACATAAAAAGGGGTGAGATTAGATGCTCAGTAAGGATAATAATATAGTGGAAACTTTCATAAATAAGCATAAACATTTAAGGCAATGTATAACTAAAACAAAATCCTTTTAAACTTGAACTTCAGTATAATATGGAAAAGATAAAATGAAATAATTCCATTTACTTATTCACATGGATATTCTAATAGTCGAATAATCACATGCAATATCAATAACCACTTTCATAATAATGGAATGCATAATTCCAGGCTTTCATAACCACATAGTCAAGGACTTGTGACAAGACTACAAATAAGATATTTTCAAGGCCTTGTGCCAAAATACTAGTTTGTATCATGAGACCTACTGATGCATCGAGGAGCTTTAGCAGGCTCCACCTGTCACTTACTAAGTCTAATTCATTCCTCATATGAAAATCTTTAAACATAACATAAACATTTGTATTAAAACTAGCATACGAAATGTCAATACCTTATCCATAAACCATGAATGGTATAAAAATAACACATCCACAGTCAAAAATATCACAAAACATTCAATACAATATGGAAGATTTGTATCATAATAAATCATCTTCAAATAAACTTAAGATCCATCAAAGGATGTTGACATAGATGAAATCAAAACTTTTTTAGAGAAATATCTCTTTATATTTTGAAATAATTTAAGAGTCACATAATTATAAAGAAAAAATTTATTTTGAAAATATTCTTATAAGCTTGTAAGGAAGCTTTGACGAAGTCATAACAGTGGAATGTAGCCGCACCCTCCGTATAAGTTAAAAAAACATTCTTTCTTTAATTTTGTCAAAAAGGTCATAAAGTACCTTGTTTGGAAAACGATGGAAAGATTCCTTTCAAAACATATAAGGTAAAATAATGGTATATATGACATTAACCCATAGTATAGTAAATAGTAAAAATGTTTTGAAATACATTTTTAAGAAAACATGGATGTTGATGATAAAGAGGTCCAAGTAGATAATTACATATAAACAACTTTGAATAATGAAGAGGTTGTAGAATTAACCCTCACCTTGTAATTTTCCTTGGTCAAGGGTAGGTTAACCTCCTGTATAATATTTAAATAATTGTTATTAAATTATACAATAACCATATATATTAATATGATATCATATATAATCTTATAATATTTCTTTGTTAATAATATTTTAGTATTATCGTCGTTTCAGGTGTTAACTTACCCATTTTATTTTATTTGTTTTGTTATATAAACCGTGTTTGTTATGGTTGGGTTTTATATTATTCATATCCAGATTGATATTAAGTCCTTAAACATTATTTTTAATCACCAAATGAATATTATTCTTGAATGGATACGACGAGGAATGAATCTCATCGCGTTCGTGGAAACGGTAGTCCGTACGTACGTACGAGTGACAATATTATTATTTTGATATTAAAATAGTATATAATTGGATGGTATATCATATATAAATAATCATTATAATTTTATATTTATTATTTATATCATTTATACTCATTATTATACCCATCCAAATGATGAAGTGTTTGAATAACAAACTTCACCACGACGTGGAGACGGTAAGCCGTACGTATGCACGTGTGGTGACTTTTCATTCATAGGATGGATAAAATAACTAATATGGTTTTACCATATTTATAATAACATCACATTATATATAAGATACTGTAGTTAATATTTTATAATGGAGACAACAAAGAAAGAAGAAGTGGAAGAAGAAAAGAACTTGAAAGAGGTGATGAGATATTTACCTCTTCTTCGGGTTCTTCCTTTTGATTTGATCAAAAGGGTTCCTTAGTTGGATTTATGACTAAAGGAAGGAATATAGGATGAATTGAGGACAGTTGAGAGGATATTTGGGCAGAGGTTGGCCGATACAAATGGATTTTAAGGTGTGAAATAGATAGAAGGGGGAGTACCCTTTTATAAGAGGGGCGAGGATCACTTTAGGAAAAGCTAGAAATATTATTTTATAATAAATTTATATTCGGTTTATAATAGATAAAAATTGTATTATTTAGAATATAAGGTGAGAATGGGTCGAAATACACTCAACCAATAGGTTTTAGATAGGTTTGGATCACTATATTAACTTTATCTTTTATATTTATCTCTTAGTTAAATAGTTTGACATTTACCATGTCTCTTTGTATTTCTATATTAAATGATTAATAAACTTACTATATACATCCAAGAGAACCCCAAGTGGTTCATTAATGATACACCTATAATTATATAAGTCTTTTGGCTAAACCTTAGATTTTTAAGAATATAATATCAATTAATAATATAATATTTGTTTTAAAAACTATTTTATGTCAATTTTGACAGTATTTGGTATTTTGTTTTTTATAAATTCATAAAAGCATTATTACTTCAAATAAAACTCATTTAACCAACCCTAATATGTTATATTAACCTAGAAAATTATTGTAATTCATAAAAAGTATCAAATTACATTTATTTGGATATTTATGATATCAATTATTTTAATATTACATTAATTAGGTAATTACTGCATCTTCATTGTGTCATAAATAAATTAAATTATTTAACGTCTAAAAAATATAAAAAAAATAAAATTATGTAGAAAATAATTTTATCTTTATAATGAATATTTATAGTCTAATTTATCTTATGTGTAACCCTATATTAAAAATGTTTTAGTTATTAAACTTTGATTTTAACTCTTTTGACTCTTCTTTGAATTAAATAATAATAAATGTCCTAATCTAATCCAAGTGGACCTAAAGGATCATATTTTATTCCTAAGGTTGTTTTTGGTCGAATTAAACTTATCAAATAGAATTAGGACATGTTTTAGGGTAATAATAATATCATTTTTACGCTTAATTACCATATTTATTTTTAACCGTGGTAAATAAAAGTAAAAAGTTACTATTCAACAAAAATTATTTTTATCTTATTGAACCACATTTTACTTACTAATATTAACCGTGTCTATCGGATTTTTGAAATTCAACTCACAGAAGCGGTAAAATTAAGTTTTATGTGAATTTGTAAATGCTCCTAGGAGGTGGGTACAAGACGGTGAAAAGTTCAATAAAATTTTAATATATCTAAAATTATTATAAACTAACTCTAATGAATTAAATTGAACTTATATAATTATTATGTATCTATTTTTACCTAAAATAAATTTAAATAAAAATTCAGTTTTAAACTATAACTCAGTGTTTTCACTATTCATCAAAAATGGAAAGTTTTCAGAAAAATACAAAAAATTCACCCTATGCTAATTTCGATATTTCGAATCCAAAAATTAAGTCAATTTTAAAATATAAAATTTATAAAATTTCAAAAAGTGGGTATTACTATTCATAACAACTAGTTTGATTGGTTGTGGTGTGTTAGAACTCGAAGTTGCATACAACACACGCTATTGTATAATTCAAAGGGAAACGTACCAGAGAAGATTAGGGTGTTACATTCTCCCCTCCAAATAATTTCGTCCTAGAAATTTCTAGAATATTACCGCATAAAAAGACTTGGGTGGTTCTTCATCATAAGTTCCTCGGGTTCCCACATTGCCACTTCCATCTTATGGTTTCTCCATAGAACTTTTACCAGACGAGTCGTCCGGTTTCTCAGCACTTGTTCTCTTGTATCAAAAATTTTGACAGGCTCTTCGCAATAAGACAGATCAGGTTCCAATTTAATTTCCCCATAGGTGAGTACATGCGTTGGGTCAGGCATGTATTTTCTCCACAGTGATACATGGAAAACATCATGAAATTTGGAGAGACTTGGCGGCATTTCCCAACGGTAAGCTACATCCCCAATTCGTTCTAGGATTTCGAAAGGTATGATGTACCTAAGACTTAATTTTCCCTTCTTACCGAAATGTATAACACCCTTCTATGGAGATACCTTCAAGAAAACATTGTATCCTACCTAAAATTCCAAATATTTCCTCCAGTTATTGGCATAGCTCTTCTTCCTACTTTGAGCTGCTTTGATGTGGGTTTGGATTACCTTCACCTTTTCCATCATTTCCTCTAAAAGTTCTAGGCCTACAAGTTTTCTTTCACTAACATCATCCCAACAGGTTGGTGTGTGACATCTCTTTCCATATAACGCTTCATATGGTGCCATTTGAATACTTGAATGATAGCTATTGTTATAGGAAAATTCTACCAGAGGTAAATATTGATCCCACATACCTTGAAAGTCAAGTGAGCATGATCTCAACATGTCTTCTAATGTTTTAATAGTCCGTTATGATTGTCCATCAGTTTGGGGGTGGTAGACAGTGCTCAAATGAAGTTCAGTATTCAGGGATTTCTGAAGACTTTTCCCGAATTTTGATGTAAAATGTGGATCATGATCAGAAACAATCTCTAGGGGTACTCCATGAAGTCTCACAACTTCATTAATATATAGTCTTTCTAGACGTTCAAGTGGTAAATCTTATCTTATAGCAAGAAAATGTGATGACTTGGTAAGACGATCAACAATGATCCATATTGCATCGTTCCTTCTAGGAGTCTTTGGTAGTCCCATGAAAAATTCCATCGTAATATTATCCCATTTCCACTCAGGTATAGGAAGAGGTTGCATAACTCCTCCAGATTGTTGCCTTATAGCTTTCACTTGTTGACAAACCGTACATCTTGACACAAAATCATCAATCTCCCTCTTCATGTTGTCCCACCAAAAATGTTCCTTCACATCCATATACATCTTGGTACTACCAGGGTGTATAGAGAAATTAGAACTATGAGAATCATCCAACAATTCCCTTTTTAGATCAGTTATATTGGGAACACAAAGTCTCTTCCCAAATTTCAAAATTCCATCTTCATACACAAAGTCACTCAATCTCCCATCATTCATAGCTTTAATCTTCTTTTGAAACTCCTCATAATCATCTTGATAACTTTTTATCCTTTCTAATAAAGTTGGTTTGGAAACCATTTTAAAAAGTATTGATGATCCACCTTCCATGGTTATTCCCATATCCATATTTACTAGATCCTTGAGAATAGGATCCCTTTCAACTCTCATCTTGTTCAAAAATCCATGATCCTTTATGCTCAAAGAATCATCCACCTTATTTTCCTTCCCCGGGTGGTAGTGTATAGTGAAATCATAATCCTTGAGTAGTTCAAGCCATCTCATTTGCCTCATGTTGAGTTTTTTCTGTGAGAAAATATACTTCAAACTCTTGTGATCGGTATATATCTCACATTTTTCACCATAGAGATAGTGTCTCAAAATATTCAAAGAAAAGATTACAGTTGCTAACTCAAGATCATGAGTAGTATAGTTTTTTCATGAATTTTTAGCTGTTGTGATGCATAGTCAATAACCTTATCATTCTGTATAAGGACACAACCAAGTCCTTTCTTTGATGCATCACTATAAATAACAAACCCATTATTCCCCGATGGTAGAGTCAATATAGGAGCGTTGACTAATATTCTCTTCAGTTATTCAAAACATTCTTCACACTCTTTTGTCCAAACAAATTTAACCCCTTTACGTGTAAGCTTGGTTAATGGGTTAGCCAATCGGGAAAAATTCTAGACAAAACACCGATAATAACTTGCTAGACCAATAAAACTGCGTACCTCAGTTATACTCATCGGTGCTGGCCATTCTTGGATTACTCTTGTCTTAGAAGGATCAACAGAGATTCCATCCTTAGAGACAATATGGCCAAGAAAAGAAATCTCCTAGCCAGAATTCACACTTGCTAAACTTCCCTTATAATTCGTTTCTTCTAAGAGTCTTCAGGATAATGCGCAAGTGATTTTTATGATCTTCATATATTTTTGAGTATACCAAGATATCATCAATAAATACCACTACAAAGTCATCAATATATTCCTTGAAAAATCTATTCATTAGATCCATGAAGACATAGGGTGCATTAGTCAATCCAAAAGGCATTACTGTAAACTCGTAATGCCCGTACCTGGTTTGAAATGCTATTTTCAGAATGTCTTCCTTCTTCACACACAACTGATGATATCCAGATCGAAGGTCAATCTTTGAAATGTATTGAGATCCATGAAGTTGGTCGAATAAATCATCAATGCGAGGTAGGGGATACTTTTTCTTTATTATTATAGCATTAATCTCCCTATAGTCAATGCACAACCTCATAGATCCATCTTTCTTCTTAACAAAAAGAACAGGGGCTCCCCATGGAGAAACACTAGGGCGAATAAATCAATTATTACTCAATTACTCTAGTTTTTTCTTTATTTAGACTAATTCTACAATTTCCATTCTATAAGGGGTCTTCGATATGGGCCTTGATCTAGGAATTAAATCAATGGAAAACTCAATTTCTCATTCTGGAGGATGTCTAGGTAAATCTTCTGGAAACACATCAACATATTATTTCACAATATGTACATACTCTATTTGAACATTCATTTCCTCACCCATAGTTATTTCATTCTATTCTTCCCCAATAATTGAATTTAGTTGAGCTACTGGGGGTGGATCTAGAAAAGAATTAGGTGGTGACGATTTTACTCTAAAGATAAGGTGTTCTTTATCATAGTCATAAAAAATAGTAACCTCCTTCTTATTATAATAAATTTTTGCATCATGGTCCGATAGCCAATCCATACCGAGGATTATATTTAATTCAATCATGGGTATGATGATGAGATTAGCAGATAAAGATCATTTATATGCCTTAATGAGAACTGATTGAATTTTTTTTGTAGCAATGATACCTATCTTAGGAGTTTTGACTAACAAATCCCTTGTTAAATCAAATTGTAAATATCTAATTTTCTTAGAAAACTGGGAAGATATGAAACATTGTGATGATCCAGAATCAAATAAAGCATTGGCTAAACGTGAGGAAACCATTAAATTACCTGCCACTACGTCTTTCGGAGCTTCAACCTCAGCAGTAGTGATAGAATAAGCTTGGCCTTGATCCCTTGGCCTCTTCTGAGGTAAGTTCCCCTGACGCTTAGGACATTCATTTCCATAATGCCCCTTTATCTAAAATTTTATAATTCAACATCGACATCCTCTTTCTTACCCTTGCAAACACGAACTTGGTGGACCTTTTCACCACACTTTTAACAGACTCCCATTCCCTTCAGAAAAGTACCAGGGTGTTTCTTCCCACATTTACTGCATGATGGATATTCAAATTTTCCCTTCTTCCCCTTATTTCCATTTCCATAGTGTTCAGTAGATCTCTTCTTCTCTTACTTTTCTTTAAAGTCTTAAAACTTAGAGAATTATTTTTTCTGTCTTGATAGCACAGGAGACAATATCTTCGTATGATGAGAAAGATTGTGAGACTAAAGCTTGATGGAGAAACGGTTTTAACCCATCAAATAAATGATAAATCTTACTTCTTGGGTTATGTATATAATCTAATGCATGCTTTACTAACCTTGTAAAGTTAGCTTCATACTTTGTGACATTCTCATCTTCCTTTTTCCTCAGACTCAGAAATTGTCTTTCCATATCTGCTCGATGGTCATGAGGAAAATATTTTTCTAAGAAGAGTTCTTTAATCTCTCTCCATTCCATATTTGATACTTATTCATCTTCCTTTGTGTTTTGAATCAATGACCACCATTGATCTGCATCTCCAATGAGGTGGTAAACTGCCACGACATCTTTTTCCCTTTCACTACTCCCCAAGGCGTGGAATATTTTCTCTAAGGAATTTATCCATTTCTTAGCTACTAATGGATTTTTACCCCCATTTAATGTTGGTGGTTATTGCCTCATGAAGCGATCTAACGTTGATCTTCCATGCTATGGATCAGGGTGCTCCATATGGGTAAGGTTATTATTCATAACCTGAGTGAGTTGTACCAGTTTGGTGATAAGTTGATCAGCACCAGTTGTATCACCAGCTCCACTATAATTATCTTGAGAAAGAGGGAAATCCCTAAATGGATTGCATGCTTTGATACAGTTTCCATTCCTTCCACTAGGCTCCATTTCTAGACAATGGCATACACTACATTAGTTTATAAATCACAATACATAATTCCAAACTTTTAAAACACTTAACATAAATTGAACAGTTTATGGATACAATCCATAATCATAAAAAAGGTTTTCTTTAAGGAGTTATATACTCATAAATCCTTCATAATGGTTTGTAATGAAAATGTGAACTATCCTAAGCATATCCACCGGGAGTGTCATAACCAAGAGTGAAGCAAGACTCATTATCATGTACCAGGATACCCCGGGTCAAGCCCAAAACTCCTTGTCAGAGTTTTCACTCTTAGGTAAATCTGTGCCAGAGCCGCCACTACCTGCTCATATCCAGACATGGATGTATTGCTCAGAAAATACACAAAATCTATATTTTACCAAAATTCTAGGATGTTCTTCTATACTAATCCTAAAAGACTATTTTAGGGTAATGTTCTATAATTAGAGTTTATCTAAATCTAGCTTTTAAGGTTAGTACTAAACTTTCTCTGATACCAACTGTAACGCCCCAACCCCAGTTACCGAGAGTTAGTGCATTACTATTTAACATTGGCATGATCACAAAATATCATGTCTAGAAAGGCCGATTAGTTTAGTAGCCTTGGAAATACTAGATACATTCATAAGGTTTAAATTAAATCATGAAATAAAAAAAACATCATGTCTCCATAGACCACACTCATATCCCCTCAGACTATCCCTACAGGTCTGTCATAAAATACTTATTTACATCCTGGGAAAAATAAAACCTAAAAAGGGGTGAGCTCAGATGCTCAGTAAGGATAACAATATAGCGGAAACTTTCATAAATAAGCATAAACATTTAAGGCAATGTATAACTAAAACAAAATCCTTTTAAACTTGAACTTTAGCATAATATGGAAAATATAAAATGAAATAATTCCATTTACATATTCACATGGATATTCTACTAGTTGAATAATCACATAAAATATCAATATCCACTTTCATAATAATGGAATCCATAATGCCATACTTTCATAACCACATAGTCAAGGCCTTGTGCTAAGACTACGAATAATATTTTGTTAAGGCCTTGTTCCATGACACTAGTTTGTCCCATGAGACCTACCGATGCATCTAAGAGCTATAGCGGGCTCCACCCGTCACTTACTAAGTCCAATGCATTCCTCATACGAAAAGGTTTAAACATAACATAAACATTTGTATTAAAAATAGCATACGAAATGTCAATACCTTATCCATAAACCATGAATGGTATAAAAATAACACATTCACAGTCAAAAATATCACAAAACATTCAATACAATATTGAAGTTTTGTATCATAATAAATCAACTTCAAATAAACTTAAAATCTTTCAAAGGATGTTGACATAGATGAAATCAAAACATTTTTAGATAAATATCTCATTCTATTTTGAAATCATTTAAGAGTCACATAATTATAAAGAAATAATTTATTTCAAAAATATTCTTATAAGCTTTTAAGGGAAGCTCTGACGATGTTATAATGGTGGAATGTAGCTGCACCCGCCATATAAGTTAAAAAAACATTCTTTCCTTAATTTTGTCAAAAAGTTCAAAAAGTACCTTGTTTGGAAAATGATGGAAAGATTCCTTTCAAAAAGTATAAGGTAAAATATGGGTATAAATGAATTTAACCCGTTGTATAGTAAATATTAAAAATGTTTTGAAATAAATTTTTAAGAAAACATGGATGTGGATGATAAAGAGGTCCCAGTAGATAATTACATATAAACGACCTTGAATAATGAAGAGGTTGTAGAATTAACCCTTACCTTGTACTTTTCCTTGGTCGACGGTAGTTTAACCTCCTGTATAATTGTTAAATAATTGTTATTAAATTATACAAGAACCATATACATTAATATGATATCATATATTATCTTCTAATATTGCTTTGTTAATAATATTTTAGTATTATCGTCATTTCAGGTGTTAACTTACCCATTTTATTTTATATTTTTTGTTACATAAGACATATTTGTTATGGTTGGGTTTTATATTATTCATATCTATAATGATATTAAGTCCTTAAAAATTATTTTTAATCATCAAAAGAAAATTAGTCTTGAATGGATACGATGGGGAATGAATCTCATCGCGTTCGTGGAGACGGTAGTCCGTACGTACGCACGAGCGACAATATCATTCTTTTAATATTAAAATCATATATAATTGGATGGTATATCATATATACAAAATCATTACAATGTTATATTTATTATTTATATCATTTATACTCATTATTATACCCATCCAAATGATGAAGTGTTTGAATAACAAACTTCACCACGACGTGGAGACGGTAAGCCATACGTACGCACGTGTGGTGACTTTTTCATTCATAGGATGGATAAAATAACTAATATGGTTGTACCATATTTATAATAACATCACTGTATATATAAGATATTATAGTTATTTTTTTATAATGGAAACAACAGTGAAATAAGAAGTGGAAGAAGAAAAGAACTTGAAAGAGGTGATGAGATATTTACCTCTTCTTCAGGTTCTTCATTTTGATTTGATCAAAAGGGCTCCTTAGGTTGGATTTATGACTAAAGTAAGGCATCTAGTATTAAGGGAGGACATTTTAGAGGATATTTGGGCAGAGTTTTGTCGAGCCAAATGGCTTTGAAGGTGTGAAATAGAGAGAAGGCGGAGTACCCTTTTATAAGAGGGGTGATGGTCACTTTAGGAAAAGCTAGAAATATTATTTTATAATAAATTAATATTCAGTTTCTAATGGATAAAAATTGGATTATTTAGTATCTAAGGTAGGAATGGGTCAAAATACACTCAACCAATTTGTTTTATACAGGTTTGGGTCACTATATTAACTTTATCTTTTAGATTTATCTCTTAGTTAAATAGTTTGACATTTACCATGTCTCTTTGTATTTTTATATTATATGGTTAATAAACTTACTATATACATCCAAGAAAACCCCAAGTGGTTCATTAATGATACAAATATCATTATATAATTATTTTTTCCGAACCTTAGATTTTTAAGAATATAATATCAATTAATAATATAATATTTGTTTTAAAAACTATTTTAAGTCAATTTTGAAACTATTTGGTATTTTGTTTTTTATAAATTCATAACAACATTATTACTTCAAAAAAAATTCATTTAACCAACCCTAATATGTTATATTAACCTAGAAAATTATCATAATTCATAAAAAGTCTCAAATTACATTTATTTAGATATTTATAATATCAATTATTTTAATATTTCATTAATTAAGTAATTACTGCATCATCATTGTGTCATAAATAAATTAAAATATTTAATGTCTAAAAAATATAAATAAAATACCATTATGTATGAAATAATTTTATCTTTATAATTAATATTTATAGTCGAATTTATCTTATGTTTAACCCTATATTAAAAATTTTTTAGTTATTAAACATTGATTTTAACTCTTTTAACTCTTCTTTGAATTAAATAATAATAAATGTCCTAATATAATCCAAGTGGACCTAAAGGATCATATTTTATTTATAAGGTTGTTTTTTGTCAAATTAAACTTATCCAATAGAATTAGGATATGTGTTAGGGTAATAATAATATCATTTTTACCCTTAATTACCCTATTTACTTTTAACCGTGGTAAATAAAAGTAAAAAGTTATTATTCACCAAAAATTATTTTCATCTTATTGAACCAAATTTTACTTACTGATATCAATTGTGTCTCTCATATTTTTTAAATTCAACTCACAGAAGTAGAAAAATTAAGTTTTATGTAAATTTGTAAATGCTCTTAGGAGGTGGGTAAAAGACGGTGAAAAGTTGAATAAAATTTTTATATATCAAAAATTATTATAAAATGACTTCAATGAATTAAATTGAACTTATATAAGTATTATGTATCTATTTTTCTATAAAATAAATTTAAATAAAATAAATAATTATTTAAATAAAAATTTGGTTTTAAACTATAACTCAGTGTTTTTTCACTATTCATCAAAAATTGAAAGTTTTCAGAAAAATACCAAAAATTCACCCTAATATAATTTCAATATTTTAAATCCAAAAATGAAGTCCATTTTGAAAGATAAAATTTATAAAATTTCAAAAAGAGGGTATTACTATTCATAACGGCTAGTTTGATTGGTTGTGGTGTGTTAGAACTTGAAGTTGCGTACAACACACGCTACTGTATTATTCAAAGGGAAACATACCGAAGAAGCTTGGGGTTTTATAAAAGATTCATCGATAGTTCTATTGAGACAAATCAGGTCATGGCATGAGGCATTGACACAATCCCACATTATACATTCCCTCACTATGCTTATTGTATTTAATTAACCAAGTGGATATTTGACCGGTAGAATATACTTGGTTAAAAGACTATACTTATGAGTATCAGAATAAGTAAATTCACATAAATATTCAACACTCAGAGAATTATCTTCCAATTTATGATTTACAGTTTGTAAGGAAAGAAATTTAAAGTTATTATTTTATGCACAACTATGATTATGTATCACTTTCATTTGTAAATTCTATACTTGCACTTTTGTATGTCACACGTAGTATAGTTAGAATAATTCTTGATTTATATACTGCACACCATATATTTTGTATAATCATGCTTATTATTGGAACATGTTTTATTGTATCCCTCTTAATGTTCCTTAAAATGTTTACTCTTAATTCATGGAAAAACTGTTTTTTATGCTTCATGTATTGTAGTTTTCTTTAAGAAAATGTTTTATTAATATTTTTAAAAGGGATGTTTATAAAAAGTTTTAGTTGAAACATTACTTTTCAAAAACCCCCTTACAGGCATTCATATTCTCACCCTACGTTTTTAATTAAATTTTAAAAGTTTAGTAGATTTGAGTTACACCAATTAGTGGAATCTTTGTGGAGTTCTTTTCTCGTTCAGTTTTAAAGGATTGTAATATTCGTATCTGGTTTTCCAGAATCTAAATCGAAAAGATCCTCTTTAGTGGAACATGATGTGTAATTCCTCATATTCTGTTTAAAAAAAAATTACACACCATGTTTTATTGAAACCACACCGGCTTTGGGACAGTCTGGGGCCGGGGTGTGACAAATGTTATCTTCCCCAAGTTGAAGGTGAGTTTCATATTGAACCCACTATTTTCTTAGTGGGACCTGGTGCTGAATATTTAGATTTGGTGATATTAAAATCTGATGGTTACCCAACACTACTAGTCCCCATGGTTGGGGAGAATAGTTTCACATTGGGTTCACCATTTCTGTTTCCGATGCTTTTTTCAGGGCCAACATGTCGCACACACTGTCTATTACCCTATATCCCACTTTCCAAAGGTAGGATAATTTCATCAATTTCATCGGTTTTGTACACTCCTCGATCAAAATTATATGATGTTATGTATGTTTTTCCTTCCATGGATTTCACCTTGGAGCTTATCACCTACCCCAGGTTTCCCTCAGAGATTTAATTCATGTTTATGGAACTCATTCTCAATGCCATGTTGTAGTGGACAATAGTTAATTAAAATGCTTCTGTATGAATAGAAAAAAAACCTTCGGTTAGGGTAAGTAGTCACATTTGGCACATTAGGGAATTTTTGTATATTAGGGACCTATAAAGTATTCTCCTTTTTAGATGAATCTCGTGTGATTCATCTTAGGTGCGGAACCCAAGGAATTATGTGTCATACATGGGGTAGTTGACACTAGAGGTATAATTATCATGAGGCTTTTTGACTTCAGTCATACCACATTTATTGCATGGGGTAGGCATTATAGACTAGTGCATGAGTTTAAAATCATATAGAGACAGATTAGGATGAATTGTAGGGGAGGATCTGGTCATGATTTTAATGTCTTGTTGAGAAAGATCAGGATTCCTTTTAGGGGCGTATCGAGTCACAAGATTAACAAATTGTAATAATTATTAGTATGAAATATTGGGGTGGATCAGGTCATAAGTTTAACATCTTGTGGAAATAGATCATGATTCTTTATAGGGGTGGATTGGGTCAGAATTTTAACTTCTTATGGAGATGGACCATGATGCCTTATAGGGGAAGACCATGTCACAAGCTTAATGTCTTATGAAGATATATTAGGTGGTTAAGTGTGTCCCCAAGGGGGAATATTTAACACTTAGGATTTTTAGAGTGTGTCCCCATAAGGGGGATAATTTCACACTAGAAATATGGTGTGTTTCCCCCCCAAGGGGGATAATTTCACACTAGAATGATGAAGTGTGTCTTCCTAAGGAGAATATTTTCACACTTTAATGCTGTCAGGATTGAACCCCAGGGAGGTGTCCTACATACCCTATTTTAGAGATGGGGATCAATACCCATGTAGTTCAATTCCATATTTTAATACTGTATGGAAGGACCAGTACATGTAGTTTAACATTGTCTGGTAAGGACACTCATGTCGTGGAAGGAGCATTGATGAGGGATGGTGTGGGGATTATGCATGAAAGATGACTAATGAATGAATTTAATCCAATGTGAGTCATACACATGGTATTCTATGTTCATTACACAAGGTAAGGATATAGTTTTACATCATGTGCTGAGGATATTGTCATATAGTTTAACATCATGAGACTAGGACATAAAGTTGGTTTGTTTTACGACTTACAACTTGGTCATGGATGGGGTGTAAACCTCAAGGGGGCATGTCAAGGTGAGAGGAAGATTAATTATAAGTAATCCTCACTAAGATAGGTGCATAGTTTCCCTTGAATATTCCACCTATAGGTCTTGTGTGACCACCGCTCATTTGCCTCTGGGCATGACATGGAATTGGAACTACCGTGGAGGAGTGGAAATTTGGAGGCCCAACGTTAAGGTACCTATGCTTAGGAGAAATAGTAATTATGATACCTATTATTAGAATCAAAAGGTAGGATAATGGCTGCACAAGAATAATAAGGATAGTTGGGGTGAGAAATATAAAGTTTTTGTGAGAAAATTTATCATATTATGTGCAAGAGTTGCGTGAGAAAGGGGATCCGCACAAGTGAAACACATGGATTATGAGGGAATAGTTTTGTGCATGTTTTTGAAGTTTCACATAGATCAGGGTTGCGTGAAGGAAGATTATCTTTCTATGAACCTGACCAGACTTAGGGGGTTTTGTACAAGGATCAATAAACCATAATCCAAGTCAAGTATAGACCCACAAGAGTTTTTTCATTCAAGTTATATATACCTTTTAGGGTCCATTGTTTCTAGAGTTGTGTGCTATCATGGAAGAGAGGTATTTTCATGCATGGTACCATTGATTTTTCTTCCAAATATCACCCCCTAAGGTGGGGGTGAGGTTATATTTATAACCAAAATCGTCAAATGATGCCGTGTAACTTCACTATGTATGGAACAGAGTTGTGAGCATCTCTATACATTGTCGTTGGGACTTGGCTACATAATGCTCATGGTTCTGTGTCTCCTTTCTCACATAACTGGATGGTTTCATGATGGGTTATTCACCATGAACCTTTTTTTTCATACAATTAACTTGTGTTCCAGAGGATTGATCGCGCAACCTATAGGTGTCAATGACACATTTCATGCACAAATATTTGGTCGCACAAACGATGATCTTTCACACAATTATCCCTTCTAGAATAAATGGGTCTTAGATATTATTTCATCATTAGATGTATCCATGGATATCATTATTTCTCTTAGAGTGAAAGTACTTTATACATAGAACTGTATCTTTAAAAACTACCTTTGAATTTTTCACTCCACATACCCCTCAGACTTAGAATGTTCATTCGGGGTGGGTTGCATGTTTGGATCATTCAAAACTATCCCAATAATGTGAAAGACATTTTTAGTGCCAAAAATGTAATTAACCTTAACCAATTCTTTGGTTCCCCTCACATGTGTGTGAGTTATAAAATATATGTAATATAAGGATTATCTGAAGGTACATTGAGTCAGTTCAAGGAATAGCTAAGGTAGAGGTGGTTCAAGATGGAATCGAGATGAAACCAACATGGGAGATACATAGCTGCACTGGGAGAGTACTATAACTCATGTCAAGACTGACACACATAGTTTTCCTCTAGGGTAATAGGTTGATTTATTATCCAATCAAAAAATCAACCTTTAGATAAACTCGTGATCAATAATTTATTTATTTATATCTTATATATGATTTATTTTATGGATGGAAGATAGTGATTTCATAAATAAATGGACTAGTATAAAAATATGGAATTTAAATAAATGGATTTTGCATAAATGTTTTATCAAAACATGGTTAATCACTTAAGTAAAATATACTTAATATTAATAAGACACGTAAAGGATAAAAAAAGAAAAATTTATTCTTAGTAAAATAGAATCCCTTAAGTTCATATTAATTCATTACAACTTCCATTATCAAAATTAAGATGAAACATTAGTTAAAGTATTGGTTCATGCCATAGTTAGGGGGGCATTTAATTATCATATATTCTTAACTAAGATGATTGGTCGACATAACTGAGATTGTATTGATTTTAACATACATAGTCTATTAAATAAAAATTTGGAGGAAAGTGTTGAGGAAATCCTAGTAAGAATTTCTAGATTAGAGAGTCCACTCAACCGTTCACAGAGCTATCGGTCTTCATTTGGAAAGAACGCCTACCTAAATACCTTCTTATGGTTTTCATGGATATAGTTTGAATCATTAAGAAGGGTACTATGGATCCTTGCCACTAGAATGTATAAAGAGGTGATACATTTCAATTTAAATGGTGAGGGCCATTGAGACTTGATGAACTAGTAGGATACTTAATTAAATCAAAATTAGTATCATCACACATAAATTGTAATCAAGAAAAGCTATAATAATCTACTCTTTTATTATTGTAGAATAGTGGAAAGTTCATCAAACACATCATCGATGTGATAAATTTTAGAGAAAGACCATCTTATTACTAGAAGTAAATGGTTTAAACACCTACTAGTAGTGTTACTCTATGAATGGAAATATTACATTCTAGAATCTTTACTGTTTGATCCACCTACTAAAGAGATGATTGATGAGGAGTTCACTCTTTATGATAAACACCAAAGCTATATAGTCGATATTCAGTGTTTAATGATTTCATCCATGTCTAATGAACTCATAAAATCACATGAAGACATGGAATATTATAGCATACTCCAATATCTCCACAATCTATATCAAGAGAGAGCTAGACATGAAAATTTTAAGATATCTAAGTTGCTATTTTTGAGAAAACATAGATAATGTGATCCAACTGGGCCTTATGTATTCAAAAACATTAGATACATTGAGATCCTAGAGGTTATATGGTTTAGACTACCTAATGAACTGTATACCAATTTCATTATTTAATCAATACCTTAGAGTTTCTCCAGATTTTTTGTTAATTTCAATATGAACAACATATAGAAGTCTATACCATATCTTCTCACTCTACTTATACAAGTTGATAATGATATGAAGTGTGGAAATAATTCTATACTTATGGTGAATAAAAAGAAAGGGTATGAGAGGATCTATAAGTCCAAAGATTATCCATAATCCCCCTCTAAGGAGAGAAATATTTTAGGGAAAGAAAGGGAACAAGACACTATCTATTTTTCATGTGGAAATGAGGGCCACTGAAAAAAAATTATACCCAAACAAAGAAGAAAAGGAAAATTTAACGTGTGTTCATTATCAACTACAATTTTTATGTTTCTACCAATTTGGTATTAGATATATCCTATAATTCTAATATATTTATTCAAATACAAGAACCAAGTAGATTCTAGAAAATTTCCTAAGGAAAGATAGATCTACGAGTAGGCAGTGAAGTTAGACTTGCTGTTGTGGCCATTGGGGACCACCACCTCATGTTTCCAATGGAAATGATCTTGGTTTTGAAATATTGTTACCATGTGTCATCAATTAATAACAACAATATATATTTATCTAGACTTGTTATAATTATATTTATTTTCAAATTTGGGAATAAGTTTTTATTATTTTATAAAGATAACATCTTTTATGGTAATGCACATTTAAATAATATTCTTTATGTATTGTTTTACATGAAACATGTAATACTAATTGATAATTAAAATAGTTAACATGACTCATACCGTAGCCAAATATGGAATTGCCAACTAGGTTAGGTAAAAAAATAATTTGACTAAATTACACTAAGTAGGATATTTGGATTCATTTGAACCAAAACCACTTGGTGTATGTATCACCTATTAAAAAGGAAAAATAACCAAATACTTATTTAGTGTAAAAGGTAAAAGGGATAATTAGATTCTTTAATTAGTTAATAATGATGTGTGTAGACCATTTATAGTTGAAAATATGGGTTGATACTCATACATCATAACTTTTACTGATAATTTAAGTAGATATGGATATGTTTACTTAATGAGGTATAAATCAGATTCCTTTAAGAGATTCAAGGAATATATGAATGAAGTTGAGAACCATCATGGTAAAAAGATTAATAAACTCTTATAATACCATAATATAGAATATATTAGTCTTCACTTCATTGATTATTTATGGGAGTTTTAGATTTTATCCCAACTCACTCATCCTTATACACCTCATTGGAATGGTGAAAATGAAAGGTTGAACCACACCTTTATAGACATAGAGACATCAATGATGATTCAAGAAATTCTTCCATTATCCTTTTGGGGGTAATTATTATATAAATATACATACATACTAAAATGATTGACAACTAAAGAAACAAATGATATTAAATATCAAATTTTGTATGCAAATAAACCTATGTTGTCGCATATATAAGTGTGGGGTTGCAAAGAAATTTTTAAGGAAATTATTGGAAAAAAACTTCCCCCCTAAGGCAATAAGTTTGTCTTTATAGGTTATCCTAATGAAACTAAAGGATATTAACTATATGAACCTATAGAAAAGAAATATGTGGTCAATATATGCCTCAACTTTATTGAAGGGGATAAAATATCCAAAAGATATAGTGGGAGAGAGATAGACTTTTATGAAGTCCAGGATCAAGATACAAAAGAGTTGGTATAGGAATAGATTCCAAAAAAAACCCATGTAAGATAACATTCTAGAGACACAAGTACTACATTAGAGTACAAGTGATGTTAGAGAAATTGAAAGATATGGTTTTTGAGTCACCGATGATGGTGACTCATTATTCGTTGATAATAGTGATCCTCTAACCTACAAGGAATCATTAAGAGGAACGAATCTTTCTAAATAGAAAGAATACGTCAATTCCAAAATGGATTACATATACCAAAGCCAAGTCTAGATTTTGATAGGTCCTCTAGTGGATGTAAAGCCCATTTGTTGAAAATGGGAATCCAAGAAGAAAATGGAAATGGATGGATAAGTTAGAAATTTTAAGGAATGAATGGTTATGAAAGGGTTTAAATAGAATCAAGGAATAAACTATGATGAAAAATTTTCATAAATTTCTATGATGAAATGCATCATAATTATACTTGACATTATAACTTACTATGACTATGAGATTTAGAAAATGGATTTCAAAATGGCCTTCTTTAACAGGAACCATTGGTAATATGTCCATATGATAAAACCTAAATGGTTTGTTACTCCAAAGGATTCCAATAATCTATGAAAATTTTAAAGATCCATTTATGGATTAAATAAATCATCCATGTAATGAAACATTAAATTAAATAAATATATAATAGAATTTTGTTTCATAAAGAATGAATGTGAGCCTTGTGTTTATAAATATTTTAGTGGGAGTGTGACCATTTTATTAAGAGTTTATTCTAATGACATATTACTTATAGGAAATGAAATACCTGTATTATAGTATTTTAAACCCGGGTTGAACAGATGATTCTCAATATAGGACTTAGAAGAAGAAACATATATTATTGGGAATGAGATCTATTGTAACACCTGAGACTTTTATGAGAAATATTTTGTTTTTATGTTATATAAATCATCAAAGGAATCTTTCACTACACACAACACTAGCTTGGATTTCTTTACACGCCACCGCGACCTTCCTCGATAGCTTGCATCGTACACAATACCGAGTTTCACTAAACAACGACATGCTATTAAAATAATATTAAAACTAGCTGTTATGAATAGTACTAACTAAATTTTGAATTTTATAACATTTTAATTCAACTTATACATTTCTAGAATGAGGTATAAAAGCAAAATCAGTTTTTTTGGATAAAAGATATATTTTTCAAAAAAATACAGTTTTTCTGCCTTTTGATGGAGCACCCACATTAAATATAGTTTTTGACATGTTTATAAGTTCAATTTGAAAAAATAAAATTCTTATTTTGAATCAGGGTATAAAAATTTACTTTGGATAAATTTTTGATATTTTTCTGATAACTTTCATATTTTGATGAATAGTAAAAATACGCTAATTTTTAATTAAAAACAACTTTTTTCATTGAGATAATTTATATGGATAAATTATAATATTTAATGGTTTTAAAGTATAAATAGAATATATTTTTACCATTTAATATAATGTATGTAATTAGCATTAATTTCACATTGAATTCATAGGTAAAAACATTTCAATCTTTGGCAATGTTTTAACTTCTAAAACCCGTTTTCTTAACAACGGGATTTATTTTAAATTAATTACTGCAACTTATATGTTTTGAATTTTGAAAAATGGATTCCATATTCAGAATCAGTGGGTACAAATTATGTTAATAGGCTACTTTTTATTTTTGGGCATTATGAATAGTAACTACGGTAAATTTTATTTACCATAGTTAAAGGTAAATCGGGTAATTAAAGGTAAATATAAGATTATAAAATTACCCTAACACCTTCCAAAATCCTATTGGATGACTAAAAGTCGACCCATATCACCTAAGGGTAGGATTAGATTCATTTAATGGACTTTTTTCCATGAAAATAATTTAATTATTATTAAAACCCAAGAATGTGACAACATGTCACTTTCTTAAATCTTATAAGTATAATAATTTTAATTTGGTGATAAACTTAATGAAACTTATAACATGAATAGTCTCCAAAAATCTAATACAATTATCTACATCATAGGAATTTATTTAGAATTTTTAGGGATTAAATAATTATCATTAATTATGACACAATAGTGATGTTGGAATTATTTTATTAATTAAAATATCAAATAAATTGTTTTAAAAATATTAAAATAAATATTATATGAACTATTTAATGTGATAAAATAATTTTCTAGATACATATGAAATTTTATGAATCTATTAAAGCTTTTAGTTCGAAAATATATTCTGTATATATTTTATTTAAATTCAAATAAATGAATAGTGTCAAAATTGACACTATTGTTATTTTATAAAAATAAAATATTATAAAATTGTTTAAAAATCACAAAAATATTTAAAAATTATAAATTAAAATTTATATGGTCTAAAATGTCATAAAGTGTCAAATTATGGAAAATTCACAACACATATGTAATTATTTATAATAATTTAAAATTTAGAATATTATTACCACAAATAAAATTAAATTGATAAATAAGGATAAATCAAGTTTATAATGTTTAAAATAAATTCCTAACATGTCTAAATTTTATTGGTTGATGATATTACAACCCTATCTCATCTAAGCTTCGAATATGAGTCATTTTGGAAGTTTTTAAGTGGGGTTGGGATTTAATATAAACTAATATTTCTTATATTTCCAAAGGTGCCCCTCTCCTCCCTTATAAAAGGGAACCTCCTCCCTCTTTTACTCACACCAATTTGAGCCTTCAAGCTCGGCCAACCCCTGCCCATTTAACTTCCCCACTTCCTTAGAAACCTACTAGAGGTACTGGTCTTATCAAAAGACCAACTCTAGTGCCTTAAGAAAAGTTTAATGGAGGCACTTTGAGAAAGAGGTAATACCTTCTACCGTTTTCTTCAAGTTCCATTATTCTTCTACTCCCTCTTATTTAGTTGTTTCATTATGAGGTAATAACATAATTATCACTCATATACTGATATGTTATTATAAATATGAAACAACCCTATTTCACCTCTTATCCATCCTACGGAAAACGAAATCACTGCGCGTGCGTACGTACGGAATACCGTCTCCACGCCGTGGTGTAATCTATTTTCCACCACCACCTTACTTGGATGGGTATAAGGGTGAAAGTAATGAATATATATGATTATTTTAAAGTGGTATTGATTCTGAAATAGTATACACTCCAATAAAATTCCACGATCATGGGAACGATATCATCGCACGTGCGTACGTACGGAATACCGTCTCCACGATGTGATGCGATTCGTTCTACATGATCTTCATTTCATAATGATTATATAAATGAATTGAATGAATGAATATGATATATATTACACTAATACCATTCTGGAAATGAGGTATCTATAACCTAAAGAGAAGAATAAGAATTTATTCGACAAACACGCATAAGAACAAAAAGTAATAACACCCGAATAACAAGTAGCAATGAAATATTACTAATAAGAAGCTAAGAATATGACCATATATGATATAATAACAATAATTATGATTATGGAATAAGTCAATAACATTATTTAAATCATTATACAAGATGTTCAGACACTTACGAAGCAAATCGGACCTAAGGTAAGGGAAAATATCACAATCTCATTTTTATCCGAGATTGTTTATACTTCAGAATTTACTGGGGTGTATTTTATCATCCACATCAATGTTTCCTCAATATGTAATATTATTTCCATCCACCTAAAATTTTTTAAATGCAATTTTACCCTTCGGTGAGTTTTTAGTAAAAGATATGAAAGGAATCTTTTGTCGTTTTTCGTACGAGGTACTTTTTGACTTTTCCGACAAAAGTACGAGAAGAATGTTTTTTTAACTTATACAGCATGAATGGATTTTTAAAACATTATTTCCAAGAAGATTACTTTACAATTTTTCAAGTTTATTTTTAATCAACTTCTTTTAGTTTAAAAGTGTGAGACATGTTAAGAAAGGAAAATGTTTTTGAAGTAGAAAGGATATTTTCCTCAAGAATGGAGTTCAAGTGTTTTATCAAAATTATTTTCCATCTAAGATAATATAGGGCTATGTTTCTATCCCTATTGTTACATTTATTTGATTATGTTGTGATGGAATTATTTTTATGAATTCCTTTATCTTATATGAATTGTTTTATGATGTCATGTTGTTTAAGAATCCCATTTTTATTACATGGGTTATGCAATGATGTATGATTTATGATTTTGTGGCACACATAAGAATGGTATCATTATGAGATGTGTAGGACCTATATTTCCCTCTAATGCATTGGGTAAAGATTTTATATCTCATGAGATAGATATGGATGGAACGATAGGTTAAACCGGTTCAGTGAAACCGGACTGAAACGAGGAGTGAAATCGGTTCAGAAATGGACTTTGTCCACTAAGATAGTCTTGGAAATGAGTCTTGACTAATGATAAATGATTCTCTATGATTATGTGTGTATGCCACAAAGTTTCATGTTTTAAGTTATGATTATTGGGATTACATTTCACTTACATGATTTATCCCATGTTATGAAATTTTGATCTCTTTTGCAGCGTAAGATTTCCAAAATGTTATGTTTTTATTTTGATGTGATTGATATTTATTTTGTTAACCCTTACTGAGCATTTGAGCTCACCCTTTTGTATGTTTTCTTTCCCCAGGTCAGGAAGAAGGTTATTAAGTAAGATATGCCAAAAGGGACTATAGATATGATGAAATAAATGGGAGACAATGTAGACGCTTTATGAACCAGTTGTTTATGTTTCCCAGTTTCTAAATACACTATACCTATACGGTCCTTTCATGGTTTTTTTATATGTTGTAATAAGTATGATTCAATTTTGAAGTAATAACAATGTATGTAAAGTATGGGTCTTTATAGTTGGTATCAGAGGAAAGGTATAGTCAACCTTTGGAAACTAGGATGTGAAAGCCTTAGTAAGAACACTAAAGAAAATTCTAAGCATAGAACACAATTTTAGTGTTTTAGAAATGACCATGAATAACCTAGGATAAGACCTTAAGTGTGAAATTTTACTCTTGATTATGTGATTTTCCTATTATAATTAGTGTTGCTCACACTATTCTTCTTGGTTTTAGTCAATGGCTGGAACCCGACAGAACCGTGTTAATGTGGAATGTGACGGGCAATGCAATGATTGTCCCCCTGAGAAACCAAACGTTATGGGAGATGGAATGAAAAATCTTGTAGCCATGCTCACACAACTTTCTCAAGCTATGAATCATGCAGGACTTCCAAACGAGCAAAGGAAGGAGCAACATTCTGTTGAATCCTTCATGAGGCAGCGTCCACCTTCTTTCAGCGGGTCTACTGATCCATTAGTTGCTGAACAATGGATTAGTACTACTGAAAAGATATTTTCAGTTCTTCAATGTTCTGAACATGATAAAGTCATCCTAGCAGTGTATCATTTGGAAGGAGATGCTGATCAATGGTGGAATCTTATTAAGAATACGAGGAAAAGAGATGAAATTGAGTCCATGGAATGGGACGAGTTCAAGAACTTATTTTTCAATAAGTACTTCCCACATATTCTCCAAACAAATATGGAGAAAGAGTTTCTTGAACTGAAGAAAAAGGATGATGAATCTGTTGGCACCTATGAAGCAAATTTTACAAGACTTGCAAGGTACGCTTCTGGTATTATTATCCAACCTGAGAGTAAGATCGATCAATTCTTTAGTGGCTTAAAACCAAGTCTTAGAAGGGCGTTAGCCATAAGGGACTTCAATAGCTATGAGGAAATCGTTCGATGTTCTCTCAAAGTCGAGATGGAGATTGGAGTACCCCATCATTCATATGGGTTTGATAAGAAGAGGAAAATGGAATTCAAAGGAAAATCTAAAGAGCACACTGAAAAGAAGATGAGATTTCCCTTATGCTCAAATTTTGGAAAGAAACATGGAGGGAGTTGTCTTAAAGGGACAAGTAAATGTTTCAAATGTGGAAAGGAAGGTAATCGGGCATTTGAATGCCGCAATGATGGGAAGAAGATGTCTAATGATGAAAACAAAGGAAGGGACACATAGAATGAACCTACTACACTTCAATGTTTCAAGTGCAAGGAGATGGGGCATTATACCAATAAATGCCCTAATATAAGGGTTGTTGATGATGATCGACATCAAAAAAATCTTAAGGCTAAAGACAAAGGAAAGTCACATGAAATTTCTATCAGCGATGTGGAGTATGATAATGATGTGGTGAAAGGTACAGTTACCAACCACTCTAAAGTAGCAAATGTTTTATTTGATTCTGGATCCACCCACTCTTTTATTTCTGAAAATTTTTCTAAGGGTATCACTGTATTACCTCAACAATTAGATGTTGAGTTAGCTGTGACAACACCTAATGGCACAATAGTCGCATCAAAAGTTTATAATTCTTCCCCGATTGAAGTTTGTGGGAAAGTGCTTCCTATAAATCTTGTGATCCTTCCTATAGTGTAATTTGATGTGATTCTTGGCATGGATTGGATTTATTTATATGGATCTCATATCAATTTCCAAATAAGGGAAGTCACATTTCATATTTCAGATCAATCTATGATCGTTTATCGATGTAAGGATGAACATAACCTTCCAGTGGAAATTTATTCCATCTTATGGGTCTTGATTCCACTAAATGAGGGTTATTTATCTCAAATGGTTGGTGAGAAACTCACGATTAAGAATATTCCTGTTGTACGGGATTTTGATGATGTCTTTCCGGAGGAATTTCTGGGTCTTCCACCAAATCGTGAAGTTGAGTTTTCAATAGAACTCATACCGGGTGCTTTGCCTATTTCAAAGACACCTTATAGAATAGCCCCAATTGAGTTGTAGGAATTAAAGAAGCAACTCCAAGAGAATCTTGATAAGGGATTCATACGCCCTAGTGCGTCACCTTGGGGAGCACCTATTCTGTTTGTTAAGAAGAAATATGGATCAATGAGACTTTGCATTGATTATCGAGAACTTAACAAGATCACTATCAAGAACAAATATCCTCTCCCACGCATTGATGACTTATTTGACCAACTACACGGAGCTCAATACTTTTCCAAGATTGATATTCGTTCAGGGTGTCATCAATTAAGGGTCAAAAGGGAGGATATACCAAAGACAGCTTTCCGTACAAGGTATGGACACTATGAATTTATAGTGATGCCATTTGGTCTTACTAATGCCCCTGCTATCTTCATGTATCTGATGAATAGAGTCTTTAGAGACTATCTTGATCAATTTGTGGTAGTCTTTATAGATGATATTCTTGTCTATTCAAAGAGAAAGGAAGAACATGAAGATCACTTGAGAATTATATTGAAGACTCTGAGAAAGGAGAAACTTTATGCCATATTTACCAAGTGTGAATTTTGGCTTCAAAAAGTTTCATTTTGGGTCACATAATCTCAAAAGAGGGGATATCTGTGGATCTAGCAAAAACAGAGGTCATTGAAAGATGGTCGAGACCAACAACAGTAACTGAGATCCGAAGTTTTCTCGGTTTGGCTGGATATTATCGATGTTTCGTGAAAGATTTTTCACGATTATCTAATCCACTCACCAGGTTGACTCGGAAAGGAGTTAAGTTTGTTTGGACCGAGGAATGTGAAGAGAATTTCAAGGAGTTGAAAAGAAGGTTATCCAGTGCACCTGTACTCATACTTCCTTGTAGTGGAGAAAGGTTTGTGATCTACAGTGATGCATCCAAGAAGGGACTGAGATGTGTTCTCATGAAAAATGATATGGTGATAGCTTATGCCTCACGACAGTTGAAAATCCATGGGAAAAATTACCCAACTCATGATTTGGAGTTAGCTGCGGTAATCTTTGCATTAAAGATTTGAAGGCATTATCTTTATGGATAAAGGTGTGACATTTATACTGATCATAAAAGTTTAAAGTATATTTTCACACAAAAGGAGCTGAATATGCGCCAAAGAAGATGGTTGGAGCTGATTAAGGATTACGAATGCTCAATTCATTACCACCCTGGGAAAGCAAACAAGGTGGAAGATGCATTAAGTCGACAAGACCATGCCAGTTTATCCATGATGAGGATCACAAAAGATCCAATATTTATGGATTTACAAAGGATAGATCTTGGAATTATAATGGAAGGGGGAAAATCGTATCTTTCTCAAATGAATGTTTAACCATCTATACATGTGAAGATTAAAGAGGCACATAAAGAATATGTAGAGTTACAAAAGAAGTTGAGAAATGTTCCTGAATTCAACCTTGATTTTGATGGGATAATAAAGTTCAAGAATCGGGTTTGTGTTCCTCCAATCCCCGAATTAAAGAAGGATCCTCTGGATGAGGCTCACAGTTCTTCATTCTCTATTCATCCTGGAAGCATGAAGATGTATAGGGACCTGAAAGAGTACTTCTGGTGGGATGGCATGAAAAGAGATGTTGCTGAATATGTCTCTCGATGCTTGGTTTGTCAGCAAGTTAAAGCTGAGAGACAGAAGTCTAAGGGGATTTTACAACCATTACCCATACCCGAATGGAAATGGGAAAACATCACTATGGACTTTGTCACAGGACTTCCTAAAACATCCAAAGGCAATAATGCTATCTGGGTCATAGTTGATCGTCTTACAAAGTCTGCACACTTCATTGCTATTAGAGAGGATTTCTCTCTGGATCATCTTGCCAGGATATATGTAAAGGAAGTGGTAAGATTGCATGGAGTACCACTTTCTATTATATATGATCGGGATCTGAGATTTACCTCAAAGTTCTGGCGAAGTCTTCAGTATACTCTGGATACAGAGTTGAGTTTCAGCACTACTTATCATCCTCAGACAGACGATCAGTCGGAGAGAACAATTCAAACTCTAGAAAATATGTTGATTGCTTGCTCTATGGATTTAAAAGGTGATTGGGATCAACACCTACCTTTGGTGGAATTTTCTTATAATAATATCTTTCACTCTAGTATTCAGATGGCTCCTTATGAAGCTCTCTATGGAAAGAAATGCAGGACTCCAACTTGCTGGGATGAAGTTGGGGAAAGAAAGCTATTAGGACCTGATCTTGTTGATGAGATGACAGAAAAGGTCCGATCTATTCAACAACACATAAGAGCAGCTCAGAGTCGACATAAAAGTTATGCTGACAACCGAAGAAAAGACCTAGAGTTTTAAGTGGGTGATAAAGTGTTCTTACGAATATCTCCCTGGAAGAGGGTCATGAGATTTGGAAAGAAGGGGAAGTTGAGCCCTAGATATATCGGTCCTTTCGAAATACTGGATCGTGTTGGCAAGGTATCTTACGGATTGGCGCTTCCACCGAATCTCTCTCAAGTTCACGATGTGTTCCATGTATCTCTCATGAGAAAGTACATACCTGATCCTTCACATGTACTCAGCTCAGAAGTTGTACCACTGGAGAAAGATCTTTCTTATGAAGAACAGCCGATAGAGATTCTATATCGTAGTGAAAAAGTCCTACAGAACAATACCACTTGCTTGGTGAAAGGTTTATGGAGGAACCACCAACTAGAAGAAGCTACATGGGAGCTTGAGGATATAATGAGGGAGAGGTATCCTCATCTGTTTGTTACAAAGTGACGAATTTCGAGGGCGAAATTCATTTTAAGGGGGGTAGAATGTAACACCCGAGACTTTTATGAGAAATATTTTGTTTTTATTTTATATAAATCATCAAAGTAATCTTTCACTATACACAACACTAGCTTGGCTTGCTTTACACGCAACCGTGACCTTCCTCGATAGCTTGCGTCGTACGCAATACTGAGTTTCACTAAACAACGATATCCTATTAAAATATTATTAAAACTAGCCATTATGAATAGTACTAACTGAATTTTGAATTTTATAACATTTTAATTCAACTTATACATTTTCTAGAATGAGGTATAAAAGCAAAATCAGTTTTTTTGGATAAAAGAAATATTTTTCAAAAAAATACAGTTTTACCGCCTTTTGATGGCGCACCCACATTAAATCTAGTTTTTGACATGTTTATAAGTTCAATTTGACAAAATAAAATTCTTATTTTGAATCAGGCTATAAAAATTTACTTTGGATAAATTTTTGATTTTTTCTGATAACTTTCATATTTTGATGAATAGTAAAAATACGCTAATTTTTAATTAAAAAAAACTTTTTTCATTGAGATAATTTATATAGATAAATTATAATATTGAATGGTTTTAAAGTATAAATAGAATATATTTTTACCATTTAATATAATGTATATCAATAGCATTAATTTCACATTGAATTCATAGCTAAAAACATTTCAATCTTTGGAAATGTTTTAACTTCTAAAACCCGTTTTCTTAACAACGAGATTTATTTTAAATTAATTAATGAAAATTATATGTTTTGAATTTTGAAAAATGGATTCCATATTCAGAATCAGTGGGTCCAAATTATGTTAATAGACTAATTTTTATTTTTGGGCACAATGAATAGTAACTACGGTAAATTTTATTTACCATAGTTAAAGGTAAATCGGGTAATTAAGGGTAAATATAAGATTATAAAATTACCCTAACACCTGCCAAAATCCTATTGGATGACTAAAAGTAGACCCATATCACCTAAGGGTCGGATTAGATTCATTTAATGGACTTTGTTCCATGAAAATAATTTAATTATTATTAAAACCAAAGAATGTGACAACATGTCACTTTCTTAAATCTTATAAGTATAATAATTTTAATTTGGTGATAAACTTAATGAAACTTTGAACATGAATAGTCTCCAGAAATATAATACAATTATCTACATCATAGGAATTTATTTAGAATTTTTAGAGATTATATAATTATCATTAATTATGACACAATAGTGATGTTGAAATTATTTTATTAATTAAAATATCAAATAAATTGTTTTAAAAATATTAAAATAAATATTATATGAACTATTTAATGTGCTACACTAATTTTCTAGATACATATGACATTTTATGAATCTATTAAAGCTTTTAGTTCGAACATATCTTCTTTATATATTTTATTTAAATTCAAATTAATTAATAGTGTCAAAATTGACACTATTGTTATTTTATAAAAATAACGTATTATAAAATTGTTTAAAAATCACAAAAATATTTAAAAATTATAAATTAAAATTTATATGGTCTAAAATGTCATAAAGTGTCAAATTATGGAAAATTCACAACACATATGTAATTATTTATAATAATTTAAAATTTAGATTATTATTACCACAAATAAAATTAAATTGATAAATAAGGATAAATCAATTTGATAATGTTTAAAATAAATTCCTAACATGTCTAAATTTTATTGGTAGATGATATTACAACCCTATCTCATCTAAGCTTCGGATATTAGTCATTTTGGAAGTTTTTAAGTGGGGTTGGTATTTAATATAAACTAATATTTCTTATATTTCCAAAGGTGCCCCTCTCCTCCCTTATAAAAGGGCACCTCCTCCCTCTCTTCCTCACACCAATTTGAGCCTTCAAGCTCGGCCAACCCCTACCCATTTCACTTCCCCAATTCCTTAGAAACCTACTAGAGGTACTGGTATTATCAAAAGACCAACTCTAGTGCCTTAAGAGAAAGTTTAAAGGAGGCACCTCGAGAAAGAGGTAATACCTTCTACCGTTTTCTTCAAGTTCCATTCTTCTTCTACTCCCTCTTATTTAGTTGTTTCATTATGAGATAATAACATAAGTATCACTCATATACTTATATGTTATTATAAATATGAAACAAACCTATTTCACCTCTTATCCATCCTACGGAAAACGAAATCACCGCGCGTGCGTACGTACAGAATACCGTCTCCACGCCGTGGTGTAATCTATTTTCCACCACCACCTTACTTGGATGGGTATAAGGGTGAAATTAATGAATATATATTATTATAGTAAAGTGGTATTGATTCTGAAATAGTATACACTCCAATAAAATTCCACGATCATGGGAACGATATCATCGCTCGTGCGTACGTACGGAATACCGTCTCCACGATGTGATGCGATTCGTTATACATGATCTTCATTGCATAATGATTATATAAATGAATTGAATGAATGAATATGATATATATTACACTAATAACATTATGTAAATGAGGTATATATAACCTAAAGAGAAGAATAAGAATTTATTTGACAAACACACATAAGAACAAAAAGTAATAACACCCGAATAACAAGTAGCAATGAAATATTACAAATAAGAAGCTTAGAATATGACCATATATGATATCATAACAATAAGTATGATTATGGAATAAGTCAATAACATTATTTAAATCATTATACAGGAGGTTCGGACACTTACGAAGCAAATCAGACCTAAGGTAAGGGAAAATATCACAATCTCATTTTTATCCGAGATTGTTTATACTTCAGAATTTACTGGGGTGTATTTTATCATCCACATCCATGTTTCCTCAATATGTAATATTATTTCCATCCACCTACAATTTTTTAAATCCAATTTTACCCTTTGGCGAGTTTTTAGTAAAATATATGAAAGGAATCTTTTGTCATTTTTCGTACGAGGTACTTTTTGACTTTTCTGAAAAAAGTACGAGAAGAATGTTTTTTTAACTTATACGGCATGAATGGATTTTTAATACATTATTTCCAAGAAGCTTCCTTTACAAGTTTTAAAGTTTATTTTTAATCAACTTATTTTAGTTTAAAATTGTATGACATGTTAAGAAAGGAAAATGTTTTTGAAGTAGAAAGGATATTTTCCTCAAGAATGGAGTTCAAGTGTTTTATCAAAATTATTTTCCATCTAAGATAATATAGGGTTCTGTTTCTATCCCTATTGTTACATTGATTTGATTATGTTGTGATGGAATTATTTTTACGAATTCCATTATCTTATATGAATTGTTTTATGATGTCATGTTGTTTAAGAATCCCATTTTTATTACAATGGTTATGCAATGATGTATGATTTATGATTTTGTGGAACACATAAGAATGGTATCATTATGAGATGGGTGGGACCTATATCTCCCTCCAATGAATTGGGTACGGATTTTATATCTCATGAGATAGACATGGCTGGAACGACATGTTAAACCGGTTCAGTGAAACAGAACTGAAACGAGGAGTGAACTCGGTTCAGAAATGGACTTTGTCCACTAAGATAGTCTTGGAAATGAGTCTTAACTAATAAGAAATTATTCTCTATGATTATGTGTGTATGACACAAAGTTTCATGTTTTATGTTATGATTATTAGGATTACATTTAACTTCCATGATTTATCCCATGTTATGAAATTATGATCTCTTTTACAGGGTAAGATTTCCAAAATGTTATGTTTTTATTTTGATGTGATTGATATTTCTTTTGTTTACCCTTACTGAGCATTTGAGCTCACCCTTTTTTATGTTTTCTTTCCCCAGGTCAGGAAGAAGGTTATTAAGTAAGATATGCCAAAAGGGACTATAGATATGATGAAATAAATGGGAGACAGTGTAGACGCTTTATGAACCATTTGTTTATGTTTCCTAGTTTCTAAAGACACTATACCTATACGGTCCTTTCATGGTTTTGTTATATGTTTTAATACGTAGGATTCAATTTTGAATTAATAACAATGTATGTAAAGTATGGGTCATTATATCTATCATGATAGATCTAAGAGGTTGATCTGTCTAAGTCAAAGTACATACATTAACAAGATATTTAAACGATTTGTAATAGAAAATTCCAAGAGGGGATTTTTTCTAGTGTCACATGGAATTCATCTTTCCAAGAAAATGTGTCCTCAGATACATGAGGAAATATACTGAATAGAAAGTATTCCATATGAATTAGAGACCGGGTAATTCATGTAGGTTATGCTATGTACTGGGATTGTTTTATCCTTTTTCTTAAGTGTGGTAGGAATATATCAATCTATCCTAGGTGATCACCATTTTATGGTACTCAAGAATATACTAAATTATCTGAGGTGAACTAAGGATTTTTCCTAGTATATGGAGGAGATGATGAGATAGGAATAAGAGGATGTGAAGATTCTATTTTCTAAACAGATCATGAGAATACAAATCATAGATTGGATAAATCTTCACTATCAATGTAGGGTATATTAGTTGGAAAATATCAGTGAAAAAAATGGTCATAGATTCTATAGTATAATTTGTGTATATTTTGAATTTTGAGGAAGATAAAGAAGATGTTTTGCTACACAACTTTTTCCAACATCTTGATGCAATTCCTAGTAGTAAAGATCCTATCACACTCTATTGTGATAATAATATAGGGGTGGCCCTTACTCAGGATACAAGATCACATAAATGAATAAATAAATAATTTAAAAATATAATATTTTTAGAGAATTTTTTTAGTGATTTGAATTCACAGTGAGAGGAGTCTCCCTGGAAGAAAACATGCTAGAACCCTTGATTACAGTCTTGAATTTGTAGAAACATGATCATCATGAGAGGTCTATTGGACTTAAATTCATTAGTAGTTGAATCTATTCCAAGTGGGATTTTGTTAAAGTTTGTGTCATAGAACAAACTATGTGTACTTTATATTACATGTATATTGAAATAAGTGAATAATTATTTAAGTTTCTTATCACATATCATTCATAGTTATGTGTGACTTTAATGTAATAATGTCCTATAATATCTATCACATTAAAAGGGAATAGTAGTTCCCTAATATGATGATAACCTTGAAATTCCATGATGATATCCTTAAATCTAGTCATACAGTAATATAAATTTTTATGATAGTCCACATAGAATGTTTACTATCACGTGTGAGTATTCATAAGAATATGATATTTCTTCTCTTGAAGTTCGCACTTGGTAATATCCAAGAAAATATATTATGAGAACATACTCTCTAGAAATAATTCCACATATTCATGTGTCATTAGATATTCTTATCTATGACCATGTGTAATGATCCTTAAACATTAATATTATTATTAATGGTTTTCATGACTCACACACTTAGATGTATTGTCATAAACCATGATAATAATTATTCATAAGGAAGTTGGGTATGTCGGGTGTATCATGAATGATGTGTTATTAATTAATAAGTTGAGGAATTATTTTTCCCTTATTTATTAATGGAAGTTGATATATCAGTCATTTGATTGAAATAGAATCATCACATCAAATTCAATGGTCATGGTGTAACGAAGAGTTTATTTTGGATAGTCAAAGAAAGATGCATCATGCATATAGGTTGATGACATGGTTGTGAAACCATCATAATGAGATATTATGAAAAAGGGATTATATGAAACCTTGATCAATCATATGTGGTTATTTTCATTGAGACAATAACTTCTTTCTCTTTGGTGCCTTGACCCATTCCTTGACAGTAATCTTGGACTTTAGGAAAGACCGCCTAATGACATAAAGAAAGAATCCTAGAAGGTCACACACTAAGTTATTTAATTGATCTATATTAAATTATATTTGAATTTAATTAATGGAATACATATTATTGTCAAGATAAATGAATAATTTTATTCAGGATTAAATGATTACATAAATTAAATAAATATTTATTCGTAAGGTAATTTTTAAATTTCAGAGATATTTAATATATATATTAATTTATTTATTGGATGAAAAAGTATTCAATTAAATATTTATTTTGGTATTTGATAAATATTGATGAGGATTAAATATATGAATATCATGTATGTTGATAAATATTAATTTACATGAATATAAAATAATATTTATCATTCTTCTAGTTATCATGCATTGTGGAATAAAAATGATATTATTATTTTAATACATGACATAGGTTCATACATGGGTTTAACATTTTATTAAGGGAACCTATGCAAATAATTAAATTACAAACCCTTACCCTATGTTTATAAATAGACTACTAATATATTCTAAGAGAGGTTAATAGAGAATTGTTGCGCATAAAAAATTTCTCTCTAGAATCCTTTTATTCCTTCTCAAATCCTCTCAATAATGAGAAGATTAAGATAATTTATTCAAGATCATAGAAATATCAAGTAATCAAGGTGAAAAATTAAAGATAATCAGTCAATCTTTCTTGCACCCAATGATTTTACAGTGTTATTCAAAGATCATAGGAGCATGTGTGGATCACCACTATAGAGATTATACACTTCGGTCCTATGATCATAATGATGGATTACAGAAAAGTGTTTTGGATGATCACCATCTACCTTGACGAAAGATATTAAGAAAGATTTAATATTTATTCATATTTTATTAAATTAATTATTAATTTAATGTGAAAAGAACTTCTCTTGGTCTCAATGATCCTTTATTTATCAATATTATTTGGATTTTTTTGGTAATGACATTTACATCTTGCATAATATGTGAAGGATATGATTAATTTAGAAATTTTTGAGTTAGGATCGACCATGATAAGCACTTATATTGCACTAGGAACTATAAAAATGCTGCTCATTAGGTTTTATATTATATTAAATGTTTAATTAATTCCTTATAATATTTGAAAATATGAATCATGTATGATTATTATATACTAAAGATTTAACATATTAAATTGTACATGAAATGTATTTTTCTTATGTTCCATGTGGCATTAAATTGGTAGTATTATTTATGAAATTATGACATGTGACATGTACACAATATGTCATATTATTTCATTATTTATAATTAAAACTATACTGAGTAGTTCGAATAGGTACCCACCGAGTTACTTCTAAGTAAAATGTTGTGTACTATTTTATTGAATTTTAAATAAAATAAAATAGTTTATTTTATTTTAAATAAAAGTGGATGGGAATTTCCGGATGATTGGATGGAATAAGATAAAATTAATTAATTTATTAATAATATAATTAATTAGATTTATTCATACGCATTTTATCATACTAAAGAATGAATAGAAATGAATGTTATCTAGTTATTTTAAATGTGTATTTTTTGCATGTGTATAATCAAACATGATATTTGAACAGACCTATGTATGTGTTTATTTTATTTAATTCAATTTTATTGTATGGTTTTACAATTATTTATTATTAAATTAAATATGATGGCCTATGATTCATCCCTCCCTCTTTTATTCTATAGGACTTGCGTGTCCAAGGTTTTTTATGTAATTCCCCATAACCAATCCTTTGGTTCCCCTCACCCACATGTGATTTATACAATATATGTAGTAGAAGGATTATATAAAGACTCATGCAGTT
Organism: Viscum album; assembly: GCA_963277665.1. NCBI lineage: Eukaryota > Viridiplantae > Streptophyta > Magnoliopsida > Santalales > Viscaceae > Viscum > Viscum album. Next base: position 602,161,614 of record OY728142.1, read on the forward strand.
AGTTCAAGGAGGAGTCGAGGTAGAGGTAGTTCAAGATAGAGCCAAGATGAAACCAACACATGAGATACATTGGTGTACATGAGGAACACTGTAAATCATTCCATGAACTAAAAAAAGAGTTTTTCCTAGGGTTATAGGTTTATTTATAGTATGATCAATAAATCAACCATTAGATAAGCTTATGATAATTTTATTTATTTATTTATTTTATTTCTAACTTATGCATGATTTACTTTATGAATTGAAGGTCACGATCATATAAATAAAAGAACTAAAATACAAATACAGAATTAAAATAAATGGTTTATGTGTTAATATTTTATTATAACATAATTAATACATAAAGTAAAATCAAATTTATATTAACAAGACATGTTAATGAAAAAATGAAAAAATTTACACATAATAAACAAAATCCCTCAAGTTAATATTAAGTGATTAAGCCTTCCTTCATCTGAATTAAGAAAAAATCATAGTTAAAGTGTTAGTTCATCCTCTATTGGGGAAATTTTAATTTTTGATAAGTCTTAAATTATATAGTGGGATGGATTAATCAAATATGTATCTGGTTTAATGGCCTCCATCTTTTCTAAACAAATTTGGAGGTAAGTGCGGAGGAAATATGTGTTAGGATTTATATATAGGGGATTCCACTCCATGGTTAAAGGAGCTCCCAGTCAGTAGATGGAAATAAGAACTACCTAATTACTTTACTATAATTTATTTTTCTATTTGTGGATTATAATAAGGGAAATATGAATCCTTGACACTATAATGTCTACAATGATGAGACATTTTGAGTTCAATGGTGAGGGCCATATATACTTGAAAAAATATTTGGAGGTTTAATAAAATTAAAATTGTTATAATCTCACATAAAATGTAGTCAAGTGAAGTACTTATAATATAATATTATGTAATTGTAGTATAATGGAAATTTTTTCAACCAAATTATCCCTATGACAAATTTTTAGAAAGACCATATCCTTATTGATAGTAACTTCTAGGAATGGTTAAGATGCCTATGTTTAGTTTTTCATCATAAATAGAAATAATAATGATAGAATCCTCACTGCCTAATACATTTTCTAAGTAGGAGAGTGATTAGAAGTTCATTATCTATGATAAATGACTGAGTGATGTGGTCAATATTCTATTTTTAATGATTTTATCCATGTCTAATGAAATCATGAAGTCATGTGAAGACATGGGTTCGTATAGAATACTCTAGTATCTTCATAGTCTATATATAAAGAGAGATATATAGAAATAGTTTTAGATGAATATGACTCTGTTTTAGATCAAAATTGGAGATGGTGTGCTAAATGGGGCATTTATAGTCAAACTCATTAGATATATTGATCACATAGAGGTTCTAGGGTTTAAACTACATGGTGAATTGTGAATTGATCTCATCAATTCATCACTCCCTCAAATATTCTCTATATTTGTTATTATTTTAAATATGAACAACATATAGAAGTCACTCCCAGATCTTCTCACTCGACTTCTTCAAGTTGATAAGGATATGAATTTCAAAAATCCTTCTATCCTTATGGTGAATAAAAGAAAAGGTCAGATAAAGAGCTCTAAGTCCAAATATTCTTCAAAATGAACTTCCAAGAAGAGAAATATCAAGGGGAAAGTAATGAAATAAGATGATATCTTTTTATCATGTGGAAAGAAGCATCACTAGAAGAAAAAATGAACCCAAAAAAAGAATCAAGGGGAAGATTCAGGTGAATTTGTTATCATGTAAAATTTATATGTTTCTACTAATTAGGTATTATATAAAATATTTTGTGCTCAAATATATATTTAAATATAGGAATCAAGTAGATTTTAGAAAATTTCCCGAGGGTTGGTAGATCTACAAGCCTTCGATGAAGCATGACATGATGTTGTGGCTATTTGGGACTTCCAACTCACGTTTCCATTGAGAATGATATTAGTTTTCAAATATTGTTATTATGTGTCATAAGTTACTTAAAACACCATATATTAATCTAGACTTGATACAGATGAATTTATTTTCAAATTTGGGAATAAGTGTTACTTCATTTATAAAGAAATAATTTTTATTGTAATCTATATTTAAATAACAGTCTTAACATGTTTCATTACACAAACTAAGTCATGGAAATTGATAACGAGAATAGTTCACATGATTTATACCACACCTAATTATGGAATCACCATATAGGTAATTTAAATAATTTTTTGACCATATTACACCAAGATAGTTATTTATATTCCATTAAAATAAAACCACTTAGTGTATTTCATGTGTTTCTATAAGGAATAATGACCAAATCTCTATTTAGTGGAAAAGGTGAAAGGGCCACTGAGCTTATTGAGTTTGTTTAAACCAATGTGTGTAGACTATTTATAGTTGATGTAAGGGGTGGGTAATCATACTTCATAACTTTTTATAATGATTTATATATATATATGTGTGTGTGTGTATACTTAATGTGGTATAATTCAGATTCCATTAAGATATTAATGGTATATAAGAATGAAGTTAAGAACCATCTTGGTAAGAAGATTAAAAAACTATTCTCAGATCATGATGGAGAATATCTTAATCAAGTCTTCAGTTATTATTTACAGTAGTTTTGGATTATATCCCAACTCACTCTTCCTTATTAATCATAATATAATGGTGTAAGTGAATGGAGGAACTGCACCCTATTAGACATGGTGATATCAATGATGATCCATATGTGTCTTCCATTATCCTTTTATGGATACCCATTATAGAAAAAATCACACATTCTAAAATTATTTCTAGATAAAGTGGAAAATGATATTCCATATGAATTTTTGTATAGAAATACACTCTTGTTGTCATATGTCCATGTGTGGGTATGTGAAGCATTTTTAAGGCTATTACTAGAAAAAAACTTGCACCTTGATGAATTAAGTGTATCTTTATAGGATATCCAAGGAAATTAGGGGATAATACCTATATGACCCTTAAGATAATAATTTTTTGGTTGAGATACATCCCACATTACATGAGAATGATCATATCTCAAAAATAGATAGTGTGAGAAAGATTGAATTTGATGAAGTCGAGAATCAAGATACACAAGAGTTGCCACAATATCAGATCCCACAAATCCCGGTGGAAGAGAACATTCTAGAGAAAAAAGTACATCGTAGGAGTATAATAGAGGTTATAAAAACTGAATGATATGTTTTTTCTAGTCACTAAGTATAATGAATCATTATTAGTCAATAATACCGATCCTCTAACCTATAAGGAAGCAGTAAGTGGAAAAGATGTTTCCAAATGGAATGAATCTATGAATTCTAAAATGGATTCTGTATACCAAAACCAAGTCTAGATTTTGGTAGATCCTCCAAGGGATATAATTCATATTGTTTATAAATGGGTATTTAAAAAGAAACTATACATTTATGGAAAATTCAGTAATTATAAGGTATGACTGGTTGTAAAAGGGTTCAAACAACATAAAGGCATTGACTATGATGAAACATTTCCACTAGTTTCTATACTGAAATCTATCATAATTATAATTTCCATATCAGATTTCCATAACTATGGGATTTGGAAAATGGATGTCAAAAGAGTCTTCCTTAGTGGGAACCTTTAGGAAGATGTCTATATAACACAACCCAAAGGGTTTGTGGATCCAAAGGATGCCAACAATGTATGCAAGTTGCAGAGATCCATTAATGGATTAAAGTAAGCATCTAAGTCATGGAACATTTATTTTGAAGAGGTTATAATATAATTTGGTTTCATAAAGAATGAATATGATCCTTATGTCTATAAATGGTTTAGTGGGAGTGCATTCATTTTCCTAATATTTTATGTCGATGACATACTACTTAGTGGAAATAAGACACCGGTCTTATAGTATATTAAATCCTTGTTAAAAAAATGCTTTTCTTTAAAGGAAATAGTTGAAACAACATATATTATCGGGATCAAGATCAATATTGATAGATCCAAGAGGTTTCTTAGTATAATTCAAAGTACATAAATTGAAAAGATAATTAAATGATTCAAAATGAAATAATCCAAGAGGGGATTGTTTAAAGTGTCACATAACATTCACCTTTCTAAGAAAATGCATCCTTAAAAACATGAGGAAAGACCAAGGATGTAATACATTTCATATGCATAAGGTATTGAATCAGTTATATATGTTATGATATGTACTAGGATTGATGTAACCTATCCCTTAAGTATGGTAGGAAGATATCAAGATGATCCAGGTGATCACCATTGGATGGTAGTCAATAATATCCTTAAGAATATAATGCGAACTAAGGATTTGTTTCTGGTATATAGAGGATATTATGAGCTAGTCATCAGAGGATATGAATATTATAGTTTCCAAAAAGATTAATAAAACATGAAATTAAAGATGATATACATCTTCAATCAAAATGGAGGTGCTACGAGACGAAAGGGATCAATGAAATCTATAGTCACATATTTTGAAATGAAGTCTGAATATATTGTGATTTCTTAGGTAACTAAAGAAGAAGATTGGATATGCAACTTAATCCAATATTTTGATGTGATTCCTAGAAATCAAACTCTATTATGATAATACTACAACAATAAACATTTCAAATGATCCAAGATCACATTAATGAATGAAGCACATATGTCATAAATATCATCTCTTAAGGGATTTTTCTTGGTAAGGTGAAGTAATAGTGAGAAAAGTCTCTATGAAAGATAGTATAGAAGATCCCTTAATTAAAGAATTAACTTGGAATAAAAATGATCATCATATGAGGTCCAGTAGACTAAAATTATTTGGTAGTTGGATCTAGTCTAAGTGGGAGTCTATTAGAGTTAGTGTTCTAGAACCAAGTATATGTACTTTTGATTATATGTAGATTTAAATAAGTTAATATTAATTTAAATATATTATTTGATATCATTTATAATTATCCTTGAATTTAATGTAGTAATATCCTGGAGTATACGTCTCATTAAAATGGCATAGTAGTTATCCTATACGATAAGAACCTTGAAATTCCATAATGATGTTCTTAAACCTAGTCATATAGTCAGATAACATTCTATGATAGGGAACATAGCATGTTGACTGTTGGGTGTGAGTACTCATAAGTAGATGATACTTCTTCTTATGAAGTTCACTTTTGGTAATCTCCATGACGAGAGATTATGAGAACAAACCCACCAATATGATTTCCATATGTTTACGTGCCATTGTATATTTATATATTTAATTTTGTGTAATGGTCTTAATACATTAAGATTATTATTAATTCATGCCATGAATCATGCACTTAGATTTATTACTGTAAACCATGATGATTGGAGTTAATGATGAAGTTGGATATATTGGATGCATCATGAATTATGAGTTATTAATGAATAATTTTAGGAGGGATTTTTCCCTTCCATACCAATGGAAGTTGATATCTCATACCTTTGATTGAAATAGAACTATCACATTAAATTCCATGTCCATAGTGAAATGATGAGTTTATTTAAGATAGCTAAAGAAAGACATATCAAGCATACAGGTTGATGATATGGGTGTGCAACCTACTTGAGATATATTTTAAAAAAGGGATTATGTACACAGTGAGTTATCATATGTGGTTGTTGATGTTGTGACATTAAATTCTTTCTCTTGGATATCTTGACCTATTACTAGACAATAATATTAGAATTTAAGAAAGAATGCATATTTCTAAAGAGAAAGAATCCTAGAGGGTCACACACTAAGCATTTATGTTGATCTTAATAAAATTCTATTTGAATTTAATTATTGGACTAAATATTATTCTCAAGACTGAGGAATAATTTTATTTTAGATTAGTGGTTACATAAATTAAATGGATATTTATCGGTAAGATAATTGTTTAATTACACAGATATATAATATTTATTTATTTATTGAATGAATAAATAAATATTTAATTTATTTTGGTATTCAATAAATATAAAGGAGGAATAATGGACCAAAATTGAGTATGGTGATAAATATTAATTTATAAGCTTGTAAAATACTATTTTTCATTGATCTAGTTATCACACATTATAGAATAGAAATATTATTATTATTTTAATACATTTAATGGGATTTTACATGGGTTAAAATTTTATTAAGGGAACTTGTGAAATTAATTAGATTACTAACCCTGACCCTAGGTCTATAAATAGAACAAAAATACATTATAAGAGATGTTAATTAAGATCATAGTGCATAATGGATTTCTCCATAGAATCATATTCTTCATTCTCACATACTCCCAAGAATGAGAATACCAAGATAAATTTCTTCAATATCTAAGAAACATTAAGCAATCAACAAAAATAATGCAAGATTTTCAATCCGCTAGACTTGCAATTGGTGATTCATTGTTGTCATTCAGAGATCATAGAAGCATGTGTGGATCACTGCTAGGGGTATTCTACAATTGGATCCTAAAAGTGAAATGGTGAATTAACAAAAATGGTTTTAGATGATCAACATCTAATTAAAAGAAATATCTCAAGAATGAGGTATTGTTTATTCTGATTTAATTAAATTAATTCTTAATTTAACATGAAAAAGATCTTCTATTGGTTATGGTGTCCTTTCTTGGAAATATTGAATTGGAAAAAAATTTTTTGTTCATGTTGTTTATGCCTTGTATAATATGTGAATGATCCATTTAATTTTACCTATGATGAGTTGGGATCAACCATGATAGGCTCTTCCATTATTCCTTGAACCATTATAAAAGTTTTTCTTTCACCATATAATGTCACCAAATCTTATTGTATCTCCATGTTAATCATGTGCAACCAAACCTTAAATTCATCCTTTTTTCAGGAACATTTAGTAAATTTCCATTGACCCTATCGTAAACATTTTTTGTCCACATGCATGACATTAATAAAATTTATAACATAATAAAAATCTAATATATAAATTTTAAAAAAACTGATCTCTTTTTCTAACCAGTTTTCTTATGGCTTTTCAAAGAAGGTTTACCCAAAGTGGTGGGCATATCCATCACTTTCTCAAATAGTTGATCAATTGTTAGTAGAGATTATATTTTACCTTCTTCTAAATTATAATTTAATGATTTTTTCAAATATCAGTATTTATGTCACTGGGATAGAAATTTATTATGTCCTAGAAACACATTATTTAAGGAATGTTTCAATATAACTAAGTGTATACCTTGTTCATAAATAAGACACTATATCCTAACAAATTCAAATAAGTAGGAAAGTCATTTATCATCCCATAAAACATGGATCTCAACATGAAATATTAACTTCTAAAAGAATAATACAACATAACTCATGAATCACACATTAATTTCAGATCTTCGATCAATGGAGCCAAATAATAATAAATATCATTACTTAGTTGTTTTGGTTCTGATATAAGTAGATTAACATAATGTATTTTTTCTTTATGCATAACCAAAATGGAAAGATATAATTTAACAAAATAACTAGATATGTACTACGAGTGCTTCTTTGTAAACCAAAATGATTCACTCTATCCATAAATAGTGAAATATAAAGGTTTCTTGGATCATTTAAAAATTTAGGATACTCATGATCAATTTTCATATACCAAGGAGAGTCTAGTGGGTGATGAAGTTTCCCATCATTATTTCTTGTATCTGCATGCCACATCAACTTCCATATAGTACACTAACATACATATAGGTTCCTAAACCTTGGAATGATTAAAAAGTAACTCACAACTTCCAAAGGACTTGATTAATCTTTCTTGTATCGGGACGAACCACACTTTGGAAAATTTTTAAGTGATTCACAATCTTTTAGAAACTGTATACAGTCATTTTCACAATAATGTATTCTTTTAGAGATCATACCCATTGAATATAGCATTATTTTAGCATCATATGTTTAATAAGGATGCTAATCATCTACCGGTAGTATATCATTCAAGAGATAAAATAGTTTAGTAAGTTGGGGTTACTCTATATGTTTCTATATTTTATATTATATAGCTTTATTATGGATGAAAATATTGTATTTTTAGTACAACTAGCATATAATGACATCTTTTCAAAGCTCTTTAACTTCTGAAATAGTTTTTGAAAATTATAAAGTTCATCTTCAACTGTCATTGTTATTTCCTCAATATGATCTTAATTAATGTTCACACCTATAATCATATCTTTGATACAGTCTTTATCACCATTCACGCATATAATCATATCAGATGATCCACAAAACATAGCGTTATCCCAATCACTAACTATATTCAGTTCAACCCCATGTTTATTTCAAAATTTATAACTTTTATCCATTTCATGATAAATCAAGGGTTATTCCAATTCCTCTAGAATAATTAGTCTTGAATAACAACAATGTAAAAAACATATAAAGGATTTGAGAAGGGTCATATGCATGAACTTTTGAAAACATGATGAACTCTTTAACCCCATCTTCTTACTCTTTTTTCATATGATTGGAATCCATTCATTTTCGATTCACATCCATCATATTTGATTTAGTAATATTCATATTTCAATAAATAAATAAATACACATAAGGTAGAAGATTAGAATCCTAAAAGGATATTCTTTATATATACACACATATAGTCATAATATTTGATATAAATTGTCATTGTGTCAATAAATTGTTAGAATATATAAAGACTAAGAATTATATGAATTTAAAGTACTATAACGATTTTTTTATCACAAGATGTTTCATATCATAAATAATTCTCTTTTTTTGAAATGGATTCATCAAGGGAGATAATTCAGTCCCTGTCATTATCAATGTTCACAAGATACCTATGGGTTTCTAAATCTGGATAAGTTTTTTGGTATATATAATAAGATTTCACTATCAAAACATATATAAAAACTTAGTTATTTTTCACAATGTCTTCACAGTGTTTGAAACAAAGTAATCCCATAAATTATAACTATTAAAATTTTAAATCTATTAATGCCATCATATTTGAATTCTTCATTTGGTAATAATGAAAATAACAATTTTAATATGCCATTAGATTTTCAAAATTGTTAAGATTGTGGGTAGAATGGGAAAAATGATTTCTTTAACCAAAATAACCCAAATTTTAAAATTTTAAAAACATGAAGAGGATGTATTTAATAAAAAAAATGAGTAATGAAATTTATAAAATAAATAACCTTGTTATAAAAATTATAATAACTAATGTTTTAAAAAATTTAAATTAAAAAAGGGAATTTTTAAATTTTGATTCACCTGTAATTAAAAATAATGTAAATTTTTAAAATGAAGTTTAACATTATTGGGTGAATAATATTAATTATAATGGGAAAAGTGTTTATAATTTTTCTAGGTAGATGAGAATTGAGTAATTTTAAGTGTTTTGTCTCAATTTGAAATCACTGATTAACAAATGTTGATAATTCTTAAACTATATGAAATGTAAGTAGATCTATTGATTTTTTTGGATAAACAGATAAAACATAAATTAGATAAGAAACCACATAATTCAATGGCATAAAATGTATTAGTTTATTTTGCTCTGTGATTTCTTTTGTTTTTGTTGTGGGCTGTTTTCCATGCCCATCCCCATCTTCCATGTTATAATTTTTCTTTTAATAAATGGGATAAGGTATTTAAACCTTATCTCAGACCATTTAAATAAACATATTGAAAATATTAAAACTTAGTAAATAAATACGTATAAATAATTATTAAAAAATGAATAAATTCCAAAAAAATTAAAAAATAATAAATATTAAAAATGAATTAATAATATTAAATGAAAGTATATGAAAATTGAATAAATTAAAAAAATATTTTAAAATTGATTTCGTAACATTAATTACATGAATTTTGAACACAAATAAAAAAGAATAAAAATGAAAAAATAAATAATATTAATTATATAAATAAAAAAATTATTTAAAATAAATTATATTGACCATACAAAAATATTAAAATTAAAAATCATTTAAATAAATCAATAATATAAATTTTAAATTTATTAAAAAAACTAAAACTTAATAAATAATATTGAATAAACATTAATCATTTAAATTACAAATATATTAAAAATATTAAAACTTAGTAAATAAATATATATAAATTTTAACAATTGAATAAAATCCTAAAATATTAAAAACTAATAAATATCCAAAATGAAAAATATAATATTAAATGAAATTATATTAACAATGAATAAATATTTTTTTTAAATTAAAAAATATATATTTAAAAAACAGTCAATTCATAACATTAATTACATGAATTGAAAATACGTAAAAAATGAATAAATAAATAATATTATTTATATACATAAAAAAATTGTTAAAATTAATTTTATTAAGTACACAAAAACATTAAATTTAAAACTAATTTAAATAAATTAATTATAAAAATTTCAAAAATTTCAAAAATATTAAAACTTAATAAATAAAATTGAATAAATATTAATCATATAAATTAAAAATGTAATGAAAATATTAAAACTTTGTAAATAAATATGTATAAATTATAAAAAATGGATATATTTTAAAAATATTAAAAGTTAATAAATATCTAAAATGAAAAAATAGTATTAAATGAAAGAATATTGAAAATCATTAAATAAAACTAAATAAGTTACAAAAAAATATTTTAAAAAATTAAATACATATCATTAATTACATGAATTGTAAACATATAAAAAATGAATAGAAATGAATAAATAAATAATATTAAGTATATAAATAGAAAAATTATTAAAAATGAATTATACTGACTATAAAAAAATATTAAAATTATAATTCATTTAAATAAATCAATTATATAAATTTCAAATATATTGAAAATATTAATACATAATAAATAAAAATGAATAAATATTAATCATTTAAATTAAATACATATTGAAAATATTAAAACTTGGTAAATAAGTATGTATAAATTTTAAAAAATGCATAAATTCCAAAAATATTAAAAACAAAGAAATATCCAAAATGAAAAAATTAATATTAAATGAAAGAATATTAACAATGAATAAATAAAATTGAATAAATCACAAAAAAAAAATTTAAAAAAATGTGAATTCATAACATTAATTACATGAATTGAAAACACATAAAAAATGTATAAGAATGAATAAATAACTATCAAAATTGAATATATTATAAAAATATTAAACGGATAAATATTAAAAATGAATAAATATTAAAAATGAAAAAATTTGAGAAAATACTAAAAATGGAGAAATTTTTAAATTGAATAAATAATATTAAATGAAGAAATAGACATACACATTACATACATACACATAGACATACATGTACACATGAACATGCACATGCACATGCACATACACATACACATACACATACACATACACATACACATCCACATACACAGACACACACATACACATACACAGACACACACACACACACACACACACACATACACATACACATGCACATGCATATACACATACACATACACATGCACATGCATATACACATACACATACACATACATACACATACATTCATAACATGTACATACACGTACACACATGTATACACATACACATACATACACATCCATGAACATACATACACATACATATACATACATACACATACATATGCATACATACACATACTACCAAAACATACACATGCCACATAAACACACACACACACACATGTCATAAACACACACACACGCACATATACATACACACATACATGCACATACATCCATACATACACGTACATATGCACACACATATGCACATACATATACACATACATGTGCACATACATGAACATAGATACATACATACACATTCACAAAACACACACACACACAACACAACACATATATATACACATACAACACATATATACACGCACATATAGATGTACACATACTTCCACATACATACACATGCATACACATACATACAAATTTATGTACATATATTTGATATTATTTAATATGAATATAAATATATAAATTCAAATATGAACTATTTAAATAATTACATTTTTTCTATATTTATATAATTGTTTAAATAAAATAATAATATATTATTTAGCTGGGGTGTTGACCAAGTGGTAAGCCAACCCCATCAAACTACATGAGGTCGGTGGTTCAACCCCCAATGGTCCTAATTTAATGGGGATTTTTGAAGGTACTATAGAATCATGGTAGCAGCGGTGAACACTGTAATGATAGGTACTATAGTAGTACTATTCATAGAATAGGCCTTTTGAAAAAAAAGCGTCGTTGGGCCTAGAAAAAGGGATTTCAAGCAATAGGGCCTTTGGCCCATCATGTTTTAATGGGCCTATGATCCACTGGGCCTTCGAGTCATGTAAGGGTAACCTATCAACCTAATTAAAAAGAGGGGTTTCTTTCCTTAATAAAAATGGGCCTCAACCCCAACCTGTTTCTTAAATTAATATTATTATATATTCATATTTATAAATATTTTTTGTAATTAATGTATATAAATAAACTATTAAAAAAATTAATTATTAATATAAATTTGATGATTTTTTATATATAAAATTATGAAAATTTTTGATAATAAATTTTTATTATATTATAGTTATATAAATCTTATTTCCATGGAGTCTATACTTGAGTGGTAAAGGATCCTTCTTGGTATCCAGGAGATCCTAGGATCAAAACCTATTGGGTGTAGGTATTATTACAATACCATGTAGGTAATGACACAAACATGATGCAAGATAGTGGTGACATAGACATGACGTAGGCATGATGTTAATGGTTCTGGGTGCAGCAGAATCGCGGTTGGGATGACACCCAACTTTAATTTTTACCATGATCAATGATTATTCTGGGATCAATATGACGATGAAAGCCAGTCTCCATAGAATAAAATCAATTATTTAGATAAAGAAGTAAGAGGCCCAAAACCTTTATAGAGGATCTTGCACATCATGTTTATAATTAATTTAATTCATTTCATAAAGAAAAAAAATACCTGGATCTTTGGTATTTTCTTCATTGATGATGTTTATCATCCGGAATAATCCTTCTAGATTATATCGTTGCGCTTTCAAGGATCCAGACTAGAATCCCTCTAACGGTGATCCAAACGTACTCCGATGGCCTCCGATCAACACCACTTGTTCTATGGGTGCTAGAGCGGTGAAGTGAGTGTCCTGTGTTGGTCGTTCTTGATCGCTTGTTCTTCAGACTTGAATAACATCACTCGTTCTTGAGAGGGACAGGAAGAGGATTCAAGGGAGAAATTGTATATCTCAATAATTCTCAATTCACTGAGTGTGTGATACGGTACACAGAACAATAGACATACGTGTATATTTATAGACATGAGGCTTCATTTAAATTATTTAATTGCATAACAGTAATTAAATACATTCATAACCATAGAGAAAACCTATTCTATTAATAATAATACTGTGTAATTATTTATGGTGTGCCAACTTGCACAAAATATAATTATAAATAAAATTAGGAGTTACAAAATAATAACAACATTATTTTAATTTGTGCCAACTAGTTAAATAATTATTTACCATCTTGCAAATAATTATTTTACTACTAGACCATCCTTGGTCCGCTCAAACTCTACTTCCATTTATTTTACACCCAAATAAATAAATAAATAATTTATTCTCTTAAATAAATATTTTATTTATAAACTAGTAAATAAATATTTATTAAATGTTCAATAAAATAAATATGTATATTTTACCCACAATCCGGTGAATAAGTATTTATTTAATTTATGAAATCATTTTAACTTGAATAAAATTATTCCACTATCTTGAGAATAATAATAATTAATTAAATTCAAATATAATTTAACTAAGACCACCAGAAACACTTAGTGTGCGACCCTCTAGGATTATTTCTCATTTGAATTTGGCGGGTTTGCTTAAAGTCTATGAGTACTGTCTAGTAGTGGGTCAAGGAACCTAAGAGAAAGAATTTAAAGTCATGACAATGAAATCCACATATGAACGCTCACTTTGTAATATAATCCCTTTGTCACAATATCTCATCAAGCAGGTTTCATGATAGTGTCATCAACTTTTATGCTTGATACGCCATTCTTTGACTACTTGAAATAAACTTATCGTTACACCATGGCCATTGAATTTAGCGCGACAATTATATTTCAATAAAAGGGCCGAGATATCAAATTCCATAAATGGAAGGGAAAAATCCTTCCTAGACTTATCCATTAATAACACGCCACTCGTCACGCACCCAACATACCCTACTTCCCACCAACTGTCTGTATGACAATTTTCTTCAGTAAATCAAACTGTACAAGTCATGACATGTATTAATGATAATAATAAAGTCTAAGTATCATTACACATGCTTGCAGATAGAAATATCCGATGACACCAAAACATGCAGAATTCCTACAAGAGGGTCCGTTCTCATAATCTCTTATCATGGAGATTATCAAGCACGAATTTCATGAGAGGAAGTTTCATCTACTTACGAGTACTCGCACCTGACGGTCTGCATGCTATGTGTCCCATCATAGTATGTCATTAAACCATAGAACTATATTTAAGAATATTTTTATATCATTTCAAGGTTCTCATCATAGCGGGGAACTTCCATGACTTTATCAGTTCAACAAATACTCTAGGACATTATTACATCGTAGTCATGCAGAACAATGAATAATATGTAATAAGATGATTAATATTTAAATACATTAAATATACATATAATCAAAGTACAACCAGTTGGTTCTAGGACACCAACTCATATAGACTCCCACTTGGATTGGAGCCAACTTCCTATAACTTTCAGTCCGCTAGACCTCATATGATGATCATGTTTCTACTGAGTCAAGGTTTTAGTCAAGGGGTCCGTCACATTATCTAATATGAAAATACTACTCACTGCAACTTCACCTCTATGATAAAAATCCCTCAAGATATGATACTTCTAAAGTATGTGCTTCGTCCGCTAATATGACCTTGGCTATTTTGCGAGAGCCACCGCTACTGTATCATCACAGTACAGTGTGATGGGATCTTTAATGTTAGGTATCAAATATAGCTCATGGATGAAGCTTCGCATCCAAACTGCTTCTTTAGCTGCCTCATAAGATGGGATATACTCAGACTCTACTATATAATCCGCGAACACACTCTGCTTTGAGATCTTCCAGCTCACTGTACCTCCATTCAAAGTGAATCTGTATCCTGTTTGTGACTTCATGTCATCTTGAACTGTTTGGAAACTAGAATATGCATATCCTCTGATGAATAGTTCCTCATCTCCTCCATAAACCAGAAACAAATCCTTAGTATGCCTCAGATACTTTAGGATAGTCTTTACTACCATCCAATGGCGATCACTTAGGTTAGCATGATATCTTCCTACTTCACTCAGTGCGTAGGAGACATCCAGCCTAGTACATAGCATGGAATACATGACTGACCCAATCTCTGATGCATATGGAGTCCTTACCATTATCTTTCTTTCCTCATGTGTCTAAGGACACATTTTCTTGGAAAGATGAATGCCATGTGATGATGGAAACAATCCCCTATTGGATTGTTTCATACTGAATCTCTTCAGTATCTTATCAATGTATGAACTTTGACTTAGGCCCAACAATCTCTTGTATCTATCATAATGAATCTTGATCCCAAGAATATATGCTACCTCTCCCAAGTCCTTCATATAGAAGCATTGATTCGACCATGCCTTAACAGGCTATAAGACTGGTATCTCATTTCCAATAAGTAATATGTCATCAACATATACAATTAGGAAAATTACTACACTCCCACTAAACTGTTTTTAGACACAAGGCACACATTCATTCTTGATAAAACCAAATTTCATTATGGCTTCATCATAATGAATGTTCCATGACCTGGATGCTTGCTTTAATCCATAAATGAATTTATGCAACTTGCATACCTTGTTGGCATCCTTTGGAGTCATAAACCCTTCAGGTTGTGTCATGATGACATCTTCTTGAAGGTTCCCGTTATGGAAGGATGCTTTGACATCCATTTTCCATATCTCACGGTCATGGTAAGTGGAAATGGACAATAGAATTCTGATGGATTTTATCATTTCAACTGGTGAAAAGGTTTTATCGTAGTCAATTCCTTGATGTCGTTTGAACCCTTTTGCAACCATTCGTGCCTTATAGGTACTGAATTTTCATTCTATTTCCAGTTTATTCTTGAATACCCATTTGCAGCCAATAATATATACATCAACTGGAGGATCTACCAAAATCCATACTTGGTTTTGGTATATGGAATCCATTTCATAATTCATGGCTTCTTTCCACTTGGAAAAATCTGTGCCACTTACTGCTTCCTTGTAGGTTAGTGAATCATTATTATCAACTAATAATGATTCACCATCCTTAGTGACTAGAAAACCATACCGTTATGGTCCTCTAACCT
The DNA here is from genome assembly GCA_963277665.1 of Viscum album. Lineage (NCBI taxonomy): Eukaryota > Viridiplantae > Streptophyta > Magnoliopsida > Santalales > Viscaceae > Viscum > Viscum album. Next base: position 602,178,036 of record OY728142.1, read on the forward strand.
ATATTGTCCTCCTACGTAGTTCTTGTGTCTCTGGAACAATTCTTTCTTCCACGAGGATTTGTGGAATCTTCTCTTGTACCAACTCTTGTGTACATTGAGCCTCAACTTCATCGAAGTCTATCTCGCTCCCACTATCTCTTTTGGAGATGTGATCCCTCTCAAGTAACATGGAATGTCTTTCCACTATAACTTTTTTTTCTAAGGGTTTGTATAGGTAATATCCCCTTGTTTCCTTGGGGTATCCTATAAAGGTACACTTTGTGCCTTGGGGTGAAAGTTTGTTACCTGAAGATACATTGACAAATGCATCGCTTTCCCACACATGTAAATTCAATAACATGGCTTTCTTTCCACTCCATAACTCATATGGAATACCATTTATCAATTTAGTTATTACTTGGTTTACTATGTTCATTGTTGTTTGTAACGCATATCCCCAAAAGGATAGTGGAATATTGAAATGACTCATCATTAATCTCACCATGTCTAATAGGGTGTGGTTCCTCCTTTCTCTCAAAACATTCCACTAGGGCATGTTAGGAGGATTGAGTTGGTATAGGATCCCAAAATACCATAAGTAATCAATGAAGTCTTGATTAAGATATTCTCCACCTCAGTCTGAGCAGAGTTTCTTAATATTCTTACCAATCAGGTTGTCAACATCATTCTTCCATTCTTTGAACTTATCAAAAGAAACTGAATTATACCTCATTAAGTAGATATATCCATATCTACTAAAATCATCAGTAAAAATTATGAAGTATGAGTACCCTCCCCTTGATTCAACTAGAAATGGTCCACACACATCGGTATGAACCAATTCAAGAAGCTCTTTTTTTTCCTTTCATCTTTCCTACTAAACGGGGCTTTGGTCATTTTGCCTTGTAAACATGCATGACATACACCAAGTGGTTTTATTTAGAAAGAATCTAAATATCCATCTTGATGTAACTTTGTCAAGCGTTTGTCGTTTACATGACTTAGACAGTGATGCCAATGTTCAGTGTGGTATGATTCATGTGAAGTATCTTTGCTATCGATTGTCATTACTTGGTTTGTGTAATCCAACACGTAATGACTGTTGTATAAGTGTTCACTACCAAAACAAGTTCTATCTATGTAAAAGAAGAAACATTCATTTCCAAATATGAAAAAAGTCCATCTGTATCTAATCTGGATACATAAATAACGTTTTTTAGTAACATATGACACATAATAACAACCCTTTAACACCAAGATCATCCCAGTTGGCAACAAGAGGTGGTAGTCCCCGACAGCTCCAATAGCAATTCTGGCTCTGTTGGCTGCTCATAGATCTACCTCCCCTCAGTCAATATCCCTAAATCTACTTGGTTACTATATTTGGATACATATGTGAGCACCACAATATGTATCTAATACCCAATTTATAGAAACATATATATTTAATTCGATAAAAAATGCACATGAAACTTCCCCTTTATTCTTAGGCTGGGTGAAGTTCTTCTTCTAGTGGCCTTTCTTTCCACATGCGAAACAAATAGAATTGTCTTTCCTTTCCTCCCATTTGATCTTTCTTTTCTTGGAAGGTCATGAAGAAACTTTGGGATTAAAGCTCTTCGCCTTCCCTTTCCTCTTATTCACCATAAGGACATAAGGCTTTTCACGCTCCATATCTTTGTCCACTTGGAAAATGAGGATAAGATAATCAAATAGAGACTTCTAAATGTTGTTCATATTGAAATTGACAACAAAGTTGGAGAATATCTAAGGGAGTGATGCGAGAATGAGATCAGTGCCTAGTTATTCGGGGATTTTAAACCCTAGAACCTCCAGGAATTCAATGAAGCCAACGAACTTGACTACATGAGGCCCTGTTGGGGCACCATCTCCACGATTACTCTGAAAGAGTGCTTTGGAGATCTCAAACCTTTACTATATTTCTCTCTCATGGTAAAGACTATGGAGGTTCTCGAGCATGCTATAAGCATCCATGTTTTCATGAGACTTCATGAGCTCACTAGACATTGATGATAGCATCAAGCATTGAACGTCAACCGCATCATTCAAATGTTTCTCATAGACCAGTAAATACTCACCACTTGCCTCTTTGGAAAGAGTAATAGGTAATTCTAACTCCAACACATAAGACACCCGTTCATGGCGTAGGATAACCTGGAGGCTTCTAAACCATTCCATGAAGTTACTACCGGTGAGGATGTTGTCTTTATCCAGAATTGATCATAGGGATAGTGTGGTTGAAGAGCTTGTCATTTTTATTCTATAATTAAAAGATCAGGTCAGTAGTACTTTCTTGATTACATTTATGGGAAATAATAAATTAATTTCATTAAGTCTCCCACTATTTTATGAAGTCCCAATGGCCCTTACCATTGAACTTGGAATGTCCATTTTCCATGACATTCTAGTGGCAAGGATCCATATTCCCCTTTACATAACCCCAACAAGGGTTTGTCAAGATTTTTGAAGGTATTTAGGTAGGCAGGTCTTTGCCAACTATGGGCTTTCGGCTCCTTGATCTGTTGAGTGGAATCCCCAATCCTGAAATCCTAACTTTGGATTTACTCAACTCTTGCCTCCAATATTACAACAAGTATAGCAAGGGATACTCCTCTTGAAGTAATATGGTTAATTCAACCCTAAACCTTTCATAAGGGATTTCTGTATAAAAATAAGTGTCCCAACAAGGGTTGGTCAAACACATTGTTTTTTTGATTTTTTCCCTTAATCAAGTAACATAAGGCTTGGTATGAATTAATATTTTATTTGAGGGATTTTTATATCTTATGCGTGAATTTATTATTATCATTATCACATGCTTGTTAATATTAAGTTGAACTTACTTAAGTGATTAACCATGTCTTGATAATATTTACACATAATATTGGTTTATTTTAGTTCCATCTTGCATGCTTTTTTAATTCATTAATTATGTGATAGTGACAACACATCCACAATGATAAACCATGCAACTAACTGAAATAAAATAAATAAAAAGGAATGATCATGAGCTTTTATAATGGTTAGTTTATCTAGTGGTTGATAAAATAACCCTAAACTAGGGGAGAAACACCTTGAACCTTTTGGGTTTGTGTTCACAGATTTCCACCTGTCCACTTTTGTATATCCTGGGATTGGTTTCGTCTCAGCTCCTATTTGAACTGCCTCCTCTAGCTTGCGAGTTCCATCCATTACATATACTTTTAAACCCACACACAGGTGTGGAGTAAAAAGGGGGGTTTACATAAAAGAAACCATGGGAACATAGGTCCTACATATTAATGAGGAGTAATAGATTTCATTCCAACAATTAATTTAATAAATAAATTAAAAGGAAACCAATCACATACAAAGGTATTGGTTTAGCTCATAATCATCCATACATGCAATGATATTTACGCAAAAGTAAAACTAGCATTCAATTCTTTAATTGTTCTTATTGAAGATAAATCATGCTCGAATCAATTAATTATCATCTATAATTAATCAATCCTTCTATCTTAAACCATTTTCCAAATTTCCTTGAGATTCTCATCCATAATAATTTTAAAAAAATAAATTCATTTAAAATTATCTTTGTACGTAACATATACCTTGGAATAAACATAGTGAATTCCTATTCATAACTACCAAATGAGTAGAAATGAAGATTACATAGATATTAAATTTAACAAATATACATAAAACACTTATCACATATTGTACCTCATCTTTACGCCCGCATGATGGTACAAGTCTCAAGGGTTTTTATAATATAATAATAAATTTTAATAAATCTATGTAATTTGGATGAGTATACAGTGTGTAGTTCCAACTACATGGTGTGTAATATTGTTCACTGTCCATCCAAAGTATACGCCCGGGGAAACAACGTGTGAGTGTACTTTGAAAATCTTTGGGGTACACGGTGTGTCTAGTGGGATACACGCCGTATAGTTCCTTGTTACATGGTCTCCACTCGGGCCAGCCATGTATGGGGTACAAAGTCTAACCCTAACTTGAAGGGACTACACGCCGTGTCCAGTGGGCCACATGGTGTGTAATACAGAAACCACGTTCCACCTATTCCTAGTCAACACACAAAGTCATTAAGACTTAGAAAAAGTCCAATGACACAACTTGGTTTGGTGGACTAGACCAGGTGCATTGAACCTTGACTACACAGCTTGTACTGATAAATACACACCATGTGTTTTGGTGTTGAATGGGAAGGAACCTTTGGCACCTCCAGATGAGATCCACTGTTTTATTTTAATCAAAATTAAAAGAAAAGATCGTTTCTGTAAGGTGAACAAGAAATGAAAGAGGTGGAAAATATATCGAGATTCAGATTTGCAGAATGATTAACTTGAATTGAAAAAACTAAATTATTAAATGTGTAAATCATAAAAAAAAATTTAAATAATTATAAACTAGGATGTAACTGCTCTAATACCACTTGAAGGCTCCGGGAACAGCGGAAGCGTAGTTGGGATGACACCAAATTTTAATTTTTACCATGATCAATGATTATTCCAGGATCAATACGATGATGAATTCTAGCCTCCACAGAATATAATCAAAGATTTATATAAAGAAGGAAGAGTCCTATAACCTTTCGAGAGGATCTTGCACATCATGTTTATAATTAATTTAATTAATTTTCTAAAGAAAAATAATACCTGGATCTTCATTATTTTTTTCTTCGATGATGTTTATCATTCGTAATGTCCTTTCTAGATTATATCATTGTGATTGCAAGGATCCAAACTAGAATCACTATAGAGGTGATCCACATGTGCTCCGATGGCCTCCGATCTACACCACTCATTCTTCGGGTTCTAGCGTGGTGAAGCGAGTGTCTTGTGTTAGTCATTCTTGATCTCTTGTTCTTCAGACTTGAAGAACATATTTCATTCTTAAGAGGGATGGGAATAAGATTTGAGAGAGAAATTGTTTAGCTCAACAATTCTCAATTCACCGAGTGTATGGTTTGTACAAGGAACAATAGACGTACCTGTATATTTATAGACCTGAGGCTTATGTTACAATATTTAATTGGATAACAAAAATTAAATACATTCATAACCTTAGAGAAAACCCATGATATTAATAATAATACCCCATTATTATTTATGGTGCGCCAAATTGCACAAAATGAAGTTATAAATAAAATTCTACATCACAAAATAATATAAGCGTTATTTTAATTTATGCCAACTAGTTAAATAATTATTTACCATCTTGCAAATAATTATTTTACTATCAGAACTCCCTTGGTCCACTCGAACTCCACTTCCATTTATTGAACACCTGACTAAATAAATAAATAATTTATTCTCTTAAATAAATATTTTATTTAAAAACTAGTAAATAAATATTTATTAAATGTTCAATAAAATAAATATATATATTTTACCCACAATCTAGTGAATAAATATTTATTTAATTTATGAAATCATTTTAACTTGAATAAAATTATTCCACTATCTTGAGAATAATATTTATTAATTAAAATCAAATATAATTTAACCAATACCACCAGAAACACTTAGTGTGTGACCCTCTAGGATTATTCCTCATTGGCATTAGGCGGGATTTCCTAAAGTCCAAGAGTACTGTCTAGCAATGGTTTAAGGAACCCAAGAGAAAGAATTTAAATTCACAACAATGAAATCCACATACAAATGCTCACTATGTAATAAAATCCCTTTGTTGTGATATCTCATCAAGCAGGTTTCATGATAGTGTCATCAACTTTTATGTTTGATACATCGTTCTTTGACTATCTGAAATAAACTCATTGTTACACCATGGCTATGGAATTTCACGCAACAGTTCTATTTCAATCAACGGGTCGAGATATCAACTTCCATAAATGGAAGGGAAAAATCCTTCCTCGACTAATCCATTAATTACACGCCACTCATGATGCACCCAACATACCCTAATTCTCGCCAAATGTCTGTGTGATGGTTTTTGTCAGTAAATCAAAGTGCACGAGTCCTAAAACATATTAATGATAATATTAAAGTCAAAGGATCATTACACATTCTCACTGATAGAAATATATGATGACACCAAAACATGCAGAATTCCTTCTAGCAGGTCTGTTATCATAATCTAATGTCTTGGAGATTATCAAGCGCTAACTTCAGGAGTGGAAGTCTCATATGCTTACGAGTACTCGCACCTGATGTTCTACATGCTATGGGTCCCATCATAGTATGTCATCCAAATGTATAACTATATTTAAGAATATTTTTATATCATTTCAAGGTTCTCATCATAGCGGGGAACTGCCATGACCTTATCAATGAAACAAATACTCTAAGACATTATTACATCATAGTCATTCAGAACAATGAAAAATATGTAATAAGATGATTAATATTTAAATACATTAAATATCCATGTAATCAAAGTACAACCAGTTGGTTCTAGGAAAAAAAATCTTATAGATGCTGCAATGGGCTTTCAGGTCATGTAATGGGCTTCATGCCCCCTGGGCCTACCGACCATGTACCAAATCAATAAGGCTTGATGGGTGGGCTATCCCTAGTGGGGGGGGGGGGGCATGGATTACCTTTTTAGTCTGTGTGTGTGGTATGTGTGTGTGTTTAAATGTAATTATACCCACAAACACCTAATATATATATATATATATATTATTTAAAAATATATAAATATTCTACATTAAAAAAAGCATTGACAAAAGGAACCCTTTTATCATCACTTTTATCCAACAGTAATAAAAGTCCACTCTTTATTAGTGTTTTTATTGATCACTAATAAAGGTTAGTGGTGAATATCAAAATATAAGTATTAGTATCCATAACCTATCAAAAATCCATGTATCCAAATCCGAATAAGGTATCATAAGGTCCAATGATTTTCATAACCGAAGATGATAACTTGGGAAAATATTGATTTCTAGATAATTATCACTATAACAGTTGTAATAATTTTATTTAAATATTAACATTCCAAAATTAATTATTCACATCATTATAGAATTTAAATTATAATGACTAAGTAAAATAAATTTATTTTGTAAAATAAATTAATAAAAATATAATTATCACGAATTTATATAACTGGTTACAAAAATTATCAGACCATATATCCCCCCTTATTCTCTATAAATACTTAATCTATCCATATATTTTATTATTAGATTTTTAATCATGGATTGTGATTCCCCCTTTATTTGGGGGGGGGGGGGGTGGTGGTGGCTAGGTACTTGGTGGCCCACTCAATCAAACCCACTAGTAGTGAAATGAAGTAGGAGGGTCTAGTAGCAACCTATAAATGGGTAGCTTCCCCAATGGTTTTATCATATTCATCTTTAGCATCGCATCTTCTCCCATCCAATTTGTATTTGTGTGGAATTTTTTAGGTTGTTTCCCTACATATTCAAGAGAGATAATTACAAGGTATATTCTCTTTGTAATTTTGAGGGATTGCATTCTCACTTTTACCCATAGTAAAATCCTTCTATTTTCCCATGGGTTTTTACCCCTTTCTTGGGGGGGGGGGGGTGGGGTTCCACATTACATATAGTGTCATTTATTTTCACATTTTTACACTTTATTTTATCTTATAATTATCACTTCACTAGTGGGACAATCATTTTCATTCCCAACAAGTGGTATTAGAGGAAGGTTCAGCCGGATGTTTTTCACTTTTTCAGTGTAGGTTATGAACTAATGGAGTGTCTAGATGGTGGTGAGATTTGAGGTCAAAAAATTAAATGGGAATAATTTTCTATTATGGATAATTAAGATGACTGTAGTGTTGTGGAAATATAATTGTCTAGAGATGATTGGTGAATATTCAATAGGTGTGATAATGGAGAGTGGTTCTAGTGGGATCCAAAACCACAGAAGGTCCAAATCAAGGAGTAATGAGAAGAATGTATTGTGTTATAATTGTGGAAAGAAGGGTAATGTCCAGAAGGAAAATTGGAATAAGTGGAGTTCTGTAAAGAGATCTTAAGGAAATGTGGTTAGTACTTATGATAATGATGATATACTAGTAAATGAAGTAGATACAACTACTAGAGATAGAAAATATCTCAATGAATCATAGATAATTGACTCAAGAGTAAAATGGTATGTTAAATCTTGATGGGAATGGATTTCTCAATGTAAATCTATCTCGGAAGGACTTGTGTACATAGAGAATGATTACATATTGAATATTTATGGAGTTGGTACCATAAAACTAAATATTCATGATGGAATAGTATGATCCATCCAAGGAGTATACCATTAAAGGACATGAAGAATAATATAACGCATTTGGGACAATTTGATGATATAGATGCAACACTCACACTGATAATGGAGTGATGAAAATTTTGAATGGATTGATTATGGTGATGATGGTGGAGAATATATCAAAGTAACTATATGTCCTTTTGGGTGAAACGTATAAGGAGGTAAAGATAGTTTTTGAATCAAATAACTTGAAAGAAGTGTTGATGATGTTATGGAATCAAAAGATTGGTTATATGTTTGAACAAGGACCAAATATTCTTTATGATCAGAAGTTTCTACCTAGTCTTATATAGATATCCTCCCCATTTTGTGAGAATTTTTTTGATCAAGAAACATAGGTTAAAGTTCAGGATATCAATAATGAGAAGTAAAGAGATTTTAGAGTTGATATATTTTGACGTTTGGGAAGCATCAGTTATATACGTGACAGAAGAATTTTACTTTGAATAATTTATTTAATATTATTCAAGGAGATATTGGGTGTATCCAATCATGAAAAATGGAATGTTTTTAATGTCTTCAAAACATTCACAGTGCATAAGGATATTGAATTTGGACAAACTATCAAGTGTTTGAGGACTAAAAATGGTGGAGAATATACAATTTATGAGTTTAATAGTTTTTGTCAATAGGAAGGCCTCAAGATACAATTCATGGTGGTGTATACTCTTCAATAGAATGGAGTGGTAGAGGAAATGAATAGAAACCTATTTGACAAAATAAGGGGGATATCGAAGACTATAGGAATTTCCAAAATATTTTGGTTATAAGTAGTGAATAATGTCTATTATTTGATCAACTGATCTCCATCAATAGTGATTGATCTAAAGACACTGAGGGAGATGTAGATGGGTAAAACCACTGAATATTCTTGGTTTAATATTTTTGTAAGTCCTTTATATGAAATATTTAATGACTAGAAAATATGAAACTTGGATCCACGATCCAATAAATTTATCTTCTTGGGATATGCTAAGGGTGTGACGGGGTATTGTTTATGGTATCCCACAATCCACAATCTTATCATCAGTAGAGAAGTAATTTTTTTAGAAGATAGGGTAAAAATTATGATTTATGGATACATTTATAAAGATAATACATAAAATATAATAGTCTAGGTAGAGAAAAAATATAAGGAAGAACCAATTTCCTCTAAAGCATTTCTAGAGCATGATGATCAAGTATTGGTTGAGTTTGGACCATAACAGTCAACTCCAGAGAAAAGAGAACCATTATGGCACTCAAACTATTTCATTGAGAGTAATATTTCATAATGCTTATTGATAGAGGATGGATATCCATCTTCTTTTTTGGTGGGGTTCTAGAGTCAAAAAGTATCCTCATGGAAGGAAGAAATACAGGAGAAGTTTAAATCCCTTCACAAGAACAAGATTTGGGATCTTATTACACTACCATATGGAAGGAAGGATATTAGTAAAAAATGGGTCTTTAAGATCAACTAGGATAAAAAGGACTAGGTGTAAAGATATCATGAAAAAATGGTGGTCAAAAGATATGCTCAGAGGGAAGGTATTGATTTCAATGAAATATTTTCTCTTATTATCAGACTGATGACTTTTCAGATAGTTCTAGTGATGATTTCTAGATACAATTTACATACATTGTAGCTGGGTGTGAAGAATAATTTTTTAAATTGTGATCTTGATGAAGAGATTTATATTCACCAATTGGAAGGCTTTATAAAAGAATAAAAAGAGAACATGGTTTTAATGTTAAACAAATCTTTGTATGGTCTCAAAAATGAATTTATGTTTTAGTATAAGATATTTGATTCCTATATCATGGGCCTTGGATACAAAATACTTTATTTAAATCCTTGTGCATATTTTATAGGTTCTAATAGTAACAATTTCATTATTATTCTATTTCATGTGGATATCATGTTAGTTTCCAGCACAAAAATTATTAGATCCATGAGATAAAGGCACAATTGGCTAGGGTGTTTGATATAAATGAATTGGGACCATCAAACAAGATTTGTGGGATGTAGATTTATTAAGACAGAAATAATAGGAAGATTTTTCTATCATAGAAAAATTACTTTAAAAAATTATTAAAATGCTCTAACATGTAATAATGTAATCCAATATATACCCCACCTCCTATTAACTTCATATTATCCTCTAAGATGAGTCCTAGAAGAATAACATAGAGGATAGAGATGTCTCGAGTGCTGTTTGCATCAGTAGTGGTGAGTTTGATGTTCGCAATGGTTTTCTCTATACTATAAATTTCACATGTAGTGGGATTATTTAGTCTTTTCATGGTAAATCTAGGATCTTATAATTAGATAATAGTGAAGAGGATCCTGAGATACATCAAGGAGACCTCAAATGATACATTACGTTACGAAAGATCATATTTTACTATAAGAGGATATGTTAATTCATATTTTTTAGGTGATTCTAACTAGAGGTAATCCACTAATGTTTATGTGTTTAATCTTATAGGAGGAGTTTTGAGAGTGATTTTAAAGTTACATTTAGTTGTATATTTATCCACGATGAAGGTAGAGTACATGGAAACTACACAGGATTGTAAAGAAGTGATTTGGATGAGAAGTTTATTAGATAAGATTAGGAAAAAACAGGGGTTGATTACATTTTTTTGATAGTCATAACACATTATATATTGTAATTAATACATATTTTCATTATAGGATGAATCACTTTAGGTCACAATATCACTTTGTCAGAGATATAGTGGACGAAGGAAGTGTGGACATACAGAAAATTCACATTAAAGAAAATATGATATATTTACCGATAAAGGTGATTGAATCTGATAAGTTTAGATGGTTTAGATATACGAGAGACCTTATAAAGAGATGAGTAACATGTTTGGACAATATAAAGGATATGTATATATGTTACTAGTTCTCAATAAAATCTATATTTAGAATATACATTAGTAGTTTTTTTATTCCTGGATGGTACTACCCCTTGATTTTTCAGGGGGAGTTTGTGTGCCTAGGCGGTTGGTGGGAAACTACACCAAACTTACTAGTGGAGGAATAGAGTAGGAGGGGATGGTAGTAGCCTATAAATTGGGAGCTTAATGTTTTAATCATATTTAACTTCAATATCATATCTTCTCACATCCCCTTAGTATTTGTGTGGTACTTTTTAGGCTGTTTCCATGTATATTAAAGAGAGATAATTATGGGGGATATTATCCTTGTAATTTTGAGGGATTGTGTACCCAATTTTACCCATAGTGAGATCCTTCTATTTTCCCATTGGGTTTCACACATTTCTTTTGGGGGGTTTTCCACATTACATATGGTGTCATTTATTTTTTCATTTTCCCCTTTATTTTATTTTATAATTATCACTACCCCAGTGTGCCAATAATTTTTGGTCCAAACATATTCTCCCTCCTAAACCTATTATTATATAATGGAATCAATGATGTTCTATTATCTCTTCATTTTCACTTGTCTATCTTGGGGTTTCTCTTGTTAAAAGTACGTCTTATCGGGCACCCAAACAAATGACCCCTTTTATAATAAATCTTCCATTGGTGCCAACCTAGACCCCATTAGTGCTACTATTGATAGATACTTAAAAAATATAAATAAAAAAAGATCAAAGATATCTCACTGGAGTAAATTTCACTACTTGAAACTGATGATGATAATGATTCCTTTAGAGGCTCATGGAAAATAAATTATGCAAAGTCAAATCGACTAGGTGGTAGCAGGTGGTATTTTAATATCCTTAACTATGGTTTCACTAGTGATGGGTGGGATTATGATAGCCAAGAATTTGTGATATATTTGGGATATTCATGCAAATCATATCGAATTAGATAAAATATTGTGATCATAATGGGCAAAGTATTTCTATTACACCAAGTCACCTTCTAGGGTCCCTACAGGGCCTTAGTTTCCATACAGGTTTTGGGTAAACTTGTGGTTACCAGTTCAGTATCTATCTATGAGAATGAATAAAAGAAAATTTTTTTGGAGTATACAAAATTAATGGTATTTTTGGTTAACAAGGCCGAATTTTTCCATATTGATGGCCAATGGTAGGTGTAATAGAATCAATGTGATGTTTAGGACTATAATCATCTAGTGGTGTTCCCATCATTATGTGTTAACTAGAATTCATTTTTTAATGGAAACATGAATTTCAGATGAGTTTTTAATAGGTTTTATATTGTAAAAAATAGAAAAAGTGATAGGGCTCCATTTATTTTAAAAATTGGATCAAGGGAGGTGTGAACACCGTTCATGCTTCTATAGGGTGCGAAAGGAAGTATGAACCCCATTGATACTTCCTTTATAATGTTTAAAAACGAGGTGTGAATGAGGTTCATGAATCCCACTGAAAAAACTTAGAAATTGAGGGCCTCCACCTCAATTTCATTTATTCCCACCTTATATTTTGTTGCGAAGCTTTGCTAGATTTCTTTTTCAACATATATTTTCAGCTTTTAAGAAGGTAAAATTTCTATTTAAAAAATTTAATGTTCTAATTGATTTATTTATTTTATTTGTATGATTTATTTATTTTAAAAGTAGGGTTGTTTGAATGTATGAATTACTGTTCTTTTTTATGATTTAATTTATGTACGAATTATTGTTCTTTATATGATTTAATTTATATTGAATGATTTATAAAATTTAAATACGGTGTTTGCATAATTTAAATTTTATTTATAAAATATATTTTATATTTAGGGAAATATCTTTGTTTAAAGATGGATATATTTGTAATTTGAATCATGAATAATTAGATTTGAATATATTTATATGTATATATTATATTATTTAGTATATTTAAAGTAAAATAAATTTAAAATATAATTTTTGATACCCATAGGTATATAACGTGAATCTACCTAAATATTTTATAAAAAATATATTATTAATAATTATTTATAAAAAATACTATTAAATTTATTTTATTATAATTATATATATATATATGTTATATTATGTATCATATTTAAATTTCTTTAAATATATAATATATAATTTGATATGTATATATAAATTATATTATTTTGGTTAACGAAACTAAAAATGTTTACTATTATTAATAAATTCTAAATTATATATATTAATTATAGATAATTATTATTCCAATTATTTGTGTATAAAATATAATTATTAAAATTTTGGAAAGTTTAATTACTTAAAAAAATGTATACATACTTTCCTAATTTTATTATATTTAAAGTAACATAAGTTTATAATATTTTAATGGTTATTTAAGTGTAAATTATATTACTTTTGTTGAATAAATTTAATAAAATTTTATATTAATAATATTTTGATTAGTTATATATAAATTATTAATATTTTTATTCATAAAACTATAGTTGTTTACAAAAATATATATTATTATATTTTAAAATATGAATAAATAAAATTGAATATATTTAAATGTATATATATATATATATTAGATTGAAAATTAAATAAATTTACAATATGTTATTGGATTCATAGATAAATAAAATCATTATAGTTAATTATATTTAAAATATATTTCTAATAATATTTACATAAAAGCATTTATATCATAAATTAATTTCAAAAATTAATATCATTACGGAGATAGTATGTGTTATATTATTTAAATATAATGTATGAAAACTAATATTAGGCATATTTAAAAGATTTCATTAAAAAGAAAAATGAATATTTATATATTAATATTTATAAACAATTAATATAAATATATTTATATAATAATTATTTAAATAGATATATTTATAGGTAAAGTTAAAATATATAGAACATAATTAGTATCCCAAAAAACATGTTAAGAGTATTGTGTGATGACTGGTCTTGATATGAAAAAACAATGTATGATTGAAATTGCATGTCTTCTTTTTTGTTTATGGTCATATATTTTGAAATAATTACATTTTATTTTCCTCATTTATGTCCAGTGTGTGATCCATCTCTCTATGTATGTAAGGGCCTATGTGCCCATGTAAAAAAGTTATGTATCTCAAACCCCTAGATCCCCTCACTTCCATGTGAGTAATAATGTAATAAAAGGATGTTCAATAAGAGGAGTTGTTGTTTGAATCTGGATTTTTACACCATGATTGAATGTAAACTGATGATTTATAAAATATGAAATAATTTAGGCTACAAGAGTTCCCCCTAGGTTTTGGTTGTTTTATAAGATAATGATAAACCAATCCATAGAAAAAGTCTCAAGATCTAGCCACTATTATTCAATCATAACCAATTAAAACATGTTAAAATTTGATTATGTAGTATAAATATATATAACATTTAATTAATTTTTTTATAGGTAATCATTTCAACATCAATATACTGCAATAGTGATTTTATTTTTATCGATCAGGGTTTTAGCTATAGTTTTCCACCTACAAGAGTGAAAAATATTCCTAACTGTCTGAATATAAATTGATGTATATATATAGATATTTTTTATGTATTAGACATAGTTATAGGTAAATTTACAATATGTAAAACATAATAAGTATCCCAAAAAACATGTTATCAGTATTGTAGGATGAATAATCTTGAGATAACCAACCAATGTATGATTGAAATTGCATGTTGTATTGTTTTTATGTGATTATTTAATTTGTAACAAATGAATGATATTGAGATGAACAACTAATGTATGATTTAAATTAAATTTTTTGTTTTTTGTATGAAATTACATAATTTTTCATAATTGAATTTTACTTTCCACATTGATGACTTGTGTGTTATTTCTCTCTCTAAGTATCTAACGAATTATGTGTCTATGTAAAAATTTTATACATCTCATACCCCTAGACTCCCTCCCTTACGCATGATTAACATTATAATAAAATTTCATTGTAATGCCCCAACCCTAGTTACCCAAATTCGGTGCATTAATATGTATCATTGGCATGATCATAAAAGATCAATTCTCGAAAGACCGATTAGTTTAGTAGCCTTAGAAGTACTAGATACATTTATAAGGTTTACATTACATCATAAAATGGAAAACTACAAGAACATTGTCTCCATAGACAACACTGAGATCTTATAGACTATCCCTAGAGGTCAGCCATAATAAACTTCTTTGCATCCTGGAAAAAATAAAACATAGAAAGGGGTGAGCTCAGATTCTCAGTAAGTATAACATTATAGTAGAATCTTTCATAAATAAGCATAAACATTTAAGGCAATGTATAAGACTAGAAAAAAATCCTTTTAAACTTGAACTTCAACGTAATATGGAAAATATAAAATCAAATAATTCCATTTACTTATTCACATGGATATTCTACTAGTCGAATAATCACATGCAATATCAATAACCACTTTCATAATGATGGAATGCATAATGCCAGACTATCATAACCACATAGTCAAGGACTCGTGCCAAGACTACAAATAATATTTTGTCAAGGCCTTGTTCCAAGACACTAGTTTGTCTCATGAGACCTACCGATGCATCAAGGAGCTATAGTGGGCTCCACCCATCACTTACTAATTCAAATGCATTCCTCATATGAACTGTCTTAAACATAACATAAACATTCGTATTAAAACTGGCATACAAAATGTCAATACTTTATCCACAACCCATGAATGGTATAAAAATAGCACATACATAGTCAAACATAACTCATTCAATACAGTATGAAATATTGTATTGTAAGAGATTACCCTCAATCAATAATAATGAATAATATTGACATAGATGAAAATAATCATCAAAACTATTTGAGAGAAATATCACCCTTTTTCTTGAAAACATTTAAAAGTATCACTATTTATCAAGAATCTATTTAAAATATATTTTTAAATCAAAGTGTCCCATACCACTTTTAAAATTTGAAAATTAATTTTAATTTTAAAACATTAATGTCCATATAAATAAATCCTTAAAACCATTTTTAAAACATGGACATTAATGAGAATGATTTAGAAGAATAAATCTTTAAAACATTTAAATGATATTTTAGTTATATTTCATAACCAAAAGAGAGACACTTGAATACAAATAATTGAGGTAATAAAAACATTGTAATATCATGAGAATAAATGGATTCATGATATATTATGTCAAAGTAAATTATATACACCATATAAAAGTGATTTCGTGTATAACAACAATGAAGTCTCAATGGAATTTAAATTGGGATGAAATCTCTTATAAAGACCGTATCCTTAGGTTAAGGATAAATCAGAAAAATAATTATGTGTGACAAATATAAATACACTCAATATGATTGGATATTCAGTGTAAATAAATCAGAGGACATTCACACATATTCTTGTAAAAACAACACCAATGAATTGGATATTTAACTCAACAAATGGAGATTGAGTTAAAATTGCTCTTATCAAGTTCATATCGACGACTTGAGAATTTATCAATGGAGTGATTATGGGTATAGAATGTATATACATAGAAAGGGGAGTGGAAATTATGACATAAGAAAATGAATAGTGATTCCACACATAATCTTGGAGTAAAATAATCACTGAAGTATGCGTAAAGACGAATGAGTTGAAATTGAAATTTCAAAATTCCCTTATCGATTTGTTAACTTATGAAACATACACCCATGATAGAAGGATCATACAATTATGATTTAGATATCCATAAATTAAATTATATTACACAATGAATACAATCATGGGCAGTATGCACACCACATGCAATAAATAAGTGGTGAATAATGGAAATCTCATAGAATTAAAAGTGAGATAAGAAATCCCTTACTTTGTAATTTTTACTTGGTCGAGGTTAGGTTAAACTCATTTATAATGGTGAAATAATTGTTATTTAATTATAAAATAATCATATACATTAGTATGATATCATATATGATATTTTAACATTGATTTGTTAATAACATCTTAGTATTATTGTCGTTTCAGGTGTTAATGGATTCGTTTTCCTTTATATTATTTCTCATGTGAGCCATATTTGTTATGGATGGGATGTGTATTATTCATATCTAGAATGATATTAAGTATTTAAACATTATTTTTAACCATAAAATGAAAATTATTCTTTAATGGATATGATGGGGAATGAATCTCATCGCGTTCGTGGAGACGGTAGTCCGTACGTACGCACGAGTGACAATATCATTATTTTGATATTAAAATAATATATAATTGTATGTTATATCAAATATACAGAATCAATATCATTTTATATTTATTAGTTATATGAATTTCACGTCATTATTATACCCATCCAAATAATAATGTTTTGAATAACAATTACACCACGACGTGGAGACGGTAAGTCATACGTACGCACGTATGGTGACATGTCATTCAAAGGATGGATAGAATAATGAATATGGTTGTACCATATTTATAATAACATCACAATATATATAAGACACTAGAGTTATTATTTTATAATGGAAATAACGAAGAAAGAAGAAGTGGAAGAAGAAAGGTACTTGAAAGAGGGTGGTGAAAACATTACCTCTTCTTCGGGTTCTTCCTTTTGATTTGATCAAAAGGGATCCTTAGGTTGAATTTATTATCAAAATAAGGCCTCTAGGTTGATGTTAGTAAATTATAGAGAATATTTGGGCAAGGGTTGGCCGAGCCAAAAGGCTTTTAAGGTGTGAATTAGAGAGAAGGGGGAGTGCCCTTTTATAAGAGGGGTGAGGGGCACCTTAGGAAAATCTAGAAATATTCTTTTATAATAAATTAATATTTGGTTTATAAGGGCTCAAAAGTTTATTATTTAAAGGTTAAAGTGAGTATAGGTCGAAAAACACTCAAATAATAGGTTTTAGACAGGTTTGGGTCACTATATTAACTTTATCTTTTTGATTTAAATCTTAGTTAAATAGTTTGACATTTACCATTTCTCTTTGTATTTTTATATTATAGAGTTAATAAACTTACTATATACTTAAAACGACCCCCAAGTGGTCCATTAATGATAAAACTATCATTATAAAAGTTCTTTGGATGAACTTTATATTTTTAGTAATAGAATATCAATTAATAATATAATATTCTTTTTTAAAAACCCCCTTATGTCAATTTTGACACTATTTAATAATTGATTTTTGTTAAAGTTGTAAAAACTTTATTAATTCGAACAAAATTCATTTAAGAAATCCTAACATGCCATATTAACCAATAAAATTCGTGTATATCATCAAAAATTTCAAATTATATTTATTTTAACATTTATATTACCAATTGTTTGATTCTTTCATTAATAAGGAAAATACTGCATCATTATTGTGTCATAAATAAATTTAATTATTGAATTTATAAAAATTATAAATAAAATGCCATTATGTAGGAAATATTTTTATCTTTCTAATGAATATTTATAGTCTAAAATATAACATATATAACCCTATGTAAATTGTTTTTTCTAATAGATATATGCTTATGTCATTTTTGTATTTACTTTAACATAATTAATATAAAGTGTCATTATCACTTACAAGTGGATCCATGTGGTCCCCAAATCGACCCAAATATGCCCATGGTCGGACTTGTATCAACCAATTGGGTTAGGACACGTTTTAGGGTAATTTAATAATATTATAATATTATTTTTTACCCCTATTTACCGGATTTACCCTTTAACCATGGTAAATAAAATATTTACCAAAGTAATTATTCAAAATGTCTAAAAATAAAAGTTACCTATTTAAAAAATTTGGACCTCCTAATTATAAATACGGAATCCATTTTTCTAAATTAAAAACACAGAAGTGTCAGAAATTAATTTAAAATTAATTCCCGTTGTCAAAACCAACAGCGTGTTTTTAAGAAATAATAACTATCAAAAGATTGACACTTGCTTATGTCCAGTTTAAATGTGAAATTATGTTCAATGACCAAAATTGGATTAAATGGTAAAAATATAATCTAATTATACTTTAAAATAACTCAAATTCATAATTTATCACTATTAATTATTTCGATTAAAAAATTTGTTTTTAATTAAAATTTGGTAATTTTCACTATTCATCAAAATATGAAAGTTATCAGAAAAGTACCAAAAATTCACCCTAAGATAATTTCGATATTAAAAATCCAAAAATGAAGTCCATTTTAAATATAAAATTTATAAAATTTCAAAAAGTGGGTATTACTATTCATAACGGCTAGTTTGATTGGTTGTGGTGTGTTAGAACTCGAAGTTGCGTACAACACACGCTACTGTATTATTCAAAGAGAAGCGTAATGTGGATGCTTGGGATATTACATTCTCCCCTCCTTCAATAAATTGCATCCTTTCAATTTTTAAAATTGGTCTTGGGAATATAATGGAAAGTCCCAGATTGGAAAAAGAGTCAATAAAACTATCACTTTAAAAGAAAGAAAGGGAAGTACAAAGGTCACACGAGATAACCTATAATAGGATTACATGTAGAAAAACATGGATATGGATGATAAAATAAGTGTCAATTTCTGACGGATAGGGATAGAAAACCTGATCATGAGAAATTTAACAACAATAAAACCACAAACGTGTGATGGGACAAACGATCATTAGTTTCCCAGTGGTAAAAGTAAAAAAGACAATATTTTTTTAGTTACATTTCATAAAGATGAGGAATTTATTTATGAGATTGACCAAGAACATAAATAGATATACTTACTTTTTAAGTAGAGTTTAATTATTTAATAAATTTCTACTACTAACTCATTTTTTTAACAATGAGTATTCAAGATGACTTGGTCACACACGAAGAGCTATAATCAACTTCTAGAGAATCACATGATTAAAAAAGGATAAACTATATATTTAACTTGTCTTTAGATATTAATCCAAACCAAAATGGTTAGTAAAATATCAGATGATCCCCCAAAAGGATATTCCTTTAGAGAAAGAAACACTAATCTTAATTTCTAAATTAAACCAATAATAACCCAAAGTTAAATAAATACCATTCAATAAACAGTTGTCCTTAAAATCCTTCAATATAATCCAAACTAATATTGAAACCCAAAACTTAAAAGAATTTGGTTATGTAATCTTCCACGTTAAATTGTATCTCCAAATGATATCAACTACTCTTAAAGTCACATACTTAAAAGTAATTAACCTAATCACATATTCTCTATTATAGGTTTATCATTTCCATAAATAACCCAAATCACTATAAATATACAATAAAAACATAGATAAAAACCCACCATTACTCTTCAAATGAAATCTCATAGTATTTTATTTTCCTTAGGCATATAGTGTTCCCAACAGAGCGAACATATTCCAAAATAACATTTATAAATTAATCACCAAATCATTTTTCTATACTAAGGGTATTCATTTGATAAGACATAAGATCCCAAATAAACTTATTATTGATCAATAAAATCATTTAACTAAAAATAATTAGTCACACTAACCAGGGACTTCAAGTAGTCTAGTGGTAGGCAATAAAATTCAATCTCACTTTGGTTGTGGGTTCGATTACCACAGCTTTGTCCGACGTGAAGGGTTGTCACACGGTCTGCGTGTTGTCCTTTTTCAAAAACTATATTTTATAACATTACCAAAATGAGATAAATTCATAAAAATAACCATAACATAATTTAACCATAAATGTTATCTCATACCTTTCATTTTTATCCCAAAATATAATAACTTGTAATTTCCTCAAAACCCAATAATCATATAAAACCAAATGGTTATTTATAACTTTATCCACAAGAGAAAAGATAAGTCTTCCTCAAATATTATTCTCACATGGAAAACTCTAGGGTTACAAATACAAGAGAAAATTATTCAAAAGTAATCCCATCAAAAAGGAGCATTAATACTTTTAAACAATTCTCCAACCATTTATTTCCACATAGCTTCTTATTTGACCAAGAAAATATCCAATAGAATAGGGCATTCACTCAGGTAATGGCCAGGTCCCCTACATTTATGGAAAATGACTGTAAATGGATTCTTGGGACCATTTTTATTTTCTTCCATAGAACTCTTCATTTTTCCTCTGCAATTCTTCACTTTAGGTCCTTCCTTCCCACACATAAAGCATTTCTTTGTTCCATTGAGACACTTTCCTGGGTGTCTCCTTACACATTTCCTACATGATGGAAATTTAGGATTATTTTCTCTATTGTATCCACTACTGGAGCTCTTATCATTCATCACCTTTCTCTTCTTTGTTGAGTCCGGGAGTTGGTTAATATATATGTTTTTGATCATATTTTTGGAAAAATGATTTGGCATGAACACAATATCTTTTACACCTATCAACATTGCATTTTTTTTCCTCATTTTCACCACTGTTCCCACCTTGTAAATCATTCTCAAAGTTACTATGACTTCCTTGGATTCCAGCCATTGACTAAAACCAGAAAGCATTGTGTGAG
This sequence comes from Viscum album, assembly GCA_963277665.1. NCBI lineage: Eukaryota > Viridiplantae > Streptophyta > Magnoliopsida > Santalales > Viscaceae > Viscum > Viscum album. The sequence continues at coordinate 602,199,627 of OY728142.1, forward strand.
TAACAATAGTCATAAAATTATTTAGAGAATATCATGACACCATATTCTTAATTTGAAACACCTTAAGATTAACCAAGGTCATTTATTCTCATATTATATTAAAATAATTTAAAACGTTTTGTAAAGAAAATGTAAATTATCCTAAGCATATCCCCCGGGAGTGTCGTAACCAAGAGTGCAGCAAGGCCTATTGTCGTGCACCAGTTCTTGTTTGAGTCTAGCTCAAAGCGGTGTTTTCGGGGTTTACCCCTAGGTACATCTGTGCCAGAGCCACCTCTACCTGCTCGTATCCAAATAGGGATGTATTGCTTGGAAGACTCACAAAATCTATACAATACCAAAATTCTAGGAAGTTCTTCTATACTAATTCTCAAAGTCTATCTTAGGTCTATGTGCTCTAATCATAGTTTATCTAAATCTAGTTTCCAAGGTTTGTACTAAACCTCCTCTGATACCAACTGTAATTCCCCGACCCCAGTTACCTAGAGTCGGTGCATTAATATGTATCATTGAAACGATCATAAAAGATCAAGTCTCAAAAGATCGATTATTTTAGTATTCTTGGAAGTACTAGATACATTCATAAGGTTTACATTACATCATAAAATGGAAAACTACAAGAACATTGTCTCTATAGACAACACTGAGATCCCATAGACTATCCTTGGAGGTCATCCATAATAAAATTCTTTGCATCCTGGGAAAAATAAAACATAGAAAGGGGTGAGCTCAGATGCTCAGCAATTATAACATTATAGCGGAAATTTTCATAAATAAAAAATAAACATTTAAGGCAGTGTATAAGACAAGAAAAAAAGCCTTCTAAACTTGAACTTCAGCGTAATATAGAAAATATAAAATCATATAATTCCATTTACTTATTCACATGGATATTCTACTAGTCTAATAATCACATGCAATATCAATAACCACTTTCATAATGACGAAATTCATAATGTCAGACTATCATAACCACATAGTCAAGGCATCATGCTAGGACTACAAATAATATTTTTTTAAGGACTTGTGCCAAGACACTAGTTTATCTCATAAGACCTACCGATGCATCGAGGAGCTATAGTGGGCTCCACCTGTCACTTACTAAGTCCAATTCATTTCTCATACGAACAGGCATAAACATAACATAAACATTCATATTAGAACTAGCAAACAAAATGTCAATAATTTATCCACAAACCATGAATGGTATAAAAATAGCAAATCCATAGTCAATAATAACTCATTCAATACAATATGGAATATTTTATTATAACAGATTAACCTCAATAGAGAATAATGACGTATATTGACATAGATGAAAATAATCATCAAAACTATTTGAGAGAAATATCACCCTTTTTCTTGAAAACATTTAAAAGTATCACTATTTATCAAGAAGCCATTTAAAATAGATTTTTGAATCAAAGTGTCCCATACCACTTTGAAACATTAAAAATGAATTTTAATTTTAAAACATTAATGTCCATATAAATAAATCCTTAAAACCATTTTTAAAACATGGACATTAATGAGAATGATTTAGAAGAATAAATATTTAAAACATTTAAATGATATTTTTGATAGATTTCCTAACCAAAAGAGAGACACTTGAATACAAATAATTGAGGTAATAAAAACATTGTAATATCATGAGAATAAATGGATTCATGATATATTATGTCAAATTACATTATATACACCATATAAAAGTGATTTAATGTATAACAACAATGAAGTCTCAATGGAATTTAAATTGAGATGAAATCTCTTATAAAGACCGTATCCTTAGGTTAAGGATAAATAAACGAAATAATTATCTGTGACAAATATAAATACACTAAATATGATTAGATATTTAGTGTAAATCAATCAAAGGAAATTCACACATGTTCTTGTAAAAACAACACCAATGAATTAGATATTTAACTCAGCAAATGGAGATTGAGTTAAAATTGCTCTTATCAAGTTCATATCGATGACTTGAGAATTTATCAATGGAGTGATTATGTGTATCGAATGTATATCCACAGAAAGGGGACTGTAAATTATGACATAACAAAATGAATATTGGTTCCACACATAATCTTGGAGTAAAATAATCACTGAAGTATTCATAAAGTCGAATGAGTGGAAATTGAAATTTCAAAATTCCATTATCGATTTTGTAACTTATGAAACATACACCCATGATATAAGGATAATAAAATGATGATTTATATATCCATAAATTAAATTATATTACACAATGAATACAATCATGTGCAGTACACACACCACATGCAATAAATAAGTGGCGAATAATGGAAATCTCATGGAATTAAAAGTGAGATAAGAAACCCCTTACTTTGCACTTTTTCCTTGGTAGAGGGTAGGTTAAACTCCTTTATAATGGTGAAATAATTGTTATTGAATTATACAATAATCATATACATTAATATGATATCATATATGATCTTCTAACATTGATTTGTTAATAATATCTTAGTATTATCGTTTAATTATTCAAAATGTATAAAAATTAAAGTTACCTATTTACCAAATTTGGACCTCCTAATTCTAAATATGGAATCCATTTTTCTAAATTCAAAAAACAGAAGTGTCAGAAATTAATTTAAAATTAATTCCCGTTTTCAAAACAAAAAGCGTGTTTTTAAGAAATAATAACTATCAAAAGATTGGCACTTGCTTATGTTCAGTTTAAATGTGAAATTATGTCCAATGACCAACATTGGATTAAATGGTAAAAATATAATCAAATTATACTTTAAAATCACTCAAATTCATAATTTTTCACTATTAATTATTTCGATTAAAAAAGTTGTTTTTAATTAAAATTTGGTAATTTTCACTATTCATGAAAATATGAAAGTTATCAGAAAAATACCAAAAATTCACCCTAATCTAATTTCAATATTCCGTATCCAAAAATGAAGCCCATTTTGAAAAATAAAATTTATAAAATTTCAAAAAGTGGGTATTATTATTCATAACGGCTAGTTTGATTGGTTGTGGTGTGTTAGAACTCGAAGTTGCATACAACACACACTACTATATTATTCAAAGAGAAGCATACCATGGAAGCTTGGGGTGTTAAATTTATTAAAAAAGAGGATTATTGTTCGATGTTGTATTTTTACACCATAACTGAAATGAGAAAGGTGATTGCTAAAATAAGAGATAACATAGGCTCTAAGAGTTTCCCCTTATATTTTGGTTGGTTTTTCAAATAAGGATAAACCAGTCCTTAGAAAAAGTCATAAGATAAAGTAATAGTTATTTAATCATAACTAATTAAAACATGTCAAAATTTTGATAATTTAGTATATAAAATTTTATTAAAAATTTTTAGTTAGACATGTCTGCATCAATATAATAGAATGGAGAGATAATTTATATCGACTGGGGTTTTAACTATAGTTTTTCATCAATAAGAGTTGAAAATCATCATGAATGTATGAAATTATATGAAGTTCATATAAAGATTCATATTCACATAAAATTTATGGATGATCAACTAATTATTTGAATTATATATCAACATCTTCAATATTTTGATTGTCTATGTCACATTGAGTATCCTCTGCTCGATAATGAGGATTGGGTGGATGCATCATTGTTATCCAGACAAAAATTTAGTAATGGTTTAATGGAATTATATTCAAATATTTTTGATATTGATGAGGTGTGACATACTACTAATTAACCATATTATAATAGATCTATTTAAGTCAGTCCTTTACAACATTATCATTCATTTTATTCTCATATGACTCTGGTAATTGAAAAAAATCATGAAAAAATGAATACAATATGGAAATAACTATTGGGAATATCCACTTGATACTCATGATTTAATGAATTATACTTTATCTAATGAGGAAGTATCTGATGGCACAACATGACATAATGTAAGTGTGGATGATCTATGGAATTAACCTTATTAGCTTCCCTTGATAGATAGGAAACAACCAGTTGGGGGTAATCATCCCACATTGTTTACTTCCTTAGTCAAATTAATGTCATGTGAACAACATTTTTATTGGTATTTCATTACACAAACTACTAAATTTATTACCATTATTGGTAACACATATTCATTAACTAATAAAACCATATATGTTTGAAATGAGTTTGAAGGTAAATGTTCACTGAAAAATGTTCTCAAGAAATAAAACATAGAGATTTTTTTTAATTTTTGGTTGATGAGTCAAAGTTGGAAAAATATATCATTAAGAGTGATAAATATGGGCTAGAATGTAAATTTTTAATGTTAGTAATATATGTTAAAATTTTTACATACTGAAATATAACTAAGTTATAAGGCCCACATAGTTGTGTACATCCAAGCTTGTTGCAAGATCACTCTTCACTTGATTCAGAGATTATATTAACTATTATTATAGAGATGATACAAATATGTTAGGATATTTCTGTGCCCATTTTATTGGAACAAATACAATAGTTTTTCAAATAAAAGATATCCTACGATAAATATGGGAATGAAAAAACAAAATAAAATTATGAAAGTCTATGGTGATTGGGATGACTCATATGAAGTGTTTCCATAACTAATGGAATTTTTATCTCTCCATAATCAGGTTATTTATTATTTGTAAACTATTGAGTATATCTCCCTAGATCATCAAGTTGATCAAAAAAAGGTGGAGTTTCATAGACTATTTTGGGAATTCATTCCATGTATAATTTGTTTTCCTTATTGTAAATAATTTATTCAAGTTTTTGTAACTTTTTCTAGAAAGTATACATGTTCCCTACTTATTGTTACCGCATAATATGGTATTCATGCTCCTCTACAATTTCATTTTCCATTGATGAAAATGAGTGTTTTGAATCATGGAGTTGTTTTTTGGACTATATACACATTTATGTTAAAAAAATACAAGGAGTGTGTATGATATATGATCCCCATCGAGTGATTATAGAGGTTGTTACCAATGATGGATCCTCATAAATAATGATTATCATATATATTTCATAATTCATATTTCTAGTAATGTGAAGAAGCATTTATAATATGGGGAAATAATGAAAGTGATCATAAAGTTGGGTATGATTTATTAAACTTATATTTTTGGATTTTTTATATCCTTTTAAATATATTGTTTTCTTCTAGTTTTAGCATATGATCCCCAATAAGTAAAGTTCAATCAATTAATTGAAGTAATTAAAATGTCCAATGAAGATATATATTATTATATAATGAATATTTCAAAGGAAAAATTATCATTAGCATTCAATGGTGGTAGGAGATATGACCATATGACCACTAATATTATGGAGTTCATAAATAGGGTATTCTAGGGTGTTCATAAATTTATGATCACATGGTTGGTATATGATATATTTTATAGATCTATGAAGTACTTTATAGAACATTCCCAATAGGCTTATCAAAGGATTCAACATGGAACACATTTTCGTCAAAATTTCTTAACAAACAATGACAAGATACTACATGATGAATCTTTATTTGTGTTAAAATTTTTGACAAGGTAGGGAGATGATTTGAGGTAAAAGAGTGAAATGACCTATATATAGGAAATAATGGATGAGTGTTAGTGGTCTTACTGAAAAGTAGGTACTATAATTGTGGTTCTTTCTAGGCATTGAGATATCCCTGTTCGCATGCCTTTTCATATTATGAATTAGGGTACTTATTATGGGAAACCTATATTGAATTGGTGTATCATGTGAGCATTGTAGTTGATTTTTATTGCGCACATTGGCTGCATGTTGGTGATTTTCATACTATTACCTTTCCAGCTGATTAGCTGACTGTGGTCCCTAATATTACTAGGTTTCGTATTCTGGATTTTTTATTTATGTATTATTTCATTTATTGATTTTTACATTTCTTATTTATATAAGATTTTTTTTTGATATTTTAGACTTTTACTTTTCTACTCATCAGCCAACTATGGTACCTTATATTACTAGATTACTCCCTTGTAGACAACCAAAGTCTACTTGTATAAAAAATGAGATGGACTGTCCTTGGGAATGAGGAGTGAGACTGTGATAAAACATTTCTCACACAAAAGGGAATACTTATAAAATATATCCCAAAGTGGAAGAAAGGGGCTCCACTTCAAAACATATTTTATTGAGTTTCTGTATTTTATCATAATTGTGTACATTTTTTTTCTTCATATTTATGATTTTTCATTTATGGATTCTTTTATCTCTATATTTTTTTTTTCTTTCTTGTTTCATCTCTAGATTTTTTCATTTTTTGTTTGAATAAGGAATTCGTTTTTGATATTTCAAATATTAGGAAATTAAACACACAGTAGAAATGAATAACAATAGGTTCAAACTCTAAATGGATTATCATTAAATCTATCTTTGAAATCACACGTCGATTGAATATATCATATAGTCACTTATACTATAAAATATTTTTATCATAGTCTATATACAAAATATTATTTAAATATAAATTAAACATGATTTTATATCATTAAAAAAAGGAAATTACTAGGATAATATAACAACATCATTCACATATATTTATTTACCTAATTATCATTATAATGCATACTTATGAATAATAATTGTCCACGTCATTTTTCTCATTGTAGTTTTTAAAAATAATTTTACGAATTTTATTGAATTAAATATAAAAAGTAACAATGATATAAAATGTAGAGATGGAGGTACCTCTATTGACCACATTCTAGGACTAACATGTTTCATGACTAATCATAGAGTGATTATAGGTTCCTACTTTGAGCATACAGAGGTCTAATCATTTATATCACGTTGCTCCAACTCCTACAATCATCCCTCAACAACAATGTGTTGGGTTCTACATTATATGGATGCGTGACTTTACATTTTTCAGTCATCACTTCATTACTACCCTAGTAGAGTGATGGTTTCCAGAGACACAAACATTTCATTTTCTAGAGGGAGAAATGAATATTACTATTGAGTATGTGTCCATGATGGGCCTCTCCATCGAGGGTGCATATGTGATGGGATGAGTTAGTGAAGATTGGTTTGATATAGTTCATTGACTACTATGAATTGATGCCTAAGAAGATGGTAGGACCATCAACGGGAGTCGATTATGCATGCCATGGATAAATGAGAACTTTACCCATCTAGATGATGATGATAATGAGATCACCATGCTGAGATTTCTATGTGCATATATTCTGATACTTTTTAGTGGTATGATCTTCGTCAATCATTACAATTCATTTTTCCAAATGATGTATTTACCATTAAGGGAGGATTTGAACCAGGCAGGTAGGAAAAACTTTGGTTCTATATGTCTTGCTTATACATATAGAGCGTTATGAAATGCATGTTGCATCTATAAGATATAGATTGTAGGTTTCATTATTCTTATGAAGATGTGTATATGAGAGAACATCCCTCGATTAACTCCACAAGCCCATGTTCCTTTGCCTGTCAATATTTTATGGGATTCCCCATGTGAATGATGATATTTTTTTTATTCACCATTATGTGGAAATAAAATTTATAAATTTATATTATTAAATATAAGTATAAAAATGTTATCTATAGGTGGACTTAGGCACTTGATATTTAGATACCACCAGGAATTATGTTCATGATTACAGAATTATGATGGATAATATTCGACTAGTTGACGTACATGATTATTAATTTTATAGTTAAATTATTATTGGGCACTATATATAATAACATCTATTAATTTCTTTTTTTTGTATATATTTTAGGTTTCATGGATTCCATATATTGATCCTATCATCTAAAGTCTCCCACCATATTGTACGATGATGCTTGCTTCCAACTCATGCATCGTACCTAGGATTCATTTTCAAATTGTTGCATTGCATTGTGTTGATAGAGTTATGAGGTAGTTAATATTCCATCAGCCCATTCCCACACCACACAGTAAGTTTCCTTCACTTCATTCCTTGAATATGTTAGAGAAGCGAGACTTCAACTGGAGGTGACATCATGCATGCTATATTGAGATGTGGGATAGATGACATTAGTTCCAATTACAAGGGGTAGACATAATACATATTCATCTATCAGATCAGCTACATTAGGGGCATTGGTACCGCGTGTCTGTATTGATATATCACTACAAAATATTTGACCCTTTTCAACATAAATTTATTAACATATAATACATATGTTGTTAAAAATGAGAAATTCAAACATATATTAAGTTTTATTATCATTAATTATGACCACTAACACTTACTTTTACAAACAGATATATCTAGTGAAATTGATGGTTCAATACCAGCAAATATTTTACCAATAGTTAAATTCATTTCTTTATCATACTAATAAAAACATTTTTTACCAATACATGACTCTATTATTAATAGTAAATATTACCAATAAATATTTTAACATCATTAATTATTTTATAACAATCCATTAAATAGAAAATAATATTGAATCAATAACTAAGGGATGCAATTTTTTTTAAATTGTTCTTTTTATCACCAAAGTTAATATCAATTTAATATGGTTATATAAAAAATATATCATTAATTTATTTCAATTTTCAATTTATCAAAATATTAATAATGTATATATTTTTCAGCATTGATCAATTTATAAGCATTTAAATATACTTAATAAAAAAATAATTCAAATCATTATAATATTACTTATATTTACATATATCCTTGATAACCTCTCTATATATGATAATTTAATTTTAATATATAAATTTAGTAAACATAATTAAATCTAATAAAAATTAATTCAAAAAATTAATTATTTAAATTTAATAAATAAAAACATAAAAATAAATTAAGTAATATTATTTTATCAATAATTATTACTCACATATTGAAATTTATTTTTATTTTATAAAACAAAATTAGAAAATTTATAAAATCTTATAATATTCATATGAATACTTATTTTATTTTTAATTTAAAATTTTAAATGATATTTTTATTTGATATTTTATTTATTTGATTTTAATTTTAAAAATTTTATCCTCTACCATTTTATTGTAAGACCCCCAAGCATCCCTAACCTTGATTATTCCTACCCATGATCAATTCGTATGGGATTCAAAACTCCACCTTCAATCCATTCTCACACCCATGAAATCTCCTTGTGATCCAAAATCTTCACTAAAGATGTTCTGGTAACACAAAATCTAAAATATTTTTGTTCCCTAGAAGGTACCATTGAAACCCTAAGTGCTCTAACAATTATTACTCACTTTTCGCTTCTCGTTACACTATTCTTAATAAGCTTAGATTTTTTTTCCTTTGGCTCACATTACATCCTCTTCAATATTTCAATAAATATTTCACTATTGCAGCCCTCTCTTTCCCCATCTCAACTACATAAGAGGTAATTTTTATCCATCTTATCAATTTCTTCTATTTCCCTAAAAGATTATAAAACAAATAAAAAATTAATATTCAATTTTAGTTTGTTTTCTTTTATAATAAATTTTTCTCATTTTAGTTTCTATATTGATTAATTTTATAATCTATATTGAATTGTAATAATATTTAGTAATCACTTGTTTTTTTATTGTGTTTAATTGGTTAAAAATTTAATGATAAATAAGAACATTCAGAATGAATTTTTTTAATCATAAGAGTTTGGTGATGTTAAGAAGAACATCTTAAGATTATTTAAGAGTTTTTTATTTATTCCTTGACATTTCCCTCACAACCTTAGTAAGGGATAACATGATTTCCTGTCCATGTAAAAGTTTTTCTAACCAAAATTATTTACATTGAGATGTTTTTAAAGACCATATCATTATAAAATAAATTGATACAGATTATAAAAAATTTATTTGTAATTTTCATGGGGAGTTGATGCTCAATGTTGATAATGACTATTACAGTGCTGAACATGATAATTATTCCAAATATGATATGATTGACATGTTGGGGGATGACTTGGAATTTGAGTAACCAGAGAACACCCCATCATGTCTTTATACTGAAGCACAAATATTTTTTGTACATTGGTTGAATATTTTGGGAATACTTTGTACTATAGATGTGAAGAATTTTCTAAATAACATATTATTGTTGAAATGTATCATCTGAAATTCTTACATGGGATCAGTGATGTGAAAATTGATGTAGTTTTAATTTTTTTAAGAGATATCTTCCTAATGATTCAACATTCCCTAACTCATTTATTATGGTGAAAGGGATTATCAAGAAACATGGGCATGCTTATAAGGATATTGTTGTATTTACAAATGATTGTTTATTTTTTTAGAAGTAAAAACATTAAATTGATAATTTCCCAAATTTTGGTTCTTTGAGGTGGAAAACTACTAATTATAGGAGAATCATAAAATTAACGAATGGTAAAAAGTACCATTAAAGGTTTTTTATCACTTACTTTTGAAATATAGGCTTAAAAGGTTATTCATGTCAACTAAAACATCCTCTTTCATGACAATGAACAGGAATGAGATAATTAAAGATGTTGAGCTAAGGCTATTCAAGGATTTGTTTTCTTGGAAAAAATTTAATGATAAGTATCCTGATTTTGAAAGATATACAATAAATGTTTGATTAAACCTAGTAAGAGATGGTATTAATCCATTTGGAATAGTGTATAGTTAATATAGATTATGACTTATTATTTTTCTTATTTACAATTATCCTCCATAGTTATTCATGAATCAGTCACATTTTATTATTTCACTACTGATATCTCGTCCTAAGTCACTGGGAAATGATATCAATGTAATTTTAGAACCTTTAATTGACAAATTGAATGTATTATATCATTTTTGTATAAAAATATTTGATGCATAAAAAATTACTTGTTTGTATTTAATAGAGCATTAATGTGCATAATTAATGAATTTATCTTATAAAATAATCAATTTGGTTTGAAGTCAAAGGTTATAAATTTATTTTCATGTTTAAACGTTGAAACATATTCATTATAATTGAGAAAAAGCAAGAAATAATGGTGTTACTGTATTTGTAACAATTGATACGGGCAATGTATCATAGTATGGTGTGTTGATAGAAATTATTGAGTTAAGATATCTAGTTGGCAGAAGTGTTATTTTATTTTTGTGTGATTGGGTAAATCACATTGAAGGTGTCAAAGAATTTAATTTTGGATTCACTCTTCTCAACATTAATAGGATTACTAAAATGGTTGAACCCATTGTACTTTCATCTCAAGCCTTTCAAGTGTTTTATATGGATGTATATACGGTGAAATATTAGAATGTTTCTATCGCCACTAAATAAAGAGACTTATTTGAAATGAAGGAAGATATCATACTTTAAGTGCATTAGCGTACAAACTAACATTTCAAATGATTCTAATGTGACAAATTATGCCATATAGGACATGAAAGAAGTTACAATTGATGATATTTCAATTAATTTTGTTGATGGGTGACATGGAGACATGAAAGATTGGTAATGAAATTTTAGAAACATGATACTTGTTAATCTGATCATGAATATGACTATTTTATGATTTTGACTATTATGTTTTTTTAAAACTTAATAATTTATTTAGTTTAGTATATTAAGTATTTTTTTTTATTTTGGATGCAAATCTGACTTTATATTTGAAAATTGCATATTCTTATCTAGTATTTTAGTTATTGAATTTAATATATAGTATGATATAACATGACCTTATTTGATAAACCTTTAAACAATCAAATAGTGGTTATAATAGATCAATTAATGGTAATATTTTAGTAATTTTATTTTAATTTACAATTTTCACTTTTTTTTATTTTTTTGTTGTTTTTTCATGAAAAATTTTACTTGTTTTTAGAAAATTTTAGGCTCATATTCTGGAAAAAATAGACAGGTGGTGAAAAATAAACCATTGAGACATTATTTATTTACAATAGAGAAAACTTATTATATTAGCTCTAAAAAACAACTAAATTAACTTATTTTTGAATATGAAATTCATGATTCAATGTGTAAGTTTATTGTAATTTATTAATAATCTTAATATGATATTGTTTTAGGATGAATTTATATAAAATATATTTTTTTATTTATCATATTCAATTTAATTATACTATTAAAGGATAAAAAATAATAAAAATTATGATGTGATATCCTTAAATAAGTGGTGAATGTTACTTTAAAGAATGGGTAAGTTGATAATGAAATTTATGACCTTATTTTTTTTATTAATTTAATTATAAAATAAATATTTTTCTCTATATAGTGGACTTTTGAAGAGAATAAACTCATATTTATGGTAATTAGTTTTCGACTTTACTATAATAATTGACTTTCTTATATTAATTATACATGTTTAAATGTATTTTTAAATTTCTCTTTTATTTAAAGGTTTACAGTCACACTAGGGAGAAAATAATGAAATACACATATAATCCGTTTATTAATTTGGGCTATTGAAGTGGATGCTGCAAAAATACCAATTGAATTTACTCAACAATAAAATTTTCCTTATCATGAAACAATAAACTGAAGGGGAGCTTGGGCAAGTCATGTATGAAATGAAAAGGATGATTTATTTATAAAGACATTTTTAAGGGCATGTTTTTGTAGATTTTAATGATATGTTTCAACTAGTTGGTCATTCAGTAAGAAAATTATATTCCCTAATTATTTGTTTGGTTTGTGACCCTAGGTGATTACCATTAGACTTTCATGATAGGAGTTTAGTAGATATTCGAAAAGATGAAAATACATGGGATGAAATTATGGTACATATTTAATCATCGTCATCATCATCATCATTATTTTAATAGTATAGTTACCATAAATATGAGGTCATTTTTTAAATGTTTTAGTTATCATATTACTTCATAGAAGGGCATGGACCTTATCATTAGGTAATGGTAAAAGTGTATAGTTCATGGAGAACTTACAAATTTTAGTTAAAATTAGCATATTTTTACAATAAAAAATATAATGTGGCTATGTAAAAATTGAAAAAATACATTCATGAAGACACATGGAAGAGTTTGGTGGAGTTTTGGTAAAATTATATTGTAAAATTAATATTATTATATAAAATTTATGTATTTATACCATATTAAATAACCATTGTATGTTCAAGGTCTTGAATAATATTTAATTATGTTAAGATTAAACATTATTTTTCATCCCAATATAATGTAATTTTTTTGGAAAGATCTAAGAGGGGTGTAGAAAATCATTCACATTTTAAAATTCCACATTATTTAGGGACAAATAGTTTTGTACATATATGTGTTGAAATCAAGGTATGACTTTTTTATTGAAAATTTTATATTTTTATCTTAATATATTTTATATTTGATTTTATCACATATTTTCTTAATAAAAATAAGGTAAATAGGTACATGATCTCAAAATATGGATCAAATCCCATGAACCAAAAAAGGTTTAAAACATAATGGTGAATCTATGTCAGTTAAGGTATTGTTTGAACTGTATTATTACCTTATAAAAAATTATTCATATTTAATATTATATTTTTTTCCATGACTTAATTATTTTTATATCAATAAATTGAAAATAAGTTATCTTGTATTCAAAAAACCTCTAATATTTTAAAAAATGTGTTTTAAAAAAAATTATAGGAGAGGATAAAAATAGAAATTTTAAAAAAATTCAGATGCTATGTATCCACATGCTCCTGCAATACGATGTTAATTAGTGGAAGAGTTAAATAGTACAATTAATAGTGAATAAAATGTTGATAAAATTTAGAATCAACTTATTGATGTTGTTAGAAAAATATCAAATTTTTAAAATTTAGTAGAAGTACTTATAAATCATCAGTTAGTCATTCTTGTGTGTTAATTTTTTCTTGCTAAATTATTTTTTACATTTTTTTACAGTCATATGTGTTTGACCAGACCTTTACCAGGTAAGTGGTCATGGTATCCTTGTAATGTTAATGTAAATTTTTACACTATATTTTTTTTATAGTGGTGTCTATTGATCAATTATTACTTGATGATGAGGAAAATGATTATGATTCTAAATGGTTTTCATGAAGAAAATGACAATGAAGAGTCATATTAGTTTTGTTTTATATAATTTTTTTTTTAATTTAGAGAAATTTGAGGGTTTTATTCCTTATTTTGATTTTTTTTTGGAAAAGTTTTTATAAAACATTATTTAATTTATTCCATTATTCTTTAAAAGTGTAGAGTATTAGGCTAGATGTTTGGTTATTATTTTTTAGTTCAACTCATACAAGATTCCTATTTCAAATTATTTTTTTGCTTCATTTATTATGCATGAAATGTAGATATGTGTAATGAATGAATGTGATTTTAATTATATCCTTTAAAACATTGATAATTGTACGACTGTTTTGGAGAGTTTATTATATGGTAGTGTGGAGTAATATTTTACATACATAATACCATCCTCTAGTACATAAGTATTCCATCCTCTATGATATCAAAACAACAATATCCCCAAACTTCTCTAAAATTTTTTGCTTTTAATTTAGAAGAAAAATTTATCAATCACTTTCAATATTGGAAAAGGGGTTTACAACGAAGCTATAAATTTAAATTTTGTGGGAGCTCCTTTTACCTTAGCATAATTTGTTGTATAGGGTGCTTGATCAATGCATTTCAAAAAATCATACGACTAATTTTATCAGCTAATGGTAACCCCAAGATGAATTTATTTAAAATACCACATGATTAAATATATACTTTTTGAGTTTTTTAAATAAATTGCATACATAACTGCTGTTTAATTTCCAAAATATCTCATTTCATTATCTTATATAAGGAATAACTTATATTTATCTATCCTTTATTGATTCCATATTTCTTGAAGGTTCTCTAAAAAATCTTTCAAAAATTCACCTCCTCCATGGAAATATACATCTATTAACAATCCAAAAGAGAAGCTAGGGTGGTCCAACTCTTTAACTCATGGGCCACAAAGCTCAACCCAGTAGACTTAAACTAGTTTATCTAGTTGTACCTAATACAGATCATGGAGGTAGTTAAACAAACCCATCCTCACCTTTTGGGCACCAATTTAAGGTGTTCCCCCCCAGTGTTTAAAAATTACATTTATCATGTTTTGTCATTTTTTGGTTTTTTATGATTGCTCGTTATTTTTTTAACATAGTTATTTTTTGTGGTGTACTGGTGATAATGATATATTTTTATTTGTTGAGGTTTTTATTTAGTTGGTCCAAAAGAGATTGGTTGAATAGGCTGGCATGATGTTGATGTTTCTAGAACACCAATGTAGCTGAAGATTGGTTGGGTATTACTGAGCATCACTAGAAATTATGAAATCATAACTAGAAGTAATATAAGTGTCACTTAGTAGGATGATGATATTATATATCAGAATCAATTTAATGGTATGACCATGAATTCTTGCATCATATGACTTAAATAGGCATTCAGTTGGTAGATTTATTTTTTCAGTTTTTATTTCCCTCATAGCTTATTATACTCTTTGAAAACTATATTTTAATATCATAATAGTTTGGTCTTCTTTAATGGTCATATTAAATGAGAAAAATAAAGATGATCATTGTAGACTATTCTGTATTAATCATAGCATACTTTTCTAAAGAGTCTCTCAGGGGAAGAGTAATTAAAGCTATATATGACCAATGTGAACCTTTAATGGGGAATGAGTGATTAATATTCTTCTTCATCACTTATTCATCCCTTAAATAATCCATAGAATGTGATCTAGAATTGAATCATCAACATTATCCATTGTATTAATGGAATCCACCAATGCTCTCAAACAACAACTCCTAGACATGGTCCTCTCCCTACAGAATTATGGATTGGTGGACCATTAGTTGAGATTAATTAACTCTCTAAAAGTGAGAGTAAATACCATTTTCATGGTTGAACTGATTCTCATATTCTTCATATCCATTCAAGTTCCCCTTATAGAGATGAATAAAAATCTAGATCAACGAGTTATATATTTTCATGAAATGGATGAGTGCTGCATCAAACATAAAGGAATCACCTCATTCATTAGTGCTCATCACATGAGAGTTGCATTGATCTTCATTAAGATATTGAAAAAAGTCTAAATAAGGATGTATTTTTGCATTGAATGGTCTCAAACATGTATTACATAATTTTCTTGGTGGTTTTGAAACAATCCTTCAACTAGAGAGAATGATTTCCTTAAATCAAAATCATGAAGGTGTGATCTACTGGATAAAAAAATAAAATAAAATTTATATATTCTCATTAGGGAATAAAACATGAATTCCTTGGACTCCACACACACACATACACATTTCAATAAATTTTTTAGTCGTTTGATCTTCTCATATTTTAAAATTTTATTAGATGGTCCAAACATCTATCCTATGTTAGATGTTGACATGAATTAACTATTCAGGTAATTTATGCATAGTAAAATTTTCTATATTTTTAATATCATATTAGACTATTATTGATTAATATCATAATAATACTGTTATTTATTAATAGTCATGATAAATGAGATTTATTTGTGTTGAAAATTATTAATAACATTTAATTATATTTATGTGTGTTTTATGTGGTGTAGGAATCAGAGATAAATTCTTTTAATAGTAGACCTTAGACTCTAACAGTCAACATATTTTTATATTTTTAGGGTTTCAATTCAATGAAATTTAATACCACTTTTCAAGTTATTCACTAGTTGCATTTTCCTTTTTTTTCTCTATCATTTAACATAATTTATTTTCAAAGTTTAATTTAATTATTAATTCCCTGTTATGGGCCCTTAAAAGCATGTGTTGTAGGTTATTTGTCATTGAATGAATTTTTTCCCATTGGATACACATTCTTTTGACAATTATAATACCCACTCATACACTAATTAATTAAATCAAAATTTATATTGGATGAATCTATTTAGATAATTGATGTCACTAATGTAATCCTATTTCCATTGTGATTGAATATCATGTCATGAAATAATCTACCATGAATTACTGGGGAGCATCGATAGAGAATGAATTGATTACAGATAATATCTTTATTTGTTCCATCATTTGTTAGTATAAAAAATCCACATTTTGGGGATGTTAGGTTCCAAGAACATAAATATTTACATTTTAGGTATTACTAATTCCCCTCATCATTTTCAAAAAAATGTATTTTACTTTATAGATGATTGTATATGAATCTTACATGACTCTGAGAAAGAAATTAGATGTTTTGGTTTATCCTTAATTAGAAAAATTTTAGGTTGGATTCTCAAATTTTCTTTCTAATGTGGTTTTGTCACCGAATCACTATCTTTTATTTCATAGTTAAAACCTAGAAATGATGTTATGAGTTTTTTAGAATTTGATAGGTGTTTTTAAGTCATATGTATGATGATTTTATAAATTCATGGAAATTTTCTTATGTATCATTTATGTGTCCATGTTCTTATTATTTATCTAGATTCAAAAATAGACATGAGGTATTTTTCAATTTTATTTGGTGTTTTTTAGATTTTTCATGTGGAGCGATTTTACAAAATCTAGCACATATTTGTACACTTTTTACAGTGAAGGATAGCCTCAAACATTTTTTAGTGATCAATTTTATAATATGGATAATTCAAATTATTTTTTAGTGTAATCTATTTATAGTGTCATTTTAATTACAAAAAAAACATTGATAAAAAACTCTCTAACACATCTTTTACTAGAGACTTGTTGTGGTATGTTTGTACTGAGGAAATCTATGTTAAGTTTATTTTGGGGTTTTTTCATTTAATATTATTGTTCAATATTCATGCGTTCTTTGATAAACCATTTACATTGATTGAACTTGTTGATAAATGGTTTTCCTAATTTATAATTTTAAATCCAAGATAGTTCATATACAATTGTTTTTTTAATCATTACTTTTAAGTCCTAAAACAGATTACTTTTCCATATAAGTTTTTCTTATTGAGATAGAAATTAAGTAATCACTAAATTTGTTTTGAGAGACTCTATTGGATATTTTTCCCTTTTGACCCAAAATCAAAGGTTTGAAGTTCAATTTTTTAATTTTTTTCCTATTATAAACACCAACAAATCTTTTTTCCAAAGTGAATGAAGACAACATTCTGGTTGGTACATTCTCTTAAAAAAGTTTTTATATACATTTTTTTAAAAACTATTTCACAACTTTAAAGTTTTAGATTTGTTTATTTCGATAAACCATTATACATATAGAAACAAGAACTTGTTCTTATGCCTTAACTTCCACCAAGACCCATAAAATAAATTTTTTACTGTACAAATAGTGTTTTAATTTATGGACTCTTCACAGATTTCATAGGTAGCCTTTACAATTTCCAGGCATCAAACACTTTCAATGAGTCTCACCAATTTTGGACTTTTTGGACTCTTTTACTGATTTCACAGGTATCCTCTATAATTCATAGGTGTCAAATGATCACAAGAAGTCTCAAAAAGGCAACTTTCACATATTATTAGAATTAGATTAGTGGATAAATAATGTTGGAGGTGATGGAATCATCCAAATATTGATGAGTTACTCATTAAAGTGACCATTATCTTTTTAGAATATGAAAAATTTAATTGTTTTAATTATATTGTATTTTAATTTGGAGACAATAATTGTTTTAGATTTATTTTTTTGTATAGTTTTGTATTAGATTTTTGAAAACATTTATGCACTAAGGATTAGATGATTCCAAGAACCTATGTCTGAGATTAGGTATGAACTAATTCATAATTCCATTGTGGTCCTACTATAGATGATTTCTTCTATCATGGTCATATCATGACTATGTGGGTGAATTGAATTCTCACTATTAGTGTGAACCGTGATAATGACAATTTTTTGTGTTGGTACCCTAGAACTAACTTGTTTATTACTTGATTACATGTTTTTATTATTAAATATGTTTTATTATCACATCATGTTTTTTCTTTATCATAATATTTATATGTGATAATTTACTTAGAATATATGTTGCACTAAATGGTTATAGAAGTTCCCCACTATGATGAGAACCTAGAGGAACCAAAACATTATTATTGAACCTTGTTCTATGTCCAGATGATATTGTCTAATATCACATAGAAAATATTGGATATTAGGGGTAGGAAGATCATCAAAAAAAGGTAGGATACAATGGGTTCATCATTAATGATATAAAATTAATGGATAATGTGAGAAAGGGTTTATCCCTTTTGTATTTTAATGAAAGTTAATATCTCATGACCTTTTATGGGAATAAAACCACCTGAATAAATTCTTTTAAATGGTGTTTGATAAGTGAGTTCATTTCCAAGGAGTTAATAAATGAGACATCAAGAATATAGGTTGATGGAACTGATATTCATCCTTTTTGATGTGTGATATTATGATAAAAATATTAAATTACATGGTAAAGATTTATAGGATATTGGACATCATTATGACATTAACTTATTTCTCTATAGAATATTTTTCATGTTTTAAGATGTTAACCTTGTAATTTAAGTGGTTATTATTAATTACACTGATAAAGAGTCCTATAGGGTCACACACTAAGTGTATCTGCAATCTCAGATAAATTCTAGTATTGAATTTAACAATTTGTAATAAATAAAATTTATTTAGGTTTGTTTGATCACTATAATTTAATCACAAATTATTCAAAAGAATAAGTGAGTTAAATAATAATAATAATGATTAGTTTTAAATTTTGGAAAATATAATATTTATTATATAAATAATGTTGTGACATTTATTTAATTAAATAGTTATTATTCGAGGATCGATAAATGTTGACCAGGGAAAGCAGACTGAGTTTAATGGTTAAATTTTAATTAATTGACATTTATTTATTTCCTTAATGTGTTTCACATGTAAATAGATTTATAATAATAATATTATTAATGGATATGGTCTCAATTAAGAATATTAGAAATGTTTAAGGGATTGTGTGAAATTTTACAACCCCATACCTACCATAATTAATATCTAATTATATATAAATATATCACTTTTTAAAGTGATTTTTTGGTGTGAAAAATGGATATGAGATATTTCTAGAAGTAAATCTAGAGATCTATCTAAAGAGATATATCGAGATAGATATATCTAGAGTTATATCGAGAGATATATCTAGATAGATATATCTAGAGATATATCTAGAGATATATCTATATAGATATATATAGAGAGAGATCTAGAGATATATAAATAGTTCTATCTTCCTCCTCTATCAATTATTTGAGAGAACACTATGATTTCTCCCTCTTTGAGAAGAAAATTACCGCATTCAACCACAAACAATACAAGTGATCAGGATCATCCATGCTAGAAATTGATGATTCGATGGCATTGTTCTGATATTATGGTGAATGCGTGGATCACTACTAGAGGGATTTTATAGTTTAATTCCACCACACAATGATGGTGATGTAAATTATATTCCATAAGATCATCAATGAGAGTGGAATTACAAGTTGAGCTAATTCTATATATACTTATAAATTAATAATAAATTACATGTGAAGATCCTTTCCCTCTTGTTCTTGTATATTAATTTTGTCTATTAATCTATTATTTTCATTATACATGATCTCATGATCATGTAAATAAGTGATTACACCTGATTTAAGGTTGAAATCCAAGTTGGTCATACCAGAAAAGGATGCTTTCAATGCGTTCAAAACCTTCAAATGGTATCAAGATAGTTATATGTTCAATTTATAATTATTTACCATTCATTGATTCATTTCATACATTTGAATTTTATATTACTTAAAATGTTTTTTTTAATAATTGATCATTTTCATATATTATTTTCTTCATTTTCGATAAAATAATCAGTAATTGTTTAGTGATTAAAAATAAATATTCATCTACATAGTACATGGAGTGTCCCAAGTGTGTCATGTATCATATATAGAACATGGTGAATGACATGTTGTGTAATATTGGGTTACATGCTATCTATTCCTAGTATACTCTGTGTGTCTCTAAAATGTTTAAGTAAGAAAACATTGACAAATCAAGGCATGTGTTATAGACATGGTTAGAAGACAAGTACATGTCATATAATTTTGAACAAACTGTATAGTCTTCTTCCTAGAAATGTTCTCAAATATTTTCATGGTAAAATATTTAAATGAATAATTAAAACTAATGATTATGTGTTCCATTTGTTTTTCATTTGATATTACATTCCATATCATGGGATTAATAGTTATATATTAAATTATTTTTTTGTCAAAATTTTAAAGAACACACTATGTTTTCTACAGGTATAATTTTGTACTACATTAATTTTAAATTAAGTTATTTTTGTCAAAATGATAAATGAGGGTAATTTTAGGTTGTTTGGATGGAGTGAAAATAAATTTAATTAATTATATTAATTCATGGAACATTTTCTTAACTAAAGAATGAATCAAATTAATTGATTACTATATTGAAAATGTATGTTCATATATTGATGTGTGGATGATCATGTTATAAGACCATCCCACTGTCTATTATTAGTTTATTTTATTTTAATTTATAAATTATTAGTGATGGCCTATGAGTAGTCCCCTCATTCTTATTATGTAAGGGTGTGAATTCCAAAGGTTTCTTTTATATAAACCCAATTTATCCAATCCATTAGATCCCATAACCTATTTGTGAGTAAAAGATTATGTAAGGATGGATCTTATAAGTGAGTAGAGGCAGTCGAGTTCAAGGAGACGAGGTGAAACCAATAAAGGTGATATAAAGAAACAAAAGGTGGAATACTGCAATATGAACCAATCTACAGTTCAAGGTAATTTCTCCTAGGCCGAGGGTTAGTTTATCATCATCCAAATAACTAACCACAAGAAAAATATCATGATCATGCCACTTATATTTTATTTCTTTTAGTTTCATGGTTAATTATTTATGTTTTTGAATTCTGTATGATCAGTTAATAAATGAATTAACAAGAAATCAAGATGGAATAAAATATAATCTGATTATGATTAAATGTTTTATCATACATGGTTAATCACTTAAGTAAAATCCACTTAATATGAACAAGGAGTATAAAAGGATAAAATGGTCTTTATACATAAGGATAAAAAACCCTCAATTAAAATATTAAGTGATCTTATCTTTCCAATACTTAAGTTAGAACTAACCTCATAGTTTAAAGTACTTAACCAACCCAAGTTGGGATACTTTCAATTATCAAGGAAATTGTATCTTGCTATTTTGGGATTACTTAACTTAGTTTATATCAAGGTTTGACTACCCAAGAAAGAGATGGTGCAACTAATAGTAAATGGTTGATGTGATATTTAAAACATGATTTTAGGATTGGGGATCCCACTCAATAGATCAAGGAACTATGAGTTAACATAGTTGGAAAGTTACACCTACTTAAAAACCTTAAAATAGATTATCAGGCCCAATTTTGGGTTATGAGAAGTAAATATAGATCATTTCTAATAGAATATATAAACATAAAGATATTACAAAACTGATGGTGAGGGTTATTAGGTTTTTGAAAAATAGTGAGATATTAATAAGAATTTAATTAATTTTAAATTGATTTATCTATTTTTTTAATCAATATAATTAATAATTATCTTCTATTAATTTATAAAAATGAAAAAACAAATGACATCAACTATATCACTAGGATCCATACTATATATGGATAACCTTACCATCAGTGTGAATTTCTAATCACATTAAACTACACCATGAATGGAAATTGTACATACCGAAAACCCCACTTCCTAAGTTCATTTCCAAATAGGATAATGATGAAGAATTTTCTCTCTATATGAAGAATGTGGATGATGATAGAGATGTAATTTTTTTAATTCTATCCTCTATGTCCAATGAGATTCTAAAAAAATATAAGGATATGGATGTGTATAGTATTTTATCTCACCTTAAGGATATATATTAAGAGAAGGAGAGATCAGAGAGATATGAGAACTCTAATGAACTGTTCATGTGAAAGATTGGAGAGTCATTTACATATGAGGAACATGTTGTCAATATGATGGGAGATACTGAGAACCAGGATATATTGGGTTTTAAGATACCTGATGAGCTATGCACTGATCTCATTCTATCCTCACTGCCCAAGATCTTATCCTATTTTGTTATGAATTATAATATGAGTAATAGTGAGAATATTCTTTCAAAATTTTTTAACCTTATTCTCTAAGTTGATAAATACATGGTGTATGGAAAAAACAATGTACTTATGGTGAATAAGATGAGTAAAAACGAGGAAAATTCGTTGAAGACTCATTCCAAATCTAAGGATCTGAAGCACTATCCTTTCAAGAATAAGAAGATCCAAAAGAAAGGTAAATAATAGGATGTAATATATTTTATATTTGTTACGTAGGGCCAATAGAAGAGGAATTGTACCCGACCAAAGAAGAAAGGTGAAGCTTAAGTTGCACTCATTATCGAGTGTAATATTTTTATATCTAAAAGTTGGGTATTAGATACAATATATGGTGCTCAAATTTGTATCTAAATATAGGAACTATGTAGAATTCAGAAGGTTTCAAGAGGTGATGTGGATATTTGGTCCATTAATTGAGTGAGGATGGTTTCTTTTTGCATTGGAGATAACCATCTCACATTACATACATGATTTATTTTGGTTTTAATAAACTCTTATTATGTTCCTAGTGTTACCAAGAACATTATTTCCATTTCTCTCCTAGATAAGGATGGATTTATTTTCCTATTTTTAAATATAGGTTTCTAATTTTATAAATATAGAATATGTTATGGTATGAAACAATTGAATAACAATATTTTTGTATTAAATTATGAAAACCAAATATTGGCTATTGATAATGAAACTAATACACGTGAATCATATGACACCCATTTATGACATCACCATCTCAGCCACGTAAATGATAAACACTTGAAAAAACTCCATCAATATGGTTATTTAGACTCCTTTGAGTTAAAATCATGTAAAATATGTCATTATTGATTACAAGGTATGATGAAAAAACCACTATTTAGTGGTTAAGGTGAAAGGGCAAGAGAGATTCTAGATTTGGTACATACAGATGTGTGAATACCCTTTCAAGTAGAGAATAGTAGTGGATACTCATACTTTATTACTTTTATCAATGACTTGAGTATGTGTGTTTATATATACTTAATGAGGTACAAGTATGAATCCTTTGAGAAGTTCAAAGAGTTTAAGAATGAAGTTGAGAATTGGCTTGGTAAGAAGATAAAAAAACTTAGATCAAATTAAGGTGGTGATTATCTTAGCCAAGACTTTGTTTAATTTCTATAGGATTATGATATTTTATCTCAACTCACTCAACCATACCCACCATAGTTTAATGGTGTCAGTGAGAGGAGTCATACCTTGTTGGACATGGTAAGGTCAATGATGATTTATGAAAATATTCCATTATCCTTTTAGGGATATTTATCATAGAAAACATTATACTTACTAAATCAAGCACAAGACAAAACAAAAAATAGTTTTCACTTAAAGTTATATATTGGAAATAAAACCATTTTTTCACATGTTCATGCATGTGTTTTTTAATAATTTTTTAAGGCTAACCCAAGTAACAAAATGGAACCCTAAGGCATGAAGTGTATCTTATAGGGTATCCCAAGGAAACCAGGGGATACTACCTATAAAACCTTCAAATAAGAAAGTAATTTTCATAATATAGGAAATATTTCTTGATATGGATCACATCCTCAAGGAGGATAGTAGGATACTGATTGACTTTGATGAAGTGGATGCTCAAGATATAAAAAAGTCGTTACATTAACCAATTCTGTATGTCCCTTTGGAAGAAGGTGTTCCTGAAACACAAGTTCTACGTAGGAGTATAAGATAGGTAAGAGAACCAGAGAGATATTATTTTCTAGTCAATAATGGTAATTAATCATTATTAGTTGATAATGATGATCCTATCTCCTATAATAATTAAATAGAGAGATCAAACAGTACAATATGGCAAGAAGCCATGACTTTTGAGAATAATTTCATGTTTCAAGACTGAGTTTGGATTTTGATCAATCCTCAAGTCGATGTAAATCATGTTGGATGTAAATGGGTATTCAAGATAAATATAGACATGTAAGGTAAATGAAATACCTACAAATCATAGTTAGTGTAAAAAGGTATTATAAAACATCAAGGCATTTACTCTGAAAAAACCATTTCTCCAGTTTCCATGTTTGAGTCCATCAGAATTTTTCTTTCCATGCCAACTTAACATGACTATATAATTTGGAAAATGGATGTAAAAACTACATTCCTTAATGGTAAACTTCAATATTATGTGTATATGACACAACTAGAAGGATTCATGACTCTATGAAATTCCAAAAAGGTATGTAAGTTACATAGATCCAAATATGGATTAAATAAAGTATCTACGTAATGGAATAAACAATTTGATGAAGGAATAAAGGAATTTGGTTTCAATAAGAGTGAATATGATCCATGTGTTTACAATAGGTTTAGTGGTAGTATGATTGTTTTCATAGTAGTATATGTTGATGGAATATTAGTAATTGGAAACAATATACTAGACATACAAGTGGTTAAGGCATGGTTAAGAAAGTGGTTATTCATAAAGGACTTAGGTGAACTAGAATATGTCCAAGGGATAAAGATAATGTGTGATATACCAAAGAGGATACTCCAACAATGTCAAGGTATATATATTGACCAAATAATGTAAAGGTTTAGTTTGGAACAATCAAAGAGGATATTAGTTCCAATTTCACATGGTATATATCTTTCTAAAGAAATTAATCCTCAGAAAGAGGAGGAAAGAGAGATAATGAGTAAGATATAATATTCTTATACAATAGGATCTATCATATATGCCTTGTTGTGTAAAATAATTTATGTTGCCTATGCTTTGACATGGTATGAAGATATCAAAAAGATCCTAGTGAACAACATTTGACTACTATTAAGACCATCCTTAGGTATCTGAGTTGAATTAAGGATATGTTCATGGTTTATATAGGAGATGAAGAACTAGTCATTAGGGGTTATACAGATTCTATCTTTTAGACTAATCATAATGATCTGAAATAATTGTCTTGATATATATTTTGTCTCAACAGAGGATATGTGAGCCAGAAGAGTTCAATGTAGACAATTGTTGATAATTCTATAGTAGAGTCTGAGTATATTGTGGATTATGATGAATCCAAGGAAGAATTTTGGATTCAAAACATTATATAAGAGCTTGATGTGGTACCTAACATTAATGATCCTATCACAATTTACTACAATAAAAATATAACGGTGACTCTATCCAAAGATGTAAGGTAACACAAAAGGACAAAGTAGACACTTATTAAGTTCTAAAACCCAATGGATTTTTCCTAGTGAGGTGAAGCTTCATTTAGTGGAGTATCCATGGTGGAAAATGTGGCATAACCCTTAATGAAGGATTTATCTCACCAGAAACATGAGTGTCATTTAAAATCTAGTGTAATGAAAGATATTATTAGTTGGATTTAGTGCAAGTGAGAGTATATTGGAGTTGGTTCTCTAGAACCAACTTGTTTAGTACTTAATTAATTATTTTTCATATTAAATAACTATTCTTGTCACAAAATTATTATTCTTAAACATAATATTTGTATATTATAATGTCTTTAGAGTATATGTCACACTGAAAGGTCATAGTAGTTCACCACTATGATGAGAACCTATAGGTTCCATGAAATTATTATTAAACCTTGTTATATTACCAGATGATATTTTCTTATAGAACATAAATAATATAGGCTACTAGGGGTAGGAGGCTTATAATACATTAAGGAACTTTTTCATAATGTTTTCCCATAGTAATATCTAGGATAAGAGGTTATGAGAATTGTCCCATCAAATAGAAAATCCACATTTCCATGTTTCATCAGATGTTTCTATATGTGGATGTGTGTATTGATTCTTATATTTTAAGATTATCATTAATGGATATCACGGATCACATAATTTGATGTATTGATGAAAACTATGACAACATATGATCGTGGTGAAGTAGGATACATTAGGCATGTCATTAATGATATAACATTAATGAATAATGTGAGAAGTATTTATCCCTTTTGCCTTTTGATGAAAGTTAATATATCAAAACCTTTGATGTTAATGGAAACACTTGAATAAATCTATGGACATGGTGTTCAAATGGTGAGTTCACTTCCATAACGTCAAAGAAAGATACATCGAACATATATATTGATGAAACTAACATGAAACCTTCTTGATTTTAGATAGTGTGATAAAATGATTATATTACACGGTAAATGTTCATAGGAGGTTAGATGTCATTTCAATGTTAACTTATTAATATATGGAATCCTTTAAATGTTGTTAGATACTAACATTGGAATTTAGGCAGTTATGCCAAATTCCATTGAGAAATAGTCCTAGAGGGTCACACACTAAGTGTATCCGCAATCTCAGTTAAATTATAGTATTGAGTTTAAAAAGTTGGAATAAATAATACTTATTTGGGTTTGGTTGATTACCATAATTTAATCACATGTTATTCAAATGAATAAGTGAGTTAAATAATAATAATAAATATTAGTTTTCATGATTTCAAAATATAATATTTATTATATTTATTGTATGCAATGACATTTATTTAATTAAATATTCATTATTCGATGATCGATTATTGTTGATAAGGGAAAATAGAATGAGTTTAATGGAATAATTATAAATAATTGATATTTATTTATATTCTTAATGGGTTGCACATGTAAATCAATTAATAATAATAATATTATTATTATTAATGGACATGGGTTCAATTAGATATATTTCAAATGGTTAAGGGATAGTGTGAAATTTTCCAACCCTAAACCTACCATAATTAATATCTAATTATATAAATTTCTTAAAGTGAGTTTTTTGTGTGCACAATGGATAAGAGATATATATAGAAATATATCTAGAGATATATCTAGAGAGATATACCTAGAATTATATCAAGAAATATATCTAGATAGATATATCTAGTGATATATCTATATAGATATACCTATAGATATTTCTAGAGATCTATAAATAACTCTATCTTACTCCTTTATAAAGTATTTTAGAGATCACTAATAGTTCTCCCTCTTTGAGAAGAAAATACATGCATTCAACCACAAATAATTCAAGTGATCAGGATCAGCCATTGTTTATCCTGAAATGCGTATCCTTATTTGGAATCACTAACTTTGGATGGTTTCCATAGGATTTATTTTTGGAAATAGAAACATACAATGTTTCTTTATCTAAAGTGACCTTATTTCCAATGGTAGGTGTTCGTTAGGTTTAGACCTACGATACCTAAGAACTCACATTGGTTGAGGGGATGGGAGGCTGAGCTCATCACACCCTTTTGGAGGGAATTATTGCCTACTCCAAGACTCTCTTATAAATTTAAGATATATTCATGAATCCTTATTAATTTACCAAGTATAACTTAGGTTTCCCTTGAAATTCACAATCAATTATTATCTTGTGTGAAATTTAGAATCATATGTATGTATTTATGGTTATTCATTAATGGATATACTCATATGTATTCAAGGTTTTCCATTAATGGAATCCTCTCATATACTATTTAGATATTATTTTAATTGTTGTTAAGATTATACTGGTTTTTAATCCACTCGGTGGGAAAATCTAGAATTTATTTTCATCCTAGGTGACAGAAGTTTGTTTTGATGCTGGGATCATACCCATAAATGGTCTACCTACGTATCCTTGGGAAATTAATTATAACCCTTGTAGTTCGGTGCTACTTAATGGGACACATCATAGCTTTTAACGTTATGTAATAAGGACCTAACTGTACAGTTTAATGTCATGTGGTAAGGACATCTAAGCGGAAGGTTCTTAGTTAGATCTTGATGTGGGAATTATGCCTAAAAAGCCTAAGGAACCTATAAAGGATATGAGTTTTCATGTCAGATTAGACCCTATTGGGAATAATTCCCAGGACGACAAGGTTGATTTGGAATGTTGGGTTTGAACCTATGGGAGGTTTCCTACGTATCCCACTCGGATTGGAATCAAAGACGACATAGTTCGGTAATTCTCGCAGGTGTATATAACCCATTGAGAGAAATAGGTTGGGGCTTACTTCGAAATAGGATTCCATTGTAACATGGTCCAAGAGATATTTCTTAACTCAGGGATATTTGTGGGGGGGGGGGTTAATTTGGGGCTTACTCATAAGGAGGATTCCCAAATTAAGGGAATTAAGGTTGGACTCCTGAATAGGATATTTAGTGAGCTTGGGCCATGGGCGAAGGCTTCCCACATATCCCAATTATTATGGGAATAAAAGTTCTCATAGTTTAAGATTTTAATGGATTGAATGGATGTTTTGATCATTAAAAGTCTCTATGCCTGCACGAGTCATGCTCGGTGTGAGAAACAAGAGGATGTGAAAGATTTAACAAACCACACACTTTCTCTTCCACTGGTGGTAGAGGGCGGGCCTATAACGAAAGAAGTTTAGGATATGTTGGGAGAGGGTGTAGAGGAATGAACCCTTCAATGTGAAATGAAATATAAGGTCATTGTATCCAACCCAAAAGACTAGGGGCTTAATGGTCTCACCCAAATTTACCCAAGAATTTAGGGTTAAGCAGTCGCTTGTAGTGTATCTTGGGATGTCGATTCCTTACATACCTAAGAAGAAACCTATAGAGACGCACATTCTACAGAATTATTTTGGATATTAAGTGGCCAAATTTGGTTTTATTTTAGATAGGTTTAAGTGAACACTAAAATAATTAAGTTAATTCAAATTAATAGAATGAGTCGATCCTAGGTTATCACTTTGGGTGGATTTGATGCATTCCTTTTCCAAATATTTCAATTTCTTATATTTGAGATGAGTTCATTTAGATTGATCAAAAAAAATCATCACTTCCTATTTTAATACCTACACAACCTAATACTAATCACTTATACACTTTGAGGATAAATGTTTTGAGCACTCCAAGGTAAAGGTTTGTATTAGCATTTGAAGTGTGCGACCTTAAAATTCAAAAAGGACGAAGATGTTTTGAAATCATCAAATGAAATTCTCATTTAAAAGAATTGATTAGACATTAACGGAGTTAGAAATAACAGCCAATACAGCCCCTTTTTACTCCCTTGGATCGAACCATAAGTGGGTTATCCCTCCATTTATGCTATGGTTTCAATGGAAGCAGGAAGTAGACTCATGAGGGAGGAATTGAAGAAATAAAGAAAAACAATAAAATAACGATCACTCCACCATTGTGTGATAATTTCACATGGTTTTTCTGTTAATAAATTCACACCTTGATCCAACGGTATCAACATGATATGAATAAGAACATAATCAAAGAATAATAAGAAATTTTATTAAGAAACTAAGGTGAATTGAACAACTTACATGAGAAAGACAAACTCAAGGCAACAAAATCGCAGCATAACATTATAATTAAACAAAGAACCAAATATGAATAAATCCTCCAACGAAAATACCATAAA
The DNA here is from genome assembly GCA_963277665.1 of Viscum album. Lineage (NCBI taxonomy): Eukaryota > Viridiplantae > Streptophyta > Magnoliopsida > Santalales > Viscaceae > Viscum > Viscum album. Next base: position 602,230,079 of record OY728142.1, read on the forward strand.
TAGTAATTTTGGGAGCCTTGGGTCGAGATACCAACTGTACAAAGGATCCCATTTGAGTATGGTAGGCCTAAGGTGGTGTAATGTAAGGGAGAAGAGACTTCTCCACCCTTGACCCGAAGCTACATCCAACTTTCATCCACCGAACATATATGGCTATATGACCTTATAGATGGTGGAATTGGAGTGGGACATAGAAGAAAAAAATGAATATAAGTATGTATCCTAGATTTATGTAAACTTTCAGACCAAAATAAGTTATGGTTTATGAGATATGTGTAAAATAGTGGGATGTTTTTCTGGTACATAGAATCTGGCCCAGAATTTTACCTCCAAATTAGGCTACCTGGAACTCTATTAAAACATCTGAATTAGCTCTTTTAACAGTTGGATGAAATGTTCTACATGATTTCCTATATCGTAATTTAATTTTTCATAATTATTGGTCTTGGATATTTTCCTATACAGTAGTTTTATTGGGATGATGTCCAGTTCACTTCACCCAGAATGTTGTTTGTTCAAGGCCAACTTTGGTGGTCTTCCAATATGAATCTTCAAGTGATAAAAAATAATTAATTGTTTCCAATGTAATGGTAAACCTGAAAATTAAATATGAAAATAAAATCTAGATTATTGGGTTCTTTAAATGATGTTAAAAAATGTACTATCTAATAGTGCATTTTAAGAAGGACTTACAATTATAATATGAAGTAATGTTCAAAGTGTAAATGCACAAAAAATGGTGTTTATGATTAATAAATCACATGAATTTTATAATATAAAAATTAATATTAGCCTCTTTTAGTGGCTAATCACACCCCCAACTTGAGTTTTGCTAATCCCGAGAAAAATATATCTAAAAAATATGAAATTCAAATTCCCTTTTCCAAAAACATATTAATAAACAACGATCACCAAGAACCCTTATACCAAAAAATCATAAAACCCATCAATTTTTTTTAATAAAAGATAGTTTCATAAGAATATACCAAGCCCAAGTCTATTACTTTGTTCAAATTCATCATCATATTTCATCCAATATCAATTAACCATGATGATGTTATGTGTGTCACAATAGACAAGGGGGTTCATCTTTATTCAAGGGGGGAAATGATGGAAGCTCTAGGTGGAATCACATTTCAATATTAAGATGAGTATCCAATATATATATATATATATTTCGTTTTTTTTTCAATTTTTCCATGGTAATTGAAATTGCACTCAAAAGAGTCAACCCATGTAGCGAGACTTTGCTGATGACTCCCAGGCTCAAAGACCTTAGGGCATCAAGTGAAGCCTACATACTCATGCATCATCTCAAGTTAAATCAGTCAATAAAAAAGTAAAATTACCCTAAAGAGAGATAAAATTACTAAATCTGGGCTAGAAAACTATAGATTCACAATCCTGAATTGCTGAAAGCCACGCATTTGGTTATTTCACTCCTCTACACGCAAATTTATTGTTTTTTTTATTTTTTTGAATATTCATATTAAAACTAAAATGATAACCAAACCTATGATATTTATTTAGGGGAACCCATGCACTCAAACTAATACCCAACTATCCAAAGGACTTGTGTTGTGATTCTTTTTTTTATTTTGATGAAAATATAAACAATGAAATATCACATTAGACAACCACACATTCCAAAATATATGCTCATGAAATATAAATGGACTAAAATCAGAATCAGGGAATGTTAAATTATTTTATATTTAATTTAAAAGTGTTCAATGTGTATTATCATGTTCGAGGTTAAAGGAACTTTTCCTTCCAATAAGGGACACATTTTTTTCAAATCATTTTTTTGCACAAAAAAAGTATTTTTTTTAATTTCATCTCCCCCCAACTTAAAATAACACTATCCCCGGTGTTTGAAGAAAAGAAAATTTAGAAGTGGGTTATAGGTATAAGAGAGGAGTTCTAAAAGGAATTTGAATATATAAACATGGAACAAAGTCACATGGTTTTTGAAGTTGAAGTTCATGATGATCCTGATTATTCCTTTGATCTCCATGCCACTCATGGACTCCCAGTGGGAGATTGTAGAAAATTATGGAAGTTTTGGATATAGTTTGTTTCCCTATAAAAGTATTTTATCTCAATATCCACTGGTTATCACTCACAAACTAAATTATAAACCATGGAAACCCTGAGGGGTTACCTTAATTAAAAATTGACAAAGACAAAAAAACATACCTATTTATTTTAGCGTACCAAAGAATGATACTAGTATCATGTAAAAATAATAAAAATAATATATATATATATATAAGTCATATATAATTATATATAAAAAATTATAGAAGAAGGAATAACTATTATCCATAGGTTAGTGGGAAGCATGTACCCCTATCTCCCTTCAGTCCCGAGTTCGAGTCCTCGCGGCTTCACCGGTTGTGATGGGGTTTTCCCCACAACCTACAATGTGTCCTTTGCATTTTTTTATTTTTTATTTTAACCTACAAACACATAAAAATAAAAATAAACTGATGATACATTTTCTTCTTTTTAAATTTCATGGTAAGGTATTACTCAAGGATCACACCATGTGACACGAATGAATATAGTGATCCCCTTTCATACCCATCCATACTCATAATAGAGGAATAAGTCAAAATTATACGGTACAATCATATTCATAGTTAAATAAATATTTTTAATATAAAATTGATTTATTAATCCTATTTTAAAATTAAATATGATGCACAAATATTAGAAACATGAAAACCAAGGGTTGCCTCCCATGCAACGCTTTTGTTTAATGTCATTATCCCGACATGGAACCCTAATTGTTGAAGTATTTTCCTCATCTAAGTTTTGTTCGCACAAGTATTCAACAAATTCATGTTTTTGGAATGGTTCAATGAATGGTTTAACAATATGAACATTAACTTTAAATGTTTGACCATTAGTGGGATCTAGAATTTCTACAGCTCTATGGGGGTACACCTTATGCACTATGTATGGACCTGACCATCTGGACCTCAACTTTCCTGGGTGTAAATTAAGTTTTGAACTGTAAAAGAGAATAGGTTTACCTGGTATAATGTGTTTGTTTTTAAGATTTCGATATTGGTAGGCTTGTACTTTATCTTTATTGACCCTTGAATTTTCATAAGACTCTATACTTTTCTCCACAAGTTCATTGAGATCTAATTTTTTTGTTCTAGCCAATGAGAGGCCATAATTAATTTCCTTAATTTCCCAAAAGGCCTTATGTTCAATATCCACTAGAAAATGGAATGTTTTACCATAAACGAACCTATATGGGGACATTCCTAAAATGTGTTTAAATGTGGTTCTATATGCCCAAAGAGCATCTAAGAGTTTTATCGAAGAATCTTTCCTAAATAGATTAATAGTTTTCTCAAGAATTTGTTTGCTTTCTTGATTGGATAACTCAGCTTGACCATTGGTATGTTGGTGGTAAGTAGTGGACACTTTTTGATAAATTAAATACTTGTGCATGAGTGCTGAGAATGGACAATTGAAAAAACGAGTTCCATGATCACTAATAATAGCCCTAGGAATTCCAAAAATCGAGAGAGGATGTTTTCCTTGAGAAATATAATCACAGTTTGATGATCATTGGATTTTGTAGGAATGGACTCAACCCATTGGGAGACATAATCGATAGCTAAAAGGATATACAGATATCCCCTAGAGTTTATGAAGGGCCCCATGAAATCGATTTCCCAACAGTCAAATATTTCAATCACTAATATGGGATTGAGTGGAATTTGATTACTTTTTTTGATGTACCCTACTTGTTTACACCTATGAAAAATTTGAAAAAGTGTGTAGGAGTCCCTTGAGAGGGTGGTATAGAAGAGACCACACTTAAGAACCATAGTAGAAGTTTTCTTAGAGGAAAAGTGACATCCACACGCCTCACTATGAGAGAATTTAAGGATGGATTCTTGTTCAGATTCTGGGACACACCTCCTAATGACTTGTTCATGGAAAAACTTATAGAGGTATGGATCATCAAACACATAGTTCCTAACATCATTAAGGAATTTCCTCTTATCTTGGTTCCCAATTTTTTTTGGAATTTCACCCATAACCAAGTGGTTTTCATATGTCAGCATACCATGGGAAATCACTCATAGAATATAGGTGCTCGTCGGGAAATAAATCAGACACTGAAAGGTGATTTGAGTTTTCTTTGAATTCCATCCTAGAGAGGTGATCAGATACAACATTTTCAATAGCCTTTTTTATCTTTAATGGCTAAATCAAACTCTTGAAGAAGAAGGAACCACCGAATCAATCTTGCCTTGGAATGTTGTTTTTGGAAAAGGTATTTTAGGGATGAATGGTCAGTGAATACAATTATGAGTGATCCTAAGAGATAAGACCTGAATTTCTCTAAGGAAAAGAAAAAAACAAGCAACTCTTTCTCAGTGGTGGAGTAGTTGATTTTTTCATAATTTAAATATTTTCTTGCATAAGAAATGAAACATGGAGTTTTCTCAGACCATTTTCCTAATACTACTCCTACAACAAAGTCACTAGCATCACACATGGGTTCAAAAAGAAGCTTCCAATTTAAAGATTTTGTGATAAGTGGAGGGATAAAATCTGAATTGAATCTATAGAATGATTCCTCACAGTTTTCTGTCAATAAAAATGGAGCATCTTTCACCAATAGAGCACAAATTGGTCAAGAAATAGAGCTGAAATTCCTAATTAACCTTCTATAGAAACCGGCATGTCCTAAGAAATACCTCACTTCCTTAACAGTTTTAGGAGAGGGAAGGTGACGAATGATGTCGACCTTAGCTTTATCAACTTCAATCCCTCTACCAGAGTCCAGATGGCCTAGAACAATTCCTTCCTTTACCAAGAAATGGCATTTTTCCCAATTTAGGATGAGGTTATTATCCTAGAATCTTGACAAAACCCTTTCAACATTCAAAAAGAATCCCTCAAAATTATCTCCAAATATGGAGAAGTAATCCATGAATACCTCTAAATAATCCCCCACCATGTCTGAGAATATTCCCATCATGCATTGTTGGAAGGTACCAGGGTCATTACATAACCCAAAGGGCATGCACTTGAAGGAAAAAGTGTCGAATGGACAAGTGAAGGTTGTTTTTACTTGATCCTATAAAGAGACCTCAATTTGATTATACAATGAGAATCCATCTAGGAAGTAATAGAATTGATGACCCGCCACTCACTCGAGGACTTGATCAATAAAGGGAAAGGGGAAATGGTATTTCTTGGTATAAGAGTTGATCTTCCTATAGTCAATACAGACTCTCCATCCACTACTGACCCTTGTGGGGAGAAGGTCACCATCCTCATTGGTGATCACAGTGATTCCAGCTTTCTTTGGGACAACTTTAATTTGTCTTACCCACTCACTCTCAACAATGGAGTAGATGATACCTGCTTTCAATGACTTAAAAAGAAGTTATTTCCTTACCACATCCATAAGATTTGTATTGAGCCTCTGGTGAGGTTGACGACATGGGTTGGATTTAGATTCAAGAACAATCTTATGAGTTTTAATGAGTGGGATAATCCTAGTAATATCAGAAAGGGTCCATCCAATTGCATTCTTATGCTTTCTTAGGACATCTAGAAGCATCATCTCTTGATTGGTTTCAATAGAGGAAGAAATGAAAACAAGAAAGGCTCAATTATACCATAAGAATTCATACTTTAGTGATGAAGGTAGGACCTTAAATTTTAGATCAGATTAGTTATCACTTTCTAGGAAAGGATGGGACTTTGTATTGAACTCATTTCTTTTTTTTAGATTTCTTGACAGAATTAGTTCCTTGTGAATAGAATATTTATCCACTAAATTGGCCAGATTAGTTTTATGATTGGGTATGGACTCAATGTTATTTATTTCACCAATGGTATAATTGATTGGTGATTCGATAAAATCATCAATAGGGCAATTTGAAAGAGATTCAAGCCAAGGAGACAAATTTACCTCATGTGAACAAATAAAATCAATCTCTTTTTGACTTAAACATCCTTCAGTAATTACATGATGTTACTCAAGTTTACTATCAACACTTCCAATCCAATTAACCTCATAGATCTCGTCATCATCCCCAATTTTAGATTTTTCATTATAGATGTTCAAGTCTAGACTCATGTTTCCAAAGGTGATGGTCATGTTCCCATTTTGGACTCAAATAATAGAGTTGATTATTGCAAGGAAGGGACAACTAAGGATGATTGAGGGTTTCTCCCAAGGACCTAAGCATGGGTGACTATCAAGGACAATGAAGTTATCTGGGTAAATGAAATTTTCAACTTTCACCAAAAAATCCTTTAAGATCCCCTTAGGAACTAGAACAATAAGATCAGCAAGTTGAAGAGTGACAGAAACTACTGGAATTCAATTTTTTTACAATGAGCTATTTGAGACGGGATCCCATCTCAAATAGACTTTTGCGATGGGCTCCCGTCGCTAATAGACCGTTGCAGAAAACGATGTCGTAAAAGATATTTTTTGCGACAGACCCGTCGTAAAAAATATCTTTTGCGACGAGAATTTGGGCCGTCGCAAAAAATCCTTCTGATTATATACATTATATACCCAAAAAACTTTTGCGATGGGCCCGTCAAAAATGGTTTTTTTGTGATGGGTATGTTCCCCATCGCAAAACACCTTCCGATTAAATACATTATATACACATAACCCTTTTGCGACGGGCCCGTCACAATTAGTATTTGCGAGGGGCCCGTTCACCTGTCGCAAATACTAATATTTAAAAAATATATTTCACTTATTTACGACGGGGCCCCATCACAAAAGACCCTGTCGCAAATACTAAAAATAATAAAAAAATAATAAAATTAATATTAATGAAAAAATTATATTATTATTATAAAAAAAATAAAAAAATAAAAAATATTATTATTATTAGTAAAATAATCAAAAATTAAAAAATATAATATTAAAGAAATATATTTAATAAAATTATGATTAATAAAAAATTAATATTAATATTATTAAAATAATAAAATAATAAAAAATTATTAAAAGCTTCAATATTTTCAAAAAAATATAAGAAAATCATAAAATATTATTATTATTAGTAAAATAAAAAAATATTAAAAAATATAATACTAATAATAAATAATAAAATATTAAAAAAATTAAATTATGCAATATTTCCACCAATATAAAAGACAGAAACTGTAAATAGTTCATATTATTACAGAACTTGAATTCAAATGTTTTTAACATAAAAAACAAATCACTGGGGGGGGGGTCGTCTGGAAGAGGTGGAGGAAACATCATCCCTAAAATACGAGTCGGACAGTGCATGTACTCCATCTGCTCGTGATGCTCCTACTGTCGTCGCCGCTCTAGATCCTCGTAATGCTGCTCCTGCTACTGCTGTCACCGACACATCTCTTCTTGATGCTTCTGCAAAGTCTCTATAAGCTCAGCCTGAGTTCACAACTGCTCCTGATGCTGTGAGCCAGAAGATGATGTCTCTCCACGAGCTCCTCTCGAGTTGGACGCCGACATCGCAGCAGTACCATAATAAGTACCAAGATTCAAATGAGAGCCGATACCAACTACTCGGCTCTTCTTAAAGCCATACTGAGTCACCTGCATCCATGCCACCTCATCGAAATGGTGAGCACCGATCTGCTCAGTCGTCTTGTCCTGCCCCTTAGCCTGTGTCTGAGAGGTTGCAACCTCATATGACTCCTTCAATTCCAATTTAAAATTAAAATTGTGAAAATATTATATGCATTTAATTGTCAAACTGAAAAATTAATACTAACCACAATCTGACGCTGGCGATCAACTCTAATCTCTCCAGTGGCTGGATCACTGTACATCCTCCGATAAATGTCGAACTCCGTAATATCGGGATGCTCGACTACCTACAGAAATATAAAATAAACTGTTTATATTTAAAGTTATATAAAATATTTAAAAAATATACTTACCAGATGCTCTCTATGTGAACTGAATATACGACTACCAGCTCAATGCGTCACCTCCTATCTCCCACGGTTCTATCGTCCCACTGAAGATCTCCTATGAAATCCACCACCCAACCAGTGTAAACATAATCCATCCCAAACGTGAGATGAAATGTACTCTGGTCATTGGGCTCTACACGACTCATCAAATTCTGTCACTCCTGATTTCTTAATGGCTGTCCTTCTCAAACTGTGAAAAAACTGACGGAAACAGTCACACATAGAAACCTGCCATGCCGCGTGGATAGCGTCGCGCATGCTATCATAGATAGGATACCATAAACCCTATAAATAATTTATAATATCAGGTTATTAATAATATAAATTTAAAAATAAATATTATTTATTTACGTACTAACCAATGATGGAACATGTCGCATCACACATCAATAGGAATCTGTTCCCATGTGATCCATGGTTGAGAAAAATAATTGCGCAAGATAGCGCTCCCCTGTCCAATAGCTAATGCTCAAAACTGTGAAAAAAGAATAAATAATCAAACAATTATTATATATATAAATAAATTAATGAAATCCAATTAAAATGTACAAGTTACCATACCTATGTGAGCATGGATCGAAGCCAAGACGTGGACGTTGCTCGGGGATAGGTTCAGGAATCATCAGTCGCGCAAGACCGCACCCCCTCCGCGTACCTCCTGAACCACCAATAGCCTGAGGGTCAGATGATCCCACATCCCCCTCATCCAAAGGTAGCTCATCCTCCTCTAACTCGCGTAATAGATCAGAGTCCATCTGAAACACAAAATGATTGTTGTTAGTAGATAGTTGAAAATAACTATTATTATAGATATATATTAGTTATGATTATAACCAGCATTTAACTGTGTCAATGTTCATTTTCATCCTCTTCTCTGTAGCTGTCAATGTCAATGTCTTCATCTTCCTCCTCAACATCATCAATATCCATATGAGTTTCAGTTTCAACAGCTATTGTCATTTAAAATTCATTTGTAACATCATTAACATCTTCATCACCATCGATCCTTAATTATGGGGTGTCATTATCGATATTCACGTCTCTTTGTGAATCAGATGGATTTTGAGCAGTCTCTTGAAAAATTTCAATTCCTTCCACTTTAGCGGAACCACATTCAGATTGAGTAAACTGATTTTTCAGATATTTAATTTTTAATATGCTCCACCAATCGCTCAAGTATCTTGAAGTAGCACAGTACTTTGTATAATAAATTTGATGTTCCTGTTGATCCAGTAAAAATGGTTCATTTACTGCAAGAATACTTTTATATTTAATATCGATGATTCCATGAGTCGGATGAACACGCAAGCCTCTCTCAGTATCCAACCACCACCATTTAAACATTGTTATGTAATTTTTTCCTAGATAACACAACTCAATAATTTCATCCAAAATGCCATAAAAGTCAACTTCATTTTATCTGTGTTGTGATCCTCTTAAGAAAAATCCACTGTTCATTGTTTTTTTATTCCCCATATGCATGTGTATGAAATCGAAAACCATTCACCACATATTAATTATAAGATTTAACCATTTTGGATGGTGGGTTACTCAATATACATAGTCGCTTATCAATTTTATAAGAATATTGAGACACCTGAAAATTTGTAAAACAATTATAAATATAATAAATAAGAAAATAAATTGATATTAAACCATCAATAATTTATGTTACCAGTTTTTGAAACCATTGAGAATTTTTTTTGTCTGCGTTCTTCAAGAGAAGCTGCTGTAATTTGTGGAAGTTGTTTCTTGATATGATTATCATATAACCCACAAAAAAAAAGTTTAAATAATATAACATAAATTATAGAATAATTGATAGAAGAACTCACAGGAAAAATGCTGTCATTTCTTCACAGTTGAGCAGAACATATGTATGAGCTCTGTGATGTTCATCATCTGAAATCCATCATTTATGAACTCCACCGAAACCAAGATTTGGATGATTAAAAACTGTAAATTTATTATCCATTTCATCATTAATATTCCCCTCATTTTGTCCCATGCGATTGATTTTTGATGGATATTGAGATTCAAAATAATGAGAGCAGAAAAAAGCAATTTCCTCTTGCCAATAAGCTTCAACAATTAATCCTTCAACTGATGATTTATTATGTACTTTTTTCTTCAATTTCTGCATGCATCTCTCGAATGGGTACATCCATAGAAACTGTACTGGACCTCCAAATTTAGATTCATGTGGAAAATTTAATATCAGATGTTCCATTGAGTCAAAGAAAGTTGGCGGAAAGATTTTTTCTAGTTTACATATAATTACAGCAACATCTTCTTCCAGTTTTCTTAGTACATCGTAGTCTGTTGTCACTGCACAAATGTCTCAAAAAAATGATATTTCTATTATCAAATCCCAAATCATATAATTCAACAAACCTCTAAATCCAATCGGCATAAGTATTTCCATTATAACATGACAATCATGACTTTTTAATCCAGTAATATAACCATTTTTAACACATTTGCCCAAATTAGAAGCATAAACATCTGGAAGTCTCAAATCTGAAATCCACTAACAAAATAATAAGCGAATCTCTTTGGAAAATGTATAAGCTACTTTTTGATTCATTAAACTCTATGATATGACATTTTCAAATAGTTCAAGTTCTGGTCACCTGCAAATTTGGGCAAGATATAATCGTGTATTTACAGTATCTTTGGTCTTATATGGTGTATCCAAAACTGTATGAAATAAATTATCAAAATAGTTTTTCTCAATATGCATCACATCCAACATGTGTAGGACCAAAAAATTAGACCAATATGGAAGATCCCAAAAAATTCTTCGTTTTATCCAATTATGTTCTTTCCCAAAGCCATGAATTTTCTGTTGGTTTACTGTTAGTCCAAATGTGATGGGGGTGATTAAAATACAACTGATTTTAACTCTATACCTGAGATCATCTTTGGAGGTTCATCCATTTCAATTGTACGTTTTCAAAAATGAGATTTGTTCCTCCGAAAAGGATGATCGGTTGGAAGAAATCTACGGTGACAATCAAAATAGAAAGGGTTTTTTTCCATTGACGAGCATAAAGGATTTGTTTTCTTTCATACAGTAAGGACATGATTTCGGACCATGTGTACTCCAACCAGATAACATGACATATGCCGAAAAGTCACCAATCATCCACATCAATGCAGCTTTAAATATGAAATTTTGTTTTGCAGTAACATCATATGTATTAACACCATCACTCCACAATGCATTTAACTCATCAATCAATGGTTTCAAATAAACATCATTATTCTTTTTCAGATTTCCTCGGATTAATAGAGTCAAAAATATATAAGGCTCCTTCATCAACATCCATGGAGGAAAATTTTACGGAGTTATAAAGACATACCAACATGAATACTGACTACCATAAGAACTAAACGGACAGAAACCGTCAGTAGAAAGACCCAATCGCACCTTTAGGGCTTCTATAGAAAAAGACAGATGCAGACGGTCAAAATGTTTTCCATGAATCACCATCATATAGATGATTCAACCTTTTATCAGTTGAAATCTTGGTTTTGTGCCATGACATAATTGACGCTGTGTTCTGAGACATAAATAAACGCTTCAACCTGGGTGTAAGGGGAAATATCTCAAATTTTTTACTGGAATTGATCTAGACTTCCTTGGTTGAGCTTCTTTATACCTAGATTGTCCACATGTGGGACAACTATCCAATGACTCATTTTCGCCCGAATATAAGATGCAATCATTTGGACATTCATGAATCTTCTAATAACTAATACCCCGATTACGAACCAGACTCTTGCTCTCATAGTAATTTGCAGGAAACACATTTCATTTAGGTAATAGTGTTTTAACCAAAGAAAATATCTGATCAAAAAAGTTGTTTGACATTGCATTATCTGATTTAATAGCCATAAAATTTTCAAAATGTTTCTAATTTTCTTATCATGCAACCAGGATATAATTAATCCTCAGCATACCTCAACAACTCATAAAATTCGGAAGGTGCCAACTCAGGAGTTAAATCAATATCATCGTGAGTTTCAGTTTCTTGCACAGATGGACCTGCAACATCATGTACTAAATTTTGAAACCATTATGGATCCAGAATCAAGTTATTAGGATCTTCTCTGAAACTGTGTTCACCGTGTTGATACCAAAAAATATAATCTGGTTGAAAACCAAACCGCAAGAGATGTCCCCCAACCTTGTCAAATGTGTTAAACATTCTTAGAGCACATTTTTTACAAGAAAATGTAATTGTTCCTTCTGAAACATATTCTGGTTTTGATGATCAAAATTCTAAGAAAGCTTCAACACCCTCAATATATACAGGATTTAATCCAGAACCTTTTGGATTTCTGTACTGATTTATCCAAGCGCGATCATCTAATAATGACTAATGTCGACTTCCTTGTTCCATATTTTTCTACATAAAATATAAAATCATCATTGTTTTTGAAAAATTTTAAATTATAAAAAAACTATCTAAAAAAATAAGATAAATAATTACAACTACTTAATAATTACCATTAATTAAGGGCGACACAAGTTCCAGTGGATTGACTGCTACTCTTTTGTCTGATGGCTCATTTACTTACATCTTTCTCACACTGATTTAGCAATACTTAGAAATACTTAGCAAAATGAAAACTACTTGAATAATGAAAGGAAATTTGGTAATCATCATTGTTGAGATGATTACAAATTTTCCCTTCATTATCCAAGAAGTTTTTGTTTACGAATTATTACTAATAAAAAAATTATATTATCAATATTTATGGAAAAAAATATTAATATTATTAAAATAATAAAAAATTTATAAAATATTAAAATTATCAATATTAGCAACATGCTTTGCTCTATTCTTAACATGTTCAAATCTCAAAGGCTCTCCAATTGTCAGGTCATGCGCAATAAAAAGTTTGTGTCAGCCATGTCCAATGTAAACTCTATAATTGTCCTTGCATGGTTGATCACCTTGCAAGTAGTGTTGCAATAGGATGACCAAAGTAATGTCGTTCTCATCTCTAAGAATAATCTCATGTGACCCTTTACATAGACCATTCTTCCTTAAAAATTTGAGGGGACATCAGTATCTTTCCCTTAATTTTTTAAGGAAGAATGGACTATGTAAAGGGTCACATGAGATAATTCTTATAGATCAGAAGGACATGACTTGGGTTGTCCTATTGCAACACTACTTGTGAGGTGATCAACCATATAAGAACAATTATAGAGTTTACATTGGACATGGATGACACAAACTTTTTATTGTGCATGACCTGACAATTGGCGACCCTTTGAGATTTGAACATCTTAAGAATAGAGCAAAGCCTATTGCGAATATTGATAATTTTAATATTTTATAAAAATTTTATTATTTTAATAATATTAATACTGTTTTTTCATAAATATTGATAATATAATTTTTTTATTTCTAATTATTACTAATTATTACCAATTATTACTAATTATTACCAATTATTACTAATTATTACTAATTATTACTAATTATTACTAATTATTACTAATTATAACTAATTATTACTAATTATTACTAATTATTACTAATTATATCTAATTATTACTAATTATTACTAATTATTACTAATAATTACTAATTATTACAAATTATTACTAATTATTACTAATTATTACTAATTATATCTAATTATTACTAATTATATCTAATTATATCTACTTATATCTAATTATTACTAATTATATCTAATTATATCTAATTATTACTAATTATATCTAATTATTACTAATTATATCTAATTATTACTAATTATATCTAATTACTTCTAATTATATCTAATTATTACTAATTATTACTAATTATTACTAATTATTTCTAATTATTACTAATTATTACTAATTATTACTAATTATTACTAATTATTACTAATTATTACTAATTATTAATAATTATTACTAATTATTACTAATTATTTCTAATTATTTCTAATTATTACTAATTATTACTAATTATTACTAATTATTACTTATTATTACTAATTATTACTAATTATTACTAATTATTACTAATTATTACTAATTATTACTAATTATTACTAATTATATCTAATTATTACTAATTATATCTAATTATTACTAATTATATCTAATTATTACTAATTATATCTAATTATTACTAATTATATCTAATTATTACTAATTATATCTTATTATTACTAATTATATCTAATTATTACTAATTATATCTAATTATTACTAATTAAACATAATAATTACTAATTAAATCTAATTATTACTAATTATAACTAATTATTACTAATTATTACTAATTATTACTAATTATAAGTAATTATTACTAATTATTAATCTAATTATTACTAATTATATCTAATTATTACTAATTATATCTATTTATTACTAATTATATCTATTTATTACTAATTATATCTAATTATTACTAATTATATCTATTTATTACTAATTATATCTAATTATTACTAATTATATCTATTAAATACTAATTATATCTATTTATTACTAATTATATCTATTTATTACTAATTAAATCTATTTATTACTAATTATATATATTTCTTACTAATTATATCTAATTATTAGTAATTATATCTAATTATTACTAATTATAACTAATTATTACTAATTATATCTAAATATTACAAATTATATCTAATTATTACTAATTATATCTAATTATTACTAATTATATCTAATTATTACTTATTATATCTAATTGTTACTAATTATATCTAATTATTACTAATTATTACTAATTATATCTAATTATATCTAATTATTACTAATTATAACTAATTACCCCTAATTATATCTAATTATTACTAAATTCCTCTAATTTATTTATAATAATCTCTAATTATTGCAAATTAACACTAATTATTTATAATTATCACTAACAATATCAATTTCTTACAAAAAATAAATATAAATAAAAATAAATTGAAATCTAATTTAATTACAAGTAATAAAAAACAATAAAAATTAATATTTAAAATAAAATAAATATAAAAAAATAAAATATAAATACCTTAAACTTTGATATTCTGACGGTATTGATGCCTTCCAATTGATCTCGTATAAAAAAATTTAACTAAATTTTTTTTTCTTTAAAACTGAAGAATGAAAAGAGAGGGAGAGGAAGATCTGAGTGATTTGAAAAAAAATGGGTGAGGGTATATATAGGTTAGATTAGTGGCGATGAGGTTATTTGCGACGACCCCCGTCGCAGATACCCTCACCCGCATTAATTACAGTCGGCGGTTAAAAGGGTATTTGCGACGGGCCCCATCACAAATAGTTCCTGCCGACACTATTTTTGCGACGAGACGACATCCCGTCGCAAAAAGCTATTAACCGCCGCCGGGTATTTGCGATGGGACCCGTCGTAAATAATAGTGCGTGGTTTGGCGCGCAAGCCGCACAGTTTGGCGTGCAAGTCGCGCCAAACTATTTGCGGCGGGAGACGAAAACCCGTCGCAAATAATTGGTTATTTGCGACGGGGAAGTTCTCCCGTCGCCAATAACTTCCTGGACGGATTATTTGCGACGAGAATTAATCCCGTCGCAAATAACCCGTCGCAAATATTGATTTTTCCCGTAGTGAGATGTGTGCTAGAGTTCTTCGAGCCCTAACTAACAATACATGGCATAAGGAACAAGGTTCACACTGGCTCCTAGATAACAAAGGGCTTTGACAACTTTGTTCTCTCCTAACTCAACATTGATGTATGGACATCCTAGATCTTTAAACATTGGAGTAATGGTCCCTTGAATGGTGGTACTCACATTAGCAGCAAAAGGACTTGGTTTTTATGTGAAAATTTCCTTTTAAAAGTGCACAAGCCCATAAGTTACTTTGAGTAGATAGGAATGGTTTGGATTGCATTGATATGTGGAATTTTCAACTTAACATGAGAGAAGATTTTCCTCAAAGTCTTATTCAGTTCTGGTTTATATTTCCCTCTCATGTGTTGAGGGAAGGGAGCATGTTGTTTGAGTGTTTTGTGTAGTTGTAGTTCCTTCACATTCTCATTGGGTTTTTCAAAATCATATGGTGGTTCTTCATCACTGTCATGTGGTATTGAATCTTTTAATGGTTCCGGGATGGTTGGTTCATGTTTGTTAATGGATTTCCCACTCCTTAAAATAGGCACTGCCTTGAGTTGTTCATGAGAGGTTTGTGTGTAACTAAATTCTACCATTAAAGTTAAGGATGGTAATTCCTGAGTAAGCATGGATGCCTTCTCAGTTTTAATGGTTTTTAGTTCCTGTTTAAGGGATGTGACTTCTGATTTCATTTTCTCCATTTGTTTACACAACTACTCAAGGATTGGAAGAGGGACAGATTGAGTAGGGGCTTGTGCTGGTTGTTTTATCCCAAGAGGATACTTTGGTTGTTGTGTTGGTTGTTTCGTGGGTTGTTGGATGAGTTGTTAGTATTGGATAGGAGGGTGTTGGTATTGGACTAGTTGTGGTTGGAACTGGTTATGGTTTTGAAAATTTTGTGGAGGGTAGGAGATTAGTCCTTGTGGCTAACTAGGTTATTGGTTGGGTTGTTGGTTATCTTTCCAATGGAATCCAATATGGTTATTATACCTTGAATTAAAAGTGTTTTGGTATTGAGGCTTTTGGAAGTTTAAGGAATTGACTTCAGCAGGTGGTCCTACTAGAATAACATCTTTAATGGAAGGGATGATTGGGCAGTTGTCAGTCTTGTGGTCACGTTTGTCACAAATTGTGCAAATAAGGTCAACAATTTGAATTTCATGGACCTTCCTAAGATCAATCTCCTCGACCATCCTAGTGAGTGCAACAAGTTTCTCCCTAAGGAGTTCCTCCTCCCTATGTGTGTGAATTACACCAGATTTGGGTGGCTTATCATAGTAAGGTGATAATCCCCATGTTTGGTTTTGTTCGGCCAGTTCTTCAAGATACTCATAAGAATAATTTGGGGCTTTGTTTTTGAAGGTTCCATTGCACATCATGTTAATGAATTGTTTATGTCAAGGACCCAACCATTCATAGAAAATTAGAACTTGTTATGGGATCGAAAATCCATGGTGAGGTACCATGTTGAGTGTGTCTTTGAACCTTTCCCATGTTTCATAAAATGACTCCCCTACATTTTCAAAAACATTTTGGATACACTTTTTAAGTGAAATTGTTTTGTGATGGGGGAAGTATTTTTTATAGAATTCTCTTTGAAATTGTTCCTAAGAGTGGATTGATGGAGGTCTCAGATTGTTTAATCAATTCTTTTCTTGATCCTTAAGTGAGAATAGAAACAGACTCATCTTAGCTGACTCAAGTTGATGTGGTGGGCACATGGTTTCAACAATGTCATTGAACTCTTTGACATGAAGGTATGGCATTTCCAATTCCATCCCGTGGAAGGTTGGAATGTGGTTTAGGACATGAGGTTTTAAGACATAGTGGGATTCTCTTAGGTAATCATGCCTAATGCAAGAGGGTTCATTGGTCTAGGAAGTTGTGAGGTAGTCATTCATGGTTTGATCGACTGCATTCCCTAAGTTTGGGGCTGCATCATTTGGATTTCCATTTTCGTTCCCACCCGGGTTTATGAGTTGGTTTCTTTGAAGACCTTCCATTGAAATGGGATAAATTTTTGAATCTGGAGTATTAGGAATATTATTATCTAATGGAAAGAGTTCCCTTAGTGTAATTGACTCCCCAACCCCAGGACTATCCACCATAACTAGACGGTTTGATTGGTCACGAGTGTAGGTGAACATGTGCCAAAAAGAAAAAAAAGTTAGAAAGGGAAGAGATAAAAGAATTTGGATAAGAATAGAAGAAATGGGGATGAATAGAATGGGTGTTTAGATGACTTACTTGGGTCCCCATAAATGACACCAAAATTTGGTCTTGCCCAAATTTACCCAAGATTTTATGGTTAAACGGTCGCTTGTAGTGTAGCTTGGGTTGTCGATTCCTCAGAGACCTAAGAAGAAACCTATAGACACGCACATTCTATTGACTAATTTTGGCTATTAAGTGGCCAAATTTGGGTTGTTTTTATATAGGTTTAAGTGAACACTAATATACTTAAGTGAATTCAAATTAATGGAGCAAGTTGATCCTAGGTTATCACTTGGGGTGGACTTGATGCATTCCTTTTTCAATTAGTTCAAATTCTTATATTTGAGAAGGGTTCATTTAGTAAGATCAAACAACATCATATATTTCCAGTTTAATACCTACACACCCTAATACAAATCACCTATACACCTGTAGGATCAATGTTTTGATCACTCCAAGGTAAAGGTTCGTATTAGCACTTGAAGTGTGCGGCCTTAAAATTCAAAAAGGACGAAGATGTTTTAAAATCGTCAAATGAAATTATCATTTAAAAGAATTGATTAGACATTAATAGAGTGAGAAATAACATACAATACAACCCATTGATAGTCCCTTGGATCAACCCATAGGTGGGTTATCCCTCCATTGATTCTATGGTTTCAATGGAAGCAGGAATTAGACTCATGATGGAAGAATTGAAGAAGTAAAGAAAAACTATGAAATAATGATCACTCCACCGTTGTGTGATAATTTTACAAGGTTTTTGTGTGAATAAATTCAAAACTTGAGCCAACAGTATCAACATGATATGAATAAGAATAGAATAATATAATAATAAGAACTTTTATTAAGAAAATAAGGGGAACTGAACAACTTACATGAGAAAGACAAACTCAAGGAAACAAAATCACAGCATAACATTATAATTAAACAAAGAACCAAAGATGAATAAATACTCCAACACCAGTAAATTAAATAGGAATTTTTGGATCCTTGGGTAGAGCTCCCAATAGTAGAAAGGATCCCACTTGGGTATGGTAGGCCTAGGGTGGTGGAAAGTAAGGGAGAGGAGACTTCTCCACCCTTGACCCGAAGTTTCATCCAACTTGAATCCATCGAACATATGTGCCTATATGACCTTATAGATGGAATAATTTGAGTGGTACATAAAAAAAACATTAATATCCAGATGTATCCTTGATTTTGGTAAAATTTAAGCCCAAAAAATTTATGGTTTAAGAGGTATGTGTAAAATAGTGGGATATTTTTCTGGGCCGCAAAATCTAGCCCATAATGTTATCTCCAAATTGGGCCACCTAGAACTCCATTAAAACATCCAAATTAGCTCTTATCACAGTTGGATGAAATATTATTCATTATTTCATATATCTTAAGTTAAATTTTCAGAATTATTGGGCTTGGATATTTTTCGTTACAGTAGTTTTATTGGGATTCTTTCCAGTTCACTTTACCCAGAATGTTGTTTGTTCAAGGCCAACTTTGGTGGTCTTCCAATATGAAATATTCAAGTGCTTAAAAAGAATTAATTGTTCCCAATGTAATGATAAACATGAAAATTAAATATAAAAATAAAATAGGGTTCATTGGGTACTTTAAATGATGTCAAAAAATGTACAATATAATAGTGCATTTTAAGAAGGACTTACAATTATAATATGAAATAATGTTCAAAGCGTAAAATGCACAAAAAATGGTGTTTACGATTAATAAAGCACATGAATATTGTAATATAAACAATGACTATTAGCCTCTTTTATTGGATAATCACTTACTATATGAGGTATTCCATTAATGTATTCTAGTAGAGGAGGGATACTTTTATTTTTTCGAATGGAAAATAATGTTTCCCCCTCACTCTCCCTATTGGGAACCGGAGGCTCTGAATCTTAGAGATGAAAAGGGGAGGACAAAGTCCCATCCCCAAAATCCAAGACTAGGAACTTTCCAACACTATCTCTAGGTTAAGTATCCATGTGATTGTATATATAAAAACCTTAAACATCCTAAGGATCTTGAATCCCTTAGAAGATAAATGTGGGAAACCTATGAATGTAGATATACAAACCCAAATGGGAGACACACTGATGTTCCTTTCCCAAAGGTTTGATAAGTCAGGAGGTTTTGGTGGAGGCTTCAACTTATTCCCTTTTAGATAAGGGAACCAAGAGAGGAGATACCCTTCCATGAGTGGCTTTGAAAAATGTTTACAAGATGATATGCATAGGTCTTGGGTGCACCTATCCAACGTAGGTTTACCACGTAGGTGTACTGCATAGGTGTGCCATGTAGGTGTACCGTGTAGGTCCTAGAAATGACTAAAAATTTCTTAACACATGAGAAATGAGCCTATTATATCCTGAAATAGGACTACCAATAAGACAAAACTTGGGTGAGATTTAAATCTAAACACCTCGGGTCTCTTTTGGTTTCTTTGGAAGAGCCCTGCGTAGGTCCTTAAGGAATAGACCTTGCATAGGCAGCTTCTTCTTTATGGAAGAAGGGTCATTAATCATATGTTTTATGGTTCAAAATATGAAAGGAATTCAAACTTTTTACCCATTATAATTCTCTCTTCTCTCATATTTTATAGAACTAATTGAGAAAATTTGGGGGACCTGGGTGAAGGAGCTACACAATGGGAGCTTCAAGAGTTATTGTGTCTTTTTTTAGTGCTCAAATGTGGATCCCAAGGGTCTTATTTATAGGAAAGGAGGGGGGATAGTCGAAAGGAGTTTTTCAGCGTAGGTTAGCTACATAAATCTTCTGCGTAGATCCTCCACGTAGGGGTATATAAATTATATTGCTACGTAGTGTTGTGGTGTATCTCTATAGTGTAGGACTGCCAAGTAGGTGCTGCACACTTGGCTGTACGAGCAGAACATACACTATTTTTCTAGATGCGGAGGTATGCTGCATAGGTCCCTGGAATAGGTGTCCTTCATAGGTCCCTTTCACTTTATTTCTTTTACTTCCTTTAGCTTATTTTTGATACTTTGAAATATTCAAAGGAAATCTTCATAATCCTTTTGTTTCCTAAGGATTGTCAAAAAAATCCCCACATCAGTATTGGATCCTATTGAAAAGAGGGTCGAGTCCGGAGGCAAGATTATGGGGAAAAGATTATGGAGTGTTAATTTTGAACTGCTCACGTATGCGGAATAGTTATTTCGCGCAGGTCTTCCGCATAACTATGTTGTGCAAGTCTTCCGTGTAGCTATGTCACATAGGTATTCTATGTAGGCCACCAGTGTCTATAAATAGAACCATTCATTTGTGATTTCATTCACCTGGAATCTCATATTTTTCTCTCTCGTTGCGCAGCTCGGTCGTTCAGCTTTGCTGCATTGTGCTCTCGTGTAGGTCCCTTGAAAATTTCTAAAGGTAAAACCATTTGAGCGATGGAGCTACATAGAAGGATTTCATCGAAGGACTTGCACTAGGATTCTTGTCGAAGGACCTATTCTAGGATCGTTGTCAAAGGACCTATGCGGAATACCTCATCAAAGGACCAACACTGAGATTTTCCTTTACCAAATTCTTAAATTTATTGAAGTTAAGATTTAAACTTTCTTAATTCAAAATTCCAACTTATGGAAGAAAATTTGGTAATTATTTTATAGGAAATGGATCACTTGATGACTGAAATATAGGAAGATAAAGTTTGTTAAAATGAGATGATGAAAATTATTGGACCGAACTATTATAATGTTGTTGAGAGTACCCTCACTGGGTTGCTGAAAGGCTTGATTTCATAACAACGTGAACACCCGCAAAGCCAATATCTACCTCTGTATGGACATTGGATTTTGTAATATTCCCAAATTCTAGCTTACAAGAGATACTTTCCTAAGAATTTATTTGTCCAATACTCTAATTGTCATTTCATGAATATCACTATGAAGGGTATTCCTGTTAATGAGGGAAAAATCCCTATTGGATGCATTCTACACTATAGTGGTTGTATCCCTGATATGAAAGATCATGTTATAGATCCAATTCCACATTGTTATGATTAAACCTTTCATGATTCACAAACAGATCAGTCTAATGGTTTGAAGGAGGACTGGGGCCTTCGTTCTGGAGGAGGAGTTAAACCTGAATGGATATGGGCATTTTGAGTACGATGGATTTATATTGAATTTTGGAAAGAAATAATAGATGTTAAAATTTATGAAGCTATTTGGAAATTACAAACTTATGTTTACAAAAATGACTTCATTCCTAAATTTCTGAGATGATGGAGTCCACAAACAAATTCTTTCCATTTGATGCATGGTGAAGTTGGAATCTGTCTATGGGATATCTACCAAATATATGAGATTCCTATTCTCAAGGAGATGTATAATGAATTCATTCCACCAGTGAAAACATGGTGTGACGTTACTAGGATTCCACTATTGTCTCATGAATTATTCAGAATAGAAAATAAACTTCCAAAAGAAAAGAAATATATGCACGAAAGAGTGTGGATGGAAGCTTTTTTAGAAACAATGAAAGAAAAAGGTCCCACCTTCAGACATCCTACCATTTTCCCTTATGTGGATAATCAGGGTATTTTAGGAACATACTATCCCATATTGGAGAGAGTTTACTAAAAGCACTGGGTTTATAAAGTTAAATATGATATTGATGAAAAGGTATACTTAACTGGCTTCCTTTCCATGTGTCTAAGTATTTAATTGCTTCGAGTTTGTGAGTCCTGTGGTGGTGTAAGGCCAGGGACTTTTGTTATTGCAGCCAAATTGGTAGAGGGAAAATATATTGGGTTGGAAACCACTGTATTAGAAAAAACCTATCATTCCATGTTTCTTTTTTACAATGGGAAGGCTCCATTTAGACTCACAAGACCATTTCAAGTGTTTCGGGGCAGGATTGCAGCACACTTTTCATTATATTCGGTGATGAATTCAGTTAGAGTCCCCAATGGTTGATTTACCCCATTTTTATAAAAAAGCATCTAGGATTCAACAATTTAACCTAAAACCCGATGTAGTGCTAAGGGAACTGAATGCATTGAGAGAATTCAACTTATTTCATTTTGGTAACCCACCAACTAAAACATTTGTTGATGATGTTAAGGGAGAAAATTAAGAGCTAAGGTCTTATATAATGGCATTCAGAAATAGTGTGTTATCAAATGGGATTGATGGTGAAATTATCTTTGATGCTTATGTACTTTATAGGTTTTCTTTCCATTTAAAATGTCTTCAATAATCAAGCACTTTTCCTCCCACATACGTTAGGTATGAGAAACATCCAATGGTAGCTTGATAACTGTGGATTTTTATGGCTTTGAAAACATCCAAATTATCAATAATGTTACCTCCATCTGATAAATAAATTATATTAGAGGCTGGATATGCCAAACCTTGGGCTTCTTTATACACTAAAGGGGCTTTAACAAAAGTAATATATCAGGTAGTGGCCACGACAACTGTTGTTCATAGAAATCCTGGTAAAAGTTCTAAAGCCAAAGATGATGTATAGGCTTCATAAGATTCATAACCTTAAAAAAATATCTACATAGGATCCCCCAAGAAGTTTAAGGCTAAGGAAAAAATACCTCCAGCACTGAGGCGATCTAGTCGTCGTCATCAGAATGATATTACTATCCCATCTGATGATTCTTCTAAAGAATAAGAGAGGCCTGAAGAGGCATTCCAATCCAAGGGTGTTGAGTTTTATGCATATCCCACCATATCAAAACAGAATTATGTACAACCTTTAGCTATTCAATATTGGAAAAGCTTAACTCATGAACTCAGGGATGCATGGGAATTTATCCAAACTGACCTTCAAATACCAGATGTGGTTGATATTAGATCACATTCTGATTGTCATTAGGATAGTAATATATCTAAAGTACAGGAGGATATTGTAGATCTCGAGACCTTTATATATTCAATCAATGACTAATTCATAACCTCAAAACAAGTATCTGATATGATGTAAAGACAGATACATGAAGGGATAATTGTTCACACTGAAGATGAATGGGACATTTATATTAATACTAAGATTGTATTTCCCTTTTCTTTTTTTCAATTCTTCTTTGTTATTCAACATCATTAATCTTGATGAGATTTCATTTTTCAGTTTGAAATTGAGGAAGGAACTGCATGAAATCACCTCAAGTCACCAATGTATAAACTTACAAGTTTTCCTATTTACACATTATATGATCTCCCCAAGTCTCCAGGACTTTCTCTAGAAGAGAAAATCATGACTAGGGTAATAGAAACAGATAATCCTCAACCACTACCTCATGTTTCTCCTACAAATAGGATTATTTCAATCACTCCATAAGCTTATGAACATAAATGAAAGATATCATTGAGTTTAGTCTGAAGTTTACATTAAAAAAAGTAAGTATTCGAGATATCCTCTAGTATTTTACTTAATTGATAAAACTTGGTGACCACATTCATCTTCTCTTAGGATCTGCATCTACTTCTTCTCTTAAGGGAATAAAAACTAGTCTTTCAAGAACAAAGAAGGAAACCCCAAGAGAATCAAAGGTTCATGTTGATGAATCTATTATTTTTACAGATGATACGTCAAAAGGTGTAGCTACATCTTATCCTATTTCTATAGAGAGAGAAAGGTCATTGTAATATCATATACATTTCTTCTAAGTATCACATGTTGTTTCTAACATTATTTTCTCCATAATATCTCAGATATGTTTCCTATGCCGATGGATCCTATGATAATCAATGCGGATATTCCTATTTATTCAGAAGGAAGGAATGAGGATCCTGGGAAATCTGAAGCAGATACCGATGTTGATCCTAACTTCTAAAGACCTAATAAAGTTTCAAAAATTGAGGAATAGATGAAAAAACGTCATTAGATCTAATTTGGGAATCAAACAACATTTGTTGGATACCTTAAATGGTGAGGATGCTGTAACATTCCAAGACTTATACACTGAAATGATGGACACCCTTAATCAAAACATTGATATTCTAGGTTCCATCAATGAGTTTGGGGACTTCCATGAGGATTTTCAAGGATGTAAGTTTTCATTCTTTCATTTTCTATAAATAATTGTACTTCTTTTACTTGGTACTTCACTTCAAATTTCAACTTATACAGCTTTGTCTACAGAGAATATTGTGAAGGCCATTCAATAATGAGGCATTCTACTCTATCCTTCTTCTTCTGAGGCTAGAGAAATACCAACTGAGAACCCCATGCTAGGATATTCTCTAGGGCCTTTGATTATGGAAACTGGGAAAACTCCAGAAAATGCTCCTCCCCCCAAAAAAGTTTCTCAATCTACTGAAGCTGAGACAACTGGGGATTAATATAATCAAGCAGCCAACTTATTATTGGGTAAATGTTATTGACTATCTAGATCGTGCTACATTTCTTCTATTCTTTTGAAAATAATAGTGATTCTGATTCACCATTTAAGGCTATCGACTCCCACAACTAGATCTGAATGTGAAACCTCTGTGTTGGCTCAAACATCAATGAAAGGCGAAGCATTCTCTAATTTGAAATAAGTAGAGAAAGGCACCTCTCTAAGTGATTTTATTCCAGATTAAATTCTTTCACATGGTATTGAATTATATTTAGATTTAGAGATGAAATCTTCTCTTGGCATGGCACGTAAAAATACCAGGAATTTTTTTTGAAGATAATTGTCATGAAGCCTTTGGATGAGCTACCCTCCAAACTTGGAAAACTCCCAGAATTATTTTGTATATTGGGATTTGGTGGATTTAATTATTTCCTAGTCTATAATGCAATGAAAGAGAACATTCTCTAATGAGAGAAATAACATAAGCTGCGTTAAAATCTTAAAAAGTCCAAACAACTTATTAATGTTGAGAGCCTCCAAGATGCAGTAGCTGAGGCTGATGCAAACCATAACAAGAGGTTGATAGAAATTGGCCAAAAAATTAAGGCGGCAATGAAGGAGATGATACATCTTCAACATCAAATGGATTTTGTTCACAACAAGATTGATAAATTGAACCAAAATTGGGAGAAATAGAGTTGGAAGGGATAACACCAATTTCAACTGCCAAAGAAGCACTTCGTCAAGATAAGGAGGCTGAAGTTTCTCAACTATCTCAGATTCAGTAAGTGGCTGATAAAACTCGTGAAGCTATTCAATAGATGAAGAGTCACACCAAGATTTTCTTTTAATATAAGATAGAGAGGTTCCATTTTGTGGATGTTCCTATGATTTTACCATATGAATTAAAAGAATTTTTTATCCAATCATATACGTCTTCATTCTTACTTCTGTTCTGTAATTTCAAAATCAAATATTTTTTTATGACATCAAACCTTTATGTCAGACAATCATAATTACAATAAGAGGAATGGGGGTGCTCAAAATTTTACCTAAGACAATGGGCCTAGTGATCATAGTTTTATTTTTACTGGGGTTATATAGACAACGCTACAAACTTTGTATCGTTGGACTTTTTATTTATCAATATTGCTTAAATCATACAAAATGTAGGTTTAACGAGCTGAGACTCTACTTTTTTTCCAGGGTTACCTTTGAAGGTTTTCAACCTGGTGAGTACTATGTCTCCTTTTATTGGAATTTTAAAGTCATGCATGTTAGATTAATAATTCTAGTGTTTTAGGTTGAATAGCTTTGACCATGAATTTTCATATTAGAATCCAAACAAGACTTTGATGGTTGGGAAGGTCCTGATATTTTTCAGATACTTCCAAGGGGAATCTTAATTAATGATTTTTATGTTCACTAAATATAAAATTTTAATTATATAAATATAGTAGGTCTCTTCCAAGAATAAATTTACCATTGCTTGACAAACCCATTATAAGGGTTGTATTATGCCGGGCCAACTGAGGCATGTGCTGCATAGCCAAGCAATGGAATGCTTCGACTGATAGACCTGTTATATAGTTAAATTTTATGCAAGGCCACTGGGGGAACGTACTAAATTATAATGTAAAGGATATATTAATAATTATGACATTCTATTGCTGATAGAGAAAGGGATTTAGGATTTGGATATCTCAAGGACACAATGGATGGCTTATCTAAGGAAAGATGCCTAAGAATAAAAGGGCCATCTATACCAACATATTATATGAATGGGTAAAATCATTCCTACTTGAATTTGATATATGGATAATGATTAAAATTGTTCAGAAAAAGGGATTTATGATATTTTTCTCTAAAGTTTATGGTCATGCAGTAAGAACATTATGTTGTGCAGTTTCAAGTAATGTAGCAAGGACATTGAAGGGATTTAATTTAAGGTCTTTATCTTTGAGTAAAGGTTTATGATTCTCCAATTTCTTGATAATTTGTATGGAAACATAATACTATGTTTAGGTATGGAAATTAATAATTCTAAACTATGATTTGAGAATTTTTGGATCCATAAAATGGAATGGGAAAAGGGATAAAGGAATTAGAGGAAGTCTTTTCCAAGAATGAAGTTACCATTATTTGATGAACCCATTATGGGGTTTGTATTATGCGGGGCCAACCAGGGCATATTATTCAGACAAATAGTGTTATCTTTTGATTGATAGGACCGTTATATTAGTTACTTATACAAAGCCACATAGGGGAATGTATTTCATAGTCAAGAAAAAGAGCTCTTGGGTATCAAACATTCTATTGCTAAAAACTGAATAAAGATTATGGAGATTCATATTTTCAAAAGCACAGAGTTTAGTTTATGTAGAAAGGTCCCTAAATACATAAATATTATTTTCAATAATAATTTACAAAGAAAATGAGTAATTAGTTCTCTATGAAGTTATGGCCAAAACGTAAAAAGTATGGTTACTGTAGTTTTAAGTCATACGACTAGGAACATAATATCATTGAAAAAATGGATGATATGTGATAAAATGATCCAAGGTTATTTCAATATTCTTTGAACACATGGAGAGATAAAATGTGTATGCCTTGGTCTTGGAGGCTTTCAGGTCGAGAGAAAGGTAATGGAACAAATATACAACATATGACTACTTTAAGATACATGTTCCTATATATTTCCATCAAAGTTTGAAGGGGATAGAAGAGGATTCTATGAAGAATGAAGTTACCATTTCTTGAAAAACCTATTATGGGGGCTGTATTATGTATGGACAACTGGGGCATATACTATATATCCAAATAGTGGCATCATTCAACTAACATGCCTGTTATGTAGGCAGCTTATGCAAGGCCACCTAGTGGCCCGTACTGCATAGTCAGGAAAAAGAGTTCTCTGATATCAGAAACTCTACCACTAGAAACCAATGAAAGATTATGAATATTTGAAAGTATGACAGATTAATAGTGTGAAATACAAAAGGGGTGATTCTCAATGCATATGATAAATATTTAAATCAATATTGGCCATGAATTTAGAGTCCCTTACATAGATATGAATCATATATAAAATGGGAAAATTTCTTTTTTCCTTGGTGGGATCTCTATGGGGAAGACCCAAAATGAAGTCTCTTACATAGATTTCTAATTATATATGGAATTTTTTTTCATGGCTAAGACTAGGAGCTAAGGCCTGATCTTCACTACAAATCTCAATGGGATGAGAATCAAGATATACATAGTTTTTTTATTAATTTGTAGCTTTAATGTAGTGAAATGAGAAAATTATGTTATGCAGTTTAGAGTAATGAAATGAGGACACTGGATTGATTCTAATGTTAATAGGAATATTACAACTGAACTAGAGAATAGGGCCCAAGTGTCACTACATATCTTATTGGCATAAGAATGAAGCCACATATAGTTATTGAGGTTGTTCCCCATTTTAATCACGATTTGATGTGGGGAATAAGGTTTTTATGGTTGCGGTTCGGCATAATATTAAAGATCCATGTGTCTCTACATATCCCATTTGAACTAGAATCAAGCCAAATGTAGTTCTTAATAAAATAGTTCCCCACACCAATTGAGTTTGATGTCAGAGGTGAGGGCTTTTAACACATTCCAGAATAATGGTTAAACTTAAGACACAAGATGGTATGAAGATCAATCCATATATCTTGGAAGAGTACTCTATATATATTTGGTTCATATACAAGAGGGAAAAAGAAAATAAATTTATTTATGGTTGTGGCTGGGCCCAAGATTGAAGATCCAGGAGTCTCTACATATCTTATTGGAATAGGAATCAAGCCACACATAGTTCTTGAGAGGTCTCTATGAAAATGTTATTCAAACATAGGGATAAATGGAACTCATGTGACACTAAGTAGTAGCAATGATGTGAGTAATACTTATGCATGGAAGATGCTAATCATTTTTTGAAATAACCACAAGGAATTCCAATTTGTGGTATTTTGGGGGATTTCTTAACATCAAATTAAGAAGATGTTAATAGTACAATTTAATGTCATGTAGTGAGGAAAAATGATATCATGTAGTTTAACATAATGTGACAAGGATAAGATGCTACGGATTTTAATGTTGTGTATAATGGATCCATATGGTTGTTATAAAGTCTAATTTCTTGAAACTAGGACATTACTCTATGTGATTACACAAAGTACTTCTTCAAGAATATTTCATTGGTTAGAGTCGTAATAAGTTACCCATATATTGAGATTATGGAATAATCTCAATTAAAGTAGACCTTATGTATAAAATACGGTCCTTCCCACTTTGTCTCAAGCTTTGGAGGCTTATTTCCCAATATCATCAGAGTCCTGAGGATGATTACCAATTCTCCATGAATAAATGAGCGAAGGTGGACTTTCTTGTTAATATCTCATACTATTATGTTCTGATAGACTTCCAAATGATGAAAAGTATGAATTTTTTTTCTAATCATTCCATATCATCAAATCACTTCTAAGACTGCTCATATGTAGATAACTAATCACTGATGGAAACTCGGAGTAAAGGAAATTGAATTTTAAAAAGAAAAATTGCTTCTGTTCTGTACACCAACAAGTATGGAGTTTTTGGATTGGAAATACGGGTAGTAGTTTGATAATCCCATAAAGCATGAAAAAGTTTATCAGGCCAGGATTTCCTATCTTTATCCACCATTTTCTGGAGTATATTTTATAGGGTATTATATAAAGCCTCTATCTATCCATTTTCCACTGCATGATAGCAAGATGAATGCTTGAATTTGATATTATGATCCTAATATAACTTCTTTACCTCAACAGAACAGAAATTGGTGCTGTTGTCTGTCAATATGGTATGAGGGACACCAAATATAGTAATTATATTATCTTTTAAAAAGATAACAATGCTTTTGGCCCCAAATTCTTTGAGAGGTATTGCCTCATCCCATTTGGATAAAAAATCAGTAGCAGTAATAATATACTTGAATTGCTTATCTGTAGCTCGAGGATAAGGTCTTGCTACATCCATTCCCCATATAGAAAATTTCTAGGAGTATTTATTTGTATGTAGAAACATAGGGGGTTGATGAATGAAGTTTTAATGCACTAGGCATGGATGGCACTTCTTGGTGGAATATATGAAATCCTGCATCATTGAACTCCAGAAGTATCCAAGCCTTTAGATTTGATCATAAATCCTATGCCCAGACTGGTAAGGACCACAAATTCCTGCAAGTAATTCTTTCATGATAGTCATGGTTTCCTCCCCATCAATGCATCTGAAAATAATTCCATCGAAGCCTCATCTATAAAGGATCTTCTGATGATATGGACCATCATAAAGAGTGAGATTAACTACTCATCACCGACTCTGTTCTATTTTAATTATATCCAATTGAAGTACCCCATTTGGGAGATATTCCATGATAGGTGTCATCCATACCATGGTATGACCATATGGCTCAATAATGGGTCTGATTTCATTGATTTCCTATATTCTAATTTGAAAAAAGGTGAAACTACTCAACAATGAGAAATGTTAATGATTGTTTCATCACGATTTGGATCTTCTAGGGCTGTGGTGGCATTTTCCGATGCATCAACTTGTTCATTTTGTGACTGTGGGACGTAATACAATGTTGGATCTAAGGGAAATTCTTCCATTACCTTTAAAATATAATATCATATAGGGATTAATTCTTATTTTTAAATGGAATAATTCCCATTTATTTTTTAGATTACTAATTCTGAATCACCCTTCACCTCTTAGAGTGACAATTATAGGCCCATAATTAGATCTTGATATTCCACTTCATTGTCCGTACCAAATTCCTATAAAATAAAATAATATGGAAATACTTCCTTCTCTGGAGAGATAATAACAATTTCTAATACAACTTTGTTGAGTTTAGGGTCTTCCATTCTATTCCCCGCATGACTTCTTGAAGCACCATCAAAATAAATTCACCATATTCATGGACTTTCTTGAATAGAGATGATTTATTCATTAGGAAATCCATTATTCAACACTATCTCTTACATTGATGGGTGTTCAGTAAGGAAGTCTGCCAAGGATTGGACTTTTATTTCTTTTTGAGGCACAAACTGGATATTAAACTATTGAAAAATAACTACCCATTGTTCCAAATTTCTTGTAAGCATAGGATTACTAAGGATAAATTTGAGCAAGTTATTGTAGGATATCAAGTAGACCCCGCGATGCTGTAGGTAGTACCTCATCTTTTGAACTACAAAGATTAATTTTAGGAAGATTTTCTCAATATTTGAATATTGAGTCTCTGTGTCAAGAATTGTTCGACTGAGATAGTAAATACTATTTTCAATCCTAGAATCATTCCTTTGTGCAAGGAAGGAACTCAGTGATTACTCTAAATATGTCGCATAGAGAATGAGAAGCTTTCCTTCAACATGTGGCATTAATACCAGTGGGCTCAAGATATATTTATTGAGGGTATCAAATACATCTTGGCAGTCTTTAGTCCACTGATATGTGACCCCTTTCTTCATCAATTTAGTAAAGGGGAAACACTTGACTACCAAATTGTATATGAAGCATTGGAAAAAGGCCTGGTGTCCTTGAATTCCTCTCGATTCATTCATGTTTTTTGTAGGTGACATACCAAGGATGACCTTAGTCTTCTCGAGATAAACTTCGATACCACAATGGCGTATATAAAAATTAAGAAATTTTCCTAAGGTTACCCAAAAAAACATTTCAAGGGGTTTATATTCATATTATGTTGCCAAAGATTTCTAAATATGGTCTCTAAATCAGTCAAGTGATCAAAATGTTTTCTGGACTTACCACTAGATTATCTACATATCATTCAATGAATTCCCCCTAGAAGGGTTTGAAAATATGGTGCATTGCACATTGATATGTGGCACCAACATTCTTCAATCCGAAGGTAATTACATAATATCAAAATATACTTTGAGGATATCTAAAAGCTATAGATTCCCCATCTTATGGGGCCATTCTAATTTAGTTATACCTAGAGTAGCCATCCATGAAGGAGAGAGCTTCGTAGTGAGCTGTTGCATCAATCAAAAGTTCAGTGATTGGAACTAGAATGTATTCCTTAGGACAATGTTAGTTAAGATCTCTGAAATAATTGCAAATACTAATTTTCCCATTATTCTTTTTCACTAGGGCAATGTTGTCTAGCCATTTGGGATATTTCACCTCTTTGATAATGTTAGCTTTGATAAGCTTGTCGACTTCATCATCAATTTTAGAAACGTGAGTTGGGTGTGTTCTTCTTGCTTCCTGATTAAATCCTTAATACTCTTATGGAAAACCCAAATGATGAGTGTACATGTTAGGATCAAGGCCTGACATTTCTTTATAGTTCCAAGAAAACAAATCTCAGTGTTGCTTTAGAAATTATGTGTACACCTCTTGCTCTTCAGAGGTCAAAACCACACTAATTAAATTTTGGTGTGGATCTTCTTTTGTATCTAGATTTATTTATATAAGCCCATCCATAGTGCTGAATACACCTTCCCCAAATGCTGGAGGGGAATCTTTAAGATCTTTTTTCTCTTCTTCCTTATGTATCGATTCTTCTATTTCTACTTGAAGGGTAGGTGATGAAGAAAAAATTTTAGAGGTATTGGAGGAGTCAATATTTGGAAATCCTGAAGAGGAAGAAACCATTTCTAACCCTACTAAAAATGAAGGGAATTCCTAGAGTATTGAGGAGAGAATGATGGGCTAGGAATCAACATCCTTGTATTCCTCTATTAATGCAACAACTTCTTTTAGCTCGACTGATGAAGCAAAGACTTGCAGAAGTTCGTTGGATGAGATGAAGACATCTCTATTTAAGCTTTCACAACTACTTGATATATCAATAATTTCTCTCATGATGTCAAGTTTGATTGCAAAAAATGAAATTATAAAGTCACTTGAAGAGTGATTTGATTTAGGTATATCCTCTCAATTTGATTGATAGGTAGCACATAATCTGAATTCAGATGTTTTAATGGGCTAGGTGGGATCTTTTCCAAACTATTAAGATCATTGATTATTATTCTATCTTTTTCTAGAGACCCTTTTCCATCTATGTGATAGGATTATCCCTAAATATATTGAGATTAAAACATTTTTAATGGGGCCTTATCATAGTAAAATTTTCCAATTTGACTATTTATGCAATACATGATACATTGGTGGTATGCTGAAGGAATGACTGCATGTTGATGTATCCAAGAACTTCCAAGAAGAATGTATAAAGTCTTGTTCTATCAGACAACCATGAAATCTGAATTAGATAAAATATTTCCAAACTAAGTTTTGAGTGTAATCTCACCTAGAGGTTCTTGTTCATTCTTTTCATATCCTTACAATATCACAGTGGAAGGAGGTAAGTCAGATTATGTGATACCCAATAAACAAAGTGTATGGATGGGAAATGAGGTTGACTCCAGATCCATTATCAATGAAGGCTCATCGAATGTCTATATCGTTAACCTTTCCAGATAAATACAAGGGCATGATGTGTCCATGTATAACATCATCCTCATCTTGATCCGTGAAAGATACAACTGCAAGACATTCTACAAGATTGTTCTCTATACGGTATATCTCAGAAGAAGAAACCTCAATTTCAAACACTTGAGGACTTGATAAATCCTCAAAAAGTTCTTCTTGAAGATATTTTGATAGATTCAAAGCATCGAAGATTGATAACTTGGATGATACTTGGGCTAGTTGTTTCAAAACATCATACTTTTGGTCCAAAGTCTGTGTTTTCCAGCATGGATATGTAGTTTTGTAGGTGCCTTGGAAGTTGATGCTTCTAATGTAGATGTAACATATATCGGGGTAGAATCCATAAATACTTCTTCTTTTGATAGATTAGACTGAATAGGTCTATCTACCTACTGATATAGTGGTGGTATATCCTCCAACCGGTCTTCCAAGATGATCATGTTAGGGACGATCATGTTGTGTGTGAGAGAGTTCCCTTGTTCTTGTAGAGGCCACTAAAGTGATATTCCATGAGTTTTTACTACATAAATAGTTCTAACAAAGGGTAAAGTTAAAATAGTGTCTTCTAGAATATCCACGTCTTCCCCTGTATCCTTGACCTTAACTTCTTCCTATAGTTCTCCCATCAGGTATAGGGAATTTGGGTTCATAACCAGAATCATCATTTTTATAGGGGTCTGTTAAGTGGATAACGTTAATGGACCCAAAGATCAATTAATTATCTAATAAATATTCTACTTAATAGGTTGGTTCTTGTTGTTCCATTTATTGGGGGGGTGGTGCCCATTTTTTTGAGATAGTTGGCATGAAATATGCCAAAGTCAAGGACAAATTTGGTTTTAAAATGAGCTCATCTTCTTCTGATTTCTCTTTACCTTTCTGATCAAGTATCTATTTTGAGGATTGGCCTTTGGAGGACTGATCATTCTATGAATATGGATTTTCTGTATCGTAAGTGACAGGAGGAACAATTGGTTGTTTCAACTGTGTTCGTAGTATATCATGAGTTCGATTTATCATTTTCCTAATCATACAATCATCATACTTCTGCACATTTTTGCTTTTGACTTCCTACCATTTTCCTGCTTCCTCTAGATCAGTAGTTGTAACACATGATACTTGGGCTAATAAACCTTTTAATTTCACTTATCTAGAGTCTACCATTTTTTTCAAGAGATATTTGAAAATAAAACACTACTAAATGGGATGACCCAACATTTGATGAAAGGGGAAATAATTTGGGAGATCTTCATCTCTTTATTTGTTTGGTTTCTTAGGCCTTGTAAACTGAACTAAATTATTTTTCAAATATGAAATGAAGAAACCGGGAACCTATTCATTCTAAAAATAATAGAACTTATTCTTTAATTCCTCAAACTATCTCCGCCTTTGATCTTTTTTATCATCTTGATGAGGTAGTCATTGCTGCTGATGCTTGAGAGGTGGAGCCTTATGGTATGATGAAGGTTTTGAAGTAGAAGTAGGTACATGTGCTTGATTGAGTATAACTATATCAGCCTATGATTTTCCTATTATCCTTCCCAGAGTTTATGGGATTACATGAGACTTATCTTTGGTTTATGCAATGGAATTATCAACTTGTTGGGCGATTGAAGCAAGGTCTGAAAACCCTCCTATGTATTTTACAAGGATTAGTGGTGTGAGGAACTAATCATGCATATTTTCCACATAGATTGGAAGACAATCTTCTTGAGGGATTTTTAGATTTAAAGAATATATTAATACTTAAAATTGAGAAATGAAACATGAAACTCTTTCATTCTCCCTTTGTTTTCAATTTTTTAGATAAAAAACTATGTCTTTGGCGGTGTTGAGATAAATTGGAAAAGGAATTTCGGACAGAGGTCTTCCCATCTAGTAATTTATCAAGACTACAAACTTTTATACCAAACAAAGTCCAATCCCTATAATTATTGAAAAAAATATCTAATATTTACTACTTCTTGTTGTTGAGGGGTCCCGTCATGGGATCACAACAAGAAACAAAATTTGTTAATTGATGCTCCAGATCTCCCAAACCATTAAAGGTTGGAAATGTGTTATTCACAAAGGTTGGTTGGGGAGGGATTAGATCTACCCATTCAGGGTAAGCTTTCTTTTTCTTGGATGTACTGGTGCACGCTATTCTTCCATAGCTTCCAATTGAGTTGTTAATGCCTCAATTGTATTCATAATCATTTGGGGAATATCTATATGATATGGGGCCTATACAGGTACAATAGTTGGAGATTTAATTGGCACGATGACTGGAAAAACCACTGGTGGTGGAGTTTTATGTATTTGTCTTGGATAACCCATGGGGAAAGGCCTGTAAAGATATGTTTGATCCTATTTTGGTTGTGTACTCAATGGAGGGAATTCATTATCCATATTGTAGTTTCAGCAAACCCTCTTTTTTGAGAATCTCCTATAGGATGTTCAATATGAGGATTTTCTTATAGAGCATGTCTGGAAGGAATGCTGCCTCCGAGTAACTCTACATTGAGTATTTTCAAGTCCTTCATTTCCTCCTATTACTTGGAAAATATTTATTCAAGTGAAAGAGACTGAACTTCTCTAGTTGGAAAGAGAGACATGGTA
This sequence comes from Viscum album, assembly GCA_963277665.1. Taxonomy (NCBI): domain Eukaryota; kingdom Viridiplantae; phylum Streptophyta; class Magnoliopsida; order Santalales; family Viscaceae; genus Viscum; species Viscum album. Next base: position 602,266,348 of record OY728142.1, read on the forward strand.
TGAACTTTACCTTTCCCCTTGTTAGATGCCTTTCTAAGAGGTGGGAGTTGGTTATATAAGGGAATACCTAGATTCTGGGTAAGCCACTAATTTTGGGTATGCACACCTCCTTTATTTTCTTCGGTATGTACCATATTATGAATAAGAACTTCATCCTTCGACTCGCATAAATTTGACTCATTTTCTGGAGGATCTTCCATAATGGTATTAATGAAATTCACCGACACATAATGCATTGATAGTAGTCTATCAGTATCTCTGTAAGATCATCTCCTTCTATGCCCTCCATGAGACTATGTTTTCCTATATGATGATTTTCTTGAGAACTATTTGATGGATAGTAACCTTAAGTGAATCCTTGGATAGTTCAGTTGTGAGTTCACTTTATGACTTCTTCCCTAATCGGGAGAAAACTATCCCAGCCCTACAGGATGGGGTTATTCCTATTCTTTTCCTTTAAACCTTCAAACTCTATTTGTTGAATTTAAAGGTTGGATTAAAAAATACACCATCCCTGTGAGATGGGGTGGCTCTTGAACTACTATGGCTGATATTAGCACAGTTTTTCTTTGAATTTTACAAATTCTGTTCTAAACATTGGCTGGGTGCATTATCCAACAACCACTTAAATTGACTGTCTTGGAATACCATTGGGATATTTCAGAAATTTCTGCAATATTATGGCTAGCATCCTATAAGTAGGAGGCCTACTTAATGTTTTCAGATGCTTGATGAAAAAGTTTCGTGACATATTTCTCTCTTTGAGTCTGAATTTGGTGAAAACCGATCAAGGCCTGTTCTCACCAATCATTTCTCTGGTTATGAACATAATTTCTTTTTTGTAGTCGTTCTAGGGATATAACATTACATGAGACAAATTTTTGAAGTCTTTGATGATTTTGGAGTGCAGTGAAATGGAATGCTCAGTGTGCACCCCCTCCTCTGATATGAACACCAGATGGGGTTTCCGCAATCAGTTGTCAGAACTTATATAATGCATTGAGGAATTCACATTAAAGATCTACTTGTTACGTCTCGAGCTTTGGATAATGAGAAATGTGGAGAGATGACAAGTCAATTTGGAATTGTATCCCTTATATTACCTTGACATGAATTTGATATTCATCATATAATGATAATTTATATTTCAGATAATTTAGAGTCTTCTATATTTTGAGGCATATATCATGAATGCAATCTTCTTCCATAAATTCTATAATGATGTATTGAGAGGTTTCCAAAGGCCAGGTCATGTCTGATATTTCACCCATATCCAGTTGTTTTCTCATTTTCAACATATCCTCCTCATAGTTTTCTATAGGTTTCTCAACTTGGTCTGACCAGAGTGGATGATTCTCAATTATTTTTTCATAAACAATATGATTAGTTGTTTTTTACTCTACCATATTAGAAGAAAAATGACATAAGGGAGGTTTGGAGAATTATTGTCACCTTGGGCTACATTCTAGTTGAGAAAGTATTTCACCTATTAGTAACAAGGCATCATAAATGACTCAAATTATGTTGGAAAGTGCCTCAAGATAAGAGGGATTTCTCATCACTACATTATCGATTGGATAATTATCTTGACAATGAGAAACACTTATACAGAGAGAACTTTCATAGAAAATTACATCATGGGGAAAACCACCATGGTGGATTATAGAAAGGGATAAATCCTCTTGATCCTTGGTCCTCTTTCCACATATAGGGTTTCTGTAGCTCTCATACAGAGATAGGTTCTCTAAATTGACCTAATTGTCATGAACAAAGCCTTCATGATGAAGTATCCAATGATGAACTTCATAATTACTGCTACAAATCCCATAATTTTGTAATGGGAGGGTAGGATCTTGAGTTGAAACAGATAAATGCTCGAGGGATTCAAGAACTCCAGCATTAAGAGGAGAAATATCATAGATTGGATATTGATTTTCCAACTATGCTTGGTGAGATCTCTTCTTAGATTCTATTTTATATGTAGCTGGGGACACTTTTTAGGAGAAGTGGTTATCATGGGTAGGTGTATGTGCCTTCTTTGGAGTGGTCATTAGAATAAGACGATTATCTCTAATTGGAAATGGTGTATGTTCCCAATTCAGTTGTCCATATGATATGGGGGAGTATAACCTATAACCCTCATAGACTGAAACATAGGTGAGTATCTGCTCCAGGATGGAATGATAATGAGTCATACTATGTGTGGGGATAGAATTATGTTTCCATCCCTCTGGTATTGCTGAAGTTGACATTATGATATTTTGGCAGGCTTCTAGAATATGGATATGAATTTGTGTCTACCCTTTCACCAATGCTAAAATGTGTTTGGTGACTTTAGAAGCCAGAGCAAGAATATATGTCCATTATATATCTAGAGTAGGTGTATGTACCTCTTCCTACCCCCCTTTTCTTGTTAGTGGATACTGACAGTACTCAGGTGTGGGGGCAGAGAATTGAGTCTACCCTAGGTTTGCCATTAAAAATTTCCAACTGACTTCTCTGGGATCTTCCAAACAAGACAGTTGGTAGGCTTGAGGGATGCTAGTAGGTGTATGTTCTTGTTGGATAATTCCCACCAAGTATGGTTGATAGACTTCTTTCAATGCTGATAGATGATACTGCTGACAGGATTGGTGAGTGTAGGTAGGTGTACGTTCCTACTTACAAGTTGCTACCATATTTGATTGGCGATCATCCTTGAATGAAGCTAGACGAGTCTGTTGGATGGATGATAGTTTGTAATTAGGTTTATGTTCCTAATAATGTTGCTCCATTGAATTTGAATGGCAGGATTGGTTGGGTACTAGTAGATGAGTCTGTTGGCTGGAGAAATTAAGGTAGATAGGTGTATGTTCTCATTCATTATTTTTCACCAAGTTGGGTTGATGGACTTCTTCGAAGGGGGAAAAGGTAGGAACTTGCTCCCTATTGGAATACTGTTGTCCTTGGTGGTTTGTATTTCATTCTTAGGTTGAGGAACTTGGATCAGACAACTGAAAGAAACACCCCCATCATATTGGGGGTTCACCACCGCATGATCCTATTGGAAGCAATTGTTGGTGGGAGCCCTCGAGAAGGACCCATGTGTCTTAGAGTTGAGGCTATGAGTGACCTTCTGATCTACCTACTATAGTATGAGAGGGGCTGGTTATTGCATTCCTAGGATAAGGTCCCAAAAGAGTTGAAGATGGTGGTTGGCACCATATTCTTCTTAAACACCGGTCGTCACTGACCGGATGATTAGGGGTTGTTTTTAACTTGGAGAGCCTATCAGGCAGCCTCATGGTTTGGGATAGTACCATGTTGATGGTATTCTCGAACAAAGGCATTTGAGACCCAATGTTGAAGATTCTGAGTTGGTGATGATGTTCTTCCATTGGAAGAATATCCATCTTGACAAATAGTTGGGGCATTCACGGGTGTAAACTTGAAGGAATCCATTGGGAATGAAGGGAGTTCTCAAAAAAATTGGAAAATACAAACAATAAACTCTATTAAAGAAACATCTTTTAGATAAACACATGTGTGATTAATTCCCTTGTCTGGCCCTCATTTATCAATTGATAGGGTCCTAATAGATGGGTAACATTATCAACTTGGTTAAGGATTCACGTCAGGTTCTCCATTTTTTGTTTCTCCCAGAATGTGTGTCCTTATTAGGAATCACTACTTCCAAATAGTTTCCATTGAATTTATTTATGAAATCAAGAACATCCAATGGTTATTTATCCAAATTGTCCTACTTTACAAAGGCATGCATTTGTTATATTTGGACCTATGATACTTAGGAACTCACATTGGTCGAGAGGATGGGAGGTTGAGCTCATCACACCCTTTTGGGGGGAATTATTTCATACTCCGGGACTCTCTTATAAATTTATGATATATTCTTGAATCCTTATTAATTTATCAAGTATAACATAGGTTTCCCTTGAAATTCACAATAAATTATTAGCATGTGTGAAATTTAGGATCATATGTATGTATTAGAGGTTCTCTATCAATAGAATCCTCTCATATACTATTTAGGGATTCTTTTAACCATTGTTATGATAATATTGGTTTTTAATCCACTCAGTTGGGAACTCTAGAATTTATTGCTATATAGGGAGATGAAATTTTATTTTAATGTTGGAATCATACCCATAAATGGTATACCTATTAATCCTTGTGAAAGGAATCATAACCCTCATATTTTGGTGTCTCTTAATGGGACACATCATACCTTTTAAGGTCTTGTGATAAGGACATAACCATACAGTTTAATGTCATATAGTAAGGAAATCTAAGAAGAAGGTGGTTAGTCAGATCTTGGTGTGGGACTTATGCCAAAGTAGCCGAAGGAACCTAGAAAGGATATGTGTTTCCAAGTTGGATTAGACCCTGTTGGAAATATGGCCTAGGAATAAAGGGTGGATTTGGAATGTTGGGTTTGAACCCTAGAGAGGATTCCTATGTATCCCACTTTTATGGGAATCAAATCCCCTATAGTTTGGTAATTCTCACAGGGGTGTATAATCCTTTGAGAGAAATAGGTTGGGGATTACTCTTTAATAAGATTCCCTTGTGACAAGGTCTATGAGATATGTCTTAACTCATGGAGATTTACGAGGGTGGGTTCTTAATTTGGGGCTTACTCCTAATCAGGATTCCCATATTAAGGTAGCTAAGGTTGGATTCCTGAAGACTATATATAGTGATCTCAGACCCTGAGTGAAGGCTTCCTATGCATCCCAATTATGCTGGGAATTAGAGTTCTCATAGTTCAAGATTTATATGGATTGTGTGGATTTTGTGATCATCAAAAATCTCTAAGACCATGTGATTAATGTTCAGTATGAGAAATAGGAGGATGTGAAAGATTCAACAAACCACACACTTTCTCTCCCACTTGTGGAAGAGGGTGGGCCTATGGTGAAAGAAGCTGAGGAGATAATGGGAGAGGGTGAAGATCAATGAACCCTTAAATGTGAAATGAAATTGAAGGTAATGGGATATAGCCCTAAATAACAGGGATTACTCTAGGAGGGATTCCCTTAATGGATCCTAGGAGATGAGGGTGACTTTTCTTTTATTGAATGGAAAATCAAGTGTGCCCCTCACTCTCTTTATTGGAAACTGGAGGCTTTGAATCTTAGAGACGAAAATGGGAGAACAGATTCACATACCCAGAATCCAAGACTGGGAACTTATATACTCTCTATTTAGGGTAAGGATCCATGTGACTATAGATATACAAACCTAAAAACACCCCAAGGATCTTGAATCCATTATAAAACTAATGTGGGAAACCTCTGACTGTAGATATACAAACACAAATGGGAGATACACTGATGTGCCTTTACCAAAGGTTTGATAAGTCAGGAGGTTTTGATGGAGGATTAAACTTAGTTCCTTTTAGATAAGAGAACCAATGAAGGATATAACCTTCAATGAGTTCCTTTAAAAAGGGTTTACAAGATGATATTCACAGGTTCTAGATGCCACTATCCAGCGTAGGTCTACCGTGTAGGTGTGTTGCATAAGTGTGCCACATAGGTCCTAGAGATGATTGAAAATCTATTAACACAAGAGAACTAAGACTATACAATCTTGAAATAGGTATACCAAGAAGAAAATAGTTGGATGATATTTAAATCTAAACACCCCAGGTCTCCTTTGGTTTCTTTGGAAGAGTCTCGTGTAGGTCCTTAAGGAACATGCCTTGCGTAGGCAGCTTCTTCATTATGGATGAAGGGTCCTTAATCAGGTGATTTATTTTTCAAACTCTGAAAGGACTTAAAAATTGATTATCCCTTATAATTCTCTCTTGTCTTGTGTTCTAGAGAGATACCTAAGAAAATTTTGGGGACCTAGGCGAATGAGATATGCAATGGTACCATCAAGAGTTCTTTAAACGTTTTTCAGTGCCCAAATGTGGAGCCCAATAGTCCTATTTATAGGAAAAGAGGGGGGCTAGTAAAAATGAGTTTTTTGGTGTAGTTTGGCCTCATATCAATTTATTATAGATCCTCTATGGAGGGGTACATAAATTATAATTCTTCATAGTTCTGCGGAATAGCTCTACAGTATAGTTCTGCCGCGTAGGTGTTGCACACTAGGCTATATAAGAAGAACATGTTCTGGTTTTCTTGATGCAGAGGTATGATGTTTAAGTTCACTGTGTAAGTCCTTTGAATATTATTTATTTTACTTATTTTAGCTTCTTATTGATGCTTTTAAATATCCAAAGGATATCTTCCTAATATCTTTTTCTCATAAGGACTATCAATAGCCGTGCTATCACCTAGTGATTCGACAACATTGTTTAGAGATTGTGGTGCATGTGGAAATCAATTCTAGGAATATTATTCACTTCAATCCTTCAACAAAATGATGATGCGATGAATTCTACTCCATCAAATCATCAATGAAATCTTAATTACAAGTTGAGATAATTCTACACATGCTTATAAATTATTTATAAATTACATGTGAAGAACCTCTCCCTTAAGTTATGGTGAATTAATATAGTAAATTAATATTATATTTTTGTTGTACATGATCTCATGATCATGTAAAGAAACAATTACACCTGATTTAAGACTAAATTTCGAGTTGGTCACACAAGAAAAGGGTGCTTCTATTGCAACAATAACCAATAACAACTAAGGTGAGATAAAAAAATTGCAGATGAAGTTTAATGAAGTTTCATGTAAAGTCATTTCGAGATTAAACACAGTTAAACATATTTGTAAATTTTCTTGGAGTTAAAAAAAGTTTTTCAAATAAGGCCTCGTTTCTTAGAGTTTCTTATAAAACAATTTTATAAATAATATATAATAAATATATTATATATAATTTTTAATGACTCAAATTTTCCATGTACTATTTTTGGATATTATATGGATTATTTGCAAGACCACGAACTGAGATGACATGAGATTATGAGGCCCGGTGTGCCCAGAATAAATGATTAAAATATATTAAATATATTAACATCACACTTGTAGTTTTCCTGAAAAAGTTGAATAACTCCCAAAGGGGGACCATATAAAAAAATTCTAGGGAACCGTTGAGTTCAAAATGTGAGTTTTACCGTAGGTATGAAATTACCTTTGTTATTGCATGAAATTTGTGAAAAAGTAATAACAGGAAAAGAAATTAATAAAATAAATAAATAAATAGATTTCATTTAATTTATTTAACCTAGAGACTGGACTCTTATACTTATACGTTGTTATGGAAAATTTGTAGGTTTAACCGCATAACACTACAACTACAATTGGAGCCTTTGGGAGAGTGTTGATGGAGATCATGGAGAACTACAAAATATTAGGACCATATCGAAGAGTTTTATGCCAATGGAGTTTGTGAATCTCATCAATAACGACAATGGAGTTTTTTTATTAATCAACAATCAATCCAAAATCTAGGTAGGATATTTATTTGTGATTTCCACCCCTTTCATTTATCATGGCCGAACATAGATTAATTCCACAAACAAAATTGGTTCACACATTGATGGTAGATTTAATTGAGATGGATTAATTTTTTAATTATTTTGATTATACTCATTGTCTGTCTATTTCTATGACAAAGGATCGAGACCAAATGAACAAAGCTCGAGGTTCATTACTCAATTTTTATGGATAATGGTTTTCTTCCTCTATTCTTCACATGTTCTTCATGAGCAATTTCTTTGGACTATGGTTCGATGAATACTGGGTATTCGATCATTACATGACCATTCATTAGTGAAACAGATTGATACCGTAGGTTCGGTTCATGATCAAGGCTATAATTGAGGTGTGATGATGATATAGGATTATTGGATTTGGATCAGAATGGATTGATGGATTCTGTTCATCTCGATTTTGGTGCTCGAGAACAGATCGCTCACTGGTGGTGTTTTTCCAAGAAGATTCAAACTCAAATCCTGACGATCATTGATGGAAATGGTCAGATGAACTTAGATCAGTGATTCTATAGATATATAAAGGCTTCAGTTATGTAAGTGATGATGTAGTGGAAGATCCCAATAGAACTCAAAAATCCCGGTATACATGGCATGTAATCCGACATTAAACACCATGTGGGATGCCCTTGCTGTAGCACTAGGGTTTTTTGCTGGAGTTAAATATCACAAACCATGTGACCTGATCACATGTAATGATATCCTTCAATGAAGAATTGACATATACCTCGGAGGGTACATGAAAATAGATAGGAGTACACAGGCCTAGAGACACTGTGTACTCAAACATGGATATAACCAGGTGTACACAATTGATACACAGGCATGGCATGTAGTACATGGGCATGGGAAGAAGACACATGAAGGGTGTTGGGTGACCTTTACACACCATGTGTGATAGTTTACATACCTTATATGTTGAGGTAAACATTCCATGTAAGGTGTTAGAACATGGGCATACCCGGGGTTAACTGGACACGTCGTGTACACCCAGTACATGCCGTGTACCCCCATTATACATTGTGTACCCCAATTACATGTTGTGTACCCCCTTTAAAGGTGTTTGTATCACTTTTTTTCTTCATTATAGACTAGTATAGGTTGAGTGTGTTCCCTTGGACTATTCGCTTGAGGGTACAATGCAATATTACATCCACATCTCAGGATTGTGATCCACTGTAGGGGAAGAGTGTTATATAGAGTTCATGGTGCCCCTCCATGAGACTGGAGTGTGATCCTCTATAATATTTATACCTTAGGTGAGGTTTGTAGAATTTAAGTGACCTCCTTGAGTGGGGAATTGATCCTCCATCAAACAATACACATCGTTAGGGTTTATAGGTATCATTTGTATAAGATCCCTTGCGTGGAGGGTTGATCCAGATTGGATCTGCGGTGTCCCCTAGGAGTCTTGGGTGTGACCCCCTATTTAAGTATCAAGGTCTTATAAGACTAGTGATCTTTCTTTGGAAAGAACCAATGATCTTGATCTCTTGGTAAATTTTCTATGGTGATTACATGTCTCATGAAGTGGATTCTTTCATAATGAGCATCAATTCGAGTAGAATCTTGTGGATGATAGTTAGTTGTGACCGCCTAGTGGTGCAGTGTCCTTCCTAAGTATATATGGGGTTTAATCTTGTTTTTATTCTGTACTGTATTACCATTATGATATAACTATTATTGATGATTCATGTTTATTATTTTTGGGGTTTCCTACTAGGTATTTTTATACTCACCCTACATGGGATCTTCCCACACGTGTCATGTCTTATGCAGTTGATGACCCTTTTGATGGTGTCCCAGGAGGATAGGGAGTAGGTGGAACATAGCTTAAGCTTGAAAGATCAAGGTGTTTTTTGGGTGTTTGATTTGATCATCTTCCTCACCATTAGATTATTTTTTAATCTCTACAACTTTTTTGGGATTATATTTGGGATGTTTTTTCATTTTCAAAACTTTACTATCATACTCGGATTGTGGGATATTAGATTTTTGAATGCATTGGTTTTAATTGATTTACATTTTAGTATTGTAAGGGATTAGATATATTTGTATGTGTATAGATAAATTATTTTAATTCATCCTATTAATGGGATATTCCTACTTGGTGTTGGTTGCCTGCCCCTAGCCTATTGAAGGTGGTATTGGGGTATTCACCGGTCAGACCCCAGGCAGGTCGAGTCATGAAAGAGTGGTATTAGAGTAGTAAGTTACATTTTAGTACTAGATTTTATGATATTTGTTTTGGGAAATATTGTTAAGTGTTTTATATTCATATTTCATGCTAGGGACTCCAGTGTTGGTGTGGTGTTTGACATATCCATACACCAAGACTCTGATCACCTTCCTTTTGACTCGATGGATGTAGAAATTGGTTTTATGGAAAATGTTGGTAGATGCATCATATAGTAATGGTTTGTGGTTCACATGTACTTCCTGATTCATCTCCCTCGATATAATATTTAACCATGGTACATATTGTTTATTTTAGGATGCCTTCACGAAGACATCCATCCAGAAATCCACTATGTGATCATGAGGATGAACTACTGAGTGACGATTATTTTGTACAGGGTCCTATACCAGAGATACTAACTTTGGGTGTTTTACCAGTTATACCACTACCCATTGAGAATTAGCTAGATTTGTAAGTTCCAGTTAGGGATGAACATAGGTTTAGTGAATTTCATAAGTTCTAGAGTCAATTAACTTCTATGTTTCAGGTCAATCTAGACCCCCCATGTGGATAAGGATTGGCTAGAGGTAGTCATTCACATTTTCTGCCGTGTGAGTATGCTTGTCAGTCATATGGTGGTCCTCAAGGTGAGTCTTATTAATGGTTCTGCTGGTTAATGGTAGAGTTTAGTGAATCATTCACATGACGAGACAACTCTCTCATAGTCAAACTTAAATTACCTCTTTAGGGAGGAGTTTTATATAGACACATTATGATCAATATGCATACAAGAGATTCTGCATATGTAGTAGGGCAGTTTGAACATGGAGGAGTACTCAGTGAGATTTAATAATCTCTTGTGATACTCCATGGATATGGTTCAGGATATGTTTTTAGCGGAAAAACTATTGAGAAGGGCTCGTGTTAAGATATCATCACTTCAGTGGTATCCGTTTGTATTCCCACCCATGATGGGGTGCTTAAGAGGTCCATAGTGGTGGATAGATTCATGCTAGCGAAGGTTCTGATAGTGGGTTTTGGTAATGGGAACCTAGGAGCTAAATCTGCAACATAAGGTAGCCGATGATAGTCACAAGGATCCAAGTGTGTCAAAAAATGTAAGATATGATCCCAGGGTGTAGGGTTAGCAGTGTGGGGTTCTCAGGATGACTCAAATAAGCCAAGGGAGAGGCAGTGTTTATCTTGTAATGGTTGGGGGCATCAAGTTCAAGATTTACTAACCAGTCATATAGTTGATCGATAGATAGTCAAGGTACTACCGAGGTAGAGACAAAGATAGGAATAGGGTGGTCCGTAAGGTAGTGGATGAGTGTTGACGCTCCTTTTCATCACATTATCTAAAAGAATAGAAAGGTAAATGACTTAGCACAAATTGATTCAGCCTTTGAACAAAACATCAAAAATCAACAAAGGCATGAACAAGGCTTCAAATACACATGCACCGTGCAAGTTCCCTTACTGTCACACAAGTATATTTGCGCGCCGCCTAATGGTGGCGCAAGTGACTTGAGAGCCCTAAGTGGTAACAGCTCGGGGTCTTCTCCAGCCTATAAATAGACTCTGTGGGCCCCCCATTTCCAGAGGAATTTTTCTAGAATTCAGATATAGAGCTCTAAACGCCCAAGTCTCTTCTTTAGGTCTTCCGAACACTTCTAAGATAATTCTTTACCTAGAATGGAAGGTCTAAACAAGAGGACTAAGGTCTAAGTGTTAGAATTCACTAACACTTGCGTGCCTAAGGTGTTTTACCCTTAAGGGAAATGAAAATACTAGCGCGCCACCTTACTTCTTCACCAAAACTTGCGCGCCTCTCTTCTGGAAGTACCTCAGGATAATTCTAAAGGCATTGGTCAATATTCGCCAAAATGTTACCCTAATGGATAACAATCGTGCAAGTACCCATGTGTCGCGCAGTTATACCTGCACAAACAGGACTTGCGCGCCCACACAGTACCTACGTGCCTGCCAGGACTTGCGCGCCCCTGCCTTTTTGGGTTCCCTTCTTGCCCATTTAACCCCTCTTATGCCATTCCACCTTTCCTATTCAAGATTTAGTCTTCAATACACTCTTCAAAGCCATTTATGGAAAGATTTCTTGATTTTACTTCCTTATCTGAAAGGAACTCCGTGGAATATTTCTCAAAACCTAGTGATTTACATATCTTTATGTCACTAAAGATTGAGATTTCATTCATTCAACCTCATCCTTTAAGATGAGAGAACCCCTTAACATGGGCCTCCTTTTCAAGAGTATTCCCTAGTATCAAATCTGGGCATCCTCCTTAAGAGTAAGCCCCAAGTCCTCTTTAACCTGGGCCTCCTTTTCAGGAGTAAGTCCCAGTTATAATTCCCATTTTGGGCATCCCCCTTAGGAGTAAGCCCCAAGTCCCCTAATCTGGGAATCCTCCTTAGGAGTAAGCCCCAACCATAATTCTCTTAACCTGGGCCTCTTTTTCAGAAGTAAGCCCCAATCTCAAATATGGGCATCCTCCTTAGGAGTAAGCCCCAAGTCCCTTAATTTTCTCTTAACCAGACCTAATTTAATTTTTGATTTTAGCTTCCTTCTCAGGAGTAAAACTCAATCATAAGTCCCCTCCTAATTTAGGCATCCTTTTCATGAGTAAGCCCCAAATTAGAGTATCCAAATCTCCATAAGGTACATATACCTTTATGGACCATATTCCTGGATTTATTCCCTGAAGTAAATCCTAATATTCATCTATTTGGACAGTCATACATACATAAGCCCCACATCATTTCTTATGATTGCATCTTTCATGGCACAATTGTCTGGTTTTACCAATACCTCTTGTTTCTCACACTGAGCATGACTCACGTGAGCTTAGAGTGTAAAAGTAATTATGACATCTTTCTTTGAGCCATCAATCATAAACATCATATTCCCTTACTCGAACTACATGGGTCATGATTCCATTTCCTAAACAAAGGATACGTAGGTAGCCCATCTGCGGGTACGATCCCAACTTTGAAATAATCCATGTCCTTCTGAATGACAATAAACTTCAAGTGCCCCACTGAGTGGATTTAAAACCAGTATGGTCATCATAATGACCAAGAGACTTTTATATATCAAAGGATACCATTGAATAAGAATCTATAACAAATACAGATGATTATCTATCAATGAAGAACCTCTAATACATATAAAAGATTCTCTAAATTTCCTACATATCAATCATTGATTGTCAGATCTAAATGAAAAATCATTTTATACTTGGTAATGTAATAAGGATTCATGAACATAACTTAAATATATAAAGAGATTCCCATAGTAGACTATAATTCCCCTAAAAAGGTGTGATGAGTCCGACCTCCCATCCTCTCGACCAATGCAAATTCCTAAGCCTCATCAGTCCACAACTAATGAGCGCCTACCTTTGCAAAGTAGGTTCAAATGGATATGGAATCATTGGATGTTTCCGGTTATAAGAACAAACCCATTAGAAACTTCTTGGAATGTTTGAACCTTAAATCGATGAGGTCATCCCCAATTCCAGAGGGAAACAAAAAAATAGTGAACCCGACATGAATCCTTAACCAAGTTAAAATGATGTTTTTCTTATTTGTTATGACCCTATTTAAAACTCAATGAGAGGGAAAACAAAACAATCATTGACATATGTGCTCATCCAAAAGATGTAGTGGCTGAATTTATCTTGATTACGTATGTTATATCAAACAGGCACTCTTTTCCAAGATTTTCTGCATTCTAAGAAATGGCTGCTCTCAAATTCACACCTGTGAATACCACTACTGAGAATGCCACTACTGCTACTCCTGCTAGATCGTCGTCCGCTCTGAGGATGACATCACCTACTCAGCGTCTTCAACGCTGGGTATCAAACGCACTGGTTAAGGAGTACCGTCAACATGGTACCATTCCAACTATGGAGGCTGCTCGACAAGCCCTCCAAGTGAACAACTCACACCGATCGTCTGGACAATGACGACCAGTGATCAAGAAGAAGGCGGTGCTAACCACCATATCCAACCGTTTCGGGTCATTATCCCCGGAACGCAATCACCATTCACTCCCTTATTATGGGGAGGTGAATGAGCAGGCCCCTCAAGGCCTTAATTCAACCAGACATGAGTTATTCTCAAGGGATCCTATCAACAATCGCCGCCAGACTCGTGTGGCAGTGCGCCCTCAACATGATGAGGTTACCGACTCTAGGCGTTCGGCTCAGGTTCCTCGAACCCAAGCAGGCAAGGCGAATCTCTAGAGGTGAAATCTGTTTAACAATGAGCAGGTTCTCATCTCTACCATCTTCAGAGAAGTCCACCAACCTAACTTAGTGGAAAGCAATGAGCGGGCACACACACCTACCCGTTTTAATTCCGCTGTCCAGAAGACTCGTCTGGCAGCATCACGCCAACCCCGCCAGGAAAATCCGACAGAGTACTATAGGTAGGAACATACACCTGTTTATACATCACCAACTAGTTAGCAGGCTCATCTGACTACATATGATGGATCTCGTCAACCACGTTCGGTGAAGTGCAATCAGCAGGCACATACACCTGCTAGTACTGATCAAGCCTACCAACAGTCTCGCTTGGTAGCATTCAGAGAAGTCAGTCGGAAAGCTCCGGTGACAAACAGGAGGCAGACTCAACTTTCTGCCCCCACACTTGAGTGCTGTCAGGATTAATTGATAGGAAAAGGAGGACAGGAGAAGGCACATACACCTACTCCAAGCATGGAATGGATGTATATCCCTGTTTCGGCAGCTGAATTCACAAAGCATATTCTATCAATGGTGAAAGAGCACAAGCAAATCCCTGCTCATATTTTGGATTCTTGCCAGGATATTATAACAGCTTCAGCAATATCTCAGGGAAAGACACATAAATCTATCCCTACCAGTGGAGTGACACATCAACAGTTCACTCCGAAACATACACACACATCTATTCCAGTCCAAGAGGGTTTTGGGGCGTACTCCCCCATATCATACAGACAACCAAGTCAGGCATATACAACTGGTTTGAGTGGAGATAATCAGCCTAACCTGATCATTTCTCCTAAGCAGGCACACACACCAGCTAAATTTAGTAAGAAGGCGTCTAAGAAGAAGACCCGCCCATCACAGTCAAGAAATCAAGAGCCAATCCGTAAGAAGGCCTTGCTCGATGCTGGAGTTCTTGAAGCCCTCAGACAGTTATCTATTGGAATGAAATATTCTACTCCCTCATTTCCCAATAGTGGGAACATTAATTCTGAAGGTCTTCAATAGACACTTCCTCAGGAAAATTCGGTCGATCTCGAAGTTTCATCTTTAGATGAGAGCCACAGGAACCCTCTGTGTGGCCAGAAGACCAAGGATAAATAGATCTCATCTTTTGCTGTAACCCACCATGGTGGTCCTCCCCATGATGATTAATTTCACTGTGAAAGTCCTCTCCACAGTAGTGATGAACATTGCCCGGAAAATGCTCTAGTGGACAATGTAGTGTCGAGAAAGCCCTCTTATCTTGAGGCACTTGAAAATGCAAAACCAATCATGTCTGATTCTTCATCGCTAGCAGGTGAAATAATTTCTCAATCAGAAGATAGCCCAGGGTGTAGGTCATTCTACGAACCACCCCTAAGTCATGCATCTTCTAGCTTTATCAGTGGTTTCTCTACCAATCTTGTTGAATCTGATGAAGCAATAAGGAAGCACCAGCTCCGGTCAAATCAGGTAGAAGAATCTTCATTGAATGATAAAGAGGAAATGATGAACATGAGAAAACAACTGGCGAAAGGTGAAGTGCCAGTCATGTTTTGGCATTTGGCTGACTCTCAGTATGACATTCCAGAGATGCTGATGGAAGATGGAATTCATGATATTCGTCTCAATATATGGAAAACTATTTGTCAGTTGAAAAAGAAAGTATTATCTTATGATGAATATGAAAATCATGTTAAGATAATAGAAGGGTTACAATTCCAAATTGATTTGGTATCTCTATCAGTCTCTCGATATCTAAAGGCTGAAAAGCAGCAGAGAGCCCTTCAGAGTTCATGCCTTGGCGCACTAAGAATATTGCGCCAGTTAGTTTCCAATGCCCCATCTGGTATTCATGTCAGAGGATGGGGTGTTCATGGAGCACTACATTTCACTGTGCTCTCCAGTCAGCAATGCCCACCGAAAATGGTCTCATTCAATGTTATTTCCCATGGCCGGCCACAAATACCTGGCTTTTTTTGTAATCAAAAACTTGCCCAAGAACAGGCTTCAACTAGTTCCTCCCAAAATCAAGAATACAGAGAACAAGTTGTTGAATTACTCCTGCATCAAGCAAACGAGAATATTGAACATGCCTCTCATTTGGAGCAAGAACGTCACCAAGTGATAGAAGTGTCAGAAATCATCCAACGGTCTTTTGAACCGGGTGATAAAAGTGGATGCAGGTTGATGCATCCAGCTAATTTCCGGACCAAGGTTCGCAAGATCAGGATAGATTTTAAGAAAGTCTCAGACATAGCATGTCAAGAGCCACCCCAGCTTTCCAGACCGGGGAATCTTTTAAACCAACCCTCGGAATCAAGAAATAGGATTCGAGGAGTTGAGAAAAGATAGCAGGAACAGCCCCAGTCCACCGGACTGGGGACTTTTTCAAATCATCAATCCCCTCCTCAGCGAAATTTGGTCTTTTCTCGATTGGGGAAGAAGCCTCAAGAGGAAACAAGATCCAAATTATCAGGGGATTCTCTCCAAATTACGGTTTGTCAAGAAGTTCCTGAGGGATCGAATCAAAAAAAGGCAATGTCTCATCAAAGACATGGAAGGAGACAATATTGCAGAAATACCGATAGGAGGGATGCAATGCATTATGCATCAATCAATGTCATCAATTCCATATTGCTGATCCACCAGATGAGGCTCACTCAGGGGATTCAGATGAAGAGGTTCCTCCTCAAGAAGATGTACGCACAGACACAAATGAAGAAGGTGTGCATACACGAAATCAAAGGATTACTCAGAACTTAGGTAATCCTTCAAGTAACCCACTTCCCCCTCTCCAAAAGGGATCAAACAAGGGGAAGGAAAAGAATCAGGTTACATATCCTTCCTATGGAGAAGGCCAATCGCTCTCACTAGAGCAAATATTTGCACAACAGGAGGAAGAAATGAAGGAATTGAGGAGGATAAATGCAGAACTACTTCAGGGTAGTCTTCCTCCTAAACGTGCTAGAGCTATTCAGCCAAGGGAGTTTGTTGCAGCTACTGAGATGGATCAAGAATATCCTCCTGTATCAGTACACCCTCATAGGTCTAATCCTATGGTTCAAGTGAAACAACACTTGGCAGTGCCTCCATCAGTTGCAGTACCAGCTTCCATACCTGTCCAAGCTCCAGTCAGTGCACCTGTTCAGGTCCAAGCTCAACCGGATGTTTTTCAAAAGTTAATAACTACCATTGAGTCATTAAAAGCTCGGTTAGAGACTATGGAAGTGAAGCGTGCGTAGGTTCAACTAGAAAAGAGAGATTACCCTGGATGGGTAGATTCAATCTCTCCCCCATCAAGTTTTGGGAACCCTGTATTCCCTATTTTCAATGGATCAGGTGACCCTGAATAGCATTTGACGCATTACGTGTCTTGTTGCGATCCTATGATGGGAACTCCAGAGCAGCAAGAAGCAGTGAAACTCAGATGCTTTATGCGAACCTTGCAAGGACCATCCTTTGTCTGGTACACAAGCTTGCAATCCCGGTCAATTACCAGATGAGAAGATCTCCGTAAATGATTTCTTCTTCAAATTCAACTCAACTTTTCCAAAGACAACAATTTTCTATCTTACAAACTGTAAGAAAAGGGAGAATGAAAGAGTCTCTGATTTCATTGCTTGCTGGAATGGATTAAAATATTCCCTGAGCTTAGCACTCCCTTAAGAGGAACTGTTGCCAATATGTGTGGCAAATCTGCGTGATGAATTATGCACGCCACTGATCCCTGTGAAATACATAGGAGGGTTTCGAGACCTTACTTAAATCGCTCAATAGATTGAAGATTCTCTTATACAGACTAAGGATAAATCTCGTGTAATTCCATCAGATCCAGGAAGGAGAATGGGTAAAGTAGATAATGCTACAGTTATTCTTAAACAAGAACCTGTACCTGCTTCTACTTCAAAGCCTTCATCTTCTTGAAGGGCTCCACCTCCTGAACGTCGACAACAAAGACCGTTTCGTCAAGAAGATCAAAGAGATCAAATATGGGAACCATTTGATGAGTTGAAGAGCAAAGTTTACTCTTTCCAAAATGAAAAAGTTCCTGGCTACTTCATTTTGGCTCTGTAAAATAATCGGGTTCAATTGCCAAGGCCCACGAAGCTAAACAAGGAAGGAGATGAAGACCGTCACAATTAGTTACCATTTCATCCAATGTTGGGGCATCCCATCCAGGAGTGTTTTGTCTTCAAGGACCTCCTCCAAAAGATGTTCGACTCAGGACAAGTCAAACTGAAAGTTTCTTCAGCTCAGGTAGCATGTGTTACTACTATAGTTCCAGAGGAAGAAGGTGAATGGCAAGAAGTCAAAAGCAAAAAATGCACAGAAATATGATGATTGGATGGTCAGAAAGACGATCAACCGAACTCATGCTATTTTACGAACACAATTGAAGAAACCAATTGTGCCTTCTGCCATGAATACCGCAACAAAATCCTCTTCAAAGGGAAAATCCTCAAAAGGGAGGCATAATTCCAAGAAAGAGGAACAATCAGAAGAAGATGAGTATGTGTCAAATCCTAAGCTATCTTTGACTCTGGCAGATTTTATGCCATCTACTTCAAAACCACGGGCACCGCCCCATCAAACAGCACAACCTAAATTGGCTAGGTAGGCAGAGTCTTCATCGGATGAAGAGTTGATTTTCGGTTCTGTTAATATGATTCAATTAATAGATCCATATGCTAGTTGCAGTTTCGATTATGATGAGCCTGAATTCCCTATATCAAATAGAGGAATCATAGGAAGTTTTAGAGGCTCAGGATATAGGGGAAGACATGGATCTTTCAGAAGCCACTATTCCAATTCTACCCCTTCTAGAACTATGTACGCATCAGCAACTCGTGACAGATCCCTTCAGCGAGCTCAACAAGAACAAGCAAGTTCTTCTACCAATAGCAAATTCAGTCCTGGCACAGTTATTCTGGAAGACCAGTTGAAGGTTCCATCTTCTTCCTCTCAGCAAGTAAATGGATCTAATCAGTCTAATCTTCAAAAACCAAGAATATTTCCAACTCCTATCCCGATACAAGATGCATCAACTTCCAAATCATCTGCTTCCAAGGCACCTGCTAAACCACATGTTCCTGTTGGGAAACGCATACCTCTGGATCAAAAGTTCGATATATTGAAACACCTGGCCCAATTACCGGCCAAGTTATCAATTATGGATGCTTTGAACCTGTCAAAGGATCTTCGAGAGGCACTCATCGAGGCTTTGTCAACTCCCCAGAAGTTTGAAACTGAAATTGCTATAGCTGAAGTCTATCATGTAGAGAATACTCATGCAGAATTCCATGAAGTGATATTTTTTTACTGATGAAGATAAAGATAACGTCGTGCATGGACATATTAGACCTTTGTAATTATATGGAAAGGTCAATGGTATAGACGTCCGAAGAGCTTTCATTGATAATGGTTTAGGAGTCAACCTCATACCCATTCGTACACTTCGGAGATTGGGCCTCACAGAATCTGATTTATCTCCTTCTACCATGATGTTACAAGGATATGATAAAAATGAACAAGAACCACTGGGTGAAGTTACACTCAGAACTCTGTTTGGAGATCTCATATCCAATTCAGATTTCATGGTTGTTGATCAAGATTCAACCTTCAACATCTTTCTTGGAAGACCCTGGTTACATCAACATGCGGCTATCCCTTCATCATACCATCAATGTCTCAAGTATTGTTTTGATGGTCAAGTTGGGCCATTTTATGGTGATAAGGCACCGTTCAAGACATGTGAGTCTCAATTCATTGATTCGGAATTCTATCACATTAAGGGAAAGGATAAATCCACAACAAGGGAGCTTACCAAAGTTAATGCTCCATATGGTTTGGACAAGATTCCAGTAAATCCATTTGTGCATGTGAGTACAGATTATGTGTTGCCTATCAATCAAATTGACAGGGTAGACCCAAATCAAAATAATCTTATGGAAAGATCCATAATGTCAATTACGGCAGTCGAGCCAGACAACATGAGAGAAATTGGTAACCCACCAAGTAGTGATGAAAGCCCAAATGGTGACGTCTTCATTTCATCTGGTGAAATCCAACAAGTCTATACTTCTCCAATCAGGCCAGAAGAAGTGATAGCAATGTTGTAGGTGAACAGTGATGTCGATTCTCAATCCATCATCTCCACTTTATTTCCCAAGGAAGACCCTTCATTATTAATTGGGTCAGAAATGGAAGCCTCTTCTTCAAGATGTTCAAATTTTAACATCTCTCTTAATCATGGAAATTCTACTTCATCATCTACTATGAAAGTAGAAACGGAAGAAATAACAAATGATGAAGTAGAAGAAGAAGATCTCAGAGATTCTCCTCCAGTATTTGAAGAGGGTATCTCTACAACCATGGATGAACTCATAGAAATAAATCTGGGTACAAAAGAAGATCCACACCACTTTAATCAATGCGGCCATGACTCTTGAAGAGCAAGAGATGTATATTTCCTTTCTAAAGAAAAATAGAGATATATTTTCTTGAAACTATACCGAAATGCCCGGGCTTGATCTTGATGTTGCTACTCATCATTTGGGTTTACCAGAAGAACATCAAGGATTTAAGCAAGCTGCGAGAAGAACACACCCAACTTATGCTTCCAAAATTGAAGCTAAAGTGGATAATCTTATCAAAGCTAACTTCATCAGAGAAGTTCAATATCCCAAGTGGTTGGCTAATATTGTCCCTGTGAAGAAGAAGAATGGACAAATTAGAGTTTGAATCGATTTCAGAGATCTTAATCGGCATTTTCCTAAGGATGATTTCCCAGTTCCGATTACAGAACTTTTAATTGATGAAACAGATAGATATAAAGCACTTTCCTTCATAGATGGATATTTCGAATATAATCAAATCCGAATGGATCCAGAAGATGATGAATCCACAGCCTTCAGAGCCCCTCAGGGTGTGTTTTTCTACCGGGTAATGCCCTTTGTCTTAAAGAATGCAGGTGGAACATATCAGTGTGCCATGCATCATATCTTCAAACCCTTTTTAGGGATGTTTTTTGAATACTATGTGGATGATTTGGTGGTTAAATCCAAACAATGTTCTAATCACTTGGTTGATTTGGAAGTCATATTCCGCAAACTTCGTCAACATAATTTGAATATGAACCCCTTAAAATGTGCTTTTGGGGTAACCTCAGGAAAATTTCTCGGCTTTGTTGTGCACCATCGTGGTATTGAAGTCGATCCGGAGAAGACCAAGTCAATCCTTGGTATATCACCTCCTCTAAATTTGAATTAATTGAGAGGAATTCAAGGACACTTAGCCTATATTCGGAGTTTTATCACCAATTTGGTAGGCAAAAGTTTACCCTTCACCAAATTGATGAAGAAGGGAATCACTTACCAGTAGACTGAATAATGTCAAGAAGCATTCGATATTCTCACGAAATACCTCTTGAGTCCACCGGTACTCATGCCACCTGTTGAAGGAAGACCCCTTATCCTTTACATGACAACCTTAGAGCGATAATTGGGTACCTTTCTTGCTCAGAAGAATGATGCTGGGAATGAAAATAGCCTCTACTACCTCAGTCAGACGATGCTTGAAGCAGAAACCCGGTATTCAAGTATTGAGAAGTGCTGCCTGACATTAATATTTGCAGTTCAGAAGTTGAGACACTACCTGCAACATCACGATGTCAAATTGGTATCTTGCAATAACCCGCTCAAATTCATCCTGAGTCGTCCAATGATTACAGGACGTCTGGCAAGGTGGGCAGTTATTTTGCAGCAATTCGACATTCAGTATGTGTCTCAAAAAGCAATAAATGGCCAAGCTCTGGCTAACTTCCTGGATGATCACCCTTCAGTGGAAGACACATCTTCAGATATTTAACTCCCTGATGAGGAATTCTTCTCAATTCAAGAAAGTCCTCAAGCATGGGAAATGTATTTTTATGGTGATTCCATAAGTCCAACAGGGAGGAAAATGGAAAATCCTAAATTCAACAAAGTTGGCTTAGGAATTGTGCTAATTTCTCTAGAAAAGGCAGTGTTACCTTATTCCTTCTTATTATGGGAAGGTGGTACCAATAATGAAGCAGAATACCATGCTGTCATCGTAGGCTTGGAATTGGCGCTTCAAACACAAGTGAATTACATAAAGGTGAAAGGAGATTCAAACCTGGTAATCAAACAAGTCAATGGGGATTATTCCATCGAAAAAGAAGAACTAATCCCTTTGTATGATTACGTTAGAGAGTTAATGGTGGAATTCCCTTCGGAACCGACATTTTCTTATGTCCCAAGATCACATAATGCTCAAGCTAATGCACTGGCTAATATAGCCACAACTCTGGCAGATCCAAATAGGGACGAGACAACCATCAGTATTGCCCACCGTCATGCAATTTCACCTTATGTTCGATCTAGAATAGAGGAAATTAATGAAATTAGTCCCATTCCTAAACCGTATGGTCATACTATAAGATGGATGTCACCTATCAGGGAATACCTTCAAAATGAAACACTTCCATCTGATAGAGCCGAGAAAGAACAAATCCGGCGATGTGTGGTCAATTTTACTCTTTATGATAGCCCAGATCACTTAGAGAAAATTATATACAAACGTGGTTTTGATGGAGTTCTCTTAAGATGCATTGATGGTGAAGAGACAATGGCTGTCATGAAAGAAGTGCATGTAGGAGTCTGTGGTGCCCACCAGTCTGGACATAGATTGTCTAATCAGATTCGAAGGCTTGGATACTTTTGGCATTCAATGATACAAGATTGTGTTGATTTCAAAAAGAAGTGTCATTCATGCCAAGTACATGCCAACTTCATTCATCAACCTCCAGCGTTTCTTCATACATCTAAATACTCGTGGCCATTTTCCACATGGGGAATGGATGTGGTGGGACCTTACCCTTCATCTACGACCAAACAGTTTAAGTATATTATTACTGCTACTGATTTCTTTTACAAATGGGCAGAGGCAATACCTCTTAAGGAATTCAGTTCTAAATGCATTTTTAGCTTCATCAAGTCTAACATCATTGCCATATTTGGTGTCCCTCATACCATATTAACGGAAAATGGCACCAACTTCTTTTCATCTGAGGTGAAGAAGTTGTATCAAGAATACAAAATCAAATCCAATCATTAATCTCGGTATCATGCAGCGGCCAATGGCCAGATAGAAGCCTTCAATAATACTCTATCAAATACACTGCAAAAGATGGTGGATAAAGATAAGAAGTCATGTCCTGATAAACTCTTTCATGCTTTATGGGGTTATCGAACTACCACCCGCACTGCAATGCGATAAACTCCATATTCATTGGTATATGGAACAAAAGACATCTTTCCCATTGAAGTTCAACTACCCTCGCTCAGAGTAGACATTTTTGATCGGTCATCTACAGATGAACAATCTCAAAATAGATTCAATGAATTGGTGGTTAGATGTGAAAAGATTGTGCACTCTACACCACTTGGAAGTCTATCAGAATCGAATAGCACGATCTTTCAAAAAAAAGTTCATCTTCATTCATTAACTCAGGGAGAATTGGTATTAGTTCTCAGAACTCCAATGATACCAGGAAATAAACCTCCCAAGCTTGAGCCAAAATGGGAAGGACCTTACTCAATACATAGGGTCTACTCTAATAGAGCTTATTCATTAATCTTGATGGATGGAGAACTCATCCCTACTCCAACCAATGCCATATTTCTGATGAAGTATTTTGTATAAACACAAAATATATCATCAAAGGTCCAGTATGACCTTAAACTGCGCCACGGTCCAGTATGACCTTAAACTACACCATGGTCCAGTATGAACTTAAACTACACCACGGTCCAGTATGACCTTAAACTGCACCACGGTCCAATATGACCTTAAAATGCACCACGGTCCAGTATGACCTTAAATTGCACCACGGTCCAGTATGACCTTAAACTTCACCTTCCATGGTCCATGCATATGACCTTAAACTATTCGCACTTTCATCCAACATGACCTTAATCTGTATCCCCCTTCATTGTCCTTGTTATATGACGTTAAATTATATAAAAGTCCCATACGTCTAGCAAGACATTAAACTGCATAATCAACGGTCTAGGCATACGACCTTAAACTATGTGCACTTACGTCCAATGTGATGCTACACTGTATCATCCCTTTTTCATCCAACATGATGTTAAAATTTGAAAAAGTCCCTACTACGTCCAATGTGACGTTAAATGGTGTACTCTTTTGTCCTTACTACATGACATTAAACTACACAGTCCTCTTTTTGTCCAACATGACATTAAACTGTATTGTCCCCATCGTCCTAACTACATGATGCTAAATAGTAAATAAATCCCTTAATATTCCCTACATGACGTTAAACTGTATTTTGTCCCTTCTACATGACACTAAACTGTGCAACACCAATAGTCCTAACTACAAGACTTTAAACTACATAGTCCCTTTTTATGTCCTACATGACATTAAAATGTGCATCGTTAGGGTGGTTTCTACCTCTTGTTTCTCACACTGAGTATGACTCATGTGAGTTTAGATCAAACTTCAACCATAACACTCTCTCTGGGCTACTAACCATGTGTAAGTCCCAACACTATTTTTTAGGTCGTTGTCCCCAAGAACTAATTGATCACTAATTCATTCTTTAATTGAACTATGAGGACTTTGATCCTTGCCCTCTAGGCTGGGTATGTAGGCAACCTCCCAAGGTTCAAGCCCAAAACCAATCTCTTCACATCGGTTCACCTCCATCTCATACGATGTTGATTCGTGAAACCGCCTCTAGAATCAATATCTTTACATTGGTTCACTTTCATCCTTAGTATATGACATTAAACTATACAACACTTTTGTCCAGTATGACAATAAACTAAAATATTCTTTGATACCCTCACCTGAGAGGGAATCATTATTTACATTGGTTTTCAATCACGTTTCATTTCAAAGACTACGTGCATACATGGAAATACCTGAACC
The DNA here is from genome assembly GCA_963277665.1 of Viscum album. NCBI lineage: Eukaryota > Viridiplantae > Streptophyta > Magnoliopsida > Santalales > Viscaceae > Viscum > Viscum album. The sequence continues at coordinate 602,291,219 of OY728142.1, forward strand.
TTTTATCTTGGGTTAAACCATCATTGCACTAAAGTCCCCTTTCACCCTTCACATGTAAAAACCAAATTTGTACAGAGGGTATTTATAGAACTACGTAGGATTTATTCCCATCCTTATGGGATACGTAGGAACGTTCGAGTGTACCTCGAATCCAGCCCCAAGCCTTTTGGGCCTAACCCCAAATTCCACTTTCAGTCCCTTGGCTAAAAAGTCCCCATGAAAGCACACACTGTGTATTTCTTATAATGGTCCAAGCTCTATGAACCTAAAATAAGATCTCCAATCCTTTTGTCCCACACGACGTTAAACTATAGTTCAAGAACTACGTATGGCTTTATTCCCATCCTTATGGGATACGTAGTGAAGTCTAACATTTCCATTCAGGACCCAGTCACAACATGATTATGGTTAACATTGATCTATGTATCTCTGCATACATTGGAAAATACCCATCATTATGTGTCATAATCCTAACCTTAAATATTTTCAGATCTTCATAAACCTTTTCTTGACTTCTAGTCACAAAAATTTTAAACTTCTGAGAGTTCTTTTGCGTGACTATGCAACACGTTCCCTTAGGCGGCCTTGCATAAACAATCTACATAACAGACCTGTCAGCCAAAAGATACTATTATTTGACTATGCAGCCAATTCCCTTAGGTGGCCCTTCATAATTCAACCCCCTAACGGGTTTTTCGGATACTGGTAACTTCATTCTTGGGAAGAAAGCCTCTTTTTTCCTTATTTGTCTTAAATGAAAATATGTAGGGATCCAAAAAAATAGCCATCCTTAACATATTGGTCCCATATCCTTTTTCATGATTTGAAAGTATTCAAGTATATGGTTTATATTCTCTTTCCCTACATTTGGGTTAGACCTTCATAAGAGTGATATCCATCCAGTTCTTTGATAATCTTGTTTGGAAATATCTTCTCCATATTCAAGTACCTTTTTCCATAAAGAAAACTCTATACTTTGGAAAATTTGAATCTCCATAAACTTTCACTGGCTTTTTAGCACTAGGAAAGTAAATTTATGAGGGTTCTTTTTCCTGACTATGCAGCACGTTCCCTTAGGTGTCCTTACATAAGTAGTCTACATAACGGACCTGTCAGCCAAAATATGCTATTTATTTGACTATGCAGCCAATGCCCTTAGGTGGCCCTGTATAATTCAACACCCTAAGGGGTTTGTTAAATAATGGCAACTTCATTCTTGGGAACTACTTCTTCTAATGACTTTTAGCTCTTTTTCATATCATTCCTCAGATTCAAATATTCTTAAGTCAAAGTTTACATATTTTACCTCATACTTGAGTATGGTAATATGTTTTCAGATAAATTGTTAAGGAATTGAGTCAATTTTAATCCATTTCGGTCAAATCTATTTTGACCTTAAAAATTAGCCTCTTTAATCCGACTTGCATGACTTTAAACTTCCAGATTTCTTATTTCTTCTCACCTCAGAGTCAAATCCTCTTTTCTCTCCGGATCCAACTCTGAGGGGGGACTTTTGTTGATGCTCCTTTTTGTCACTGTTGACGCTCCTTTCCGTCACAGAGTCTAACGACTGAAAAAAAAGAAATACCTTAGTCCAAAGTGATTCATCCTTTGAAGAAACATCAAAAATCGACAAAGGGATGAACAAGGAGAACATTGCCCATAGGTCGCGCAAGTTCCCTCATGGTCGCGCAAGTACACTTGCGCGCCGCCTAGTGGTCGTGCAAGTCTACTTGCGCGACGCCGTATGGTCGTGCAAGTGACTTGCGTGACCTAAAGTGATAACCGCCCGGTAACCGCCCAGGGTCTTCTCCTGCCTATAAATAGACCCTGTGGGCCCCCCATTCGAGAGGATCTTTTTCCAGAAACTCGGATTGAAGCTCCCGACGCCCAAGTCTCTTCTCAAAGCTTCCGGAACACTTATAAGGTAATTTATTACCTAGAACGGAAGATCTAAAGAGAGGGAGGAAGGCCTAAGTGTTGAAACTCATCAACACTTGCGTGCCTGAGTGGCCAGCCCTTAAGGGAAGTGGTCACACTTGCGCACCGCCTCATTCCTTCAATAGAATTTGCGCGTCCCTTTTCTGGAAGAACCTCAAGAGGATTCTAAAGGGTTTAATAAAGAGTCGCTCAAGTATTTTAATGCTGGTTGAAAATCGCGCAAGTACCCCACATGCCGCGCAGGTATACCTGCGCGACCAATACTTGCGCGCCGCCGCAGTACCTGCGCGCCTTCCAAGACTTGCGCGCCCCTTCCTTTTTGGGTGCCTTTTCTGCCCATTTCACCCCTCTTAAGCCATTTCACCTTTCCTATTCAAGATTCAGTCTTCAAGATACTCTTCAAAGCCATTTATGGCATGATTTCTTGATTTGACTTCCTTATCTGAAAGGAATTTGGTGAAATATCTCTCAAAACCTAGTGATTTACACATATTTGTGTCACCAAAGATTGAGAGTTCATTCATTCAACCTCATCCTTTAAGATGAGAGAATCCTTAACCTGGGTCTCCTTTTCAGGAATAATCCCCAGTTATAAGTTCTTTAATCTGGGCATCTTCCTCAGGAGTAAGCCCCAAATTCTTAAAGTTCCCAAATTTGGGCATCCTCCTCAGGAGTAAGCCCCAAACCTTAATTCCTTATCTTGGGCATCCCCCTTAGGAGTAAGCCCCAATCCCAATCTCAAAATATGGGCATCCTTCTTAGGAGTAAGCCCCAAGTCCCTAAATATGGGCATCCTCTTCAGGAGTAAGCCCCAAACCAAGTCCCCTAACCTGGGCTTCCTTTTCAGGAATAAGTCCCAGTCATAAATCTTGGGCATCCTTCTTAGGAGTAAGCCCCAAGTACCTTAATTTGGGGATCCTCATCAGGAGTAAGCCCCAAAACTTAATCCTTAACCTGGGCTTCCTTTTCAGGAATAAGTCCCAGTCATAATCTTGGGCTTCCTTTTAAAGAATAAGCCCCAAGTCCCTTAAATTCTCTTTAACCAGTCCTAATTTACGTTTGATCTGGGATTCCTTCTCAGGAGTAAAACCCAGTTATCAATCCTCTCCTAATTTGGGTTTCCTCTTCAGGAATAAGTCCCAAGTTAGAGTATTCAAATCTCTATGAAGCACATATACCTTTATGGACCCTGTTCCTGGATTTTCTCCCTAAAGTAAATCCTCTGGGCAGTCATACATACATAAGCCCCAAACCATTTCTTATGATTGCATCTTTCATGGAACAATTGTCTAATTTTTACCAATACCTCTTGTTTCTCACACTGAGCATGACTCACGTGAGCTTAGAGTGTAAAAGTAATTATGACATCCTTCTTTGAGCCATCAATCATAAACGTGAGTTCGAATAATAGAGTATGACGTTTATGATTGATGGCTCAAAGAAGGATGTCATAATTACTTTTACACTCTAAGCTCACGTGAGTCATGCTCGGTGTGAGAAACAAGAGGTATTGGTAAAAATTAGACAATTGTGCCATGAAAGATGCAATCATAAGAAATGGTTTGGGGCTTATGTATGTATGACTGCCCAGAGGATTTACTTTAGGGAGAAAATCCAGGAACAGGGTCTATAAAGGTATATGTGCTTCATGGAGATTTGAATACTCTAACTTGGGACTTATTCCTGAAGAGGAAACCCAAATTAGGAGAGGATTGATAACTGGGTTTTACTCCTGAGAAGGAATCCCAGATCAAACGTAAATTAGGACTGGTTAAAGAGAATTTAAGGGACTTGGGGCTTATTCTTTAAAAGGAAGCCCAAGATTTTGACTAGGACTTATTCCTGAAAAGGAAGCCCAGGTTAAGGATTAAGTTTTGGGGCTTACTCCTGATGAGGATGCCCAAATTAAGGGACTTGGGGCTTACTCCTAAGAAGGATGCCCAAGATTTATGACTGGGACTTATTCCTGAAAAGGAAGCCCAGGTTAGGGGACTTGGTTTGGGGCTTACTCCTGAAGAGGATGCCCATATTTAGGGACTTGGGGCTTACTCCTAAGAAGGATGACCATATTTTGAGATTGGGATTGGGGATTACTCCTAAGGAGGATTCCCAAGTTAAGGAATTAAGGTTTGGGTCTTACTCATAAGGAGGATGCCCAAATTTGGGAACTTTAAGAATTTGGGGCTTACTCCTGAGGAAGATGCCCAGATTAAAGAACTTATAACTGGGGATTATTCCTGAAAAGGAGACCCAGGTTAAGGATTCTCTCATCTTAAAGGATGAGGTTGAATGAATGAACTCTCAATCTTTGGTGACACAAAGATGTGTAAATCACTAGGTTTTGAGAGATATTTCACCAAATTCCTTTCAGATAAGGAAGTCAAATCAAGAAATCATGCCATAAATGGCTTTGAAGAGTATCTTGAAGACTGAATCTTGAATAGGAAAGGTGAAATGGCTTAAGAGGGGTGAAATGGGCAGAAAAGGCACCCAAAAAGGAAGGGGCACGCAAGTCTTGGAAGGCGCGCAGGTACTGCGGCGGCGCGCAAGTATTGGTCGCGCAGGTATACCTGCGCGGCATGTGGGGTACTTGCGCGATTTTCAACCAGCATTAAAATACTTGAGCGAATCTTTATTAAACCCATTATAATCCTCTTGAGGTTCTTCCAGAAAAGGGAAGCGAAAATTCTATTGAAGGAATGAGGCGGTGCGCAAGTGTGACCACTTCCCTTAAGGGCTGGCCACTCAGGCGCGCAAGTGTTGATGAGTTTCAACACTTAGGCCTTCCTCCCTCTCTTTAGATCTTCCGTTCTAGGTAAGAAATTACCTTAGAAGTGTTCCGGAAGCTTTGAGAAGAAACTTCGGTGTCGGGAGCATCAATCCGAGTTTCTGGAAAAAGATCCTCTCGAATGGGGGGCCCACAGGGTCTATGTATAGGCAAGAGAAGACCCTGGGCGATTACCGGGCGGTTATCACTTTAGGTCGCGCAAGTCACATGCACGACCATACGGCGTCGCGCAAGTAGACTTGCACGACCACTAGGTGGCGCGCAAGTGTACTTGCGCGACCATGAGGGAACTTGCGCTACCTATGGGAAATGTTCTCCTTGTTCATCCCTTTGTCGATTTTTGATGTTTCTTCAAAGGATGAATCACTTTGGACTAAGGTATTTTTTTTTCAGTCGTTAGGCTCTGTGACGGAAAGGAGCATCAACAGTCACATTGTCTAAAAGAATGGAAAGGGAAATGACTTAGCACAAATTGATTCAGCGTTTGAAGAAAACATCAAAAATAGACAAAGGCATGAACAAGGCTTCAAATGCACATGTGCTGTGCAAGTTCCCTTACTATCGTGCAAGTATACTTGCACGCCGCCGAATGGTCATGCAAGTGACTTGCTCGCCCTAAGTGGTAACAGCCCGGGGTCTTCTCCAGCCTATAAATAGACCCTATAGGCCCTCATTTCCAAAGGAATTTTTCCAGAATTCAGATATAGAGCTCTGAACGCCCAAGTCTCTTCTTCATGTCTTCCGAACACTTCTAAGGTAATTCTTTACCTAGAATGGAAGGTCTAAACAAGAGGAGTAAGGTCTAAGTGTTATAATTCACTAACAATTGTGCGCCTAAGGTGTTTTACCCTTAAGGGAAATGAACATACTAGCGCGCCGCCTTACTTCTTCACCAAAACTTGCGTTCCTCTCTTCTGGAAGTACCTCAGGATAATTCTAAATGATTTGGTCAAGATTCACCCAAATTTTACCCTACTGGTTAACAATCACGCAAGTACCCACGTGTCGCGCAGGTATACCTGCACGACCAGGACTTGCGCGCCCACGCAGTACCTGCGCCCCTGCCAAGACTTGCGCGCCCCTGCCTTTTTGGGTGCCCTTCTTGCCCATTTAATACCTCTTATGCCATTCCACCTTTCCTATTCGAGATTCAGTCTTTAAGACACTCTTCAAGGCCATTTATGGCATGATTTCTTGATTTGACTTCCTTATCTGAAAGGAAATCCGTGGAATATTTCTCAAAACCTAGTGATTTACACATCTTTATGTCACTAAAGATTGAGATTTCATTCATTCAACCTCATCCTTTAAGATGAGAGAACCCCTCAACCTGGGCCTCCTTTTCAGGAGTAAGCCCCAGTCTCAAATCTGGGCATCCTCCTTAGGAGTAAGCCCCAAGTCCTCTTTAACCTGGGCCTCCTTTTCAGGAGTAAGTCCCTGTTATAATTCCCATTTTGGGAATCCTCCTTAAAAGTAAGCCCTAAGTCCCCTAATCTGGGCATCCTCCTTAGGAGTAAGCCCCAACCATAATTCTCTTCACCTGGGCCTCATTTTCAGGAGTAAGCCCCAATCTCAAATATGGGCATCCTCCTTAGGAGTAAGCCCCAAGTCCCTTAATTTTCTCTTAACTAATCCTAATTTACTTTTTGATTTGAGCTTCCTTCTTAGGAGTAAAAATCAGTCATAAGTCCCCTCCTAATTTAGGCCTCCTTTTCAGGAGTAACCCCAAATTAGAGTATCCAAATCTCCATAAAGTACGTATAAATTTGTGGACCCTATTCCTGGATTTCTTCCCTGAAGTGAATCCTAATCTTCATCTATTTGGGCAGTCATATATACATAAGCCCCACATCATTTCTTATGATCACATCTTTCACGGCACAATTGTCTGGTTTTACCAATACCTCTTGTTTCTCACACCAAGCATGAATCACGTGAGCTTAGAGCGTAAAAGTAATTATGACATCTTTATTTGAGCCATCAATCATAAACATCATATTCCCTTAATCGAACGACGTGGGTTCTGATTCCTTTTCCTAAACAAAGGATACATAGGTAGCCCATCTGTGGGTATGATCCCAACTTTGAAATAATCCATGTCCTTCTGAATGATAATAAACTTCAAGTGCCCCACCGAGTGTCTTTAAAAGAAGTATGGTCATCATAATGACCAAGACACTTTTATGTATCAAAGGATACCATTGACTAATAATCTCTAACAAATATAGATGATTCTATATCAATTAAGAACCTCGAATACATATAAATGATTCTCTAAATTTCCTACATATCAATCATTGATTGTCAGATCTAAAGGAAAACTCATTTTATACTTGGTAATGTAATAATGATTCATGAACATAACTTAAATCTATAAAGAGTGTCCCGGAGTAGATAATAATTCCCCTAAAAAAGGTGTGATGAGTCCAACCTCCCATCCTATCGACCAATGAAAATTACTAAGCCTCATCAGTCCACAACTAATGAGCACCTACCTTTGGAAAGTAGGTTCAAATGGATATGGAATCATTGGATGTTTCCGGTTCTATGAAAAAACCCGTTAGAATCCACTTGGAATGTTTGAACCTTAAATCGATGAGGTCATCCCCAATTCCAGAGGGAAACAATGAGTTAGAGGGGAAAACAAAGAAACATGAAGTGGTCATAGGTTTGACTTATTACAACCACCCCACCCAGGTGGTCCACTCTAGGCTCAAGGAGCTGGTGGTTAGGGACAATGAAAACTGCAGGATATGGAGGCCTGTGAACCCAAGGCTATAGGGATGATATGAGGTTCAATTGATGTCTTTTCTATTTTAGCTTTAGTATTGATAAATTTAGGTGAAAATCATCCCGTCATTTACACTTATTTGTTTTGAGGCTTAGATATTTTTTTTGAGCCTTTGGATTAACCCTTTCGATTAGAGATTTTAAGAGGCGGTGAATCAATTATTGCACACTTCTTCCAAAAGTGTGATATGATTCTTGGAAGTGAGAGTTTTTTATGGGATAACTTTATATAATAGATTATATCTTAATAATTCATCTTAGGTGTGGAATAGATATCCATAGTTCATTCCTAGATTGACTATTTTAGGTGGAGGATTTGTTGTGTCTCCAGTGATGGAACAAGGTTTTCCATTGTGGGTGAAAAAGAAACTTTGGTAGTGAAAGATGGTCTCAGGCATAGAAGATTGTATCCAACTAATCACTAGTTGGATAACATGACTGTTAGAGTAGTGGATGCTATGGGTTACTAATTTTCTATAGCGGTGGAGGAGTACGAGGATGTATTTAATGAGATTGTGCTAGGATTACCCCCACTAAGAGCTAGAATTATACATTGAATTGTACCCTGGGACAACCCCAATATCCACACCAATATATCATATGTCTCTCATAGAGCTTCGTGAGATGAGGATGTAATGAAGGACTTACAGAAGAAGGTCTTTCTAAGACCTAGTGTTTCCCCCCAGGCAACCCTAGTGTTGTTTTCCAAGAAGGTGGATGAGATCTTTAGGTTATGTGTATACTATCAATTCTTAAACTAGTTTACCTTGAAGAATAAATATCCAATAATGAGGATCAAAGATCACTTCAATAAATTGAGAGGAGAATACTGGTTCTCAAAGATTGACCTCAAATTAGGCTATCACCAACTATGATTACATGATGAGAATATACCAAACAGGACATTCATATGTCACTATGGTCTCTATGAGTACTTGGTGATGCTCTTTGGCATAAAGAATGCACCAACAGTGTTCATGGGACTCATGAACTGGATCTTCTTTCAATTCTTAGAACAACTCATAGTACCTTTCATTAATGAAATCCTAGAGTACTCAATGTCCAAGGAGGATCAAGCGAGACATTTTAGGATGGTTTTGGATACACTATGAGAGAACCAGCTTTATTTGAATCTCTTGAAATTCCAGTTTTGGAATTGAGAGGTTAAATTCCTAGTACACATCATCTCAAAGGGAGGAGTGGCAAAAGATCCAATGAAGGTTGAGACATTGCTTTATTGGGAGCCACCCAACAGTGTTACTGAGGTGCAGAGTTTCCTTAGGTTGGCATGATACTATTAGAGATTTGTACATGATTTATTAATAGTGGAAGTACCCTTGAAAACATTAAAACAAAAGTGGAAGCCTTTAGTGTGGAAAAAAAGGTTCGAATAGTGCTTTGAGGATATGACTTAGAGGTTGATGAGTGATCCCATCTTGATATTTCTAGAGGAGGGTGTCGAGTATATAGTGTTCTGTGATGCATCATGGACCAGACTAGGTTCTGTTTTGATGTAGACATAGGAAGTTATTTCCTATGGTTCACATTAGTTGTGACCACATGTGAATAACTACATGACCCAAAATATTGAGATAGTAGTGATAGTATTCTCACTAAATATATATCAACACTACCTGACGGGAGAGCAATTTATCATCTATTCATACCACAAGAGTCTGAAGTATATCTTCTCTCAAAAGAATCTTAACTTGAGATAGGAGAAATGGATAGAGTTCCTATAGGAACATGACATCAATATTGTATATTATCATGTGAAAGGGAATGTGTTGGCATACGCTCTCAGTTAGAGATCTTGTTCTCATTTTTTGACCAAGGTGTCAGAGCAGTTAGCCTCATTGCAGTTCTCCATAGTGGATAATGATGGTGTTTCATTTCTACATTCAATGGTTGTTACCCCACTAATTTTATAGTGTGTTAGGGATGGTCAGTGTGGAGATACTTAATGTGAGACCTTACATGCTTAAATATCCTCTAGACACACTCCTATTGGATATTCTGAAGGTGGGGAGAAGATAACCCTTTTCAGAAGACGAATGGTGGTACCATTTGAATTTTAGGAGGATGTGATTCATGAGTTTTATATATTCCATTTAAAAGTAAATCCAAGTGTGTAAAATATTTACCAGTACCTCCAAAATTATTTTTAGTGGTCTGAAATGAAGCATTATGTTATAAAATGTTTCTCTCGATGCCTCACTCATTAAAAAGTAAAGGTTGAGCACCAAGTTTTAGCAGATTTAGCTGAATCCAAAGTGTTTCCATAGTGGAAGTGGGATTGGATATCCACATACTTAGTGATGGGGTTACCACATATATCCAATAGAATTAATGTCATCTGGGTGATCATAGACTGACTCACCCAGTCAGCTGACGTTCTAACCATTCGAGAGTAGAGTTTAGTAGAAATCTTGGGATGTATCTATATGCAGAAGATTTTCCAGATCCATGGAGTTCCCTCAATGATTGTTTCAGACCATGATGCTCACTTCAAATCATGATTATGGCTAGGAATACATGAGGCCTTTGGGACTCATTTGCTCTTGAGCATAGTGTTTCACCCCCAAACTGATGTCCAGATATAGAGAATCATTTAGGTCTTGGAGGACATGCTACGAGCTTTCATGTGAGATTTTGGATATATTTGGGAGAAGCATATAACCTTGATGGAGTTTGTGTGAAACAAAATATACCATTCCACCATCAGTATGTCACAATTTAAGGCCTTGTATTGGATATCCTAAAGGTCACTGCTTTTTTGGAATTATCTAGGTGGGTCAGCACTCACGGGCCCAGAGTTGGTGAGAGATAATCCAAAGAAGGTGAAAATCATCTAGGAGTGTATGAGGACTACACAAATCCTTCAGAAGTATTATGCAGATCAACAAAGGAGACCTATGAAGTTTGAGGAGGGTGACTGACTGTGTTTTCTTGACACATCAAATTGATTAGTATTTTAAGGTTGATTTATAGTCTATGGTAGACCCTAGGTCATCTCTCAAGGAGCATTTATAGGTTTAGAGTGTGTGTTTTTAATAAAAAGTACTTAAATTGGGTGTGGCTTTGAAAACAATTTCTAAAACAAAATAACTTAATTTAAATAGTTTAAGAGTTGAAAAACAAGTGGATTTTGTAAAATATAAGATATGTACGTGATCATTGCTAGGTTACTACAACACATGAAGAGTTCCTCATTCTTAATTTATTAGTAGGTTTTAGTGTAATCCTTTGCTTGAGGGTTAACCAAGATCTTGGGTACCCACAAGCCTCTTAAAATGATGCGATTAGAACTAAAACTTGACATATCAATCATGTAGTAAAGTTCCAGCCCCTAAGCATGCTTTAAGGTTTGTAAAGGAACATTGAAATCTCAAATGTTTGGGAAAGAAAAGGGTTCTCATGTTGTCTAATCAGAACAACACAAGATACACAATTAAAATTGCACACTGATCGATTATGAAATAAAATGTGTTTCAATTAGATGCATAAAAATAAGTTAAGATACATATAAAAGAACAATTAAAATCCACAATATACACCAAACCAGTATATAATTATGTGTAGGAACTCCCTCTTCACAAGTGTAGCTCCCTCGCAATGATCACCCGCCGCTTAGCTCGACATTGGGAGGAGGAGGAAGCTCGAGTGGAACTCCTTCTTCATCCTTGGTCCCCCTATGAGGATATGGGCCTCCAGAACTTATTTGATGAGGAGAGGACTCCTTTGGTACTCTAAATTCTCATAACTTCACCTCTGGTTCGAACTTGAAAATGGGGAGCCCAAGGTGCCATTTTATAGGAAAATTGGAAGGTGGTTTTAGGCACACAGATTTCTTCAATCCACTTGTACCATGCGTTTCAGCCTTCAGACAGCCTTATCTCGCTTTGGAAAAAATATAAAAGTTTTAGCCCCATCTCTTTGATATCTCCACTGAATGTTTGGCACCATTTGGACAAATAAAGATCTAGATATTAATAAAATACAGAACACCACATTTGACTTGGTCCATATTCGGTGGCTTGGAAAGATCAGTTCGTATGGGCCTCTTAGAAGCCTAATCAGGATTGGGTTACTTAATATGAAATCTATCCTATTAATTTTTGGACAGGCCCACAAAATTTCATCCCATTTGGATGTACGTATTTTGTTTAATATGCAAAACAGTGGAAAGATGTCCATGGATCCATGAAATTTTGGCCCATTTTTCTTCCACTTCAACAAGGGCCCTCCAAATCACCTCCACCTATATTGAAATAATAAAAACAAGTAACATTGACCATTATAATATTGATAAAAATTAATTAATTGATTCAAAAATAAAGTGAAATTTATTATTATATTTGGAATATTCATTACAAAACTAGTTTAAAACAGCGGTGTAAGGGTGGAATAAAACAGTGAATCGTGGTACGATCAGTGACCTTGTGTTCATAAGGGATTAAACTTAACATAAATTGTAGATATTTGTCTAAGGAGATAAGATTTCCCTTAGATTAATTTAATCCTTCTAGATACTACGTAGAGTGGGAAAGGTGGAATACCGTTTAGCTATAATACCATAGTTGGAATGGGTACATGATTTCTTCTATGTTTTAGAACCAAGGATGTTCTTGCATAACTCCTTGCATGCTATCGACCAAGGAGAGATGTACATATAAGATAAAGACACCTTTTATGAGTACCCAGTGGAGATCAAGGAACAAAAATAGGGAATTCTTTATGGGTGATCGATTCCCCTAGTGCATGTCTTGTGGAAGCACATGAATCTTCAGGAGAGAACCTAGTAGCACGATACTAAGATACGAGCCTAATACCCTCATCTTTTTAAGTAGGTTTTTCAATTTTCGAGGAAAAAATCATTAAGTATAGGAGAATTTAATGAATTTTATTTTCTATTTATTATTTTTGGATATTATATGAATTATTTTCGAGACTAGGCACTAAGACACTGTGAGATTTTGAGGCCCGGTGTGCTCGGAATAAATGTTTAAAATATATTAAATATATTAACATCACATGCACATAATTTTACTTAAAAAGTAGAATAACTCCTGAACGGGGGTTTGGATCAGAAATTCGAGGGAAATGTTGAGTTCATAGCATGAGTTTTACCCTATGAACGATATAACCTTTGTCGGTGAGGAACATTTGTGAAAAGGTTTTAGTGGGTGCAGAATAAATAAAATAAATAAATTGATTGATTGATTTTATTTTATTTAATGTTTCAACTAGAATCCTCTACTTATACACTATTATGAACAATTTTTAGGGTTAGCCACATAACCCTTAAAATTCAAGAGGATCCTTTGGGAGAGATATGAAGGAGATATTGGAGAATGATAATGAATCAAGACTGGATGGAGGATTATTACACCAATGGAGTTCATGAATCTCATCAATGATGAAAAAATAGAACTATTCTTTGTAAATTTATAATATAAACTCCAGGTAGGATGTTGATTTGTGATTTCCATCCCTTTTGTTTATCACCATCGAACACAGATCAATTCCATGAATATAATTGATTCACACATCGATTATGGATTTAATTTATATGGATTAATTTATCAATTGTGCCGATTATCCACTTAGTCTGTCTATTTATACAACAATGGATCATGGAAAAATGATAAAATGAAAAGGTTCATTCCTCAATTTTGATGGATTATAGTTTTCTTCTCTCTATTTTTCGCATGTTCATTATAAGAAATTTATTTTGACATTAGTTCAATGAATATCAGGTATTCGACCATTACATGACCATTATTCACTGAAAAGGATTGATATCAATGTTGTGGTTCATGATTAAGTCAAAGATTAAGGTGTGGCAATAATGAAGGATTACTAGAGATGGATCAATTTTTTTTATAGATTCTGTTTTTCTTGGTTTTGGTTCATGGTGATGGATGGCTCAAGGGTGGTGTTTTTATGAGATGATCTAAAACTAAATCCAAATGGTCGGTGATGAAAAGGGTCAAATGACCCCCAATCTATGATTCTATGGAGAGATGGTGTCTCCAAAAATGTATAGGAAGACACAGAGGAAGAGCATGATAGATCTATAGAATCTTAGTATACATGATGTGTAATCTGACATTACACACTCTGTGGTACCACCTAGATATGGAACTAGGGTTTCCACTGGAGTTAAATATCACATACCATGTGACCCAGTCACACACCATTTGAACCTTCTATGAAAACTCGATGTGTAACTCAAAGGGTACACAGAAATGACCAAGAGAACACAAGCATAAACACACTATGTACTCGAACACAGAAATGCCCAGGTGTACACGAGCATGACCAAGTATACACGGGTTGATACATGGGAACAACCAGTGGTACATGGGCACATGAAGACGAAATAGACAGGGTGTCGAGAAACCTCTACATGCCTTGTTTGATATATTACACGGTGGGTGTGTTTAGGTTTACATTCCAAGTGAGGTGTTACCACACAAGAATACCAGTGGTTATGTGGAAACACTGTGTACCCCTAGTACATGTCGTGTTCCCCCTTTGAGGGTGTTTATATACCTTTGTTTCTTTAGTCTAGATCAGTATTGGTTGAGTGTGTTACCTTGGTTCATTCCTTCATGGGTACGGTGTGGTATTATGTCCACATCTCATGATTGTGATCCCCTCTAGAGGATGAGTCTTATATAAAGTTCATGGTGTCCCTTTGGGAGACTAGAGTGCAATCCTCTATCATCTTTATACCCTAAGTGGGGTTTTTTATAATCAATGTGGCCTCCTTGAGAAGGGAGCTTATTCTATATATAGGAGGTTATATTAGTAGTGTTCATAGGTATCGTTGGAATATAATCTCTTACATAGCGGGTTGATATAGGTTTCGTTTATGATGTCCCCTAGCAGTCCTAAGGGTGACCCCCTATCGAAGTATCAGGGTCTTCCAAGACTAGTAAGACTTTATAGGTGATTCCCAATGATCTTGACCTCTTGTAAGAGTTTCTTCGGTGATGACGTGGCTCATGGAGTGGATTCTCTCAGAACAAGCATTGCTTCGAGCCGAATCCTACGATTGGCAGTTGGTTGTGACTGCCTAGGGAATGGTTCCATTCCTAAGTATATCTGGGTTTTCCACTTTTATCTATTTAGTACTATATTAAAATTATGAGCTTAATATTCTTGATTCTTCATGTTTAGTATTTTTGGTGTGTTATACTGGGTATTGATACACACACCCCTACATTGGATCTACCCAAATGTGTCTTGTCTTATGCTGATAATGACCCTTTTGATGGTGTCTGGGGAGGAAAATGAGTAGGTAGAGAATATATTGATCTTGACATACTAATGTTTTTTTTCAGGTGTTGCATTTGATCATAGTTCTCACCCTTAGATAATGATGCACTCTCTGTAGTTTTTGTTGGGATTGTATTTGTCCCCATTATTGCTTTTAGTACTTTACTGTTGTACTCTGATTGTGGGATGCATGCATTGGTTTTAGTTTTTTTTACATTTCATAATTTTATAGTCCTGTAGATGTGTGTGTGTACTGGTATATTTGGCTAATTCCTCCCATTTATGGGATATTCCTACTCGTCACCGGTCGCCTGCCTAAAGGCTATTGGAGGTGGGGTTGGGGTAGCCACAGGTCAAACCTTGATGGGTCAGGTCATGACATAATTTGATTAATAAATATTGTATAATAGAATTTAAACAAATATTGTAATACCCCTTAATAAAATTTTATCTAAAATATAATTTATAAAAAAATATAAATTTTTGGTGTTGCTCATATTAAGGGAAAAAATAATATTATTAATAATATTACCGACAGAAAGATAAATTTTGGTAATAATATTATCAACCGATAAATTTGTCATTTGAACCTATTTCTAGACATTTTGATGAATATATATATATATGTGTGTGTGTGTGTGTGTGTTGATATTATTATAATTTTAATAAAACTATTTTATCTATTTCAATATTATTTAGGAAAAGAGTTTTTACTAAAAATTTAGTGAGAGTGACATATTTTTTTGGTAAAATTATTTACCAATAGAAAAAATAACCTTATCAACAAATATGCTCATGTTGGAAAAATTAAAATATTTTATAGCGTATCTTATGTGACATAGATGAGGTTGTCATTAGTTGGTAATAATTCTTCCTTCCATTATTGAACTGTTTTTTATTAACTTTAGTTAACTACATAATTTATTTTTGTAAGATGATCATATCGCCT
The DNA here is from genome assembly GCA_963277665.1 of Viscum album. Lineage (NCBI taxonomy): Eukaryota > Viridiplantae > Streptophyta > Magnoliopsida > Santalales > Viscaceae > Viscum > Viscum album. Next base: position 602,306,974 of record OY728142.1, read on the forward strand.
AGCTCATTTACATATCTTACCCTACATATGGAGAAACATTTGACCAAGTCTATTTTCATTGAGTGGTGGCATAGTCTCCTTTTCCCATGGTTGATATTTATTATGATATTTTCTTTGGTGTTTCATGAGATGTTGTGGGTGCTTAGCCTAATATTGATGTGCTAGGGGTGATGAGCCAATTATGGATGTACATATCTCACCACATGTCACAAGGGATGATGTGAAGGTAGGTTCCTACGATGCTATATAGGTGGTTCACATGCCAGAGCATGAGCATCGACAAACACGATGTAGTCGCATTATATATACACTTATATGTGGAAATGGGGGGGGGGAACCTGATACTTTGACATAGATTATACTGGTAATCGTTATATGTTTTTTTAAATAATTACTTGTACATTATTTTAAAACATGCTAATATATTATATTTTGTAACATAAAATATTTTTTTTATAATTATATATCAATATAAATATTTCCAAATGATTAAAAAATATTAATATTAATAACTACCTTGGTAATAATAATAATTACTACTATTTAATTATATTAATATATCTTTGTATTATTATCCATATTATGTATAATAAATAAACATATTAAATTTATTATTAAATATTAATATTATTATAATTTTGAATTCTATAATATTGAATAATATTAATAACAAAAATTATAATATTAATCATAAAAGTAATTAGTTAATAATACACCATAATATATTATAAATAATATAATTATTAACTTGCAAATATATTTTTCAATAAAAATTATTTTATTTATATTATTAAACAATAAATATTTGTTATTATACTATTAATTATATTAATATCATAATAATATATTATTTATTAATAATAAATAATAAAATTGATAATTAATAGATATATTATATATTATTAAATTAATAAAAATTATATCAACAAAAATTTCTCAACGATTTATAAACAAAAATTAGTTGTTATACTATTAATTAATTAATAACATAATAATGTATTATTAATTAATAATAAATAATAAAATTAATAAACAATAAATATATTACTTATTAATAAATTACTAATATTTATGTCAACAAAAATTTCACAAAAATTTATAAATAAAAATTTATAAATATCACAATTAATAAACATTAATATTAATAACTACATTGGTAATAATAATAATTACAATTTTTTAATTATATTAATACTTATTAGTTTTATTATCCAAATTATGTATAATAAATAATAATATTAAATTTACTATTAAATATTAATAATTTTATTATTTTGAATTATATAATTATGATTAATTAATAATACATACCATAATATATTAAGAAAATATAATTATTATTTAGTAAAAATATTTTTCAATAAAAATTATTTTATTTATATTATTAGACATTAAATATTAGTTATAAAAATATGAATTATAACAATAACATGATAATATATTATTAATAAATTATAAATAATTCAATTAATAATTAATAAATATATTACCAGTAAATAAATTATTAAAAATTTTATCAAAAAAAATTTCACAAATATTTATGATTATATATATAAATTATTTATTAACTAGTATTTTGAAAAATAAAAAAATTAAAATTTATTAGGAGGCGTGAACTGCGTTCGCATTTCATGCCTCATGTATAAATTTTGTATAGGAGGTGTGAATGAAATTGATGCCTCATTATCCTAGACCATGAAGTGTGAACCCTATTTATGCTTCTTCGCTAAGGGGGAAGTGTGAACACAGTGCACTGATCACTAGATCCATTATTTAAAATACACCGAACCCCATCCTTTTTCTATATTTTTTAAAACATAAAAACTATTAAAAAAATTCATTGTAGGCACTATGATTTTTTGGTTCCATCATACTCTAATTGAGTAGCTTAGTCATTGTTGATATTGCAAAAGGTCACATCCACATCACTAGATGCAATGCAGTGACCGTCACTAGCCTCGCCATTCTTGCCCTGCCTGACGGTCTCAATATTGATGGTATCTACATAACCAGCTCCACCAACATCCAGATTGGTTTTCTTAACATCTTAACAGGTGATGACTGTATTTACATTAACAGTGACACCAAGTTTTTCCACATAAATAATGTAAACTATATGCCCAACCATGACATCAGTGTGGGAAGCCTCAGGGAAGATGGGGAATTTATTGAGGTTAAAGAGATACATTTAGATCGTTGATTCATCCTTAGAACTGAGAATGGAATTAGAATCAAGACATGGAATGGGGGGGGGGTCGGGATATGCCCAGAAGATCTATTTCTCTGATATCTGGTTCAATGGTGAGAAAAACCTCATTTTTTAGACAAGTTCTACTACATCTTCCAGAAATACAGGACCAAAGCACACACAAACATATATATATATATACACACACATTCAGATATTTGAGTTTGATGGGTTTGTGGTGTTGTGTTGTATCCAAAGGCGGGGATTTCTTAGCAGGCGATGGATATCAACGATGTGACTTTCACATGGATCCAGGAAACAATGGTGGGAAAGTAGTCTATCCAGCTGTAGTGTACCCTGGGGAAGGGCTCTAAAAAAATCTGTTGGGACCATAAATGATTGTCCCACTAGCTTAGTGATAAATACAAGATAAAATAATGTGACAAAATGCAGAAATAAATGGAACAATATATAACGTGAAAAACCCACAGAAATGAAAGGGGTAAAAAAGTACAAGCAAATAGAAGGATCACTGTGAATAAAAGTGGGAAAACACTCCCTCACTATTATAAGGATAACACACATATAAATCAATCACTTTAATATATAGGAATCTGCCTAAAAAATAAAACATATATAAATGAATAACCACCGGTGATTGATATTCTTGATGAAGATGATCATTGGGTGTCGATTTGAATATGAAAACACTGGGAGAGATCCCTATTTATAGGATTACTACTCCCATTTCACTCCTTCCCCCACTAAAAGGTTGGTGGGATTTGGACACTCACCACACAACCAATCACCTACCTCCCTTGATAAAAGAAGGGGTCAACACCATACCTGAATAAAAAATTGCCGATATATCTCATAATTTGAGATTTTATTGCAAACCAATCACACCTCTACACATCCTTTCAATATTCCAAACATGATTCTCATGTATCTACAACACCACTTGAGGATATGAACCATATGAACTTACGAAATCCAATATCCTTTGTCTAGAAATTTTACAGATTTTATTTTGTGTGAATTTTATTCAAGTCCACACTTCCTTCCTCCACCATATGTCAAAAAAAGAGATATTATACCCCAATGTGATTCCTCTAGGAATTAAAAGATGGATTCGTTTCAATGTACAAGGAACTTTGTCTATCACAAAACAATGGAATCTTCTCTTATATGTTCCCAAGATTCTCTGCCAACCTTATCATCCAAATCACCTCTTTTCAAGCCTTTGTAGCTTCCATGTACTCCTCCCACATCATGGGTAAATCCCCAACTAGAAAAAATTTGAAATACATATCACAGCTCCTCTTATAAGAGTAAACACATAACCAGTGGTGAATTTACTCCAGTCAGAATCACCTAAAAAATTTGAATCACAATTTACTATGATATACAAATATGATCCTCCATAATATAATGTAGCATCTGAGGTCTCCTTGATATATCTTGAGATCCTATTCTCTATTATAAAATGATTCTTTCTTGGATTCTCCATGTACTGACTCACTGCTCCCACTACATGTGAAATGCATGGTCTAGTACAGACCATAAAAAACATCATACTCCTCACTATTGATGCATATGGTACTTTAGACATCTTTATCATCTCTGCTTCACTTATAGAAATTATTATAGAGGATAACTTGAAATTAACTAGATGTGGGGTAGATATTGGCTTACAATCTTTCATGCTGAAGTGTTTCAAGAATATATATAAGTAATTCTTATTTGATATCAAAATCTTCCAATTATTTATATCTTAGAAAATATGCATCCCATGAATCTTATTTTCGGTTCATAAGTCCTTCATATCAAACTTCCTAGACAACTGTGCCTTTTTTATCCAAGATCTTATTATTGTTGGGGAATAAAACCAACATTTTGTCCGCATAAAACATATGAATGATAAAATCATTACCATATAAACCCTGGAAATATGAAAAAGTTTCTGAATGAAGTTTTTTTGTATCCATGGATCATGATATACGAATCAAATCTATAGTTTCAATACCTCAGTAACTATTTGATGACATACACAGATTTGTTCAACCAAAAAGGAGGTTATCTTTTCCTTTCACTATAAATATTTCCAATTGGAGCATATAGATTTGTTCATCAAGAACACCATGGAGAAAAATAGTCTTCAGATCCAACTATTTTAAATGTAAACTATATATAGAAAACATTTCTAGAACTATCTAAACAGTCTTCAGTCTAACAACATGATAAAATATTTCATTTAAATCAATACCTTATTTCTAATAATATACTTTTACAAAAATCTTTTAAAATATCTTTCCACCTGGTCCTTTTTACCCTACTTGATCTTAATGGACCATCTATTTTCAGTATCCTTTCTTCCACAAGGTAATGGAACAAGATCCCAAGTCTTTTTATGGAATAGGGATTTAAGTTCCTCCTATATTGCTACCATCCATGAGGATACATATGGACTATAGGTTTCCTCTACAAAAGAAAATAACTCTCCATCCTCCATCAATAAGTAATACACAATATTTCTCTCAATGAAATTATTTGAGTACCATTTTAGTGCTCTTTTCTCCCATGTTGAACATCATGGTCCAGACTTAACTAGTACATAATCTTCATACTCTGGTAATGCCTCATAGGAAACATGTTCTTCCTTTGATTTCCCCCCACCTTGACTACTATAGTTTCTATGTTATCTTTCTTCATGGCTCCATAAAGTTTCATTCTCACCTTATCTTTTGTAAAAATTACATCACTACTGATGATAAGTTTTTAGGATGTGGGATCACATAAATGATACCCATTCACACCATCAGTGTATCCCAAAAATATACATTTCTGAGATCTCAAATCCAACTTCGATATTTCATAGTCATTAAATAGTGTATATACAAGAATTCTAAAAGTATGTAACAAAGAATAGTCAGTGGTTTTACCAGTCCACATCTCCATTAGTGTCTTCATATAAATTTCCCCTGAAGGATATCAATTGATCACATAACTAGTGGTATTCATTTCTTCTGCCAAAAATGTTGTGTAAATTCCTATAGTTTTCAACATCAACCTTATTCTATATAACCTGATTTTGTTCATCTGCTCTACCACTCCATTAAACTGAAGAGTGTATGGAACTATGAACTGTCTATTGATTCATTCCCATTGAAAAAAAATATCAAACTCATTTATTGTATATTCTCTACCATTGTTAGTCCTCAAACCCTTGATATTTTTTTTTCTATATTCAATATCCTTACATGATTTGAATGATTTGAAGACTTTAAACCCATCCAATTTCCTCTTGATTGGGCACACTCAACATCTCATTGAATAATCATTAATAAGTTTTACAAAGTACCCTATTCCACCCAATGATATAACTGGTGATTTACAAATGGTATAATGAATCAACCATAATAACTCTTTACTTCTTTCTGTTGACATTCTGAACATTAACCTATGTTGATTTCTCAAAATAAAGTCTCACAAAATGGTAAGGATCACTTTGTAAGACCAAGAATTAACTTCTAATAAGAAAGAATCTTCAGGACTCATTTGAACATATGTCCAATATTCTAATTCCATAACGTCATTAATGTTTTAATCGAGGTATTTTATGTAACAAATATCCCTATATCCTTATATTTTTCACCCATAATAATGTACAGGTTCATTGAGATGTTCTCTTCTTGAATCACCACAAGTGTACCCTTCAAAATTCTTACCACTCCATTCTTAGTGTGAGTCTTTCATTTGATATCATCAAATTTATCTAATACAATAGGTTCTTCTTCAATCCCTTCAAAAGGAGTAATACTTGGATGGTTAATAAAATACCTTCATGTCTCTGGAGTTTGATGGTTCTGACTCCAATGATCTTCAAGGTGTGATCACCCCCATTTACACAAGTCCTTCCGAGATAGTTTCATATTAATCAAACCATTATTTTCAAGATGTCATGTTCCATGTTACTCTTGAGTCAATTATCCATATTCCATTGAGATACTGCCTTCTTTAATCAATCATTGTTTATTTACTGACTAGCATATATACATTCCTAGAATTACTCACCACATTTATATCCATTTCATGATTTTGTATCCCACTAGAAGCATGATCCATCGTCACACCTTTTGGACTTTCACCAATTAAAAATATAAAATTATCCTTTCACAGTACTACCTACATCTTTATTTCCTATAATGTAAAATTATTCCCATTGAATTTTTCAATTTAAAATTTCACTTCCATATTGAAACTCTGTTAGTCCAGAACCTTCACTATTTTACAATTATATATTTAATAATATCAATTTTTTTCTGATGTGAAATATCAAATGGAGTCGCAATCACAGAGGATACTCAAACTAAAGAGAATAATTAATTCCCAAAAAATTGAACAACACCGGGCCAAAAACTCACCACTGATACCCCTTATTGGGACCGAAAAATTATTAGTCCACTGGTGTATAAATAATTAAAAGATAAATAAATTGAAAAAAATACAGAATTAAATGACACCATATTTAACATAGAAAAATCCCCCAAAATGAAAGGGGTAAACAAACCACATGCAAATAGAAGGAGCACTTTGGGTAAAAATGGGCACACACTCCCTCACTATTAAAAGGAGAAATCCCTTATAATTCAATATATTGAATATATGGGGTATTCACATAAACAATTATACACATATAAATGAATAACCTCTGATTATTGATATTTCTGATGAAGTAGATCATTGGGTGCTGAGTTGATGCTGAAAAAGTTAGAAGAGTCCCCCATTTATAGAATAATACCTCCACCCTTCATGAATTCCCCTACATAAAGGTTCATGGGGTTTGGAAACCCACCACACAACCAAATTCCTTACCCCCTTTACAAAATAAGGGTACAAAACTATCCTTGAATAAACAACTTCTGAAAACATCCACCTCCAAGGTATCAGGATCATGACGACAACACATGTTGATTCCCCCGTCTCCGTACAGTACATTAATTCCTAGAGAATGTCCCTTCGGGTGTCACCTACCATGATCTATGTCACATGATCATTGGTTTTTTGTGTATCAAAAATAATAATATATGTTTTGAAATATATAAATAATATTAAAAATTTCATTACAAGAATATGTTTTATTTTTAGGAAATAATTATGGATGTATCAACTTCCCATGATCTTTAATTTTCCATAATCATTAATTTATGGCACTATTATTATTTGTATTATTATTTGTATTTTTTCTTCACTTATTTTATTTCTATTGTATTTTCATAATCAACCACCGTTACATTACATTTTCTCTACCTCACTTCATCTTTTATAAAGTTCAATTAAGTCATACATTCCATGGTGAATGTTGCTAAACTAACTTTCCCACTCTAAAATAATTGAAAAAAGTACTATTTTCCCTATTATTATGAGACAAAATATTTCTTTATTATCATTTTCTAAATATTAAACATATAACATGATCAAATAAATAAACTATATTCCTTGAAGAATGTGGTTATACTTCATATTATGATCAAAATCAGAATAGTTCATGATGATGCAAATAATATAATTAAGACTATCATACACTGAATGTAAAAAAGGGTATAAAACCACAAAATTTTTTTGAAAAATGTTTCGATAAAGGAGGTGAGAAAAAATGCACAAACAAATAAAAAAGAGATAATGTGCAGTGGATTAATTTTTCTTTCCTCTTAAAAAAGCCTGAAAAATAAACTGGATGCACAAAAATACAAAATAAGTTAATAAAATTAAACCATAAACATTGAAAAATTTTAACATAGAAAACCCAAATGGGAAAAACCAGGATACATATCCGAAAAGAAAAAAACCACTAAAATTAAGAGTACATGGGAGATACTCCCAAAGATATATGAGATCTCAAAATAAATACTTAGTATAATAGGATCATGACTAAATAAAAGATGCAGTCTTAAAGTAGTATGAAAGTGAAAAACACAACCCTGGTAAACATAAAAATTAGAAATTTGACCATATAGATCTTAAGATCACCATCTGAATAAAAGGGTTCTAAAAATCTTCAAGATCATAGAACATATGTATGTTGATCAAAGGTGTCCAAGCTTGGAAATTATTCCTAAAAAATAATTAAAAAAGAGCATGCCACAAACCCTGGTTTCACACCATCATAAGATGAATATATCAATTCAACACACACTCATAAGAGAATAAAGGTCATTTCTTATATCTATATTTCCAAAAAAACATCCTCTTACAAAAGGTATAACTCCTTTTTTTTATTTTTAAATAGCACGTGAGGTCACCACATGAAGGAGGACCCCAAACACCCCTATGACTCAAGTGGGGTTGACCTCCCACCCTGCAATCATTCGATAAGTTTCAAATTTACTTTTTGACAAAATTTTGGCCAAACTATATGACCCATTATCATCAGTGTAAATATTCCTGAGTTACAACTATCTAGAATAAATGATATTTCATACCAAATGATACCAAACATTGATATGCCTCAACTTTCTATGAAAAGATGGATTCTTCTCTAAACGATTAAAACTCTCACTACACAAAATAAAACGTTTCTTTACTAATGTTGATATCATGAATAAAATTATCCATCCATAAAAATTCCTTACATACCTCTATAGATGAAAAAATCAATCCTAGTGGTAGAAAAAACAAAAAATCTCTGTAATATAAACTACCAAAATATAGCTCCCTTGAAAAAAGATACCAAATAGCTAGAAGTTGATTTTATAAAATTCATATATGATTCAATATCTGAATATTTAAAGTTACAAAGAATTCATTTCACACTGCCAAAACACAACCTGAGATCATAAGTACCATGAAGATATCAACAAACATACTTCACTACTCTCCAACTTTATTTACATGAATTTTATATAAAATGACTGACCACACCAACTATATGAGCTTTATTAAGTCTATTATATACCATTTCATATATCAAACAACCAATAATAAATGAATAAGTAATGTGATTCATCTCCTCTCTCTCCTCATCAGTAGAAGGTTATTAACTAGAACTAAGTTTTAAATGAAATGAAAGAGGATTACTAACAAATTTGGCTATATTAACAGAAAATATTTGAAGAAACTTCTCAATATCTATCTCTTGAGATAACCATAATTTATTTCTCAATATTTCATAGAAGATTGTTATTCCATGAATCTGATGCGCTAGGCCTAAGTCTTTCATCACAAAAGAATAAAAAATATTATTCTTCAATATGTTGATTCTAGAAGTAGCATAGAAAATTTTTTGTATATAATCAATATAAATAAATAATATTATAAATTCATCATCATAAAATCTCTATAATAAAATGATTGGAAGGAGTCTTTCTGAAACCTTGATGAAAAATGATCGAATCAAAATTTTATACCACTCCCTCAAAACATATTTCAAACCATATAAATTATAAATTTACCAGCATAAATATTCCTCTTTACCTATTTAAAAAAAACATTTTTAATAATCCCTATACATCACCTCCTCAAAATCACTATGGAGAAATGTGGTATTCACACCTATCTTCTCAATCCATAGATCTAAATTAGCTTCCAAACCATAAACAACTCGAATAGAATAAATTTTGAAAATAGGTAAAAATATTTCATCAAAATAAATACCTTTCTTCTAAAATAATACTTTAACAACTAACCTTTCTTTATATTTTGGAATTTAACTATATTCCTCATCATTAATATGATAAACCCACCAATTTTCCAAAGCTCTCTTACCCATAGGTATCTTCAAAAACCTAAAAGTGTGGTTGTCCTGAAATTATTGTGACAACCCAAGTAATACTAGAAATAAATAAATATTATTATTTATAATTATTAATTTTATTAATAAATATTCATTATAGTTTTATAAATAATTTTTTAAAAGTCTCCAGTCAAAAAAAAAGTTTTAATTAATATAATTGTTTTTCCATGAATTACATGGTTTTATTTAAAATAAAAATTTATTAATTTTAGACATTGAATTTAATTAAATTAAATTAAATTTTTATTTCATTATATCAATAATACTTGAGGATTAATTTTTTGGATTTTTATCACAATATTAATTTTTGAGTGAATAGTGAAAAACAAATTTTTGAAAAACCATCACTTCTTTTAATTAAATAAATTAATTTAAAAGTAAAATTATATTTCAATTTATTTTAAAGAAACATAATATCTATTTAATTAAACATAATCTAAAAAATTCTTTAGTAATGAAGACTATATTTTATTTTTGTATAAGTTCATTTTTATACTAAAAAATGAAATTTTATAAAAACTATTTTTCATTGTATTTTTCACACTACAATTAATATAAATTCCTAAAAATTATAAAAAAATAATCTTGAAAAATGTATTTAATATTTCTAATCATGAATTTAAAATTTAATAATGAAGTCAATTTCATTTTTTCATCACTATGGACAATAACCATGGTAAAAATATTTCACAACGTTAAAAAGTTAATTAGGTCAATTAACGTAAATACTTTGTTATATTACCAAAAAATTTCCTATTAAATATTATTGGATGAGTAATTTTTAACATTATCACTATATCTTAGTAATTTAATTTTTTTGGATTCACTTGACCATGTGTATGACATTTATAATATTTAAAAGTTTAGAATAAATACAAGTGTTCCACTCACCTCACTTATAAAAAGGATCCTACTATCATCTCTTCCTCACACCTTTTTATAACTATTGATCATCTAATAACATCAAAAATCATTCCCCAAAATCCCTACCCATGTTGTAGAGGTCCTGGTATCTCAAAAAGTGCAAACAAGGAAGTCTTAAGGTGTAAGATAAGGGAGGTTTTACAAAGAAATGGTTTAATTATTAACCAAGTGTTTCATGTTTATTTTTTTATTATAACTCCATAAAATATTATTTAACCATTATAAAAGAAAAAATTAGTGTATTAATATACTAAAATTTAAATATTATTATGGTAAAACCCTTTTTCTTCATATTCCATCTTATGGGAACTCAAAACATTGCTCATGTGTATATGTGGATTACCACCTCCATGAAGCGACCTGTTATGTTTTTCATCACCAGATCATATGGGTGGTTAAAATGATTTAAAAAATGAATATATATGATATTTATTATAAAATTATAATTATATAGAGATAATATATTAATTACCTTCTTAACCTAACATCCGTTGGAATATGACAACGTCACTCATGCGTACGTGTGGGCTACCACCTCCACGAAGTGATGTGATTTGATTTTCATATATACCTTACAATGATGGTAATAAGGATTTAAATAATGAAAAAATATTATATTTATAACATATTAATGAATTTTTAAAAGTAAAATAATATCTACGTTAATTTTTTTCCACCCATTAGAAAAATGAAAACACTATTCATGCATATGTACAAACTACTATCTCTATGAAACGATGTGGTTCATTTATCAATATTTCCTTACATGATTGGTTTTAAAAGTTTAAATAATGTATAAATATGATAATTATAACATATTTGTTATTATTAATTTAATGGAACAATAACCACTTTGATCACGGTCAATGCACCAATGTTATTTTGAGGTTATAAACTGAAAGTCCTTAAAATGCGCAACGTGAACTTAATTATTTTAGCGAGTAAATAAAAAAAGGTAAAAATGAAAAAGAGGAATAATGATAATGGAATTAAAATGGAAAATTTTCTTAAGAATGTATAAAATTAAATTAATTTTTCTACTTAGGAGTCTATACATACAAATGAAACAATTCAAGACTCGAGGAAAGGGATTATCCGTTAAAACATTTTTTTAAATGTTTTAAACTTTTTCTACTCCATATATATGTTATTTTAATTATTTAAATAACTTTATTATTTATTATTAAAAGTTTTTTAATGTTCATTTTAATATAAATTTTAGTTTCTATAAAATGGTTTTAAAAGGAATACTTTTGACATTTTCTATGGGAGTTTTTTTGTCTTTCTTTACCCAAGTGAAAAAAGAATTTTTTTTATTCTATACAGCTTGACTAATTTTCCCATAATCATAGACAGTATTTGTTATAAATATTACTCTACAATTATACATGGTTTTTTCAAATTAGATATTTTTTCTTCTCTTTTGGGGATTTTTTATCTTTAAGATTATATAAAGAAAAATAATATTTTCCCTTATGATTATGTGAAAATGGAAAGTATTTTTCTTATGGGTTTAAATGAGGTTTTATGGGTAAAAAGTGCAGTTTTTGGTATATTTTATTCATGATATGATTATTTATCATTATAGATGATTTCAGGTGATCTCAATATAGATCATGATGACCAGTGAGCCCGATATAGCTATTTAATGCACTAGGTAATGATTTAGTCTTCTAAGGAATAAAATAAGGGAGATAAATAGGTAGATTTATCTTATATAATTAACTGGAGTTAATCTATTCTAACATGGTTTAAAAATAAGTGAACACAAATTATGAGTAAAATTATTCAAGATAACTATATTAAGCTTGCAAAAAAGGGTTTTTTGAAAAAAAATTGATTTCATGAGGTAAGAAAATTTTATGAATTTTTTTTAATGGTGAAAGGTTTTTAAATGGTTTTATGAGTTTCCAAATTTATCAATATGAATTCATGGTTTTCTAATGATTAATGGGTTCTCAAATTTTTTATTTTAGAAAAGGATTATTTTGATATGTGTATATATTTTATTTATGTGCTCATGTTTTACTGAGAAAAAGGTAAATGTATTCCTGATTTTTTTGTTTTTTCACTAGACTAACAAGATTCATTAATTGTTATATCCTATACTAAGAATTGTTTTTATTGTCCCACATTTTGAATTTTTTTAATAAGATTTAAGGATGAGTAGTTTTTTTTATCAATATCAATATTTATACTATAACTACTCATCTTAAATGAAGAAAAAGTGTTCTAAATAAAACAGAGGTGTAGACCTAAAACCCCATTTTTATCTTGAAAAATGAATATTTTCTGAAAGTTTCCTATTTATTATACAATTTTTTTTATAATTTTCTAAAATACTAAACTAAAAGATCCTAAAAATTTTATAAATTTCAACCCTTGTTAAAAGTCATGAAATTATGGGTTTAATATATTATGGGTGTGTTATAGTTGGTATCAAAGGAAATGTTTAGATACCTTTAAAGGATTGGAGAATGTTAAAATACACATTTAAGTGAATCTAATTTATTTTTATATTATCATGAGATATATTTTGAATATTTTCTTGTTACCTCATCAAATCTATGTCTATTTAGAATGATTTTCCATATATTAAACAAGGCAGTTAGAGTAGGAAGGAATCAAAGGAATAATAACCTTCCAAATGAATAACCTGGAATGATTAGAATAAATCACTTTTTGGTAGTATTAACCTAGATGAGGTAGTCTATTAATGGTGGCACCCATGAAACATAGATTATAAATTATTCACTAAGGAACATGTTTATAATGGAGTATTTTATGAAATAACACCCTCCATCATTCGATTGATCTTTAATCCTGATGAAATATTAGGGATAGATAATCGAACTAGAGAAGATATTTAGTGTTTTGGGATGTACATAACATCAAAAGGTAATTATTTTTATTTATCATTTTGAAGGTGATGTTGATCGATGCTGGTCTCTATTTAAAAATACTGATGTAAAATGAGATTGATACCATAGAGTGGTCATACTTTAAAGATATTTTTCTTGAGGATTGTTTTACTAATGGTTTTTAGATTATAATGGAAGGAAAATTTATGGGGTTGAAGAAAGATAAAGAAGGATCAATGGGAACTTATGAGGAAAATTTTTCCATACTATCCAGCTATGCAGTAATTTTTTTCTCGACTATGAGATTAAAATTATTAGATTTGACATAGGTTTAAATCCAAGTTTACAAAATAGAGTCGTAATATCATGAATTTAAAATTTATGTGTAAGTTTTTCATTATGATAAGAAATTTGAGATGGATTTTACCAATACTTATCTACTTCATGAAAATAAGATTAAAAAGTGACCAAGGTTGAAAGAAATAGAAAATAAATTAATCATTACATTTAGAGGTAAGCCCCACAAATGTTACACATTTGTAAAAGGTCATTTTAATGAAGTATTGGTAGGATCAAGAAAGTGTTATTGATGTGGTAAGATTGGTCATTTGTATTATGACTGGAAGAGAATGATTTTTAATCAAAAAATAATGGGAAAATAGATATCCATCTCAAAGTGAGAGGTATTAATTGAAACAAGTTGGTTTATTATACTAATACATTCTTGACATTAGTTACTCAAGGTGAAAATAATCAATATTGAGAGTAGAAAGGCGTGGAAAAATCTTTTCATACTATTTATATATATGTTGGACTATAAAATCAAGTGGTGTTAGCTCCTAGGGTCTCATTATTTTTTAATTTTTAATCCTAGGTCCAATTACCATTATCTAAAGGAGAAGGTGGAATAAATTCCTAAGACTATATTTCATAATAGTAATGGTCATTACAAGTTTGGGGTTATTCCATTCAGGTTAAAAAACCACCTTATATATTTATGGATCTTTTTAATAGAGTATTCCATGGTTATTTGAGTAAATTAATTATGGTTTTCATTAATGAAATTCTAGTTTCTTATAAGAGCTATAATAAACATGAGAAACATCAAAGGATTGTTTTAAAAACCTTAAATAAAATAATATGTATGGAAAATTTAAAAAATGATAATTTTGGATTTGAATGATTTTTTTAGTGGCATATCATTTCTAAATATCACATAACTATTGATCTATTTAAAAACAAATTGGTGGATGAATATCCAAGATCCAAAAACTTCACCGAGATTCAACATTTTCTTGGATTAGCAGGTTACTACCAATTGATGGTTGAGATATTTTCTCGATTATTTATCCCATTAACTAAGTTAACTTGAAAGTATTTAAATTTATCTAGATAAAGGAAGGTGATGATTTTTTTTAAGAATTGAAAAGAATATTTGTTAGTGACCTAGTGTTGTCCTTTATAACAATAAAGGATGATTTTTTAATTTATAGTGATGTTTCATTGAAAGGAATTTGTTTTGACTTGATGCAAGATCACTGAGTAATTGTATATTTTTTACATAAATTGAAGCCCCATGCGAAAACATACCCTAAAAATGATATTGAGATTAAATAAATGGTATTTTCTTTAAAAATTTGTAGGCCTATTTTATATGGGGTAAAATGTGAAATATATAATAACCATAAAATATTTAAGTATATATTACTCAAAAATTGTTGAATGTGAGGCAAAGGAAATGGTTGAAAAAAATAAAGGATTCTAACTGAAAGATTCATGATAATATATTAAAATCAAACATGGAATTTTTTTCCTTGAGTTAAAAATATAATATATCATTAACCATTTTATATTTTGAACATGATCCTTTGTTTAATTATTTTATGAATGTTGGCCAAGAGATTACACATACAGGAACTCACCCTCTTTTGGTTCAGGTGTCAGTATAATCATCCTTGGAAGAAATAATTAATGAGGCTCATATAGAAGATCATGACTTATAAGAAAAGTTAGAATTGGTTAAGGAAGGTAAATTGACTAACTTTAATGTTGAAAAATAAGGTGTTATCAGGTTTGAAAATAGGTTGTGTATGCAAAGTGATTCCTATATAAAGAAATAATTATTGAGTGGAGCTCATAAATATACATTATCTATTCATCATTATTGTACTATAATGTATTGAAACCATAAAGAATATTATTTGTGAGAGGGAATTAAAAATTATATTACTAAATTTACTATGAAATATTTGACTAGTCAATATGTTAAAGCTAAGTGAAAACTATAGAAGGGGATCCTTCAACCTTTTCTAGTTCCTAAATGGAAATTAGAGAATATATACATGGATTTTGTGTTGGGATTACCAAAGAAATAATGAGGTAATAATTTAATTAGGTTTATTTTTTATCACTCGACTAAATTAGTTCACTTTCTTCCAATTCGAGATGCTATGTATTTGGATCATCTTGATAGAATTTATCTTAAAGAGATAGTAAAATTATGTTTAGTACCTATCTCTATTATATCTGATTGTGATCCCATATTTAACTCAAATATTTTAAAAGGAATTTGAAAATTTTGGCGGTACTGAATTGAATTTTAGAACAACCTTTTATCCAAATTCTAATGGACAGTCGAAGTGAAGGATTCAGACTTTGGAGGATATTCTTCAATATTTCTATTTGGATTGTCCTGAATGTTGGGATAAATATCTTTAATTAGTTTATTTTTCTTATAAGAATAGTTTTCATTCTAGTATATAGATGTAACATTTTGAGACATTATACGTAAAGTGATATTGAACTCCGAATGTTGGGATGAAGTTGATGAAAAGATGTTTTTGGGAACAAAATTGGTAGAAGAAATGATTGAGAAGGTAATGATGATTTAACACTATATGAGGGAAACTCAGATCAAGTATAATAGTTATATGAATAACTAGAGGAAATATGACCTATTTTAAGTAAGAAGTTATGTTTTTCTTAAAGTATCTCTATAAGACCCCAGCCTTAAACCTTACTTAATCTTGAGTTATTACAAGATTACACATTGAGGATCTTTTCAGGTTTAGAGTTTTAGAGAATTAGATCTTAAAACATGCATTACAACCCACATTAAAACAAAGTGGTTACATAAAGATAGTATTCTTCATTCCCATCAATGGAAACATATTTAAAATAAAACATGGATTATTTCTTGAAACTTCCTTGACACTATCATCATATCATGTACCTTTCCCTTGACCTGTGAAAATCATTACAAAAAAACTTGGGATGAGCATAAAAAGCTCAGTATGGGTTATAAAAACATGGAAAGGAAACATGGGTACATATATACATAAGAATGAAATCATACTTTACCCATAAAACATAAGCACTTTAACATACCTCATCAAATCATGAATAAATCATAGAAATCATAAGACATAAAGGTAACTTGAGGCATTCATAACATTCTTACGTAGGGAGTAACCCTCTTGGTTACGTTTGGAATACCCATCACAGTATATTCACTAAATCTCTTCAGAGAAACCTTAACGTTTCACTCCTTCGCGTTACCCAATGCATTGGAGAGCTATATCGGGCTCACCCGCCCTTAGTTTATCACGGAACCACCCGTCTTCATAATAATGCCCAAGAACCTCAACATAATCGTATCACATAAAACATGCATAAAGGAAACATAAAATTTCCACCTTTCAATCACAACATATCCATACAACACATTGATATAAAAATATTATGAAAACCATTTTCAATACCAAAATAAAAGAAAAGTAAAACATGGTATTTATTTTTCCTTTTAAAAAGAAGGTATGGCTTGTAGAGGAAGCCGAAACTCTAATAACAGTCACGACGGCGGAGAAGTCATTGTCGACGCCTACGTATGACAAAAACATTCCCTTTTGTCGTTTAGTAAACTCTTCGTATAAAAAGATTCCTTTTGAATAAACGTAAAAGTCAAAGGGGTTTATACACCATATAAAAAAAAGGTTGTGTATAAAACAAAATATGCCTCAATGAAAGGAGATTGAGACGAAGTCCCATACCTCGTATCCGACTTGACCCGACCGTTCTTTAATCTCCTGAATAATAAACTTGAGTTAATCTCTATTTGCTTAAGAACCTTTTTCAAGTTCATTATTCCTTTTATACCATGTTATGAACATCATGTAATCATTTAAGTTAATAATGTTCATTTTGTCGGTATTTGGTTCTTAAGTCAAAAATAGACTTCTTACACTTACATGTTGTTAATTTGGTCAAAGGTTCGTTATATCCAGAATGATATTAATGATTTGGATAACATATATATCATATATATTCATCATATACATGTATTTATAATATTAAATCACATTTAGAGGTAAGAAATGAAATGCACCGTTCATGGAGACGGTAAGCCGTACGTACGCATGAACGCTACTTCCATTTCTATTTCGTATTTTCTGGAATGGAATCATAATGATATAAGAGTATATTATAATTCCAGTATAATAACATATATAATATCCTTAACTTTATCCTTTACAAATCCCACATATGGTATTAAAGATTCAAATCACTTTCAGGGGGCGGTAGTCCGCACTTCCTAAAATGAAGATATCGTGTTTACCCATAATGGAAACCATAAAGGTATGCCCAAAATGAAAAAAAAAACAGAAGCTTAAGGAAAACATAAACATATTATATATCATATATAAAAATAGTGACATCATAATGGCCACCTTTGAAGGTGTTAAATGAGTATTGAACAATCATCGTTTCGGGAGGCAGAATTTCGCCATCCACGGAAACCGTATGTTCTTTAACCATTTGATATAGTTGTGTGAGAGTGTATCTCAAATAAATCTTATAGAAACATCCTAGTATATTTAAGATACTCGTTTTGTTACAAAAGAAGTAAATAAAAAGTGTTTAGGGGGTTGGAGAAGCAAAATAAAACAAATGAACATGAGAGAATGAATTACATTTAAAAGTGTAACTCCTTTTGATTTGAGCCTAAAGGCTTCCTTTGAAAGGATTATGCCCAAAGGGAATCCTCTAGGGTGAGTATAGGGATGTGGAGAGAGTAAATGGGCAGGGGTTGGCCGAGACAAAGGCTTTAGGAGTGTGTGAAATGAGGTAGAGGTGGGGGCCTTTTATAAGAGGAGAGGAGGGGCACTTTTGGAAAGTAAAGATAAGTTACTTTATTTTTAAAACGATTTTCGGATTCAAAAGGTCCAACATTGCTATAATTCTAGTATAAGGTGGTAAGGCTTCTAAATACACTCAACCAATTGGTTTTGGCCATGTGTAGGTTTTAGATTTTTCATTATCTTTCCATTTTATTTAAATCGTTAAATAATGAGGTCATCGCTGCATCATCATGATGTCATAAATTATTTAATTTATTAAAAGTCTAAAAATTATAAAACAAATACTATGATGTAGGAAATCTTTTTATCTTTCCAATGAATATTTATAATCAAAAATCTGATCTTTATAACCCCATGTAAAAATTGTTTTCTCAAAACATATTATGTTTGTGTCATTTTTACTTTTACATTAAATAAAAAGTTATTTATGTCATTTCCCAACCAAAGTGGATCCATGGGGTCCCCAAGTTGACCCATGGCTTGTCTTGGTCGGCCATGACACAACCAATGAGGGTAGGACATGTGTCAAGCTCATCTTATTTTATTAAAGCATTATTTTTACCTTAAACTACACTAATTACCACTAATCGCGATTAAAAACTTAATAAGTTACTATTCACCAAAAAATTATTTTAATCTCATTGAACCACATTTTACTTCTTAATGACAACCATGTATGTCGGATTTACAAAATTCAATACACATTAGTGGTAAACTTTCATTTAACTGAAAAATCAGTTTTCTTGATTACCACTTAGTGGTTTCACTATTCATCAAAAATTGGAGTTTTTCAGAAAATTACCAAAAATTAACCCTAAGATATATTTGATATTCTGAATTCAAAAATGAAGTCTATTTTACAAAATTCAAAACATATAAGTCACATTAATTAATTTAATAATTAATTCCCGCTGTCAGAGCAAATAGCGTGTTTTTATGAAATAATAAGTATCAAAAGATTGACACCAGTTTAAGTCCAATTTCAAAGTGAAATTGAATCCAATGACCACCATTGGATTAAATGGTAAAAATATATTCTAATTTCACTTCAAAACCAATTCAAAAGATAATATAATCATATAAATAAATTAGATTAAAAAGCATTTTTGATGTAAAATGCAGTATTTTTCACTATTTATAAAACAATGAACATTGTCAGAAAAATACCAAAAATTCACACAAAGTAAATTTTGATGTCCCAATCATAAAGAATATGTTTATTTTGACAAACATAGCTTATAAAATTGTCAAAATATAGATTTAAAAATGGTTTTCCATCAAGAGGCAGTAAAACAATCTTTTAAAAATATTAGTGTATTCCATGCTTAAGATTGGATTTATTTTCATTTTAAGCCTCTAAAACACTATCTTAATCATTAATAGACATAGATAAAAATATCTATTATTCATTACTTACTTGGGATGTTAAAATCTCCTTGGAAAAGTGTTATCTATTTTGGAAATAAAATAAAATTAAGTCCATGGTATATTGATCCATATGAAATTATAAAAAAAGTGGGACCAAATTAATATCGAGTGGCTTTACCTATGAGTGTATCTCAAGTACATAATGCGTTTCATATTTCTTTTCTAAGAAGGTATGTACCAAATTCATCTTATGTTTTGAGAATTGAGGTGATATATTTATAGGATAATCTCCCTTATATAGATTTTTTAATATATTAGATCATAGTGAGAATGTACTATGAAATAAAGATATTCACTAGGGTAAAGTTTTATTTAAGAATCACATGATTGTTTAAGAAACATGAGAATTAGAGAAAAAACAGTCATTAGAGGTGGTTATTTATGTGATTAGAGGGGGTTATAATCCCTATAAACAATTTAGAAGTAGTTATATAATCACCACTAATATTTAATTTACTTTACAATAACTTCATAAGAATAGACTCTAACAAAATTAGGTATCCAATTTAGAGTTGTGGTTTATGAAGCACTGGTAAGGTAAATTGAAGATTAACGTTGATTATTTTAGAGGGTGTTTAAAC
Source organism: Viscum album (assembly GCA_963277665.1). Lineage (NCBI taxonomy): Eukaryota > Viridiplantae > Streptophyta > Magnoliopsida > Santalales > Viscaceae > Viscum > Viscum album. Next base: position 602,327,886 of record OY728142.1, read on the forward strand.
CCCTTCTAATTTTTCAATTTTTTTTGAAGATGATAAATGAGGGGATGTTTTTTTGGACACCTTTTTTAGGGGAAGTTCCCAACCACCCCTAATTTATTTGTAAACACTAGATTAGGTCCATTTCTAACAGCCCCTATTTTATTTTTAAAATAACATGTCAGGGGTGGTTGAAGTGTGTTCCTGCCCAACAACTGTACAGACTCCTCTATGCCCCAATTAGCCCTGAGAGCATCTTCCCCAACCACCAATGTCAATTGTACACAAACCATGGGACCCACTATCCCCCTCTCTCCAACTCAATGTGTGAGCGGCTCTATGAAAAATCCCCCTTGCTAGGGTTTGAATCCATGTTCTCTAAATACACACTGGATGCCCCCACCACTCTGTTACATGACTTATTAGTTTATTATATGCACATGGTGGTATTTATATATATATATATATGTATGTTTATTAAAATAAATATTATTTTCATAATATATTTAAATATATAAACTATATATATATTTATATAAATCAATTTATTCATATTTATATTATGTATTTATGTATTTATACTATAATACATTTATATATTATTAACTTTAGAAATTATTTATAAGTTTACATTTGTATCAATGCATACATTTAAATTAATTTGAGTATATAAATAAAAATAAAAATATATATGTGTAATATATATTCTACACACCCCTATAAATTATATATTTACATATATTTCCCTTAAAAAATATATTCAAATATCTTTAAATAAAATTATCTATACATATATTCATAAATACATTTTTATCAAACACAAAAAAAATATATTTATATATTTATTTTTAAATGTTTATAATTATTTTCATGCACGTATATATTAAAACTGTTTAGAAAAAAAAGATAAATATAAGTAAAACAACTTATACACCACATGAGGCTTGAAATAAATGAATATATTTATACATGTATTTACATACATTTGAGTAGATATATTTTTTACATATATTTATAATACTATTCATGTTATGTATATACACTTATATATATAATTTATCTATATACTTAAATACATATTTATATATTATTTACATGATTATTGAGATAATATATAGAAGTATTTATTTAATATATTTATATAATTCCTTTAAAAATATATTTATATAATTTATTTTAATATATATATATATATATTAAATACATAATATATTATTTATATATACACACATATCTATAAAATATATTATATATCTATGTATACAATTAAATTAATTTATATTATATATTATATATACACATATATATAATATATAAAAAATAAAATACTTATATAATACATACATGTTTGTTTATATTCATGTGTTTATAAGTATGTGTATAATGTGTTATTATATATATATATATATATTATAAAAGCTATAGGTGTTTTTATATGATAAATTCTATAAATAAAATTTATTTATGCATATGTCTTTATAATATATGTATGCTTTTATATTATAATTAATATTATATGAAATGAATTTTTTATAAATAAATATATATTAATGTATATATTATACAATTATATTTATGTATACATATAAATATGATTAAATAAAATCATATAAATTATTTATATAATATATACATGATATAACTATATAATATATATATGTAATATAATATAATGTATATTTATTTATTTATATAATTATTTCTATATACTTAAATTTTTGGTTATATATATTAGTATTTATTTAATACATTTTTTTAATGTATTCATATAATATATTTATAATGAATTTAAATATATTTATATAATGTCTTCATATAACACACACATACAAACATTTTAAAATTTGACATTTTTTAAAGAAATGAAAAAATAGGGGGGGGGGGTTAAAACCCCCTCTAATCTATGAAATTAGGAGTGGTTTTGACATATCCACCGCTAAATATAAAAGATTTATTTAAAAAAAATAGAGGGGGTTAAGACCCCCACTAATCGTGGAAATTAGTGATGGTTAATAACAACCACAAATATCTCAAATTATAGGGGGTTTCAAACCCCTCTAAATTTTTTATTTTATATTTTAGCGGGAATTAAGTCAAATCTGCCACTAAATTAAAATTTAGAGGTGATTTTGAAAAATTTGCCACTAATTTACATGAAAATTTAATTTATCAATGGTAAAACCCCCTATAATCAAATATATTAGCGATAGTTAATAACTACTTCTAATATCTAATATTAGATGGGGTTTAACCCCTCTAAATTTTTTATTTTATATTTTAGTGGCGTTTTAGTCAAAATCACCACTAAATTAAAATTTAGTTGGGAGTTTTGACATTAAACATACAAATTTATATGAAAACTTAATTTACAGGGGTTTTTACACATCTCCTCTAAATAACTACCACCAAATCCATTTTTTTATAGTGAAATCTATTTGGGAAAAATATCACCACTTGTTTAAGTAATGAATAAAATTGAAAGGACACAATTTTTAATGGGGGAAGAATTTGAAAACGCAATTAATCATGGAAATAAATAAAAAATTATGATTTATAAGTATTCATTTTATGGATTCATCACAGTTTTATAAATAATATTATAAAAGTCTCGAGTCAAAAAAAGGAATAGTTTTAATTAATGAATTTTTTCCATGAATTACGTAGTTTTATTTTAAAGATAAATTTCTTGATTTTAAAAATTTAATTTGATAATATGTAATTAATTTTTTATATGAACTTATAAAATATATTTTAGGATTCTTTTTTTTCAATTTTATAAAAATATTGATTTTTAAGTGAATAGTGAAAAATGTCAATTTTTGAACAAGTGTAATTTATTTTCTTTAAATAAAGTAATTTAAAATTACCAATATATTTTTAATCTGATTTTAAATTAAAATAATATCCATTTTATTAAAATTAATCTAAATAATTCCATATAAGTCAAAATTATATTTTATTTTGGTATAAGTTCATTTTTATACTTAATTTTTTTTAATAAAAATTATTTTTCAATACATTTTCCCCTTATTTTAAAATTAATTTATTAAAATTATAAAATTTTAATATTGAAAAATTTATTCAATATTTTTAATTATGAGGTTATAATTTATTAGTGAGTTAAATTTCATTTTTTCGTAATTATGAATAGTAACCATGAAATACACGTGTCACCACAGTAAATAGTAAATGCGGTTAATTAAGGTCGTAAGGACAAAAAATCTCATCTTCAATTTTATTAGATGAATTATTTAGACCCTCATCACCTTATATTTTAAATTTGATATATTTTAAGACACATTAACATAAGTAAGACATTTATAATATTTAAAATTCTAGAAAAATATCAAGTGTGCCACTCCCCTCGCTTATAAAAGAGTACCTATTATCATCTCTTACTCAAACCATTTGATAAATTTATAATATAAAATATTTTTTTAAATATCTCCCCAAAATCCCTCCATATATCTTATAGGTCTTTATATCACCAAAATATTAGCCTAAGAAGGCTTACGGTTTATGTTAAGGGAGGTTTTCCAATGAATAGGTATAATTATTAACTACATGTTTCTTGTTTATTTTTTCTTCTACATACTAAAAGTATTATTTAATCATGCTGTAATAATAACATAAAGTTATTCAATGTACTCAAATTTTATTCCGATTATGGTAAAACCCTTTTCAATCTACTATTAAAACCCATGGGAAATGAAAACATTGCTTATGAGAATGTGTGTACTACCACATCCACGAAGCGATACATTTCATTTTTCATCACCATATCATATAGATGGTTAAAATGATGAAAAAAATGAATATATATGATATTTATGATGTAATTATGATTCTATATGTATAATATATTACTTAAATTATTTCCCTATCATCATTTGAAAAATGATAACATTGATCATGCGTACGTGTGGACTCCCACCTCCACGAAGCGATGTGATTCATTTTTCATATCTACCTGACAAGTATGGTCAAAATGATTGAACTAATAAATAAATATGACATGTATAAAATATTTATTATTATTTAAAATTAAAATATAATCTAATATATTTCATTTACACCCATTAGAAAAATGAAAATGGCGTTCATGTATACATATGGACCACCGTATTCATAAGACAATATTGTTCATTTTTCATGACCGCCTCACATGGTTAGTTTCAAAAGTGTATATAATGTATAAATATAATAATTAGTCCTTTTTTAAAATTATGGAGTTAATGTAAGCATAAAACTTTTTACCATAGTCAATGCATCGATGTTACTTTGAGGTTATAAAATGAATATCCTTAAATCGACCAATGTGAACATAACCATTTTAGTAAAAAGATAAAAAATGGTAACAAATTAAATGAAGGGAATAATTATTTTTGAATAAAAATGAAAAAATTTCTTAAGAAAGTATAAAAATAGTCTAATTTTATTACCCTGGAGGGTATATATACAAACAAAAAGAGTCAAGACTCAAGGTAATGGGTTTTCCATTAAAATGTTGTTCTAAATGTTTTAAACTCTTTATACTCAACATCCATGTTCTTTTAACTATTTCAAGAAAGTTTTTATTTATGATTCAAGTGAATGTAAATGTAATTTTCAACTACATTTGAATTTATTTATAATTTTTTGAAAATCAATATTTTCAATGTTTTTTGTACATGTTTTTTAACTTTCATTACCCAAGTAAAAAAATGTCTTTTTAACTTTCACGACTTGACTGATTTTTCCCAATGTCATAGTCATTTTATTTCAAGATTCCCCTATAAGTTCATAGGGGTTTTAAAGAATATCGTAATCTTATTCTTTTGAGGATTTTTAATTTTCAATAGTTTTCAAAGAAAAATAATATTTCTCTTTATGATTGTGTGAAAAAAGAAAGTTGTTTCTTATGAGTTCCAATGAGTTCTTATGATGAAAAAGTGCTAGATTACAAATGTTTTATTCTTGATACGTATAAGATCTAGATCTTCATAAAGGTATTCCTTGTTTTAATTTTGGGTTTAATCTCTTGTTTTGATCAATGAAATGTTTCCTGGGTGTATGAGGGACCTCAGGGGGTGTTTCAGGGGTTCAGGACATGAAAATAAGGAAAATTGGGCCAATCTATGCAAGGCCCATGGTTTTCACATGGTTAAGTAAATTGTGCGAAATTCCCAGAAAAAATGTGTGACATTAGAAAATATAGATCCACATGGTTGGTGACCAATTATGTAATCCATGTATACTCCCAAGCTAATCATGTGACTTAGACATCCCTTAGACAATGACTTGTGCATGGTTTATCATACAGTTCATCCCATTAAAAGATAGAAAATTTATAGTTTTTCCATTATAGGGTTTTTATATCTCCACCCTTTTCTACCTCATTTATACCCCTCTAAACCATAAAGACGAAACAAATTGACCCAAGCTTCCCAAGGGTAGTTCTCCTTTGATTCATGGCCATTTGGAGTGTAGTTGGTTAAAGATTGAATCCCTGGGTAGGTCTAACGATCCTCTTTCTTTTCTTTTCCAGATTAGGGTTTTTAGTTTCTACCATCTTCTTGTGAAGACCTAAATACCTCTTTTTCTAGTGGTATGTAGTTTGGGGATTCAAAGAGTGTTTGAATCTAGATCAAAGGCCACAATTATCAGTGCGTTTCCCATAGGATTCTAGGTAGGTGGTCTACAAGTTATATCCCATAATTTTTTTTGTGGATTTGTGCATGTGTGTTGAGATCTTTCTTCCCGCTTGTTGTGAATTTGTTCCCTTGAGTATGATTCAAAAAAATGGTTGGATAATTAATTATTTTGACCTCTCATGATCCCATTGGGATGTGTTGAGGATTATTAGATTGATTTAGGACCACCCATGGGATGCACCGACATTTACAAACCTAGAATTGGTTAAGTTATGTGTAGATTTGACATGCGATAACATTGATCCCATATTGAACATGTTAATATGTTTAGTTGAGATAAAAATGGAATATTGATATTTGTACCTAGGTTTTCATAATGGCATAAGGGGTTTCTTGGAATGTATTGGAAGTGGGTTAATTGGGTTAATTTAGATTGTGTCAAATGATTTATGAATTATGTTGAAATGCTTAAAAGGATAAGTATATGTGAAATTTTGAACATATTAAATTGGAAATTTATTGTGAATTGAGAGAATGTAAACAGGTTGCATAAGGTAATTGATGAGTATGTTGAATGTGTTAATATATGGGAATTATGGGGTATACCTAATGGGATAAACACGATAAATTCATTGTACTATGTGATATAATAATTGTACTTCAAATTCATAGGTATGAAAATTCTTGTGAATTGGTAAATGGGATGATGTATGGTAATTGATGAATATTGGATAACATGTGGGAGTTGATGATTATATTTAATGGTTTGAGGCATGATAATGGGAATTGAGATAAATTTTATATGTAACATAATTGATAAATATGTTAATAGGTCATGGAATAGAATTAATTCCCATATTGATGGTTATGAATAATGATCGCTATTTTGTATTCGTTGTGTTTTTTTGTGATGTGGGATGTGTGTGGTGAATGGATAAATAAGCATGTGCACATGGTTTGGTAGAGTAGGGTATTAACATGAGGTTCTATGTGCATAGGTTGAGTTAGACTGAGGTTCTAAACTCCACCCAACAATTCTTGGGTTAGGGAAGGGGACATAGGATATATTCCCCTAATGGTTTCATTCGACTAGTACCAAGGCTTCAAGGTGAGGATAATGTGTTGATGTGATGCGTTTATCCCTGGTGAGATAGGGACTTGAATTATTCCCCAGTTAATTGTGATTTATTATCTTATACCCATGTGTAGATGATGTATATGCCTAGCCCATGGAACACAGAATGAAAATGGATTAAGCAAAAAAGCTAGCATAAATGATGGAAATGGTAAAAATGATAGTGAGGGGTTAAAGTAAATATTGTTAACTAATATAACCCCACTTGTACTTTGTTTACTTGTAATTTATTCATACTTTCACGCATTATCTGCAAAGACCTAGAAATTCCATATATATTTTTTTTTGTTATTTGGGATTATTACGAGTCTGCGAAAATTGACGATGCTTAATTCCAAGGCCCGGTGAGCCCGAAACAGATTTTTTGAACTTTTTTGAAGGTTCGTTCAGTAAATGCGCGAGTGGAATTTCCTATCTTTTGAACTATAGATTGGATTAAAAATATGAGGGCACCGTTGAATCCGCAGTGCTGGGATTCGATTAAGGGATGTTTAAATTCAACCGCATTTGGTCGGGTGAAAATGTTAGTTTTTGTGACTTTTAAATAAATAATAAAATAACACATGTTTTTATTTTATTTCTTTTTTCCCTATCACCTGTTTAGCGGTAGTGGCAGGGACCAGGGAGGTGGTTAGACTTTTAATTTGGGATATTAAATGCCCGGTTACACCTTGGTTGTGTAACCAACTCTCGTGTAATTAATGTGGCACATTAATTATGTCAATTAATGAATCTAATTAATTCCTTGGAGTTTTACTCAGCCTTTCTCCCCTCTATTTATATGGAGTTTGGGTTTTGTTTTTGGCACGAATTCATCAAGCAAGGAACCCCTGACGAAGTTACATGATTCCTTCCATCGACGGAGAATGGAAGATTGACAACGCCCATTATAGGATCGATCCAAAGGTCGACAGATGACGAATGCCAACACACGTGAACCTTCTCCTTCATTAGCAATACACTCGAACGTGGAAGCACCACCATCTGCAATGTCCCCAACAAATCAAAAGGTAGGGTTTTTTTGATATTTTAATATTCCTCCTTCCCCATTCTTTATTTATATGAAGAACGCGGATCAACCAACCAACGAGTTGATCCACGAATCATTCTTTAACCATGGGAGGTTGATGCAGGGTTACAAGTCAATATTTATTTCTAAATTCTCTGATTTTTTCTAACACCCCTTGTTAAAATGCTAACACGGAGGGTTCTAGCCAATCTGAACAAGTCCTGGACCCTCCATCAATCTTGTTGTTCTTGTGTTCTCGTGCGCTGTTGTGCAATGTGACAGAAAGGTAGAGAGATGGGTCATATAGAGGCGGCAGTGATCCGAGAGTCTCGTAGGTAGAGGCAACCCCAAGAAAGGACCATTGGAGCATGTCCGATGGCCTGTGGAAAGAACCGCCAGTGCACCATACCGGTGGTGGGCGACAATGGCCAGAGGAGGCCCGCATAAACTAGCTGACCCAAGCCAGCCACGTGGGAGAAGGGCGGCGCCTGAAGGGGCCACCAGCAGTAGCATCTGCGGACAGCGGGCCGCGGTAGGAGGGGGCGACGCAAACCCATGCCACACTACATCGGATGGAGACTGGTTGGTCACCTGGATGACCGTTGCACGCGGTAGGGAAGTGCCCCACTAGATAGATGAAATAGCCCCGTGTCCGTAGGGCGAGCTGGAGACACGGTCCGCCATTAGGCAGACCAGGCTGGATGTGGGCCGACCGAACGAGCTGGACCCGCGGTCCAACGAGCCAGTGCAGGTAGGCCGAGCCCCACCAAGCGGGTTGGTCCAACCACATCTTGGGCCCATGAACCAGCCGGGCCGACCCTGACAGGCCAGACCTAGTGAATAGGGCCGACCACGACGGGATGGACTCGGGCGGGGTCAGGGAGACCCTGGGACATCTTGTGTCGGGCCGACCTGACCGAGTTGAACCAGGCCCAGATCGAACCAGCCCTAGGATAACAAAACACCTGTAACTAAAAAATTGGGTGTCCGTTTGACAAGCCGTCAGTGGCGTTGGGACCCCTTTTGGGAAGCAGTCCCTTTGGCATATTCCAGCGAGGTTGACCGAGCTGGGCCGGACTGAGATGCGATCACCCCCATTTCATATAAAGGGATGTAACTAACAGACCGGGCGTCCGATCGACACGACGTCTATGTCATAAGGACCCTTGTGAAATGGTGGTACTTTGGAGATACTCTAAGTGAGTTTTGATGGGGTTTGACATGTGTCCTAGGTTGTACCAGATTTGAATCCATCCGGGGCCTTTTTACAAAAGTGCCCATATCTCAAAGACCGCGAGTCTGATCGATGAGTCATCTGTCACGTTGGGACCCCTATGATGGGGAGGTACTTTCAATATGATTTTTTTAGGACTTTCTACCAGTTTAAATATGACTGATGGATTGAGGATAAGAGTCTTATGGAGATCAGTCATGCTTCGTGAGGGAATTCAGTGGCTAGATGTGACATGAAGAAGAAGAGAGACCAACATAGGTAAGCATCATAAACTCTAGAGTGGGATGATCTAGCTGTACAAATATTAATCCCTACCTCAATACCAGTGACCAATATGGGTCAGCACCGGTGACTAATATGGGTGAGCACTAGCGACCAATACGGGTCATCACCAACGACCAATACGGGTCAACACCGACGACCAATATGGGTCAGCATCTGGTGACCAATAGAAGTCAGCATACAGTGACCTATACGGGTCAGCAGTAGAGTTACTATGGATAGGATGATCTAGATTTCCAACTAGTCATCCTTATCCTAGTAACCTTTATGTTATACCGTAAGAGTGGCCTGTCTCTTTTGCTTTTTTTCATCATGATTTAGATCATTCTTTTGATATTACCTTTGTAGTATTTCTTATGATGTTTTCCTTTGTGGATTACTAAGAGACCTTCGGGGGTCTCAAGGTCCCCTAATGATTTGTTATACTCACCCCTAGACGGGCTCCACACACACGTGTGTGTTTGGTGTAGACTACTGACACTCCGAGGAAAAATTTGGAGGTTCAGGACTTGGTGGAGCTTGGTGTAATGGGAGCAGTCGATATCCTCTTCTTCAAATTTAGACTCACAACTACTACCCTCCACATAGAGCTCCAGGGCAGATGAGACATCTATTTAATTTCTTTTCAGATTCTAGGGCTTGTATTCTAGCCCACTGTTTTCAGTTTACAGTTTTCCTCGTGGTTATACCTTACTTTTTTTGGTTGTTTTCTTCAGTTTCCCTTATTGAGTGTGTACATATGTCTAAGGAAATTCCTTCCCTATTCGGGAAAATACTTCTGGTGTTAGTCACCAATCCCTATCCTATGGAAGGCGGGTTTGGTGTAGTCACTTCCGGGCCCCATGGGATGGGTCATGACACTATCTATTTAGACTAGATATTTTGTATACACCATCGGTGGTGGCCTACTGAGTTTTAATCACACTCTACTCAGGCGAACGTTAGGTACTCGAGCAGATCTCACAGTTGTAGGTCAGATAAGGGAAAAGGCCTTATGCTAGGGAGTTGAGTTGGGATGAGGATATTCATGATTGAGGACCCATACTTAGATTCATGACCCATTTGGGAGTTCCTTCATTGTCTTTACCCTGGTGTATTTCACTTTGGCACTACTTAGTATGACATGATATATTTTAATATTGTCTATAATTTGTACCTTGTTTTGGAAATAATTTTTATGCATTTTTATTGGTTATTTCATATTGTTTCTATTTTTCATATTATTATATAATACGTATTACTATGGTAAAAAGGGTACAGTCTCCCCACATGACTTATTAGACCCTCACTGATAGTTAGAAACCTTTGGTGTATGGGGAGGCATGCTTGAGGTTATGTGGTGACCCGACTTGGGGAACCAATTTAGTGGCTTTTGGTCCAGGGAAGTTACAATGTGGTATCAAAGAAGTTCGTTTCTATGGTCTTGTTATTCATGGTGGTAGAAAGAAGGTTAATATGTGTCGAGCATTTGTAATGAGATCGTGCTTAGGTGTAGCTAACCCATGTATGAGGGAAAACCCATGTCACCCAGGGTGAGAATCATTGTTCTTGATGTGCATTTTTATAGTTGAATGATACTTCACAATTTGGTGATACACATGTTGTGTAATGTGAATGATTTTTGATATCTTTCTCATGGTCGCAATGGAATGAGTTTGTGCATTAATGCATCATTTTAGGAACCTAAGGATATAGGTGGAATGCATCATGATGGGCACACATGGCATCCGTGTGTGTGGTATAGAGAGTAAAATGAATTTTATTCCCATGATATTTTTAATGAAAATTGTGTCTAATAATGGTGATGTAGGTGGTTAAATGAAAATAATATAAATGAACAATCAAGGGATGATGTGTATAAAGAAACGTATGACCAAGTTAAAATTTTGGGTTATGATAAATTTGAATGATTAAATGGTGTCTAAAAGAGAAATAATTGCATAGTGATGGTAAAATTGTTAATGAATTTTTCCTAATGAAAGGTGTAAATGATTTAAAATGATTAATGTTACAAGTTGTGAAATTGGGAGTTTAAAATTTGTATGTTTGATCTAAAAAAGAAATGGTGATGTTAATTATAAAAGGATGTGTAAGAGTGGAATTTTTTGGTGAAACAGGTAGTGGGAATTCCTTTTGTTGTCGATTTTACAATTTATATGGGTGGTCATATGGAGTGTGCATTAATTATATGGAGTGTGCATTAGACCTTAAGGATGTTATTTGGACTTTGGTGACCTTGTGAGTTGGGAGTTGACAAGTTTTTTTTGAATCCTAGAAAGGGTGTTTGGATCATAGTGCTGATATATATGTACGATTTCTCTTGGTGCAGAACCTAGAGTAAATGGTCACTTGATGTTCTAGGCATAGTCTGTATTAGAATGGGGGCGAGAGTGCCATTCACAAATCTTGATTTTTTAATAACTTGATGTGTATGGTTTGTAGATATGACCAAAGGATTTTTCTTGCCTCTACTATATTTTAGGGGGTAGGTATCATTCGAACATTAAGGCGACCTATGAGGGAGGTCATATGGGGTTCCTAGTTCTTTTGGGTGTGTTTCATAGAGGTGGATGTTTTGTATTTTAAAAGTGGGACATAGAGAGTGTTTCCTAGTGCAGGTTTGGCATAGAGGGATAAGCGAGAAGGTTGATGGTTTGGTGATGCGACTCGAGTTGTGGTTACATGTTGGTAGTCTCGAGGAAATCAAGAGGGACATCATGGATGGACATCCTAGTGATGTAGTGTCTTGGAATATGACACATGGGATATTATTTAGAGACATAATCAATGCATATGAATACAGTCAAGTTTTGGTAAATGGTATGGTTTTCTATGGTTTTTTTATAAGGTCACCTTAGTGCTTGTAGTAGGTTGTAAGGTTATTTTTAAGGGTTGTATTGTATGGATTTCTAAACTATATTTTTGGATGATGAATAATAGATGTATCAATGCTGTTTTTGGGAAAAATAGACAAGGGTTATTTAAGAGTGGTTAAATTCTTCTATTTTGAAGGAGACACCCGAGGTGAGGGTGATCACATGGAAGAGCTTGTTTGTATGAATGGTTGGGTTGCAGGGTGAGATGTTGATAATTCATTGTGTCCAATGAGGCCGACTAACCAAGAGACATGTCTAGGTGAGTAAGCAGGTGTTGATCTATGATCAGGTGATGGTTGGATTATGGGAACTAATTTTTGTTTAAGAGTGGTCATAGGAAAGTGTGAAACCTTGAGGGATCTAATGAGGTTTAGATGTGGAAAAAAACTGGTAAGGAATGATTTTGATTGGGATAAGTGTCCTTTGTTCTCTATGAAACCAATGTAGAAGGCATGCTTATGCGAGAGACCACTGGTTTGATTGGAGTGGTATACCATTGTGTTTTTATTATTAAATTTTAGGGGGTACCGAAAGGGATCGAGTGGTGTGGTGGAAGTAGTGCCATAGGAAACATTGGTTCATGGATTCTTGGTGGATGGTCATGGAGTTGTGGAGAGTCTTTGTTGGAAATCATGCTTAAGTGATGGTGGTTAAGTGCTGATGAAAAGTGTGAGATATGTAAGGGTAAGATCCTTGGCTGGTCATGATGTCCTATAGTGGTAGTTTACATCAGTAATGGATAAGTTGGTGGTGGTGTTATTCGATAACTTCTTAGTGTACCTTAGTAATGACAATCATTACCAATATCTTGAAATCATCCCAGGTTCATTGAGAATCTCTGGCTTTATGCCTAGAAACTTGATGGCATTTGAGATAGATGGGGGACATAATGGAGTTTATGCTCGTGGGGTGGTATATGTGGAGCTCGATGGTGGGGTGTACACCATCAAAAATTCATGAGTGAGGTCCTCAAGATGGATCAAGTGTCCCTGAATGTCATAAGTTTCATTCTTGAAACTGGGAATGGGTATCAGGCAAGGTTTTTTTTATTGCTTTGGGGAAAGCTAGATGACCATTTCCAAGTTTTGAGGTTTATATTATTATCAAATCATAAACCATGGTGGTTGGAATTCATTAAATAAAGAAATTTTAATGATATTCCCAAGGCAGGGAGTTATAATCAAGTATTGGATGTAGGGATGAGAATGTTGAGTCGATGTAGTGGCACCAAAATTCCAATGAGGAACCTATGAGGTTCACGTTAGGTCTCTCAGAGAGGCTTGGTGGGCCTTGATTATGGTAGTTTTCTGAGAAAAGTGGTGGCTTTGGGCCAAGTTTAGTTCAAAATAAAAATTTGAGACACATGTGTTAAGGCTGTTGAAGGGGCTGTAAAGCATGAAAATGAATTGTGGAATGAAAGGTTGCATTTTATAACTCCAATGTAAATTGAAAGTAGACTAGGGTAAGTCTCTTGGGGTGGAATTTGAATGTCTTGATGTTTGAAGGCACCTTGCCCATGTGATGTAGTGTCATACCAATGGTGTGACTAGGTGTTCCAGGATGAGTCAGCCAGGGATAACTCGACTCGGCTAGGAGTGGGGGACACATGTGGAGAGTTGTAAATCGCCTTCGGTGGCTGTTTTTGGGTTATAAGTACATTTCTATCTCGTAATGGGTTTAATTTAGAATATAGACTTCTTTATTTAGTGTATTAATGATAGGAGTGTGAGTGTTGGTAATGTTGATTGGGGAGGTGGATCCTGATGATTTTTTGGAGGGAATTAATACCATGATGGAAGAATCCTACAAGAAGTCAGAAAATGATCTTAGTAGGTGTGTTGGGTGATTATGATAGGATTGAAGTTAGTAATCACCATGGGAAGGTGAAAATGGGTAGAATTCCATCAGTGGATGATGGGTGTTCTGGGACAATCCAATTGGGGGTGGTCTGACACAATATGGTAAATAAGAATGGATGTGGTAAGTTATGACCCACCTCTTGTTTAGTGTTTGTAGTGGCAAGGACTTTTCAAAAATGAATATGTAATCGAGTGAGGTCTAGTTAATATTATATCTCATATAGATGTTTTAGGAATGTCCTTCAAGATGGTTTCAATGGCATGAATGGATTCTAATAAAGGGTAATGTCCCTATGGATGTTTGGGTGTAGTGAGTGGAACACGTCAGGTATGTTGGAAAAGTTGAATTGATATTCTAGTAGTCTTTCTTTGATGGTGGGGGTGCCAAAAAATAGAAGATGGTGGAAAGAACTATAATGGAATAGTGGCTGGTTGATGATGTGATTTGAGTTTCGGGTTAGAGGGAGTCAATAGATCACTGTTCGGGTGAGTTGACTTTGGTGTAGAGCATTGGAATGTGTATAATCGGTTGAGTTCCCTAAGATTCTTGGTTGCATTTTGGATTATAGTAATTGAATGGGATCTTTGGGACACAAGTCATGGATCAACATTAGCCAGGAATGTGGTTAGAAAGATCATGTGTCCCTTTAGGATAATATTGTGTTTTGGTTGCTGTTAGGGTGATTAATTAACCGAGTAAAATGGCGCCAAGTGTTTCGGGTCATGCGTTGCAAAGATTATTGGACCGATGGGGTGCTGATTGGTTTACCATGATGCTATGATGTTGTGTGTGATGTTTCCTATTACTGTGAGTTAGTTAGTATTGCCTATGTTTTCCTTATGGAGTTCTAGTGGTTGATGTATGGTTTAAGTTGATGTATCCTTTGAGGAGTATCTAGTTCGTGTTGTGGGTTTTAGTGAGGAAGTATTATGGGGAAAGAACATTCCTTAAGTTCAATTTTTGGGGTAGCATTGTAATGTTCAAAAATAATAGTAGAAAAGGGGAATGGATAAGCGGGCCTAGTGGACTTATATCTTTGTTTAGTAAGTTCAGCGATTCTTGGGAGTGTGGCTTGAGGAAAAACCATGATAAGGTGGGGAGTTTGTAAGATACAACTCTTCATAAAGATATTCATTTTTTTAATTTTGGTTTAAATCTATTTTTTGATCACTGACATGTTTCCCGGGTGTATGAAGGACCTCAGGGATGTTCCAGGGGTTCTATACATGAAAATAAGGAAACATGGACCAATCTATGCAAGGCACATGGTTTGTGTATGGTTAAGTAAATCGTGTGGCATTCTCAGGAAAACCATGAAACATTGGATAGTGGAGTTCCACACAGTTGGAAAATGGTTAAGTAAGACATAGAGTCTCCCTAGGTATTCCTGAAACATGTACTTCCTCTATATAGTGGCTTGTGGATAGTTTTCACATGGTTTATCAAACCGTGTGGGTAAACCGTGTGACCCATTAAAAGATGGAAAATTTACAATTTTTCAATTATAATATTTTTAGAACCCACCCATTTTCTCCCTCATTTATCCCCCTCTCAACCCTAAGGATGAACCAAATCGACCAAAGCATCCCAAGGGTGGTTCCCATTTGATTCATGGCCGTTTTAGCACTATTGATCACTGATCGAAGCCCTATGATGGTCTAACGGTCCTCTTGATTATATTTTTCAGATTAGGGTTTGTAGTTTCTATAATATTATTAGGAATACCTAAACACTTTTTTTTTGTGGGATCTAGGATGGGACTTAAAAGGTTTTTTGAATCCAGATATAAGGGTATGATTAGGAGGGAGTTCATCATCAGATTAGAGGTAGGTGGTCTATAAATTATATCCCATAGATTTATTGTGGATTTGTGCATGTGTGTTGATATGTTGCTCCCCTATTGTCATTAATTTGTCACCTTGAGTAATATTTAGTAAAATGGATCAATAATTAATGATTTATACCCCTCATTATCCATGTGGTATGCATTGAGGATTATTTGAATGATTTAGGACCACCCATGGGGTGCGCTTACATTTCAGAACCTAGAATTTGTAATGTTAAGTGTAGAGTTGATGTCCAATAATATAGATCCCATATTGAACATGTTAATATGTTTAGTATAGTTGAAAATAGAATATTGATATTTGTTCCTATGTTTTGATAATTTCATAAGGGTTTTTTTGGCATGGATTAAAAGTGGGTCAATTGGGTTTATTGAGATTATGTCAAATGGTTTATGAATTATGTTTAAATTCCTAAAAGGATAATATATGTGAAATGATTAAAATGTTAAATTGTAAATGGATTGTTAATTGGGAACATGTAAACATGATACCTAAGGTAATTTATGAGTATATTAATGGGTTAATACATGGGAATTACGGGGTATACCTAATGGTCCGAACATGATAAAGTGGTTGTGCTATGTGATATAAGAATTTTACTTGAAATGTATAAGTGGGAAAATGATTATGAATCAGTAAATGGGATAAATGGGATAATTTATGTTAATTGATGAATATTGGATAATGTGTGGGAGTTGATAAATATATTTAATGGGTTAAGGCATGGGAGTGGGAATTAGGATAAATGGGATATCTAACGTAAATTTTAAATGTGTTAATGGGTTTTGGAATAACATTAATTCCCTTATTTATGGTTATGGATTATGATCACTATTTTTATTGGTTTGGTATTGTTTGGATGTGATGTGGTATGTGTGTGGTTAATAGATAAATAAGCATGTGCACATGGATTTTTAGAGTGGGGTATTAACATGAGGTTCTACTCCCATGGGCCTAGTCAGATCAAGGATCTAAACTCCACCCTAAAATGCATGAGTTAGGGAAGGGGATGGAGAATCTATCTGCCTAATGGTTTCATTCCACATAGACAGAGGCTTTGAGGTGAGGATAATGTGTTTATGTGATGTGTTTATCCCTAGAGAGACAAGGACTTGACTTATTCTCTTATGAATAGTGATTTATTACCTTAGAGCCATATGTAGATGTGGTATATTTCTAACCTATGGAAGACATGATGAAAATGTATTGAGTAACAAAGTTGGCATAAATGATTGAAATGATAAAAATGACAGTGGGGGGTTAAAGTAAAGATTGTTAACTAATGCAAACAAAGTTGTACCTTGTTTACTTGTAATTATTCATACTTTCTTGCACTATCTATTTAAAATGGATATTTTGTAGACATTGTTGGTGGTGGCCTACTGAGTTGTACTCACACCTTTCTTAGGATGCCATTGGGTACCCGAGCAGATCTCATGATTATAGGCCGGACAAAGGAAAATTCCCTATGATTGGGAGTTGATTTGGGATTGGGACATGAATGATTGAGGATCTAGACTTAGATTCATGACATGTTTGTGAGTTACATCATTGTATTTACTCCAGGTTTTTTTTCACTTTGGAACTGCTTAGTTTGACATGACATATTTTACTATTGGCTATGGTTTGTACCATTTTTGGGAAATAATTTTTTATATGTGTTTTTTGGTTATTTCATATTGTTTACATTATTTATTTTGTTATATATTGTGGCTTACTTTGGTAAAGAGGGTATTGTCTCCCCATGTGGATTATTAGACCCTCCCCACTAGTTGGAATCCTCTATCATATGGGGAGGTTCACTTGAGTTCATGTGACGACCCAGCATAGGGAACCATTTTAGTGGCTTCAAGGTTAGGGACATTACAATATGGTACTTGATAATTTTAAATAATGATGGGTGAGCCTGATATAACTCATGATGATGGGTGAGACCAATATATATCTCCAATTAATTGAGTAATAATTTAGTGTTCAATGTCTAAAAATAAGGGTGATAACCATTGATGATATTCTGATGGAATTAATGGGGATTTAGTTATTATTAAATGGGTTAGAAAAAGTGAGAGGTTGTGAATATAATTCTCTAAGAAACTTATATTATGATTTTAATAAATTTCATATTATGGAAATCTTTTTATTTCATGAGGTACGAAATGTTTATGAATTTTTTTAAAAGTTAATGTTTTTAAATGTTTTAATGATTTCCAACATGTCTCAAGATTCCTTTCAGGGGTTTTAATGATTAATAATGGATTTTGAAATATTTTATTTGAGAAATGGTTGATTTTTATATGTGTAAATGTTTTATTTATGTGCTCAATATTTATTTAGAACAAGGTGAAAATATTCATGGGTTTTTAATTTTTTCATTGGAAGTATGATATTAATTTATTTTTTATATCCCTTATTGAGCTTTTTTTTCTCATCGTGTCATAGGATCTAAGGATGAGTAGAAATTTTAGCAATGTCAATATTTATGCTATGAAGAATCACCTTAAAGGAAGCGAATTTTTCTTTAATGAAACATGGTTGAGGACTTAAATCCCTATTTTTGTGAAAAAATGTATAATGTGTGAAAGTTTCCTCTTTATCATGTAATGTTTTTACTAAATCTCTAAAACTCTAAACTAAAAATATCCTCAAAATGTTATAAAGTAAAAAAATATTATAAATCGCGAAATTATGGGTTGAATTTATTTTGGGGAATTATAATGATCATATCTAATCATATATTTCCTCAAAACATTAATTTTTTTGATCACTTTTTATCATCTCATCAAGAGATTTTGGTTCTCCTCATTTAGCAAGGAGCACATTGCTATTAGGTGAATACCAAGTAGAAGTGGTACACTGTCGAGATGACCCCTGAATCGAACTATGGGTTCACTAATAACCCCTAAAACTAGATCATAAGAAACAATAGGTGCATCAAAAATATATACTCTAACATTTTCACCCTAAACACCATTCAACACATCAACATAATCGTCAGAATCAACCACATAAGGTAAACATCAATCAGAATCTGGTTCCAGATTCAAAAAACCATCATAATTTATAGAAGTGTATTTTTCTCCCATATTAATGTTGAAAATAGTCTGATCTTCTATAAAAATTTTATCATGAGTTCTGATGATTTTCTTCCTAATATAATCCTAAAACATGTACCCAAAATCATCATTCCCATAAATAATAAAAACTCATTATTGTATCTTACCATAAAACTTGGATATATTATCAATTGGAATATTAATAAAAGGCTTGTAACTCAAAATACTCAATTGATCATACTTGATAACCTTTACATACCAAAACATATTAGGAGTATCTGCCTTCAGAATAACTGTGGGTGATAAATTGATAATATATACTGTAATAAATAAAGATTCACCCTAAAAATGTCCAGGAATATTTGATACAAAATATAAATGTTGAAATATTTCCATAAATGTTATATTCATCCACTTAGCTCCATCATTTAGCTGAGGTTTCCTAGGAGGAACCTTCTATAATAACACAATCTAGTATAAATGAAATTCTCATTTGAATGAAAAATTTTCTTATTAAGTAATTTAGTTATAAAAATCACAAGAACTACTTCAATTTTGTTGAACCATTATAAAATATAGTTGATTAGATATAAAATACCAATAATTATATTAACCATAGAAAATATAGTCATTGTATAGTTACTGTTAATATTAGTATGTATTAAGGGTTATGATAGATTTTAATGATATAGATGGAATAAGGGATGAACTCAACTAGTAGGATCATACCCTATGAATCCTAATTATTAGAGATTTTAAGGGAGATGTTGCCACTAGGATTTTATCTTGACTAAGACCAATATTAAATTAAACAACTAAAACATGAATTAAACCATTTATTGGAGAAGTTAAATCCTATCAAGATCACAACCCAAATCATGTTCATTGCAGCACCCCAAAATATCACCACGATCACACACATTACCCTTAGGATGTACACTGGTGTAATAAGGGGTTATTATCTAGAACATAGTAGAATTAATTTTTAGGTTTTTTTAATAAAATAATTATTATGTTTTTACCTTTTGATTATTAATTTATATATACAATTATATATGAGTTGATGAAAATTGTATTTTAATACAAAGAAACGAGAAGTTTATTTTTATAAAATACATGATTTTAACACTATTTTTGATAAATTCAATAATTTTTAAACAAATATTAATTTAATATAATATTATAATTAAATAATGTTCTTATATATTAAAATTATAATATAATTTAATGAATTATAATGTAATCTTTATTAGAGTCATAAAATTTTTATTGTCCTAAAAATAAGTATTTTCTAGTAAATAATGTTTTTTTATTTAAAAGAGAAAATTATAATATTTTGAGAATTATTTTTATGAAATAATTATTATTTCTGAAATTCACATGTCAAAACTATCCAATTTTGAACATTTCAATTTTTTTTAAGAAAGTTAAATTTTTGTGTAAAAATTGAATATCATGTATATATAGTCTGTATTATTACATAATAATGGCCCAAAATTGATGCAATAAATTCTATAAAATGAATTAAAGAAAAAATACATATTTATCATTTAAAATAATATGTTTTTAAAGTTATTTCAATAATTTTATAAACCTCTAATGAATCCTCCAAAACCTTTATTATATTTTAAGGGTTTGAAATCAATTCTTCATGAACTTGACTCACTTCCACATCACCAATTGTATTATTTTAATATATTTGGTTCATGGACATATAAAACATTTAAGACCATTCCTATTAGGATGAAACCATTGGCAAAAACCACAATATTGTTTGTGGTTTTAATTATTTTTTCATATAGAGACCAAAACCTAATTTTAGAAATTAATAAAGAACCCCCAATCCTTTTCTATAAATACCCACCAAAGCCCCACTCATATTTACTAAAAACCTATTGATAAAGAATTTACTCTCCCAATACCTCTCTAATTTCCTCCAAAGGTGTTTCTAAGCTCTTAAGAAGCTCCTCCAAAGCATTTAGAAGATCCCCGTCAAGGTAAGGGGATTCTCTCCTCTTTTTTCAAGCACTTTATTTCAATTATACCTTTTTATTTAAAAATTTTCATGTTTAAATTTGTTTTACAAATTTATTTTCTATTATTATGGTTTCCATGTAATTATATACCACCTTTCACTCTAATTAAGACCTTCCATAAACCTTTATGTATGCCAGCTATGCTGCCAAAATTTTCCCATGATTTTCCATGAAAAAAATTTATGTTCTATATACCCATCCATATTTAGACTAAACGGTATTAACATAGATGTACATATCCTTAATTTATTATTTAATCCCATTTATGTTACCCACACTCCTTAATCATTGGATTAAATGTGATGAAAGAATTCATTTTGTTTTAAGATATATGTGTCAAACAAAACTATATACATGGTATGAATGTAATGGGTGGCCCCTAAATTATGTATCCATCCATTTCATTGGATTTTTTTAACTCATGAGATACCATTTATGGTGACTGATAGGTTATCCTAATAACACTATGTTATGATGTATCAGTGGTTATCCTTGACTTATGCTTATGATGTCATGTTTTATGTTGTTTCCATATTCCTATGTTATATTGATGTTATCATATTATATCATGCTTCAATGTTCTTGTTTATGATTCTCAACCTATTTATGTCACATTTATATCACCCTTAAATAACATGTTTGTTATTATTTTATTATTCTCTTACTGAGATTTATATCTCACCCCTTTCTTGTATATATCCCCAGATTATCCCATTTAGTTTTAGAAGAGCGATGGAATTTTAAGAGCATGGTAAAAAAATTTAAATAATTTTGTTACATCCTTGTTTCATGCTATTATGTTATATATCTAATATCCTAAATACACTAGTCCTTTTTATTTTTTCAGATTTATTATGTGTTTGTTTATGTAATAAATCATTAATTTAGGTGTATTAAATATAGGGTTGTCATAGTTTGTATAAGAGAATAAAATAATATTTTTGAGGATTAATATTAGAAAACATTAGGAAAATCCTTTTGGATAATACTAAACATATAAAAACATCCCTAAAATACCTTAAATTAGTGTTTAAGTGGTTTCCAAGAAAAAAATTCATTCATTAATACTACAAGTGGATGTGGACTTAGCACAATTGTACCTAGTGGAAATAACCCCAAAATGGGGCATTAGGTATTAAATCAATTATTACATGGTGAAAAAAGATCCATTGATTCACTCCTAACTTGACACTCCCTAAGCACGTGATTTTTAAAATTCACAAGCTCTTTATGATTCATTATGTAGAGAACATAAATTCCCATAAAATATTATGTTAGGAAATAGACTATGGATAACTTAGATTGAAACCTATAAATTCACAGGTTATGGAATATATGCTATTTATGAGTTATCCCTTAAATTTTCATAGTTTCAATTTTATGTGATTAATAGTTTAATAATTATCATCCCTAATTTTCCTTTTATTTTACTCAGTTTATGGAAATAGGAGGAATTGAGTCCACAACCAATGTGATGGGAAATTACTAAATGAGATGCCCAACCAAATTGGAGGAGTTGTAAACTTAATTAAAATACTTATTCAATTAACTCAAGTTCTGATGAGAAACTTGAATCGGGTGTAAAACCCACATCCCCTTAAGAAAGATGAAGTTAAAATTGAGACCATTATGTGAAAAATGTATAAAAATTTCTGTAGAACTTATGATACCTTAATCATATAACAATGGATAAACATAATTTAAAAATATCTTCTATATACTTTAATGCTCTGAGAATGAGAAATTAATTCTGGCTGTTTATCATATGGATAAAGAAGCAGAATAATGGTGGATGTTGATAAAAAATATAAAGACTGAGGAAGTGATTGAAGCGATGAAATATAAGGAATTATGGAAAATATTTTTTGATAAATATTTCCTCACCCTCTATAACTTAAAATGGATGGGTATTTCCTTATCCTCAAGAAAAAGTAAAACAAATCCATTGGGGAATAAGAGGATAACTTCACATAACATGCACTATATGCCTCTTCCTTTGTCATTGAACTTGAAAGTAAAGTTCACCAAATATTTGGTCGGGTAAATATGATTTGAAAAAAAGATTTAGTGATTAAATATTTTTATATCTACAAGAAAATTATCTGATGTTTCCTCAAAGTCTAAATAGAGATTAGTGAATCTCACGTGTCTCATGGGTTCAGAAAATGAATTTTAATTATGGTGGTGTGATAGGGAAATCTCATGGGGGTAAGAAATACCAACATCCCACTTGTTAAAAGCGTGGGAAGAAGAATCCAACAAATCACAAAAAGGAGACAATGAAATGTTATAGGTGTGGGAAGGATGGGAACCTTGGTAGTGAATTCCAATAGGATAAACCCACCAATATGATGGAAGAAACGAATTCTCCAATTAATTTCCAACAAACAGTTTAATGTTTCAACTGTATAGAACAATGACACTATATGAATCAATACAATCATCCAATGTTTGTTGATGATAACCAATACCAAAAACCACTAAGGGATTGAGATAAAGGGAGAGATTATTCCATCATAAATTCTTTGGTGGATCTTGATAATGATCTAGTGACAATTACTATGGTTATTCATTAAATAATATCAAAAATAATATTTGATTTTGAATCTATGAATTATTTTATATCCCAAAAGTTTAACATAACTATTCAAATAGAACCAACTCCAATGGCCCCAAGGCCTTCATTTTTTTATTTATTTTTGATAATCCACCTTTCAAGGGGTGAGGTGGAACCCTTATCAATGATAATGGAAAATGGGAAAAAAATTTCATCCCAAGTATATAACTTATCCCTTATTTATACTTGTAGGATAAACTTACTAGAGAACCATGTGATACTCCCTTAGATGAATTTGATGAAATTATTGGTATGGATTGGATTTCCTTATATAGAGAAAATATAAATTTCTTAGATAAGAAAACCACCCTACGTATTGTGAATCACCATCAATTTATATGCAAGTGAAAATAGAAGGATGGATCTATCTACATTAGTTTCATCATCTGAAGAAAAAATATTATTTATTAATGAGAAAGTGTATATATCCCATATTATTGAGACTATGGAAAATATCACCATTGGTGACATTCCCATTGTAAGGAAATATGTTGATGTGTTTTCCAAATAATTTCATGGTCTTCCTCAAAGTTGTGTGGTTGAGTTCCTAATAAAGATTATACACAGAGCTTTTCCAATATCCAAAAACCCATACAAAATGGACACTATACAAAATGGCCACTATCAAACTTATTAAATCATCTATGTGGATATAAATACTTCGCTAATATAGATCTTCATTTAAATATTATCAAGTAAGGGTGAAGAAGGATAATGTCCCTAATATTTCTTTTCATACAAGGCATAGGAACTATGAGTTTATGGTGATGCTATTTAGACACACTAATTATCCATCTATCTTCATGTACTTAATGAATAGAGTCTTTAGGGACTAATTTAATAAATTCACGTCAGTATATAAAAATTATATTCTTATATACTCGAAAATAAATGAGAAGCATGAGGAGCATTTAAATGATGTACTGAAAAACTTTAAAAAGTAAAAAATGAATGTTAAGTATAGTAAATTCATTTTTTGGATGTAGAATGTAACATTAATGGGGAATGTGATTACTATACAAGGGATATCTATGGATCCTTTGAAAATAGAATCAATTAAAGGATTGAATAGAACAAAATATGTGATGGAGATTTTTAGTTTCCATAGACTAGCTAAGAACTATCATCAGTTTGTGAGAAACTTATGATGATTATAAAACCCAATAACTAAGATAACATGGAAGGGAGTAAAGGTTTTCTGAACTGATGAATGTGAATATATCTTTATTTAATTAAATAAGATACTAATCACTACACTTGTTCTCACATTACCCACCATTGGGGAATGATTTTGTGATCTAAAATGATGCATCCAAAAAATGATTGAGTTATGTACTCATGAAAGATGAAAAAGTGATATCATATGCCTCCCCTAAATTAAAGATAAATGAACATAACTACACAAAATATGATCTATAATTAGATTTAGTGATCTTCACATTGAAGATTTTGTGATATTATCTCTATAGGAATAAGTGTGACATATATACAGGTCATAAAATCCTCAAGTATATTAAAAAAAAAGAATATTAATATTCTCTAAAAAGGTGGTTATAGATGATCAAGGATTATGATTATTTAATACATTACCATTTTGGGAAGGAAATTTTTTTGGTGGATTCTATGAATAAAAAGGATCCTGAAATCCTATCAATGATGAGTATTGAAAAAGATTCAATATTCTTGGACATGAAAAGGATGGACATGTAAATAATAAAATTATATTCATCCTACCTTTCTCAAATAATTTTTAAACCATCCATTATTGAGGGGGTAAAGGTGGCCTAAAAATATTATGGGTAACTACAGAAAAAGGTATAAAATATTTTAGAGTTAAAATTTTCTAAAATGGAGTTATAAGGTTTGGAACCCAGATATGTGCCCCATTAAAACTATGGTTGAAGAGGGAACTTATAAGTGATGCACATAGATCATCCTTCTCTATTGATCCAATAATCACTAAGATATATATATATATATATATATATATATATATATTTTATGGAAAAAATTTGGTGGGATGTTATGAATAGGTATATTGGAGAAATTTGTATCTCACTGCTTGGTATGACAAAAATTCAATGTTGAACAATATAAGTGTAATGGTGATATTCAACCATTTTATATACCAGTATGAAAATTTGAAAATTTAACCATGGATTTCATCATAGGAATCCCTAGAGAATATAAAGAAAATAAATACATATGGGTGGTAGTTGATCACCTTACAAAGGAAGTGAATTTCATTTCCATCAAGTAAGATTTCTCCCTTGAACAACTCACTAATATATAAATAAGGGAAATGGAAAGACTGCCTAGAGTTCCACTCACTATTTTATATTATTGAGATATGAGGTTTACCTTAAGTTTTTGGATAATCATTCATCAAGAGTTGAATACATATTTGATTTTTAGTACTTCTTATCACCCTAATATGGATGAATAGTATAAAGGAATCATTAAAACTCTATTAGATATGTTATGATCATGTTCAATGGATTTCCAAGGATCGTGGGAGAAAACCTTCTTATAGTATAGTTCTTATATAACAATAGTTTTTATTCTAGTATTAAAATGGAACTTTGTGAGGTTCTATATGGGAAGATCTTTCAAACTCAAATATGCTGGGATGAAGTTGTATAGGGGAAGTGAAAGGTACATAATTTTATCCAAGATATGACAGAGATGGTTCAAACCATTTAACATAATATGAAATACACACAAAGTTGATATAAAAGATATGAAGACAATATTTGGCGAGACTTGGAGTTTGAGGTAAGAGAAAAAGTGTTTCTTTGGATATCACATGGAATAAATTCATTAGGTTTGGGAATAAGGGAAAGATTATTTCTAGATACATCGACCCATTTAAGATCCTTGAACACATAAGAGATTTGGCCTATTGACTAGCACTCTCACCTTTCGTATCACAAGTAAATGATGTGTTCCATGTATACCTCTTGAGAAAGTATATACTAGACCCCTCACACATATGATCCCAATGATGGTACCCTTGAAGAATGATCATACATATGAGGAGAATCCAGTCAAGATCTTAGACCATAGAGACAAAGTTATATAAACAAGACAACTCACCTATCCATTATGCGGTGGTAGAACCACATGTTTAAGGAAGAAACATGGGAACTGAAAGAGGTAATGAAATAAAATTACCCTCAACTTTTTTAGTGTAAGAAATAAAATTTAAAGGAAAAAAATTCTAAAGGTGGGAAGAATTTAATGACCTGAACTTTTGTAAATGTAATTCCCCGTTTGAATGAGTAAATTCCTTATTAAGTAATGTAGTTATATAAAAAACATGCACTACTTTAGTTATTATAGAAAATTATAAAATATATTAGATCAGATTTAAAATACCATTAAGATTATTAAACATTGTTAATATAGATATTTTATATTGACTGTTAAGATTAGTATATATTAAGGGTTATGATAAAGTCTAATTGACACCGATAGAAGAAGGGGTAAACTTGACAAGTAGGATCGTACCCTATAATTTAGAGACCCAAATCTTGACGTACATGGACATTACATTACTTTTTCAGAATACTTAATACATAACAAAAACAAACACCCAATGACCATAATAGTTTAGTGTCTTTGGAAACTCGGAATATAATCGTCTAATCATGGTGAAAGATATTCAACATCTCCCATAAAGATCCTACCTTTTTTTTCTTACCTAAAACCGTTCTTTATATCATGGGGAAAAGATAACATAAAAAGGGTGAGCTCAAATGCTCAGTAAGGGTAAACATAGAGAACATAAAACAATCCATAAACATTTGAATGCAAAAAACTTGAACATAAAATCTAAACATCAAAATCTTGAGCAATGACATAAATCTTGGAAGTACGCAAGGCATATATCATGAAGGAACATTAGTCATGGTAAAATAACATGGGAATAAAAACATTTAATTGTGGAAAACCATTAAGCACATGATATTATTTCCATAGTAGCCAAGGCATTGTTGCCAAGACCATCATAGTGGACAAAGTCCATTACTGAATAGGGTTTACTTTCCATTCCAGCCCTAAATTACTGAACTGGATTCACTTTCCATTCCATCCATGTATATCTCATGAGATATAAGTCTTTACCCAATGAATTATAGGGATATATAGGTCCCAACCATCTCATAATGAAATCATTCTTTCATGTGCCACAAAATAAACATAAATCATTCATCATAACACAAAGAATAATATGGGTCTCATAAACATCATCCCATCATAGCATAACCCATATAAAACAAATGGATATAATTTCATCATAAGAAAAATCAAACCATGTTAATAATAGAGGCATTATACTTGAATCATAAACATACTAAATAATGTCATATTAGATGGAAAATAGTTTTGATAAAACACTTGAAAATAATTCTTGAGGGAAACATCTTTTCTTCTTAAAAATCATTTTTTTCACAAAATGCCATGCAATTCTAAAAGAAAATGATTTTTTTGAAAATAATAATGAAATATTGTAGAGGAAGATTCATGAAAATAAGGCATTATGAAACCATAAAAATCCGTTCATGCCGTATAAGTTAAAAAAACATTCTTCTTGTACTTTTGCCGGAAAAGTCAAAAAGTACCTCATATGGTAAACAAAAGAAAGATTCCTTCCATACCCTATGGTAAAAGTCATAAAAGGGTAAAAATGACTTTAAAAATACATGGAAGAATAGTAAATATTTTATTAAAACATTTTGATAAAACATGGACATGGATGATAAACATTACCCTAGTAAATACCTACGAATAAACAATCTCGGATAAGAATGAGATTGGAATAATTATCCCTTAACTTAGGTCCAATTTCTTCTGTACATGTCCAAAACTCCTATATAGTGGGTTTAAACATATTATTAACTTGTAACATAACCATAATAATATTTATGATATCATATACTATTCACTTATGACTTTATATTACCCGTTCTTTTGTCAATTCCATGTTAAAGCAGCGTTTTGGGTAAAATCGTTTCATTTATCGTACGTGTTTGGACTTGTTGTTCATGATATTATTACTTATATCCTGATTTACTTAATTCAAAAATATAAAACATTATTTTTATATAATATATATTCATAATATAAATATATATGATAGATTGATAAATGGAATGAAATACACCGTTCATAGAGACGGTAGGCCGTACATACGCATGAACGCTGTTTTCGTTTCCATATTGAATTGAATGTAATTAAGTCAATGAAACACATATGTAAATAAATCCAGTATCATTATTAGGTCATAAATTTCATGATTATTTATTATATATACTTTATAATCACTCTTGAATGGTTAACATGGAGAATGAATCTCATCGCGTTCGTGGAGACGGTAGTCCGTACGTACGCACGAGCGATAATATCATTCTTTTGATATTAAAATTGTATGTAATTGGATGGTATATCATATATAAAGAATCATCATAATGTTATATTTATTATTTATATCATTTATACTCATTATTATACCCATCCAAATGATGAAATGTTTGAATAACAAACTACACCACGATGTGGAGACGGTAAGTCGTACGTATGCACGTGTGGGGACTTTTTCATTCATAGGATGGATAAAATAACTAATATGGTTGTACCATTTTTATAATAAAATCACAGTATATAGAATATACTAGAGTTATTATTTTATAATGGAAACAACAAAGAAGGAGGAAGTGGAAGAAGAAAGGAACTTGAAATAGGTGGTGAGATATTTACTTCTTCTTCGGGTTCTTCCTTTTGATTTGATCAAAAGGGAACCTTAGGTTTGTTTTCTGACTAAAGGAAGGCCTCTAAAATGAAGGTAGGATAGTTTAGAGGGAATTTGGGCAGGGGTTGGCCGAGCCGAATGGCTTTGGAGGTGTGAATTAGAGAGAAGGGGGAGTTCCCTTTTATAAGAGGGGTGAGGGGAACCTTAGGAAAAACTTAAAAAATTATTTTATAATAAAGTCTTATTCGGTTTATAATGGCTCCAAATTAATTTATTTTGAAACTAAATTGGGGATGGGTCGAAATACTCTCAACCAATGGGTTTTAGATAAGTTTGGGTCACTATATTAACCTTATCTTTTAGATTTAACTATTAGTTAATTAGTTTGACATTTACCATGTCTCTTTATATTTTTATATTAAATGGTTAATAAACTTACT
Organism: Viscum album; assembly: GCA_963277665.1. Classification (NCBI taxonomy): domain Eukaryota; kingdom Viridiplantae; phylum Streptophyta; class Magnoliopsida; order Santalales; family Viscaceae; genus Viscum; species Viscum album. The sequence goes on from OY728142.1 coordinate 602,357,633, forward strand.
ATAAACTTCAAAGAGAACAAAAAGTGGTATATTAATTATATAACTATCACTATATAAGTCCTCTAGCTGAAACTTAGATTTTTAGTATTATTATATCAATTAATAATATAATATTTGTTTTAAAAACTCTTTTATGTCAATTTTGACACTATTTGGAATTTTGTTTTTGATAAATTCATAACATCATTATTACTTAAAAAATAATATAACCAACCCTAATATATTATATTAACCTATAAAATTAGTGTAATTCATAAAAAGTCTCAAATTACATTTATTTGGGTATTTATAATATCAATTATGTTAATATATCATTAATAAGGTAATTACTGCATCATTATTGTGTCATAAATAAATTAAATTATTTAATGTATAAATTTTTTAAATAAAATACGATTATGTAGAAAATATATTTATATTTATAATGAATATTTATAGTCGAATTTATATTGTGTTTAACCCTATATTAAAAGTGTTTTAGTTATTAAACTTTGATTTTAACTCTTTTAACTCTTCTTTGAATTAAATAATAATAAATGTCCTAATCTAATGCATGTAGACCTAAATGGTAATATTTTATTTCTAAGGTTGTTTTTGGTCGAGTTACACTTATCCAATATAATTAAGACATGTGTTAGGGTAATTATAATATCATTTTTACCCTTAATTACCCTATTTACTTTTAACCATGGTAAATAAAAGTTAAAAGTGACTATTCACAAAAAATTATTTTAATCTCATTGAACCACATTTTACTTACTGATATCAACTGTGTCTCTCTGATTTTTTAAATTCAACTCACAGAAGCGGTAAAATTATGTTTTATGTAAATTTTAAAATGCTCCTAGGAGGTGGGTAAAAGACAGTAAAAAGATCAATAAAATTTTTATATATCTAAAATTATTATAAAATGACTCCAATGAATTAAATTGAACTTATATAGCTATTATGTATCTATTTTGACCTAAAATAAAATAAATTAAATAAATAATTATTTATATAAAAATTCTGGTTTAAACTATAACTTAGTGTTTTTCACTATTCATCAAAAATTGAAAGTTTTCAGAAAAATACAAAAAATTCACCCTAAGATAATTTTGATATTCCAAATCCAAAAATGAAGTCCATTTTGAAAGATAAAATTTATAAAATTTCAAAAAGTGGGTATTACTATTCATAACGGCTAGTTCATAATAATATTATAATACTATATCGTTTATTGAAACTTGGTATTGCGTACAACACACGCTATTGAGGAAGGTCTCTTTTGCATGCTACACAAGCCAAGAATAGTGTTTGCGTATAATACAAGCTAATACGGTGGTGCGTATAGCGCAATCTAATTTTGGTGTAGCATACAACACAAGACATCAAAGAAATTAAAAATAATATTTCACATAAAATCTCTAGGTGTTACATTCTACCCCCTTTAAAATGAATCTCGCCCTCAAAATTCATCGGGGTTATAAATGGTTTACTACTTGAAAGTTTCTTTCATAGAAACCCACATCGTAAAAAGGAATACTAAAACTTAATTTTAAAAAGTAAAGTAAGAAACGTAACGGTTACCAAAATTAACTCATCATTGGGTTTCTACATAGGAGAACATAGCTGAAAACATGGATATGGAAGAGAAATATTACCATCAGGTTCTGATGGAGAGTGGTAGAGAACATGGCTATGAAAAAGCCAACAATCACAAAGCCATAAATTTTTGATGATCTAATATACCATCTAATTCATCGGATGTGAGGGTACTAGGACAACGTTTTTGGTTTTCAAGATCTCTTACCAAAAGTTGATAATTTTTTTCACAAGTAGAAATACTTACTTGATTTCAGTGTAATGTTATCGTTGATCATTCCATGAACAATTTCCACTTCATATATTATTGAAAGAAATGAAGTTTAATTTTTCATTCTTGAAGTGTTAATAGATCATGTGATAGAATTATGGGTCATTCCATCTGTCTTTATCACAAAAATGTTAGCACAAATTATTAAATATACATAAGTCCATCTATGGTGAGGTTAATCATATATAGTTCCAAAAATGGACTTATACTCCATCTATCATATCTCTTAATAAAATAAAACTAATTTCTACCTACAAGGGACTTCCTGTAGGCCAGTGGTAGGCAATAAGGGCCTGTCGCACTTTGGTAGTGGGTTTGATTCCCGCAATCTTGTCCGATGTGATAGGTTGTCATCCATCCTACGGGTTGTCCTTTTTATAAAACTATACTATTATAACATTTCAGAAATAATATCGAAATTTTTTAGCCTTAAACAATACTATCTGATGTCTAACTTAATCCATTCCAATCTTTAGGCTTATCCAAAATACTTGTGTCCAAACTCACATTATAAGGAAAAAGATTAATAGAGAGGTCATCTACCAAGCATGTAAATACCATCATTTATCCCCCATATATCATAAGATATATCTTGTTGGTCACATTCCAAACATGTGAATACATTAATCATGTATTATCTTGAAACATAAATTACCAAATAACCATAGTGATAGCATGCATCCTATCAAAATTAACTCTTTCCACACACCAAATATACCAAAATTTCTATATACTCAAACTATGACATCACATTGTCCTTATATCAGTCATGAGATCATTAATACTATCAATCATATTATTTTATCCTTATCCCTTCATTATGCGCATATCAGTTGCTTTCTAAAAATATTTCAATCACTTATCATGGTTACCAGTACTATTCTTCATATACTCTCAAATACTCAAGAAAAAACAATAGTGTAACAATCCTTAGATTTTTTATTATTCCATAGTACCATACATTATTCTTGATAAACATGAAATCATTCCACTATCTTCTTAAAACATTGACCGAGCTTCATTATTTCATTCCTCAACACTTCTTTCATATCATATATCATCTATAGTCTCTTCATCATCATCAACATAAATACTACCCATATGACCATGCTGACTCTCATCATGATATTTTCCCTTAGGGCATTGGTTTTCATAATTCCCGTACATTCTACATTTAAAACATTTAACCGTTGTTGTTGTCTTATCAATACCATTATCATTTTCTATTATGTTAATTGAACCTTTTCCTTTAAAATTACTAGCTTTGTGTACTTTTCCACACCCAAAGAAGTTTCCAGTTCCTTGGAAACATTCTCCTTAATGCCTCTTCCCACATGATTTACATGAGGGAAATTGAACTTTCTTTCCTATATGATCATCATGAAACTCCATATTTCTCTTATTAGATAAGTCAGGAAACTTAGCAAAGTTTAGATTATTGATCATGTTATGAGATTTCTGATTAGTCATAATAACAATGTTTCACCTTCCAAATCCCATTTCATTTGGTTTCACATGAAGAATTTCATTACATTGTCCATCATATACTCCATTATCATGAATCTTCATGTTTCTATCCATTTTCTAAAACCCAAAAATAATTGTGTGAGAGGCAAAAATCATACTAGGAAAACAACATAATAAAGGGGAGTAATTTAAATCTCTAACATCTTGGGTTTAATCCTAGGTTATTCATGATCGTTATCATAATTCTATGACTGTAACCTATACTTATACTTAACCTTAGGTACATCCTTAGACATACCTTAGAAATATCTCTAGGGATCTCACTAAAGTTTTCGCATCCTAGTTTCCAAAGGTTAACTAAACCTTTCCTCTGATACCAACTGTAGAGACCCAAATCTTGACGTACATGGACATTACATTACTTTTGCAGAATACTTAATACATAACAAAAACAAACACCCAAGGACCATAATAGTTTAGTGTCTTTGGAAACTCGGAATATAATCTTCTAATCATGGTGAAAGATCTTCAACATATCCCATAAAGATCCTACCCTTTTGTTTTCTTACCTAAAACCTTTCTTTATATCTTGGGGAAAAGAAAACATAAAAAGGGTGAGCTCAAATGCTCAGTAAGGGTAAACATAGAGAACATAAAACAATCTATAAACATTTGAATGAAAAAACTGAACATAAAATCTAAACATTAAAATCTTGATCAATGACATAAATCTTGGAAATTCATAAGGCATATATCATAAAGGAACATTATTAATGGTAAAATAACATGGGAATAAAAAATTTAATTGTCATAAACCATTAAGCACAAGATATTATTTCCATAGTAGCCAAGGCATTGATTCCAAGACCATCATAGTGAACAAATTCCATTACTGAACTGTGTTTACTTGTCATTCCAGCCCTGTATTACTGAACCAGATTCACTTTCCATTCCAGCCATGTCTATCTCATGAGATATACATCTTTACCCAATGCATTGGAGGGAGATATAGGTCCCACCCATCTCATAATGAAATCATTCTTTCGTGTTCCACAAAATAAACATAAATCATTCATCATAACCTAAAGAATAATACGTGTTTCTTAAACATCATCCCATCATAACATAATCCATATAAAACAAATGGATATCATTTCATCATAAGAAAAATAAACCCATGTAAATAATAGAGACATTATACTTGAAACATAAACATACTAAATAAAGTCATATTTGATGGGAAATAGTTTTGATAAAACACTTGAAAATAATTCTTGAGGGAAACATCTTTTCTTCTTAAAATCATTTTTTTTCACAAAATGCCATGATATTTTAAAAGATTTTTTTTTGTTTAAAATAATCATAAAATCTTGTAGAGGGAGATTCATGAAAATATGGCATTATGAAACCATAAAAATCCGTTCATACCGTATAAGTTAAAAAAACATTCTTCTCGTAATTTTGCCGGAAAAGTCCAAAAGTACCTTGTATGGTAAACAAAAGAAAGATTCATTCCATACATTGTGGTAAAATTCATAAAATGGTAAAAATGAATTTAAACATACATGGAAGAATAGTAAAAATTTTATGAAAACATTTTTAGAAAACATTTACATGGATGATAAATATAACCCTAGTAAATACCTATGAATAAACAATCTCGGATAAGAACGAGATTGGAATAATTATCCCTTACCTTAGGTCCAATTTATTCTTTACGTGTCCAAAACTCCTGTATAGTGTGTTTAACCATGTTATTAACTTGTAACATAAACATAATAATATTTATGATATCATATATGATTCACTTATGACTTTATATTACCCGTTCTTTTGTCAATTCCATGTTAAAACGGCTTTTGGGTAAAAGTGTTTCATTTATCATACGTGTTTGGACTTGTTGTTCTTGATATTATTACTTATATACTGATTTAATTAATTCCATAATTTAAAACATGATTTATATATAATATATATTCAGCATATAAATATATATGATAGATCGATAAATGGAATGAAATACACCGTTCATGGAGACGGTATGCCGTGCGCACGCTTGAACACTATTTTCATTTCCCTATTGAATTGAATGGAATTAAGTAAATGAAACACATATTTAAATAAATACAGTATCATTATTATGTCATATCTTTCATGATTATTTATTATATAAACTTTATAATCACTCTTGAATGGTTAACATGGAGAATGAATCTCATCGCGTTCATGGAGACGGTAGTCCGTACGTACGCACGAGCGACAATATCATTCTTTTGATATTAAAATGATATTTAATTGGATGGTATATCATATATAAAGAATCATCATAATTTTATATTTTATATTTATATCATTTATACTCATTATTATACCCATCCAAATGATGAAATGTTTGAATAAAAAAATACACCACGACGTGGAGACGGTAAGCCGTACGTGTGCACGTGTGGTGACTTTTTCATTCATAGGATGGATAAAATAACTAATATGGCTGTACCATTTTTTATAATAATATGTAAATATATATAATATAATATTTGTTTTAAAAACTCTTTTATGTCAATTTTGACACTATTTGGTATTTTGTTTTTTCTAAATTCATAACAGCATTATTACTTCAAAACCATTTTATATAACAAACCCTAATATATTATATTAACCTAGAAAATTAGTTTAATTCATAAAAGGTCTAAAATTACATTTATTTAGGCATTTATAATATCAATTATGTTAATATTTCATTAATAAGGTAATTACTGCATCATCATTGTGTCATAAATAAATTAAATTATTTAATGTCTAAAAATTATAAATAAAATACCATTATGTAGATTTTTTTTATTTTTCTAATGAATATTTATAGTCAAATTTATATTGTGTTTAACTCTATATTAAAAGTGTATTAGTTATTAAACATTGATTTTATCTCTTTTAACTCTTATTTGAATTAAATAATAATAAATGTCCTAATCTAATCCAAGTGGACCTAAATGGTAATATTTTATTCCTAAGGTTATATTTGGTAGAATTACACTTATCCAATAGAATTATGACATGTGTTATGGTAATAAAAATATCATTTTTACCCTTAATTACCCTATTTACTTTTAACCGTGGTAAATAAAAGTTAAAAGTTACTATTCACCAAAAATTATTTTCATCTCATTGAACCAAATTTTACTTAATGATATCAACCCTGTCTCTAAGATTTTTGAAATTCAACTCATAGAAGCGGTAAAATTATGTTTTATATAAATTTGTAAGTGCTCCTAGGAGATGGGTAAAAGACGGTAAAAAGTTCAATAAAATTTTTATATATCTAAAATTATTATAAAAAGACTCTAATGAATTACACTAAAATTATATAGGTATTATGTATCTATTTTTACCTAAAATAAATTTAAATAAAATAACTAATTATTTAAATAAAAATTCGATTTTAAACTATAACTCAGCGTTTTTCACTATTCATCAAAAATTGAAAGTTTTCAGAAAAATATCAAAAATTCACCCTAAGCTAATTTCGATATTTTGAATAAAAAATGAAGTCCATTTAGAAAGATAAAATTTATAAAATTTCAAAAAGTGGGTATTACTATTCATAACAGCTAGTTCATAATAATATTATAATAATATCTCATTTAGTGAAACTCGGTATTGCATACAACACACGCTATTGAGGCAGACCGCTCTTGCATGCAACACAAACCGAGAATAGTGTTTGCGTATAATACAAGCTAATACGATGTTGCATATAGCGCAAGTTAATTTTTGTGTAGCGTACAACATAAGACATCAAAGAAATTAAAAATAATATTTCATATAAAATCTCGGGGTGTTACATGTAAAGCCCAATTATCTGAGCTTATGATGGAGATTGATTCACTGGTATTTACCCTCGACCAATATAAAGATGAAATTAAATAACTAAAATGTTAAAGAAACTATTTATGGTAGAATTTCAAGCTTATCAAGATCATGAACCAAACCATGTTCACTGAACAACCCCAAGAAAGTACCACCACCACACACCTAACCCTAAGGGCATACATTAGTGTAATAAAGGGTTATATATCTAGACCCTAGTAGTATGAATTTTTATGAATTTTTTGTAATAAAATAATGATTATGTTTATCCCTTTTAATTATTACTTTATATATACAATTATATATGAGTTTATGAAAATTATATTTTTATACGAAGAAACAAAAAATTGCATTTTCTGGAAAATATATGGTTTTTAACACACTTTTTGATAAATTAAATAATTTCTAAATAAATATTACTTTGGTATAATATTATAAATAAATAATTTTTATTTATATGAAAATGATCACATAATTTAATACAGGCTAATGTAATCTTTATAAGGTTTAGAAAATTGTTATTGTCATAAAAAAGTATTTTCTAGTAAATAAGTATATTTATTTAAAAGTTAAATACTCATATTTAGAGAATTATTATGATATTTTTTTAAAATTTTTGAATCAAAATTATTTAGTGGTGATTTTTTAATAATTTTCTAAGATAGTTGGATTTTTGGCTAAAAATTAAATATGGAATAAATATATGGTGCATATTGTGACAACATAATAGACCAAAAGTGATATAATAAATTATATAAAAAGAATTAATGACCAAATATATATTTATCATTTAAAATAATTTTTTTTGATGACATTTGATTAATTTTATAATCCTTTAACGAATCCTCTAAAACCTATATTATATTTTTACATTTTGAAATCAATTATTTATGAACATGACTCACTTCCACATCACCAATGATATTATTTTAATATGTTTGATTACTGGACTTATAAAATATTTAAAACCAGTTCAATTTGGTAGAAACCATAGGAAAAAATCATGGTATGTTTTTTGGTTTTGAATATTTTATCATATAAATTCCAAAACCCATGTTTATAAATTAATAAAGAATTCCCCTCTATTATGCAATAAATACACACCCAACTTCCCAGTTTTCTTCAATAAATACCCATTTATCATGATGTTACTCTATATATGTAACACCCTAATAGTTTATGAGAAGTATATGTTTTTATGTCTTATGTTATACGCAACATCAAATTAATCTTTAACTACACACAACACTAGCTTGGCTTGCTTTACATGCAATTGCGACATTCCATGATAGCGAGTGTTGTACGCAATACCGAGTTTCACTAAACAACGATATGGAATTAAAATATTATATAAACTAGCCGTTATGAATAGTAATACCCACTTTTTGAAATTTTATAAATTTTATCTTTCAAAATGGAATTCATTTTTGGATTCGGAATATCGAATTTAGCATAGGGTGAAATTTTGGTATTTTTCTGAAAACTTTCAATTTTTGATGAATAGTGAAAACACTGAGTTATTGGTTAAAACCGACTTTTTATTTAAATAATGATTTATTGTTTTTAAATTTATTTTAGGTCAAAATAGATACATAATAATTATATAAGTTCAATGTAATTCAATGGATTCATTTTATAATAATTTTAGATATATAAAAATTTTATTGAACTTTTCACCGTCTTTTACCCACCTCCTCGGATCATTTTAAATTGTACATAAAACATAATTTTACCGCTTCTGTGAGTTGAATTTTGAAAATACGAGTGACACGGTTAATATCAAGGAGTAAAATGTGGTTCAATAAGATAAAAATAATTTTTGGTGAGTAGTAACTTTTTACTTTTATTTACCACGGTTAAAAGTAAATAGGGTAATTAAGAGTAAATATGATATTATTATTACCCTAACACATGTCCTAATTCTATTGGATAAGTTTAATTCTACCAAAAAAACATTATAAATAAAATATGACCATTTAGGTCCACATGGATTAGATTAGTACATTTATTATTATTTAATTCAAAGAAGAGTTAAAAGAGTTAAAATCAATGTTTAATAACTAAAACACTTTTAATATAGATTTTAACACAATATAAATTAGACTATTAATATTCATTAGAAATATAAATATATTTCCTACATAATGGTATTTTATTTATAATTTTTAGACGTTATATAATTTAATTTATTTATGACACAATGATCATGCAATAACTACCTTATTAATGATATATTAACATAATTGATATTATAAATACCCAAATAAATGTAATTTGAGACTTTTTATGAATTAAACTAATTTTCTAGGTTAATATGACATTTCAGTATTGATTTAATTAACCTTTTTCGAACTAATAATGCTGTTATGATTTTCACAAAAATCAATTACCAAATAGTTTCAAAATTGACATAAAATAGTGTTTAAAACAAATATTATATTATTAATTGTTATTCTATTCCTAAAAATATAAAGTTTGGCCAAATGACTTAGATAAGGTTATATATATTAATAATGAACCACTTGGGGTTCTTTTGTCTTGTTATAGTTAGTTTATTAACCATATAGTGTAAGAAAACAAGAAGACATGGTAAAAGTTAATTATTTAACTAAGAGTTAAATCTAAATGATAAGGTTAAAATAGTAACTTAAACTTGTGTAAAACCTATTGGTTGAGATTATCTAGACCCATACCAACTTTATATTCGAAATAAATCAATTTGGATCTTTTATAAACCGAATATGAATTTATTATAAAATAATATTTTAAGTTTTTCCTAAGGTGCCCCTCTCCTCCCTTATAAAAGGGCACCTCCTCCCTCTCCTCTTTACACAACTTTGAGCATTTAATATCATCAAAACCCTGCCAATTTCCATTCTAAACTTCCCTAGAAACATACTAGAGGTTCTAGTATTCTTCAAAGACCAATTTTAGTATCCTAAGAGGAGGTTTCAAAGAGGCGTGTCAAAGAAGAGGTAATATCCTTTACCGATTCTTTCAAATTCATTTCTTCCTCTACTTCCTCTTATTTTGTTGTTTAATAATATAGTAATAACATAAATATCACTCATATACTTATATGTTATTATAAATATTAAAAAACCATATTTCACCTTCGATCCGTCCTACGGAAAACGAAATCACCGCGCGTACGTACGTACGAAATACCGTCTCCACGCCGTGGTGTAATATGTTTTCCACCACCACCTTACTTGGATGGGTATAATGGTGTAAAGAATAACTATATATGATTATTTTACAGTTATATTGATTATGAAATAGTATACATACACTTCAATACAATTCCACGATCATGGGAACGATATCATCGCCCATGCGTACGTACGACCTACCGTCTCCACAATGTGATGCAACTCGTTCTACATGATCTTCATTGAATAATGATTATATAAATGAATTGAATGAATTAATATGATATATATTACACTAATACCATTTTTTAAATGAGTTATCTATAACCTAAAAAGAAGAATAAGAATTTATTAGACAAAACATGCCTAAGAACATAAAACAATGAACACCCGAATAACAAGTTGCAAGGAAATATTACTAATAAAAATATAAGAATATGACCATATATGATATCATAACAATGAATATGATTCTGTAATAATTCAATTAAATTATTTAAATCATTATACAGGAGGTTCGAATACATACAAAGCATATCAGACCTAAGGTAAGGGAAAAATATAACAATCTCATTTTTATCCGAGATTGTTTATACTTCAAAATTTACTGGGGCATATTTATCATCCACATCCATGTTTACTCTATATTTAATATTATTTATATCCTCCTAAAAATGTTTAAATCCTATTTTACCTATTGGTAAATTTTTAGTAAAAGATATGAAAGGAATCTTTTGTCGTTTTCAGTATGAGATACTTTTTGACTTTTTCAGCCAAAGTATGAGAAGAATGTTTTTTTTAACTTATACGACATGAATGAATTTTTATGATTTCATAGAACATTATTTCCATGAAGATTACTTTAAAAAATTTCAAGTTTATTTTTAATTAACTTCTTTTAGTTTAAAATGTTATGACATGTTAAGAAAGGAAAAATGTTTTTGAAGTAGAAAGGATATTTTCCTCAAGAATGGAGTTCAAGTGTTTTATCAAAATTATTTTCCATGTAAGATAATTTAGTGTTCTGTTTCTATCCCTATATTTACATTTATTTGATTATGTTATGCTGGAATTATTTTTATGAAGTCCTTTTATCTTATATGGTTAATGTTATGATGTTTAAGAATTCCATTTTTATTACATGGGTTATGCTATGATTTATGATTTTGTGGAACACATACGAATGGTTTAATTATGTTATGGGTGGGACCTATATCTCCCTACAATGCATTGGGTAAATATTTATATCTCATGAGATAAACATGGCTGGAACGACAAGTTAATCCGGTTCAGTGATACGGGACTGGAACGAGGAGTGAACTCGGTTCAGTAATGGACTTTGTCTGCTATGATGGTCTTGGCAGTGAGCATTGACTAATATGAAATGATTTTCTATGATTATATGTGTATGCCACAAAGTTTCATGTTTTATGTTATGATTATTGGGATTACATTTCACTACTATGATTTATCTCATGTTATGATATTATGATCTCTTTTGCAGGTTAAGATTTTTAAAAATTGTTATATTCTTATGAATATGATATGATTGATATTTCTTTTGTGTACCCTTACTGAGCATTTGATATCACCCATTTGTATGTTTTCTTTTCCCTAGGTTAGTAATAATGGTATTAAGTAGGATATGCCAAAAGGGACTCTAGATATGATGAAACAAACAAGTGACAATGTAGATGATTTATGAACCAGTTGTTTATGTTTCCCAGTTTCTAAAGACACTATACATATATGGTCCTATCATGGTTTTGTTATATGTTGTAATAAGTATGCTTCAATTCTAAAGTAATAACCATGTATGTAAAGTATGGGTCGTTATAGTTGGTATCAGAGGAAAGGTATAGTCATCCTTTGGAAACTAGGATGTGAAAACCATAGTAAGAACCCTAAGGATATGTCTAAGCATAGAACATAATATTAGTGTTTTAGAAATGGCCATGAATAACCTATGATAAGACCTAAAGTGTGAAATTGTATTACTAATTATGTGGTTTTCCTATTGTAATTAGTGTTTATCACACTATGCTTGTTGGTTTTAGTCAATGGATGGAACCCGAAGGAACTGTGTTAATACTGAATGCGACGGACAATGCAATGATTGTCCCCCTGTGCAACCAAATGTTATGGGGGCTGGAATGAAAAATCCTGTAGACATGCTCACACAACTTTCTCAAGCTATGAATCATGCAGGACTTCCAAATGAGCAAAGGAAGGAGCAACATTCTGTTGAATCCTTCACGAGGCAGCGTCCACCTTCATTCAGCGGGTCTTCTGATCCATTAGTGGCTGAACAATGGATCAGTACCATTGAAAAGATATTTTCAGTCCTTCAATGTTCTGAGCATGATAAAGTCATCTTAGTAGTATATCGTTTGGAAGGTGAAGCTGATCAATGGTGGAATCTTATCAAGAATATGAGGCAAAGAGATGAAATTGAGTCCATGGAATGGGACGAGTTCCAGAACTTATTCTTCAATAAGTACTTCCCTCGTATTCTTCAAACAAAGATGGAGAAAGAGTTTCTTGAACTAAAGAAAAAGGATAATGAATCTATTGGTACCTATGAAGCAAATTTTACAAGACTTTCAAGGTACGCTTCCAGAATTATTATCCAACCTGAGAGTAAAATCGATCGATTCTTTAGTGGCTTAAAACCAAGTCTTCAAAGGGCGTTAGCCATAAGGGACTTCAATAGCTATGAGGAAATTGTTCTATGTGCTCTCAAGGTTGACATGGAGATTAGCATAACCCATCAGTCATATGGGTTTGATAAGAAGAGGAAAATGTAATTCAAAGGAAAATCTAAATACCATACTGAAAAGAAGACGAGTTTTTCTTTATGCTCAAATTTTGGAAATAAACATAGAGGGAATTTTCTTAAAGGGACAAGAAAATTTTTTAAGTGTGGAAAAGAAGGTCATCGGGAAATTGAATGTCGAAATAATGGGAAGAAGATGTCTAATGATGCGAACAAAGAAAGGGATACACAGAATGCACCTCCAACACTTCAATGTTTCAAGTGCAAGGAGATGGGGAATTATGCCAATCAATGCACAAATCCAAGGGTTGTTGATTATGATTGATGTCAACAAACTCTTAAGGACAAAGGCAAAGGAATTTCACATGCAATTACCATCGGTGATGTGGAGTACGATAACGAAATGGTGAAAGGTACACTTACCATCCACTCTAATGTAGAAAATGTTTTATTTGATTCTAGATCCACCCAATCTTTTATTTTTGAAGAATTTTCTAAGGGTATCTCCATATTACCTCAACAATTAGATGTTGATTTAGCTGTGAAAACTCCTAATGGCACAACATTCGCATCAAAAGTTTACAATTCTTCTCCGATTGAAGTTTGTGGGAAAGTGATTCCTGTAAATCTTGTGATCCTTCCTATAGTGGAATTTGATGTGATTCTTGGCATGGATTGGATTTCTTTATATGGATCTCATATCAATTTCCGAAGAAGGGAAGTCACATTTCATATTCCAGATCAATCTATGATCATCTATCGATGCTAGGATGAACATGACCTTCCAGTGGAAATTTTTCCATCTTATGGGTATTGATTCCACTAAATGAAGGTTATTTATCTCAAATGGTTGGTGAGAAACTCACGATTAAGAATACACCCATTGTACGGGAGTTTGATGATGTATTTCCAGAGGAATTTCCAGGTCTTCCACCAAATCGTGAAGTTGAGTTTTCAATAGAACTCATACCAAGTGCTATGCCTATTTCAAAGACACCTTATAGAATGTCCCCAATTGAGTTGTGGGAATTGAAGAAGAAAATCCAAGAGAATCTTGATAAAGGATTCATACACCCTAGTGTGTCACCTTGGGGAGCACCTGTTCTGTTTGTTAAGAAGAAAGATGGATCAATGAGATTCTACATTGATTATCAAGATCTTAACAAGATAACTATCAAGAAAAAATATCCTCTCCCACGCATTGATGACTTATTTGACCAACTAGGTGGAGCTTCATACTTTTCAAAGATTGATCTTTGTTCAGGGTATCATCAATTAAGGGTCAAAAGGGAGGATATACCAAAGACAGCTTTCCGTATAAGGTATGGACACTACGAATTTATAGTGATTCCATTTGGTCTTACTAATGCCACTGCTATCTTCATGGATATGATGAATAGAGTATTTAGAGACTATCTTGATCAGTTTGTGGTAGTCTTTATAGATGATATTGTTGTCTATTCAAATAGCAAGGAAGAACATGAAGATCACTTGAGAATTTTATTAAAGACCCTGAGAAAGGAGAAGCTTTATGCCAAATTTACCAAGTGTGAATTTTGGCTTCAAAAAAGTTTCATTTTTGGGTCACATAATCTCAAAAGAGGGGATATCTGTGGATCCAGAAAAAGCATAGGTTATCGAAAGATGGTTGAGACCAACAAAAGTAACTGAGATCCGAAGTTTTCTTGGTTTGGCTGGATATTATCGACGTTTTGTGAAATATTTTTCAAGGTTATCTAATCCACTCACCAGATTGACTCGAAAAGAAGCTAAGTTCGTTTGGATGGAGGAGTGTGAAGAGAATTTAAAAGAGTTAAAATGAAGGTTATCCAATGCACCTGTGCTCACACTGCCGTGTAGTGGAGAAAGGTTTGTGGTCTACAGTGATGCATCCAAGAAGGGACTGGGGTGTGTTCTCATGAAAAATGATATGGTGATAGCTTATGCCTCACGATAGTTGTGAATCCATGAGCAAAATTACCCAACTCATGATTTGGAGTTAGCCTCAGTAATCTTTGCACTAACAATATGGAGGCATTATCTTTATGGTGAAAGGTGTGATATTTATACTGATCATAAAAGTTTAAAGTATATTTTCACACAAAAAAAGCTGAATATGCGCCAAAGAAGATGGTTGGAGTTGATTAAGGACTACGACTACTCAATTCATTATCACCCTGGGAAAGAAAACAAGGTGGAAGATGCATTAATTCGACAAGACCATGCTATCTTATCCATGATGAGGATCTCAAAAGATCCAATATTTATGGATTTACAAAGGATGGCTCTTGAAATTATAATGGAAGGGGAAAAATATTATCTTTTTCAAATGAAAGTTCAACCATCTATGCATGTGAAGATTAAAGAGGTGTAGAAATAAGATGTAGAGTTACAAAAGAAGGTGAGGAATGTTCCTGAATTCAACCTTGATTGTGATGGGATAATAAGGTTTAGGAATTGGGTTTGTGTTCCTCCCATCCTAGAATTAAAGAAGGAGTTGCTGGATGAGGCTCATAGTTCTTCATTCTCTATTAATCCAGGAAGCACGAAGATGTATAGGGACTTGAAAGAGTACTTCTGGTGGGATGGAATGAAAAGAGATGTTGCTAAATATGTATCTCGATGCTTGGTTTGTCAGCAAGTTAAATCTGAGAGACAGAAGTATAAGGGGATGTTACAACCATTACACATACTAGAATGGAAATGGGAAAACATCACCATGGACTTTGTCATTGGACTTCCTAAAACATCCAAAGGCAATAATGCTATCTGGGTTATAGTTTATCATCTTACAAAGTTGGCACACTTCATTTATATTAGATAATATTTCCCTCTGGATCAGCTTGCTATTATATATGTGAAGGAAGTGGTAAGATTGCATGGAGTACCAAATTCCATTATATCTGATCGGGATTCGAGGTTTACCTCAAAGTTTTGGTGAAGTGTTCAGCATACTCTAGATACAGAGTTGAGTTTCAGCACTGCTTATCATCCTCAGACAGATGGTCAGTCTGAGAGGACAATTCAAACTCTAGAAGACATGTTGATTTCTTGCTCTATGAATTTCAAAGGTGGTTGGGATCAACACCTACCTTTGGTGGAATTTTCTTATAATAATAGCTTTCACTCCAGTATTCAGATGGCTCCTTATGAATCTATCTATGGAAAGAAATTCCAAACTCCAACTTGCTGGGATGAAGTTGGGGAAAGAAAGCTATTAGGACATGATCTTGTTGATGAGATGGAAGAAAATGTCTGATCTATTCAACAACACATAAGATCAGCTCAGAGTCGACAAAAAGGTTTTGCCGATAACCGAAGAAAAGACCTAGAGTTTGAAGTGGGTGATAAAGTGTTCTTAAGAATATCTTCTTGGAAGAGAGTAATGAGATTTGGAAAGAAGGGAAAGCTGAACCATAGGTATATCGGTCCTTTCGAAATAATAGATCGTGTTGGAAAGGTAGCTTACCGATTGGCACTTCCACCGAATCTCTCTCAAGTTCATGATTTGTTCTATGTATCTCTCCTGAGAAAGCACATACCCATTCCTTCATATGTACTAAGCTCAGAAGTTGTACCGCTGGAGCAAGATCTTTCTTATGAAGAACAACCGATATAGATTCTGGATCGTAGCAAAAAATTTATACGGAGCAAGACCACTCGCTTTGTGAAAGTTTTATGGAGGAACCACCAATTAGAAGAAGCTACATGGAAGCTTGAGGATATGATGAGGGAGAGGTATCCTCATCTGTTTGTTACGAAGTGACGAATTTCACGGGCGAAATTCATTTTAAGTGGGGTAGAATGTAACACCCTGATAGTTTATGAGATGTATATGTTTTTTATGTCTTATTTTATAAGCAACATCAAAGGAATCTTTTACTACACACAACACTATCATGTCTTGCTTTACACGCAATCCCGACCTTCGACGATAGAGTGTGTTGTACGCAATACCGAGTTTCACTAAACAACGATATGTAATTAAAATATTATATAAACTAGCCGTTATGAATAGTAATACCCAATTTTTGAAATTTTATAAATTTTATCTTTCAAAATGGACTTTATTTTTGGATTCGTAATATCTAATTTAGCATAGGGTGAAATTTTGGTATTTTTCTGAAAACATTCAATTTTTGATGAATAGTGAAAACACTGAGTTACTGGTTAAAACCAACTTTTTATTTAAATAATTATTTATTTTATTTAAATTTATTTTAGGTCAAAATAGATACACAATACTTATATAAGTTCAATGTAAATCATTAGAGTCATTTTATAATAATTTTAGATATATAAAAATTTTATTGAACTTTTCACCATCTTTTACCCACCTCCTAGGAGCACTTGCAATTGTACATAAAACTTAATTTTTCCACTTCTGTGAGTTTAATTTCAAAAATATGAGAGACACAGTTAATATCAAGGAGTAAAATGTGGTTCAATAAGATAAAAACAATTTTTGGTGAATAGTAACTTTTTACTTTTATTTACCATGGTTAAAAGTAAATAGGGAAATTAAGGGTAAAAATGATATTATTATTACCCGAACACATGTCCTAATTATATTGGATAAGTGTAATTCGACCAAAAACAACCTTATTAATAAAATATTACCCTTTAGGTCCACTTGGATTAGATTAGGACAATTATTATTATTTTATTTAAAGAAGAGTTAAAAGAGTTAAAATAAAAGTTTAATAAGTAAAACATTTTTAATATAGGGTTATACATAGGATAAATTAGACTATAAATATTCATTAGAAAGATAAAAATATTTCCTAAATAATGGTATTTTAGTTATAATTTTTAGACATTAAATAATTTAATTTATTTATGACACAATGATGATGTAGTAATTACCTTATTAATGAAATATTAACATAATTAATGTTATAAATACCCAAATAAATGTAATTTGATTCTTTTTATGAATTAAACTAATTTTATAGGTTAATATTACATGTTAGAATGGATTTAATTAAATTTTTTAGAACTAATGATGCTTTTATGAGTTTCACAAAAATCAATTACCAAATAGTTTCAAAATTGACATAAAATAGTCTTTAAAACAAATATTATATTATTAATTGTTATTATATTCCTAAAAATATAAGGTTCAGAAAAATGACTTATATAAGGTTATATATGTTAATAATGAACCACTTTGGGTTCTTTTTCCTTGTTATATTAAGTTTATTAACCATATAGGGTAAGAAAACCAGAAGACATGGTTAAAGTTAAATTATTAAACTTAGAGTTAAATCTAAAGGATAAGGTTAAAATAGTAACCTAAACTTGTTTAAAACCTATTGGTTTAGAGGATTTCGATCCATCCCCACATTATCTTCTAAATAAATCAATTTGGAGCTATTATAAACCGAATATGACTTTATTATAAAATAATATTTTATGTTTTTCCTAAGGTGCCCCTCTCATCCCTTATAAAAGGGCACCTCCTCCATCTCCTCTTTACACAACATTGAACATTCAATCTCGGACAAAAACTGACCATTTCCCTTATAAACTTCCCTAGAAACATGCTAGATATCATGGTATTCTTCAAAGACCAATTTTATTATCATAAGAGGAGGTTTCAAAGAGGCGTGTCGAAGAAGAGGTAATATCCTTTACCGATTATTTCAAATTCATTTATTTTCTACTTCCTCTTCTTTTGTTGTTTCATAATAAAGTAATAACATATATATCAATAATATACTGATATGTTATTATAAATATGAAACAACCATATTTAACCTTCGATCCATCCTACAGAAAACGAAATCACCATGCGTGCGTACATACGGAATACCGTCTCCACACTGTGGTGTAATCTGTTTTCTACCACCACCTTACTTGGATGGGTATAATGGTGTAAATAATAACTATATATGATTATTTTAAAGTGATATTGATTATGAAATAGTATACATACACTTAAATACAATTTCATGATCATGGGAACGATATCATCGCCCGTGCGTACGTACGGCCTACCGTCTCCACGAGGTGATGCGACTCGTTCTACATAATCTTTATTGAATAATGATTATATAAATGAATTGAGTGAATAAATATGATATATATTACACTAATAATATAACAACCTGATATTTTATGATAAGTATTCTTTTTAATTTATTTGATGTCATGTGTTTTATGCTGCAACAAGATTATCTTGTGCTATACGCAACACCGTATTAGCTTGCAGTATACACAACACTATTCTTATATTGTGTTACACACAATTTCAAGTTCGTTTGATAATAGTCATTCTATGGAATATTGAGTGTATATATATATATTTAATGTATAAATGAAAAATGGTTGGATTCTATTATAACGAAACAACAAAGGAGTCTTTCACAACACGCAACCCTGACTTGGCTTGCATTACACGCAATCACGACCTTCCTCGATAGTGTGTGTTGTACGCAATACCGGGTTTTACTAAACTATGATATATTATTATAATATTATTATGAACTAGCCGTTATGAATAGTATTAACTAAAATTTTAATTTCATAACATTATTATTCATCTTACACATTTTCTAGAACATGGTATAAGAACAAAATAAAATTTTCGGGTAAAATAAGTATTTTTCAAAAAATGCAGTTTTGTCGCCTTTTGATGGAACACCCACTTTAAATCTAGTTTTTGACATGTTAATAAGTTCAATTTTACAAAATAAAATTATTCTTTGGAATCAGGATATAAAATTTTACCTTGTATACATTTTTCATATTATTCTGATAGCTTTCATATTTTAATGAATAGTAAAAAACACGCTATATTTTAATTAAAAACAAATTTTTTCATCGTAATAACTTATGTGGTTAAATTATAATATTGAATGGTTTTAAAGTATAAATAGAGTATATTTTTACTATTTAATATAATGTATGTCATTAGCATTGATTTTACATTGCATTCATAGGTTAAATAAATTCAATCTTTTTCAATGTTTTAAACAAAAACCCATTTTCTTTCGACAACGAGATTAATTTTAATTTAATTTCTGTAACTTCTATGTATTGAATTTGGAAAAATGGATTCCATATTTTGAATCATTGGGTCCAAATTATATTAATATACTACTTTTTATTTTTGGGCTTTATGAATAGTAACAACGGTAAATTTTATTTACCATAGTAAAAGGTAAATTGGGTAATTAAGGGTAAATATAATATTATAAAATTATCTTAATATGTGTCTTAATACAATTGGATGATTATATTTTGTACTAAGTCATATTTGGGTCGAAATGGAATCCATTAGAACCCACTTGGAGGTGATTAAGACGTTTAGTTTATTTTATTTAAAGGAAAGTGAAATATGTCTCACTCAACTTTAATAATTAAAGTATTTTTAATATAAGTTTATACAGAATATAAATTTAGTTATAAATACTCATTTGAAATATAAAATGTTTTTATTTATCATGGTAATTTATTTGTAATTTTTAAGAGTTATTTAATTACCTTATTATCTTATACATTAATGATGCAGAAATTATTTATTTAGTAAAAAATCAATAATATAGTTTTTATTGAAATAGTAATACATATCAAAAGGCCCAAAAATCTGCACAAAACTTATTATTAGTG
Organism: Viscum album; assembly: GCA_963277665.1. NCBI lineage: Eukaryota > Viridiplantae > Streptophyta > Magnoliopsida > Santalales > Viscaceae > Viscum > Viscum album. Next base: position 602,378,364 of record OY728142.1, read on the forward strand.
TATATATAAACCCTAATCATCCACTGGCCGAATTGTTGACCATTTGGAACCTTATTATGGCGATTATGATGCTTATAATATTTTATTTTAAATGATTCCAAAGTTTTCACCTTCATAATTTAATAAAGATAACAATTTACATCTTGTTATTTTAAGATGATAAATTCGAGTAAAATTATTATTATAAAATATTTTATATTTATCTTCATCAAAGGATTTTATTTTTAATTTTTATGGAACAAATAAGTATATTAAATAATTATACAAAAATGTTGTACTAATTATTTTATTAAGAGATATACCAAATAAATGGTTTTAAAAATATTAAAATAAATATTATATGAACTATTTAATGTTCTCCATGAATTTTATAGACAAATTTGACATGTTAGGAATCTATTAAATATTTTAGTTCTAATATATCCTCTATGTAGATTTTATTTAAATTCAAATAAATGAATAGTGTCAAAATTGACACTATTGTTATTTTATAAAAATAACATATTATAAAATTGTTTAAAAATCACAAAAATATTTAAAAATTAGAAATTGAAATTTATATAGTCTAAAATTTCATAATGTATCCAATTATGGAAAATTAACAACATATAAGTAATTATTTTTAACCATTTATAATTTATAATTTTATTACCACAAATAAACTTAAATAGATTAAATAAGGATAAATCAAAATGATAAGGTTTAAAATAAGATAAAAACATTTCTAAATGTTATTGGTTGATGAGATTACAACCCTATCTCATCTAATCTTATAATTGAGTCATTTTTGGAGGTTTTTATGTGGGTTTTGAATTTATATTAAACTAATATTTTTGAGGATTCCAAAGGTGCCCCTCTCCTCCCTTATAAAAGGGCACCTCCTCCCTCTCTTCCTCACACCATTATGAGCCTTGAATCTCTGCAAAACTCTTCCCATTTCACTTCCCCACTTCCCTAGAAACCTTATATAGGTACTGGTATTCTCAAAAGACCAACCCTAGTTCCCTAAGAAGAAGTTTAAAGGAGGTGCGTCGAAGAAGAGGTAATCTCTTCTACCGATTATTTCAAGCTTATTTCTTCTTCAACTTCTTCTTCTTTAGTTGTTTCATTATAAAGTAATAACATCAGTATCACTAATATACTGATATGTTATTATAAATATTAAATAACCCCATTTCACCTTCTATCCATCCAATGGAAAACGAAATCACCGCGTGTGCGTACGTACGGAATACCGTCTCCACGCCGTGGTGTAATCTGTTTTTCCAACACCACGTTACTCGGATGGGTATAATGGTGTAAATAATAACTATACATAGTTATTATAAAATCATAATGATTATGATATATTGTATCATCCACTCAAATTCAATTTAATAATTATGGGAACGATATCAGCGCTCGTGCGTATGTACGGCCTACTGTCTCCACGACGCGATGAGATTCATTATCAATGATTAACCATTCATGAATGATTATAAAGTATATATAATAAGTAATAATTAAATATTTGACATAATAATTCTACTGGATTTATGTGTATATATATATATGTTTGTCATCTATTTAGTTTCATTCAATTCAATAAGGAAACGAAAACAGCGTTCATGCGTACGTACGACCTACTGTCTCCATGAACGGTGTATTTCATTCCTTTTATCGATCTATAATATATATGTATATGATGAATATATATTATATATAAATCATTTTTTACATTTTAGAATTATGTAAATCAGGATATAAGTAATAATATCAAGAACGAAAAGTCGAAACACATACGATAAATGAAATGATTTTACCCAAAACGCTGCTTTAACATAGAATTTACAAAAGAACGGGTAATATTAAGTCATAAGTGAAACATATATGATATCATAACAATGAATATGATTATTTAATAAGTCAGTGACATTATTTAAATCATTATATAGGAGGTTCAGATCCATACGAAGCATATCAGACCTAAGGTAAGGGATAATTATTCCAATCTCATTCTTATCCGAGATTGTTTATTTGTAAGTATTTACTGGGGTTATGATTATTATCCATGTCCATATGTTCTCAAAATGTTTTCATAAAATGTTTAATTTTCTTCCATGTATATTTAAAGTCATTTTTACCCTTTTCTACTTTTACCACATCGTATGGAAGGAATCTTTCTTTTACGAGGTACTTTTTTGACTTTTCCGGCAAAAGTACGAGAAGAATGTTTTTTTAACATATACGGCATGAAAGGATTTTCACGGTTTTATAAAGCCTTATTTTCATGAATATTACTCAAAAATATTTCATGACTATATCCAACAAAATATCTTTCTTTTAAAATTGCATGAAGTTTTGTGAAAAGAAATTGATTTTGAAGAAGAAAGGATATTTTCCTCAAGAATTCATTTCAAGTGTTTTATCAAAACCATTTTTCCATATAATATGACATTATTTAATATGTTTATGTTTCAAGTTTAATGTATCTATGATTTAAATGTTTTCACTTTTCTTATGATGAAATTTCCATTTGTTTTATATGGATTATGAGATAATGGGATGATGTTTATGAAACCCATTTTATTCTTTGGGTTATGATGAATGTTTTGAGTTTATGTTGTGGCACAAGTAAGAATGATTTCATTATGAGATGGGTGAGACCTATATATCCCTCTAATGCATTGGGTAAAGATTTATATCTCATGAGATAGACATGGCTGGAAGGGTAAGTTAATCTGGTTCAGTGTTATAGGACTAAAATGAGGAGTGAACTCAATTCAGAAAGGGACTTTGTCCACTAAGATGGTCTTGGCAGCAATGCCTTGGCTTCTATGGAAATCATAACTTGTTCTGAATGGTTTCCACAATTAAATGTTTTATTCCCATTATATTTTATCATGTTTGATGTTCCATTATGATATATTCCTTACATACTTCCACGATTTATGTCATTGCTCAAGATTTTGATGTTTAAATTTCATGTTCAAGTTTTTGCTTTCAAATGTTTATGGATTGTTTTATGTTCTCTATGTTTTCCCTTAATGAGCATTTGAACTCACCCTTTTTATGTTTTATTTTCCCCAAGAAATAAAGAAAGGTTTTTGGTAAGGAAACAAAAAGGGGAAGATCGTTATGGGAGTTGTTGAAGATCTTTCAACATGATTAGAAGTTTATATTCCAAGTTTCCAAAGACACTAAACTATTACGATCCTTGAGTTTTTGTTTTTTGTTATGTATTAAGTATTTCGAAAAAGTAATTTATTTTCCATGTATGTCAAGCTTCGGGTCTCTAAAAATACTACTCTAGAAATGAGTTATCTATAACCTAAAAAGAAGAATAAGAATTTATTTGACAAAACATGCATAAGAACATAAAACAATGAACACCCGAATAACAAGTTGTAATGAAATATTAATAATAAGAATATAAGAATATGACCATATATGATATAATAACAATGAATATGATTCTGTAATAAGTCAATAACATTATTTAAATCATTATATAGGAGGTTCAAATACGTACAAAGCATATCAGACCTAAGGTAAGGGAAAAATCTCACAATCTCATTTTTATCTGAGATTGTTTATACTTCAGAATTTACTGGGGAATATTTATCATCCACATCCATGTTTCCTCAATATTTAATATTATTTATTTCCTCCTACAAATTTTTAAATCCAATTTTACCAATTGGTAAATTTTTATTAAAAGATACGAAAGGAATCTTTTGTCATTTTCAGTACGAGATACTTTTTGACTTTTCCGACCAAAGTACGAGAAGAATGTTTTTTAAATTATATGGAATGAATGGATTTTTATGATTTAATAGAACATTATTTCCATGAATCTTACTTTACAAGTTTTCAAGTTTATTTTTATTTAACTTTTTTTAGTTTAAAATGTTATGACTTGTTAAGAAAGGAAATTTTTTTGAATTAGAAAGGATATTTTCCTCAAGAATGGAGTTCAAGTGTTTTATCAAAATTATTTTCCATATAAGATAAATTAGGGTTCTGTTTATATCCCTATTTTTACATTTATTTTATTATGTTGTGATGGAATTATTTTTATGAAGTCCTTTTATCTTATATGGTTAATGTTTTGATGTTATGATGTTTAAGAATCCCATTTTTATTACATGGGTTATGCTATGATTTATGATTTTGTGGAACACATAAGAATGGTTTAATTATGAGATGGGTGGGACCTATATCTCCCTAAAATTCATTGGGTAAATATTTATATCTCATGAGATAAACATGGCTGGAAGGCAAGTTAATCTGGTTCAGTGATACAGGACTGGAACGGGGAGTGAACTCGGTTCAGTAAGGTAATTTGTCCACTATGATGGTCTTGGAAATGAGCCTTGACTAATACAAAATTATTTTCTATGATTATGTGTGTATGAAACAAAGTTTCATGTTTTAAGTTCTGATTATTGGGATTACATTTCACTACTATGATTTATCCCATGTTATGATATTATGATCTCTTTTGCAGGTTAATATTTTTCAAAAATGTAATGTTATTATGAATATGATATGATTGATATTTCTTTTGTTTACCCTTACTGAGGATTTGAGCTCACCCTTTTGTATGTTTTATTTTCCCCAGGTCAAGAAGAAGGTTATTAAGTAGGATATTCCAAAAGGGACTCTAGATATGATAAAATAAACATGAGACAATGTAGATGATTTATAAAGCAGTTGTTTATGTTTCCCAGTTTGTAAAGACACTATACCTTTACAGTCCTTTCATGGTTTTGTTATATGTTTTAATAAGTATGCATCAATTATGAAGTAATAACCATGTATGTAAAGTATGGGTTGTTATAATATATCCCTCTATAAATGCATACTAAGGTGTTACCAAGCTCTTAAGAAGCTCCTATCAATCTTTTAGAGGTGCACTCTCAAGGAAAGTGAATTATCTCATAGTCTTTATTAAAGCATGTAAGACCGAAGTATTTTTAGATTTTTTTATTTCTGGATAATAATATTTTTAATTAGGTTGAGAAAGAGACCTTACATGGTCATAATTCTAAACAAAAAAAGGCCATGTACATTGTCAAAGGACCAAATACTGAAAACACCAAACCATCCCTACCAAGCTAGTTTTTCACATGATTCTTCAAAGCTCATTACCTTGAAAAGTTAAATAGATAACACTTACCCATGTAGAACTAAACATTTATAGTTACAAATGAAAGAAATCATACCCACTCATTCTTCCTAACATGGTTAACTCTACTGGTGGGTGCTTCATACTCTAAATCCTCTTCTGGTTCAACTCTTATGAATCAGACAAATTTTTTTCATCTTTCATCCCGCACCACCATTAAACACCCCCATTGTGGACCCTCAACACTAAACTAGACTAATGAATAAATGGATTCCACCATAGTTCTACCGTTTTTCCCCCTGAGATATCCTGTCTCCATCATGAGACTAAATATTTCTATCACAGCTTGAGCCGCTACACTCATCGTCGCTGACCGCTGATTCCATCGACTGACTAAACATTATCTAATGATGATTCCATCTTCCATTGATGATGAATACACCCAACACCAACCCTCTTTGATCAGTGTTCTATGATCACCATAATTACCTCCAATACACCTATAGCAGTCAACACAAAGATCCCTGCCAAATATGTGGATGTCAGGATTCTATCCCATGATTTGATATGAAACTCTTCTTTATCCAATAACTTTCTTTTAGTTAGGACTTTTGATTTCCAATTATCCATGTTGGAATATGTTTTACACATACATTTACTATCATTATGATTTCCAAGTGATGAGATACAACCTTTTACTATCATTAAACCATTCAATAAATATTTATGTGCACCTATTATTCTACCAAATTTATCCAAAGAATTTCCATGTTAAACATTTATATTGTGTATACACATCTATAATTAAAATCAAGGGTATTCACGTAGATGTTAATATCCTTCATTGGTTGAGGAATCCCATGTAATTAACCGACACTCCATAATCATGGGATTAAATGTGATGAAATACATCCTTATGTTTTATGATCTATATATAACACACAGTTATATACATGATATGAACATGAAGAGTGGTCACCGAATTATATAACCTTCAAATGAATTGGGTAATATTTTTATATCTTGAGATAACATGTATAATTCATGAGAGGTTATCCTAAGCACACTATGTTATGATGTCTTGATAGTTAGCCTTGAATTGTGCTTATTATGTCTTATTTTATGTTGTTGCCACATTCCTATGTTGCCTTGATATTATTATCTTATACTATTCTTTGATTTTAATTATTATGATTTTAAAACTTTTTATATCACCTTGATATTACCCTTGAATAACATGTATCATTTTCATCATGTTATTCTTTTATTGTTCTTTTACCGGGCTTTATAGCTCACCCCTTTCTTTTGTATTTCTCCAGGTTATTCTGTGCAGTTTTAGAAGAGTAATGGAATTTTAATAGCATATTAAGGAGTTTTAAATAATTTTTCTATATTTATATTTCTTATTATTAATTTATATATATAATTACCCAAAGAAACTAGGCCTTTTGATCTTTTGGAATTGTATTATGTGTGTCTTTATGTAATAAATCATGAATTAAGGTGTATTAAAGCTATGTGTTTCAATATTTTCTAATGTAAGATCCCTTATTACCTAAAAAACTTATAAAAAGGACCATATCACTCTCCCCCACTATTAGTACCGATGTATTTCACCTTTTATAAATTTATCTCTCAACCAAAACCTATATTTTATTAAAAACGCCTAGAACCAGAATTTTTCTATTCAAAACATAAAACCAAATACAATGTGAGTAGTCATCAATCAAAGTCAAAAAAATAAGGTCCAACACTAACGGTCTTATATAAAAAAGTACTATAAACATAAAAATTTACCAACTTAAGTACCTATGACTTCTTGTGAAGGATAACTACTAAAACTAACTTTACTATATTTTTTAGCCATACAATGATCACATGTGTCCAATTTGACACCCGTTATACGTGAAAGAAAATTTTTCTTATAAAAACAACCAAGTACATTGTCAATGATGGGGATGATCCTATTTCACCATAACTAAGAACAAACATAGAACTCAATAACATAATAAGTATCATAAGTAGTAGAAGCTTTAGTACAGTACAAACTTGAGTGATACTTGCCTCAATCCACTCTCAAGGAACCCTTTTAAGGATTCCAATTTCAATCTCTAATAGTATTATTAAATCCATAATCACTAATAAAACTAGTAAAAATGAGATTTAGATGAACATTGGGGACATTTTAAACATTATTTAAAATAATATTACTCTCTATTTTGGTCTCCAAACAAATAGTCCCTATACCTACAATGTGAGCATGAAAACCATTTCTCATATTTTAATCCCAAAATTACCTTGGGTATAAGCTGTAAAGAAATCCTTCCTTGATGTCACATGAAAATTTTAACCACTTTCATAAACCCAAAAAGAATCATCAGATTCAATATTAATGTAATTATAAAAAATAATAAGATCACCCCCTATAGAGGAGAAAATGTGATTACTTCCATCAGCCTTTTCTTCTATTGATTATATCTCATTCTATTTTCCCTATTCAGATGAGAATTTTTTTTCTCAAAATTACCTTTATTACCATAATTATAACACTCAAACTCTTTATGCTTCATAATAGATTTGATTTTCCATTAATTTTACTCTAACTATGCTATCCTGATTCCTTTCATAAATTATACAATATTTTCTATGAATAAAATATATAGAGAATATATATCCTAAATACACCTCCTAACTTCTTTATTCAAAATATTATATTTTAAAAAGTTAAATGTGTTGACACAATTAAGAGTAAACCTGTTAGGGTAATAAGAAAATTCTTCTATGAATATGGTAAAGTATTAAAAAGATAATGTGAAAAAACATAATTTTTAAAATTAATTCCCATTACACATAACATATCAAAAAAACCTAAAATTAACTTAAATAATAATGAATGGATGTACCTTAATTTTATCTCATGTTTATAACCTGTTTTAGAAGTAACAATTTATTATTTTCCATCTTGGAAGCATAAGTTGTATCATACTTATCCCACATAGTTTTGGCATGAGATATGTTTACAATGTGGTTTATCAAGTTGTATTCAACCCATAGAATAATGAAACCACAAACCATATCATGTTTAAACTCAATTATTCATCATACATTCTTTCTTTTAATTAGGTAGTAATGGATGACAAATTCATTCTACTGACAAAAAGAAGATCATTAATTTTTAATTTATACATGTGATAATTAGTTCCATTAAATAAAATCATTCAAATATAATTTAAATCTATAATTTATTAGAAAAAAAACAAAAACTTTGAAACAAAATGGTGAGAAAGGTGAAACACAATGAACATGAAAATGAACACTAAAGAGAATGCACAATGGAATAAAATTTATTTCCTCTTGAATAAACCTATAAAATAAATCACATGTGAAAAAATAAAAGGTATTTGTAGAAAATTAAAGGATTAAAATCATATATTTTTAACATGGAAAACCTAAAGAGAAAAAACTATGGTACCTAGTCAAAAAAGAAGAATCCAATAAATCAATAGTATACTGTAGAGACTCCCAAATATGAGTGAGATCCGAAAATAAATACTCAGTACAATTAGATCATGTCCTAAAAGAATATTTTGTTTTAAAGTAGTTTAAAAGTGATGAGAAAAACCTGAAAAGAATGAAAAATAAGAAATATTACCATATAGATATTAGTATCACCGTCTGAATAAATGGTTGTTGAAAATCACCAAAATTAGAGAAAGGTTATTTTTCATTCAATGATGTTAAATCCTAAAAATTATTCTATACAAATAACAATAACAGAGGAACACTTTAAACCATAGTCTCACACCACTGTAATATGAAGAGATGACCACATCACATGATTATAATATAATAAAGGGTATGTCCCATATTGTACTTTTCAAAAAAATCTCCACTTATATAATGTATAACTCTATTTTTTGTTTTTTATTTATTTTAAACAACATGTGAGTTTCCCACGTGAATAAGGACAGAAACGTGATAAAACCTCACACAATGAAAACAAATTACGATGGAAGTGAATGTTTCTAGAATTTTATGAATGGGAACCATTCATGCCCCTGTCATATGTCAAATAATTTTATTGATCTTCATCAAAAACCAAATAATTAAAAAGAGAAAATAATTGAAATAAACTTTGTAGACAAGACTGTTATGTATGATGATTATATCATGATTTTTTACATCCTTGATTATTTTATGAACCGTAAAGGTATTGAGAATAATCATAATACATAAATTCTCATGGTGAAGATTTTTTTTGTAATGGTTTTTTAATTTTTTTTTTTATTTTCTCTTTTATTTTTATTCTTATATGTATATTAAATATTATTTTATTAAACATAAATAAAATGTTGAATAACATTTTCAAATTATTTACTATTAATAACATGTTAAATAATTTTATTTTATTCAAGAAGTGAAATTGAATATTTATTTAAATAGTTTATTTAATTCCCTAAAGTTAATGTAAATATTATCAAAATCAATGTTAGAGTGAATATGGAATATTTTTACCTCATATTAAAATAATATCTTTTAATATTATGTTAAAGAATATTTATAATTATTTAATTTTTATTATAAATAGTTTTTCATAACCATCCCTAATTACATGATTTTTATAAAATATTGCATCACTTACATACCAAAGAACGTTTAGGATTAGAGTTTTAGAGAATTAAGAAAACTGTTACATAAAAACCCCATACTTTTCCTTCTAAATAGATATTTCCCCCCTAAACCAAACTCTTTAAATGACAAACTTGATTCATTAATAGCCAAAATATCATATTCAAAGATAGAATTAATAGTAATTTCTATTAATTAAAAATCCCTATTAAAATCATTTAGATGTAAGGGATGAGAATTAAACTTGGTAAGGGTTATCAAAATAGACAAAACCTCCATTTAGGCATTGATATACTTGAAATCCTTTGAAAAGTTTTTTCCTTTAAACAAAGAATTTTTAGATCATATAAAACATACTTAAAAACTTTAAATCAATGATATTTTTTGAAAAGTTCCATAATTTTTTTTGGAAGTGTCCATAAAATAAATAATCATGAAGGTTAGGTGGGACATCATATTTATATCACCCATAATCACTTGTATCACATGTAATTGAATATCCATAATTAGTTAATTCCAATATTATGTCTCTAGAGAATAAATAATTACCAAAATGTATTAGAGGACCATATCAGACCCACCCACCATCATATATAATTTCCCAGAACCGTAACATTATTATAACATATATGATATTTTATTTCATCCTAAAACTTATTTTAACTAACAAGTACATGATTTTTTAGTTAGACCATAAAAATAAGAATAAATTAACATTATGTTTATAATAATTTTTATTATAATGTAAATATTTATTTTAACAATTAGAATAAAAATTACTTTGGAAAAAAATAATAACTTGGATAGGATTCTTTATAAAAAAACTAAAGAAGTTAGAGGGAAAATGTGATCACACAGTAATAATTTAAAAAATATTTTCTTTAAATGTCAATTCTAATAGAAAATAACCTTAATAAATCATATAAGTATATATTAAAACATTTATAACATAAAATAAAGCATATTATCACATAGGAGAAACAATTTTGAGGAAAACTTCTAAACAAATAAAGTAATGTTTTAAAAGAAAAAACCATTACCTCGAGTCTAGACTTTCCTCATACGACCTCTCCCTCATGAAAAATAAAATTATATTTATTATTTAATTATTTTAGATCATCTTTAATTTTTATATCCTTGTTATTATTCCAATTATTTAATTTATTATTATGTTTCATTCATGTAAAAATTGGTATTGTTTACATCGATTATTTTGAAGTCATTCAGTTCATAATCTTCTCAAATGCAACAATATATTTTTAATGGTCAAAGATCATTTTAAAACCTTTATATAAGATCCAAAAGGTATTGTAACCATATAATCCCAGAATCAAGTATGTTTAATAGGTTATGAAATAGTTACCATTCAAATAGTCTTCCTTGAAATGCTTGTTTTTGACAATTAAATTTGGATATGGTTATTTGCCTTTAATTTTATTATTATAATTGATACATTACCATTATATAATTATAATGATGAAATTAATTTAAAAGTAATTTTATATTCAACCATGACATCAATTTTTAATAATACCCATAAAAAACATATGTTTATTATAAAATAATAATTTACTTAGGTATCATAAAACTACCATGAAAAGTGATGTTTTTAAAGTGTTAAAATAAAGGAAAACCACAAAAATATTTGAGTTTTTAAAAAATTATATTATAAATAAAATTCTAATTTAGTGTTTCTTCTATAGATTACTTATGTTTTTGAAATGATTTAGATAAGATCCAAAATGTAAATACATAGTTTTGAAAAAACCCACATTTCTACAAAATAATAGGTTATAAAAAGGTATTCAGTTAGAGGTAATGGATAATATCTCATAATTAAAGGATAAAAATTATTCCAATACAATGATAATGGAATCATGGTAAAAAAATAAGTTAATCATTAATTTTTTTTAATAAAAATAGTCATAAATAAGAAAGGAGAAATAGTTTTGTAAACCGTTACCTTTCTCTTTGAATTTTCTCTTTATATAGAGTATAAATCCTTTAGAGAAAGGAATTTTTTCAAGTAAAATGCATTATAAATATGGAAAGTGAAGTTTAGGGAAGTATTTGGAAAAAATATAGCGATAAAACCAAACCTCAGATGTGTTTTGGAATGTTTAAAGTGTGTGACCTTTTATAAGAATAACTCAATGGTTTTTTCAAAAATACCGAATATTTAAGGGTCAAAAATGTAATTTTAAAATGGAAAGTGGAATATAAATGGAAAATAAATTATATTCTAAACCATTACCCATACCACTTCAGTTCGTATAATATTTTATTATTTTTTTATTAAGGAATTAAAATTTTATAATTTAAATAATTTCTTATATATAGTTTTTATCTCTAAAAATAATGGAAAACAATATATCATCTCAATTTTATCATCTTAAATAATTTTAAAAGCATTTACTTTGAATTTTTTCTTGCTTTCACAAGCGATACATCGATTTTAGAAAATCCTTTTTGATAATCATTCTATTAATAAATATTTAAAATATAGTAATAAAATAAATTTATGTTATTTTTATTCAATATAGTAATCTAAAATAGTCTATAACGTTATTTATTTCTATTTATATAATGATATCAATTTTAAGATAAGAATTTTGAATTTTGTTACCCTGCGTAAGCACCGGGCAATTATTTGGATAATTATCATGTTATATAATTATAAAATTAATAAATATAAAAACTAATATTTTCTTTTTAATAAATTTATCTCTTATTTTTGATAAAATACTTATCCCTTCTTAGATACTATCTTAAATACAAAAATTCGACCTTTCCAATATTACACAAGCATTGCATCAACACCAATAAATGTTTTCATATTTATCTTAACATAAAATCTATTTCATATTAATTGAATAATATTTATATGATATTTTTAGTGTAAAATAATTTAATGTACATTTTATATGTTACATAAATCTTTTTTTAATATTTATATCATTATGATATCATAAAATATATGGTATTGATAAAAAACTATTTTTTTACTACTCACCAAAATATCATCTTGCTCATAAAAATATCATAGATTCACCATAATATTTTCTAAAAATGATGAAAAAAATTAAGTACATTTTATCAAATAAAAATCCTATAATTTATAAATTTAACTTTTAATGAAATCCAAATAGTGTATAGAAAAACAATTTATTTAAAATAAAATCTATTTCTCTTTCAAATGAAAAACCATATCCTTGTTCCATAAGTTAATAATTTTTTTATATAAATAAATATCAATATAAATCAATAAATTTAACATAAATTTAATTTTATAGTAAATAAAACAATTAAATAATTCTTTAGATAGATATAAATACAAATCATGTTACATAAATAAATTTAGAATTTAAATAAAAACATTTTATATCATTATAATTTTAAATATATTATTGGAATCTAATTAATTATGTAATATCTTTTATGAATTTATATAAACGTACATACCTGTTTAAGTTATATATATATATATATAAATTAATAATCATGGATATTAATAAACTATAAAGGTTCTATATCATTAAAAATATTAGTGTTGTCAAATTTTACTTGTTATAATATTCTCAGACAATTAAAATTTATTATTTATTGTATCCTTATCGATTAAAAATATAATATCATATAATTAAAAAAATATTATCACTTGAAATGAATTTTATTTTAATATATTTCATGGTTGACTCATAACTTTTGTGATCAAATACATTATATACAGTTAATTTTACTCCCCAAAATATTTTAATGACAATCAATATAATAAATAAAATATGTTTTCCTTATAAAATATGATCATCACTGATAAATAATGAATTATAATTAAAAAACCCTGAAATCCAATAATTTATTTCTAAAATTAAATCCTATGTTTTAATACAGTTATAATGGTTTTATTTTATTTCTATAAGTTAATGAAGTTATTCGGGATTTTTTTATAAAATTGGTGTAATCGACCATTGATTTTTGTGAAATTGTGAAATATGATCAATTAATTTCTCATTTATTTCCTAAAGTGATTTTAATTACAAAAATAATTTTATGATTTATAATCTATCCAATAATAAGGAATGTATTCTCAGTCATGAATATTTGTTCCTGTTGCTTCTCGCACCATAAGAACCTTAAAATACGTGGGTAACTTCTCTCTATAGTAGGAACATTTTAAATAAGTTTAGGCCAAAATTTATAAATCATACAATATCTACTGGGTTATGACCCTAAATATTTAGGATTATATTATGAATTCATTAATTTAGGATCAATTTCTAGAGGTAAAAATACTAATAATGATAAATGTGACTATTTGGGGTTTTAATTTCATATCATAAATGTGTTAAATATCTTTAATGAAATATCGTGAATATATTACATTTCTCTCTTGAATAAGAATTTTTATAAATATTTTTTTAAATTAAATTCATTATATGAACTCATATATGCAAACTTATATTAACTTTTTTGGAAGATCGTATGATTTTAAGCTTGGTTATCAGGGTTTCAAACCCCTATTTACATTCTTTGGGAGGATTTATTATAGGAATTTCGATGGGTGTCATTTTGGGTTCGGAATGTTTGTTAACATTGGATGCATCTTTCATAATAGGTGCACAAGATTGCATGCAATTTTTGTGTTTGGGGATAAAGGCTAGCTCATCAGGGTGACACATGGATGATGTTTTGATAAAAAATGGTGGTTTATACTCTAATCTTAATGACATGGGAAGGAGTGTTGGGTGACATGAGGTTAGTGGCGATGCAATGGTGTAAGGAGGGTGGATGGGATGAATTATTTGTGTGAATTAATGAGAAAAAAGAACTTATGGGGGTCAATACCACTAATCAATGGATTATTTTAAAAAATCAAATATAATTTTATTCATACAAAGGCTATTTAAATATATACTTATTTATAATAATATAAATAAAAATGGGCCTAGTGAGTGCTTTCCAATATTTGTGATATGGAATAAGGGTTAACTCACTTGGATACCTTTGGTGTGTGAATGTTTGTGTTATGTAATACCATCTAACTATTATATATTATAATAACTCATATGTGCTTATTATTAATCAAATATGTTGAAGAGATAGTACATAATCTAGGAATTACCTTAGCAGGTAGTGAAAAAATTGTTAAAGGCATTGGAAGAGAGAAATAATTCTACCCAACGATATATAATTTTTAATAAATAATGCATTGATTTATGTTAAATATCAATGAATTATATTGAACTGTAAATATATTTTTGAAAACTAATATCATATAGATACCATGCATGGTGAAGGTGTTAAATACCTTTATATATAATAAGCATTTATAAAAGAAAAAATTTGATTCAAGATAATTTTTTAAGATTTTATTTTTACTATCTATAATCAAACCAATTATGGTAAATTATAAGTTTATAAATCATGGTACATTACTATATAACATGTTCATTTGAGTCTTCTATGATAAATTATGATGAAAAATATTGGTATAAGTATACATGGGTATCAATTTGTTGATAAAATAGTAAATATCCATTAGATAGAGAATCATAAATTTATATAATGGATGTATTTATACTAAATTCTCACTTATAATAATTTTTTTAATTATTTATATGATATTATTAAATGATTCTATGTGAGGATTTACCATGGGATACATATTATTAAGGTAAATTATTTATGTCATCACTAGTTATATTGAATGTAAATTTATAATATTTATGTGAAGTATCAATTAAAGAATATATATTGGTGAAACTGCCGACATGTGATACATTTAAATATTATATTGGTGATGAATATATGAAATGAACACATATATTATTATTTATCAATAAAAATACATCACATGTATTTCATGTTGATTAAAATAAATATTTATAATCACCTATATTATTTAAAATGATATAGTAAATCATTTATAAGATGATCAAAAAATATAAATGAATAATTATAAGAAGGTTTGGGACTAACCCCATTTCTTAAGAAAATAAAAATGATAACACTGATAAAAGAATGGGGTCTAACATGACATTAAATTCCCTCATTCAGGAAACCAAACATGAAAAATACATTCATGGGTACCTCAGAGATCATAATTTGAACTATTACATGAATAATTTATCTATAAAGTGTTTAAAATAAATAGTTTTTTATGTTTATTGTACACACTATACGTTTGGTAGGATTAATATATAAAATAATTATTAAACATTAGTGGAAAGTAAAAAATAATTTATTCTCTTGAAGTGGGGAATAAATACATCAACAATAATATGTTACTACAAATTTTGTCCCAAAATTGATATTGGTGACTGATAAATTATGAGATCTAATAAATTATTTTTCATAGTATATTTATATTTTTAATTTTTTTCAAAACTCATTGATAATAGTGGATTTTGAGATATGTTGAAATAAAAATATTTGGACAAAACAATTGAAGGAATATGTGATATGATAAATATATGAAGCTTTAGAGTAGTTATAAAAACTATTAGAATATTGAATACTAATGATAATATTATAAAAATGTTATTACTAATTTATGTTGTAATTTTTTATTTATATGGTAGCATTGACTATAATATTTATATAAAAATCCCAAAAAGTTTCAATTTTTTTAATCATATAAAAAATTAAACAAATTTCACCAAAATAGAAAAATTATTATATGACTTTAACTGAATAACACACATATATATCCCTTTAAATAAATATTCACAAAATTAAGAATATAAAATTAATTCTATCATCCCATGATCTATACAAATAAATTCATTTTCATTAATCATCAAATTTTCAAGATGTTTTGAATAACATCAGAACTATTACATAATTTCTAAAATTAGTGGAACATTTAATCACCAAATTACAAGAAATTACATTATATTTTTGAATTAGTCATCCATAAGATGAAATATTGAATTTTGGAAATATTTTACATATTCATCAAAAATACCATAAATTAATAATTAAATCTCTTACTTCAAAGAGTGTTATGTTTTTTAAATATAGAGATAATAAATATATTATGTATCCTTATAGGATTAAAAATTCATACACAGTTTATTTATAATTAAATGATATAAATATACATGTGCATGTGTACCTTTAAAATAATATAAGATCACATTATAATGAATTTTATGTGATGTAATGTTCTTCTCTTACTCATTAATATTTAAAGAGAATAAATGAATAACTATTCTAAAATTTAGAATCAAATTTTTTGGCTAAACTAATGCTACATTTATTTTCATTACATAAAGATATTTATCAGAAAATATATTTAGTCGCATATATTGGAATTAATATACTATGAAAATATACAACACAAACCATTTTTTATACTTACTTAAATCATGTTTAGTTTATTGGAATTCATGAGGCATTCCAGGAATGTGTTTGGTTTAGATGAGTTATTCATTATATTAGAAATAGTTATGGATTAAATATAAATAATAATATTTCTTTTACATTACTTGAGGATAGTATTTGTTTTTTAACACAATTAAAAGGTTGGAATATTATAGGTTATAGGATAACAATATCCCATTAATTTGTTTACCTATGATATTCAAAATAATAGTAAGATAGATATCGAATTAATTGGATCTTGTGATAATTTTATATATTTATTCAGAAATAGATTACTAAAAGTAACTATTGATAAATTTATTTATAAATTTTGGATGTAATAAGTATAAATTATACTTGATTTAATTATAGGGAGTTTGAAATTTTGTAATATTTTTTCCTTTATTAGATTTTCTTATGGGATTTCTTGATAAGAATTATAGTGAGTTAACTAAAATTATCTAGGAATTTAATTATTTTTACTTATCTTGTTTTTCATATAGAGTTCTCCTAAGTGTAGAAAATATAATATTCCATGAAATTTATTACATATAAGTGGGAGTGTTATGAAAAAATTATTGATGCATCAAATTCCCATGAGTAGTGATTCCCATGGGTGAAATTTCACATGATAATTAATTCCCAATATCTATCCCGTGTGATAGATCCTATTAATTGGATCTCTCTTAGACAATACATATTATTCTAAATCCTTGATCGCATATAATTTTTTCCTATATATACATTGACATAATAATGAAATAAGAAATATTCTTACATCATTCTCTTGATTTTTCTTATCCTCGTTTTTCCAGTAATTTTATTATGATTATATGTTCATAATAATCCACTATTAATTTACCTTCAATTGACATTGTTTCATCTTTTATTAAGTTTAAATTTTTATTTCAACATACTTTTCACCTTTGATCATTGTTTTTACATCAATTTCATAAAAAACATACATTTTTTTATTATGATTACTGTTTAAGGTGATCGTGAATCAAAAATAGATTAATCCCTAGAGAATAATTAATGAATATGATAAAAGTGTTTATAAATTCATATAAATTTATAAATTAATTGATTAAAAAATTGATATAGTTTTATTTTTATTTATGGAGTGTTTCAATATGATAAAATTAGGATCCAAATAAATTAATGATCATTTAATTTATTGTGTTCATAAATCAATTTACAATTATTGGATATTGTACGGTAAAATAAAATAGAATTCATATTCTTCTAATGATATAAATTTTTATAATGAGAAATAAGATCAAATAGAGTAATTGAATCATGATATTAGAGTGTAAAACATTGAGCAATCACTAATAATTGAGAAATAATATGGTGATGATGAAAAACCCTAGTATCAAGGTTATATTATGTTTTTAGTTTTATCTATGGTGATTGGATTGATTAACTTGAAATAAAAAAATTTGAGGAGAAGAAATATATTCATGTAATTTATTGAGATATTGAATGTGATACTTCCAAAGGTAACAATATGAGATATTCAAATTATGATGATAAAAAAACTTATGTCTGATGGGATCATGGTATTCAAAGATACATGCATATCATAATGACTATGTGTTGTAGATAAATGAATATGAAGGTTCGATAGGGTTTCATAAATGTGGTACACCATTGTATAATATAAAATAAACACCTCATATTGATTTGTCTCTTATGTTAAGTATCATATTTTTTTCTTTTTTAAATTGATATATTTATATAATTTCTCATTTTAAGGATTTACTTAAAAATTAAAATGATGAAAAAGGTCTAGGTGAAATAAAAATGAGAGAATATTTGTTGAAAAAATTTGTTTTCTAGTATATTTCCCTTAATTAAATAGAATTAAATAATAATATATTGATTTTTGAAATAAAGATAGAAATCATAGGAAACGACTATAAACATATGGAATTAATTTATATGATATCCTTAATTGAACACATAATTCAACACCAATTAATTTGGTAATTTATAAGTTTTCCCCATATAGTTTTATGAAACAGAAATATGTCATGCTTATCTTGATGATTTATAATCCCAAAAAAAATCCTAGAAATGATATTGATATTTACATGTCACTTTTGATTTATGAGTTCTATTTTTATTGGGGTAATGGGTGAAAGTGTTTGAAGAATATATATATATATATATATATATATATATATATATATATTTCAATTTCATTATATAATAATTTTTACAATAAATTATTTCCTATCATATGGATATTTTTTTGGTTATATTGTTAAAGGACATAAATATTTTATAATTTATGAAGAAGGGACATCATATTATCAACTACATTATTGGATAAATATAGTGTGCAAAGATTAATAAATATTTCTATGTCTAAATAACCCTTATTTAATATTTTAATAATAATATATAGGCTTACAATAATATGATATTTTACCTTATACTTTGTTAATTTAATAATATTTTGAGAGAGTAAAAACTATTTTGGTTATATTTGGTAAGACACAAAGATCATGTAATAAGAAATGTATATGAAATAAATGATAAATCTGATTTTATAACTTTATTTGAAATATATTGGTGTAAAATATAATATTGATTTCATACACATTCAGAAGAATATATATAAAAATTTTATTTGAATGTTATTAGATATAAAAAGTAAGACTAAGGGTGGATTTAATAAAAGATCAAACTTACTATCAATGGGAATAAGAAATATATTATTTCCTAGTCCTAAAGGAAAAAATATATACTTTACTACTTTTAATACATTATCCAAAAAGGGAAGATTAGTATTTTTAAATGTTTAAATGGTATTAAGTTATCTCAGGGGTATTATTTATAGGTAAACAAAATTGTATCATTAAAATATTTGAAATTAATAGGAATCAAATATTACGATTATCCTATTCTGATGCAATAGTTACAATTGAGTTCACTAAGAGAAATACCATAAATCTATGTAAGAGAAAATATAATCATGGTGTTTTTAATTTCCAATTATATTTATAGAAAATTCATTTATCCAATTCCGTTAAATATGTCAGAGAATGAAGATATTAATATGTTTTATCAAGTTGATATACATTTTCCACCTTTATTTTTTGATGGCATGACACATCTAATCATATAGTTGGTGCATAAAATAACTCTATAAGGACCTATATATTTATATTTCATCTATCCATTTCAGTCATATATGAATATTTTGATGGGATATGTTAATATTCTACATCGAACATAGTTTTCTATTTTTGAAAACTATAAATACAAGGTGGTTGAGTTTAGTAAATACTAATTTTTTAAGTGTAACATGTCAATCTCCCTATAAATCACCACAAGTATGTAAATATCTAAATAAGGGTTATCCATGACATAAAAGAAGAGTCAACAAAACATGATAAAAAATGTAGGCATATTTATATATTTTTAAAAATATAGGTGAGGTTCAACTGTATATATCTTCATACATTAATTCACTAAAACTATAATATCCAATGAAGAAAGATATAACGGTGATGAATGATGAAAAAATAGATTTGTTTCATGGTTTAAGGAGAATCTCACTAATGACATTTTTAGTACTATAAACATTGAAATGGTTAACTGGTGGAACATGTTTCAATGTGATCATGTAATTTGATAATATATTAACAATTATAAATTATATACAAAATACTAAGAAAAAATGTTTATTTAAAAATAGTGGAGTAATGGGTTTCCTTAAATAAATTTCTTTTTATGTGAGAAATATATAAAACCAATATCTATATCAATTTCATATTTTGGATTTGTTCATGAAATATGGTAGATTAATTAAATGAAATATTGAGAATCAGTGTTCTATTGTAACTAGATTGATGGTCATATTAGTCTTCAACATGATGTATTTAGATTTTAACTTATATATTTGAAAAGGATTAGATATAAATTCAACCATTTTATCATGGAGTCACATTAAAACTAATGTTATTTTTTTTGTAGACCCATAAAAATAATTGTGGTAAATATTTTTTCAATGAAATATAATACTTTATTTTTGATAATATAAATTTCATTACCGGATTATGTGTAAAATTGTGACTCTATTAACAATCTACTAGCCCTATTTATATTTTCATAAGACTTGAAGCATGAATCTCTATAAACTTGTGGATGCTAAAATAATGATTTAAAATGTGCATATAAAACTTTCTTCAATCATCATAATAAATGGTCATCAGCCTCTAACCATAAGAGTGATCCTCAATATCATTGATGTAATGTTTGTAACTATACCTCTAAGATGACCCCCTAATAATAATCTCAATATACTCATTTATAACCCAATAAATAGACATAAAAATTACCCTGATATAAATCTTGTAGAATCCATACCCAAGAGTGGGATTCAGAATAAAAGGTAGAATGTGCATATTTAGATCTATATGATAATAAATTGATAGAAAAATTGACATATTCAAGTATAACCCCAAGATTTTCCTTCTATAATGGTCATTATGATTATAAGTTGGCATAATGACCTAAATCGATGAGTATTTTTAATAGTCATGTTTTTCATCCTAATTGTTGGTTTATAGAATAACCCAACCCTAAGAGATATATTCCTAATATTAGTATGGTTAAAATACCCAACCAAGAGATTATTTCTTTGAATCATAGGTTAAATAAGGGTAACTAATATTCGGATGATTCCCCAAATAGCTAGCCTAACCAATTAATTCCTCCCTTTATTCGATATTTATTTCTCATAATACCATGAAACATCAATATAATAATGAAAAACATATGACATTTTTATGCCCAATGTCTTATCACATAGTAAATAACATAACACACATCGTGTGTCCTATATATTAATTTATTCTTTTCCTAGCCTTTATCAATTATCAACTATCACATCATATGTTTCAATGATCTTGATTTAATAGATTTAGATCTCATCTATCCTATACATTACACACAAATCAAACAAATCCCTCATTAGTGACATAGTCCCTTATGCCGTAACTCATCATTCTGATCCATAAAGGTCAGTAGACTAAATAATCACCAGATATATAAATTGATATTCTAACCTTAGTAATTCACCATTAATGATCATATGAGGCCACTACTAGTCTATACTATAACATTCTAGAACTAGTTCACTCATAAATAATCAAAAATGGTTGGTCAGATGGCCTTAAGCATGCCTCCCCATACATTAGAGGCTTCTGACTAAAAATAAGTTCCTATGATTGTATGGTAGAGAAACTATACCCTCATGAATAGTGTAGTAAATCAATATAAAATAATAATAATAAGAAATGAAAAAAATATAATAAATGAACTGAAGAATCATAAATCATCCAGATATAATAAACAAGTAGAAGCAAGATCACTATACTATACAAAATGATGTAATATCTGTATTTTTATAAAATGGGAAATACATGTAAGTAGAGAAGCAGGAATATACAAAAATGCTACAAAAAATGAAAAAAAAACCAAAATTTATCTCCACTAGAATCACGAGGATAATATTGGTCCCCTTCACCCATACTCCATCATTGTATAGTGCTTAGACATCCAAAGATGGACACTTCCCTTTATCCCTGCCTACATCCATAAGATCTTTTTTAGTACTAACCGGCGGCCCGAACAGGGTGTGAGATATACGTAGTAATCCAACACCAGGGTTGTATAGTATAATCCATCTAGTGCATATAAAAAAATCAATGTTTAGGTGTAACAGTGTGAAGTAGACATGTAAATTGTAAGCGAGTCAGATCTGGTTCATAATGGACACCAGTCTGACACTACTTGCTTTGGCATAAGCTGGGATATCTATGAACATAGGACTGTAAATGAACATATATATATATGTATACATGTACTAATAAATGTATATATCTATGTATGTACATAAACTATATACATAGTGATATATATATATATATCCATATATATTGATACTAATACAAGCTAGGACCCAAGGTGAAACTCATATCTCCATAGTAGTTAGATTCTCATAGAGTGGTAATGGACTCCATGATCGAGTATCATGAATCCTAAGGGTCTCCATGCCCACGTATCACTAGTGTATGTGATGTTATTCCATATTATCACACATATATGTGGCACCATGCCCAAGTATCATAAGCATATTTGATTTCATGCTCTAGTATCACAAGTAAATGGATTTCCATGGTTTCATATCAAAAATATATGGGATGCCATGCTCGAATATCATAAATATGTGGGATTCCATGCTTGTGTGTGAAAAATATATGGGACACCATGCTCGAGTGTCACAAGTACTTGAGATGTCTTTCCCAAGTATCACATTTAACTATAATGTACCAATCATGATTTAATATAAGACAATGGAATGATTTACAATCCATTTATATTATATTTAATCAAGCGAAAAATCATTGTTCATATGGAATTTAGGTGGTCTGGTTGCACCACTCACTTTTTGTTTAATCTAATGTATTCATTTTATTTTTGAGTCAAACTAAGACCACTTAGAAGTTAGTTTAGACATATAAAAATATACAATAAGTCTAGGGTAACTTCATAAGCATACCTCATGTGGTACCACTAGCCGGAGGGGACATCCTCCATTAAGGAAAAGGGTGTATGAGGGTATTTATATCATTAATAACATTTCAATTTAGGTAAAATAATATATTTGAGGGAGCGTAGAGAAATTTTGATGAATGAAATCACAGTGTATGATATAAAATAACTAGGATTAAGGGAAAAATTATAAGACCTCTTACCTTATCTTGGTAGTACTCTCCTCATCTAGTTTTGGCCTTTAATCTGAACTGGAATAGAAGAAATAATAAAAATTGAAAAATGTCCCACAAATATGGTGTATTAGCTCTCCTATAAATAACATTATTGAGGGAAATGTAAACAACTTAAGGGGGAATAGGATTGAAGAGATTACCACTAGTTATCCAACACAACCAATAGAGGAATAATTAGACTCTAGATAAATTCAGAGGGTCAAAGACTATCTTAAAGGAAATGAGTGAGCTCTAAGCATGCTACCCACTATGAAAAATAGAAGGAAGAATCATATTTGAGTTTTAGAGGAGGCAGGGGAAAAAGGACATTTCATCGTTCATTTAAAGGGGAACGTGGTTTGACCGCATGATTTTCCAAACTATGCAGCTGACCATGCACCTATACTGGTAAAGTGGCACTAAGAACGTAGTGGGGTGAACGGTTTGAAAACAAAAATTCACAACCCATGCGACTCATATTCAGTTTTCTATAGCTCCCTAATATGGTCTTGTGGACACCCTAAATAGTTTAAACAAATCATGCATCAACCATTAGGTAATTCATGATTGAGTCAAATAATTACCACTAACAATGCGCTAATCATACGACCTAGGATGTCTTTCCAAAATCTGGAGCTCTAGGCTTTGAGTGGGACATGGATGCTCCCTAACCACTCTGTATCCTCTTAAGAACATTCAATGTATGAAACAAGAGTTTTTGACCAGTAAATTAAATTATTCATACCTAATGTTACAACCTCCCCTATTGAAACTACTCATCCCTGAGTTTCCCTTCCGAGGTTGGTAAAAAATCGACTAATAATAACTATGGCCATTGACCATGTACATCAAACGCTCTCTCCTAGGTATCATCATATACATGATCGTGCTTCCATAACACCCATAACAGAGTAACTGACCTACCTCAAAGATCCTTCATGCTTTCATTAATGATACAGATGGGGCACTCCTTAAAAGAATCACCGACCTCCAAATCCACCTCATCATGATGGAAAATATGATATGGTACTGAGTATTATTGGTAGAGTAGTTAAATGTGGCACACATTATGCATGGATTGGTACTTATAGGGTAACTTTAACTGATAGGCTACTGGCCTAACTATATAAAAATAAAAATGGGGCCCATGAACCTAGGATTTAGCAGCCCTTGCTGTCTGAACCGTCTTCCCCACTCTACTTGAAACATGTAATAAGACCTGATCCCCTACCTCGAACTCTATAGGTTATTGATGAATATCGGTATAAAACTTCTACCCTGACTGAGCTATAGCCATATGCTTCCTAATAATATTTATATCGTTTTATGTATCCCGGATTATATGAGGTCCAGATAGCACTACCTCACCAATATTTAACTATCATAGTGGTGAATGACATAACCAACCATAATGGGAATCATAAGGAGCCATATTTATAGTTTCTTGAAAGCTGTTGTTGTAGGAACATTTGGTGAGTGGTAGGTTTTTCTCCCAATAAGAACCAAAATAAAAGAAACATTCCTAGAAAATTCCCTCCAATACCTGTACAGTTGGCTCAGATTGCATGTTGGTCCACTAGTGAAAGGCTTTTCTCAGAAGAACCTATGTACCAAGGTCCTTCTATGACCAATTCTATAATTGTGGCATGAATTGAGAAATTTTGTTCAAATAGAGAAATAGACACCATGGAAGCATATCATATCATGAACATATAGCCTTAAAAATCATCCATTGAAAAGGTATCCATGATAGGTAAAATGTGAGTTATATTTATTATCCAAAATATGATCACCCATTATGTATCACTAACTTAAGGGGACCTCATTAATCCAGTAAATAAAATAATGGTGACATCTTTCCATTTATATTTCGGAATGTATAGAGGATATAGAAGTCCAGTAAGCAGCTGGTGATCCATCTTCACCTACTAACAGGTAGAACACCTTGTGAAAAAGCCTGCAATCTACCTCTTCATACCCGTACACCAATATTGGTGGCATATATCACAGTACATGTTGGTTATTCTACGGTGTACTTCCCAAATAGAGTCATGATATTCCATCATCAACTCTTTCCATATGTCTGTTGGAACCCAAACATGCCCATGAATATATCAAAAATTATCCTCATTGATAACCTAACCAAGTTGTGGGTCCTCACCTAAAATGATCTCTTGCAGGACCAAGCCCTTAGAATTAGAATTAAGTCTCACATTTACTCACTTTATAAGATAATTAATCACTACAATGGATGGAAGGATAGGAAATCCATGATTCTCCTGGAATTTTAATTAAATATCATAAAAGAGGTATGTCACTTTCTACTCACTACGGGCCTCATGGGCTGCGTATATCCGAGTCTTCCAACTTAGAGTGTTAGTAATGTAATTTTATTTCCTTAGCGTATATGCAAGCTCAGAGTCAAATAAATATTGGTATTCAACCCAACTTCACTATCTAATGTTAATGTCACATAGTGTAATAATTTATTTGAATATTTTTTTGTCTATGAACTCCACAAAGTTCCCTCCTAGAAAGTAATGCCTCTAACAATACAAGACATGAACCGAAACTACTAGATCGAGATCATGCATCATGTAATTCCTATTTTGTTTCCTAAATTGATGAGAAATATATACCATGAATCAATCTACAGACACTAGAAATTCTCCCAAAATGAAACCAAACACATCAAAACAGAATGTATATATTTTTCTCAGCTCTGGAAGAATTAGGATCGTATTTGAAGTCAATCTCCCATTAAAATTCTGAAAGGATGTATCACGGGATTTGAACCATAAAAACTTAACAAAATTTTTATTCAATATCATAAGAGGAACTTATTAAAGTGAAAATACCTGAATAAAATTCCTTTTTTTTGCAATCCATCCCCAAAATTCTCCGTATGTCAAATATGTTCTTGGTACATTCATAGGAAACTACAAATCTCACCTTATATCGGTTAATATATAGTACTTCATTTGAGATTAGTTGACCTAGGAAGTAAACCTTATCAATCAAAAAGTGGAATTGTAGGATCTAGATATAAAAAATGGTTCTCTATTAACATATTAAATTTTATCTCAATATGTTTTTCATGGTCAAGTTGAGTACATGAATACACCAAGATGTCAACCATGAATACTACCCCAAATGAATCCAGATACGGATGGAAAAATTGATTTATTAGAGCCATGAAAACTACTAGTTCATTCAGAAGATTGATTGTCATAACTAAATACTTATAAAAACCATATCTAATATATAATTCCATACATGGTTTTTATTATTGTCTCACACACACCTAGTGATATTCCGAACTTAAATCAATCTTTGAGAAAATCTGAGCTCCTCAGAGATGATCAAATAGGTCATCTATGTAAGGAAAATGATACCAGTTCTTCATAATAAACTGATTCAACCTTAAATAATCTATACAATGTATGAGGGTACCATATGCCTTTTTGGGAAAATGAAAGGTGAACCCAGAAACAAAGTACAATGTCATATAAATCCCTTAGCTTCCAAGTCCTCTAGTCACTTTTTGAGCTTCTGAAGTTCAATAGATTTCATCCTATAAGGAGGAACTGAAATGGGTGTTTCTATTGGAACTAACTAAATAAAAAAATCATC
This sequence comes from Viscum album, assembly GCA_963277665.1. NCBI lineage: Eukaryota > Viridiplantae > Streptophyta > Magnoliopsida > Santalales > Viscaceae > Viscum > Viscum album. Next base: position 602,405,886 of record OY728142.1, read on the forward strand.
CTACCTCTCAAGAGGTATCCAAGAAAAATAATCAGGGTAGATTTCGTTGAATCGATCTAGTACACAAAGAAAATCTATACGTCATGTTCCCTACTTGCTCATAAAGAAACTAGAAATATGGGCTATCACACTACCCAACCCATGATGCTATAGTTACACTCAACTCAAATATATATCCCATTTTACTAAGTGAATGTAAGTACTACCCTTGGGTGAGGTGAAAGACAACCTTCAGTGATAAAAATCAACTTGGTCCATCCCAAGAATGATGTTAAAACCCATCATATTAAGGTAAAAGTGGCTCCATACAAAAAGGTAACCATCTATTCAAGGGGAAATTTCTTATATTAGTGTAAACTCTCATATAAAATCCCAAATGGTTTGTTTTGCGTCCTTAAAACAATGTATTATGCAATCTATATGACCAAACTCTCCAATACTATAGTAGATATAAAACAGCGTGAAGTGACTTTGTCGAATTAGGAAGATACTAAATTAAAGGCTAATCAAATAGTAAATTTAACTATAGAAGGCCCAAGGATTTGATCCTTAGGAGTAGGATATACTGCGTTGATATAGATTGATCTATGGACTTGATATACAATTTGACTACCCTAATAAGGCCCACTCTACTGGCACTATATATCTGATGCCGGGCTACCTCAACCATGACCAAATACTTGGATTGATTAGCTAGTAGTACTCTAGTTACTAACCTAGAGAGGAACTATGAGACATGATCCATAATGTGAGGCTAGTGTGGATCCTACCCCACTAGGCATAGATGGTAATGTCCTATCAAAACATTGAAGATTCCCCATCATGTCACAGACTTGGAACACAATGGGGTTCTTGAGACATCATGGATTCTTATTCCCTAACATCTGGAACTGGTGAAACACCACATAACTATCTGTAGTTGTCCTCTAAAAGTCTCTTCCCTAAAGTGTAGACATGGGGTGATGATTCCTACAACTCAAAGAACCTCTTCCCTATCTCAGTGTTGAACCACCCTGGCCTACACTGCCAAGTTACCTCAGGTTCCTCTTGGTAATGAGGGCCAAGTCCACTATTTATAAAATTATAGTCAACCAAAAAATGTTCACCCATGATCAGATGCAGTATTTAACCCCATACTCAAAACATCTCACTATCATCAAGTCATCACCAGCAAGTTTAAGTGCGAAGCACTGAAGTTTGTTGAAATGATTTTAATAGTCCATCATGGAAATACCACCTTGTTGTAGGTTCATAGACTCTCTAGCATAGTTTGATCTTAATGTTTTAGGGAATTAGTAATCATATAAGGCTATCTATAAATCCAACCAAACCATACCCTGATGGTGATCATAATTAGTAATCATATTTAACCAATTATTGGTAGAATCTCAAATCATATAAGTAATGAAATTGAACCTCCTTTTCAAATATGTCTTTAAATTATCAAAGATAGTTAGCATGGACTCTGGCCATGAATTATTTTCCTAGGGGAAACTATCCCATAAGAAGGTAGGTGGGTGTTCCTTCTATAATTCTTGCATCAACTCTACCATAGTAGGGTCAGGTCATAAATCTCCCTATATAGACTACATAACTCATTGGAAGGTCTCTCAAAATTGAGCATCATCACCTAGATTTGGAATAATAGTAGGTTCCAAAAGTGTCCCCACCAGAGGTAATATTGGTGGATGAAGTCCCACCCCTTATGGAGCATGGTCATTGACACCCTATTGGTGTATGACTCAAGGAAATCATGGTGAAATAAATCTATATATTATAAACTCACACCTTAGGTAAGTTTCAATAATTGATAATATCAAAGATTATATAATAAGACAAGTAAAAACCCTTTCATATAAAAGTCTCACCTCTCTTCCTACTCCTAAAGCTAGGTATATGTGATAAATAAGATTATAAATGACATAAGAGACACTCTTTACTAACCACTAATAAGTTCAAGTCAAGGTTTAGGCTTTAAATCACATAGAAGGGGTTCTGGTATATAGAGTTCTAATTTCAAGGTATAAAAGAAAACACCCTTCACTTTTCAATTAAAATCCCCATTTAGCAGTAACCATTTTATTTAATAATTTATGTTTATTTAAGTTTATAATCATTTATATGTATATATTTATCATGGTCTAGTTAGATGAGTCACTATTCCCAAGTTATAAAAAATATGCTTTATAAGTTTCAATTTGTAGGTCATGTAACTCTAACCTAACCCATATATCTGATATCTGGATGTAATGGGTCATATAAAGTGATTTCATTATACAAATCACCATTTCCAATTTATAGGGGCCCATAATCTGTATAAATTTCAATTGGAATCCATTTAATTCCAACCACTAACATCTCAACCCACGTGACAAGTTGTCTATGGATCAAACAAGAAATAATTTGTTAATTACGGTTCCTCCATCGAGATATATTGTAAAAAATCATTTAGATTTATGTATAAACTTTAGTTAATCCAATTATTTTATTCCTAAAAGAAAAATTAGAATATTTTCAAACATAACAGTCAATGCACTAGTAATATGTAGTAGGAAATGCACATGGTAAAATAAATATGGAATGGAATATGATTGATATGTGAATCCTTAAGTGACTATAATGATGCTAGAAATGATACTCCCTTTCCTCATTGGGCCAAGGGACAAATAAATTCATAATTTTAATAACAATAATAACCCAAAAATCACGTGTGTCACCAAATGGTGAAATCAATACAACTGTAACTAAAAATAATTGAATAGAAATATCCAATCTTATGTAATTTGTCTTTTACCAATATATGGGTTTGATACTCCCAGGCACAGACTCAGTACAAAACTTTGACACATTTATAGTCTCCTATCTAATAACCCAAATAGAATGAAAAAGGAAAAGAAGGCTCTGATACCACTTGTGACATCCAGATCCCAGTTTACCCATAAATTACCAAACCTGGTTGGCCACCTGGTCTCAAGCTCACCGCTCTGTACGCCAGAGGCTACTAACTAGAAGCGAGGTTCTATGATAGAACAATGGGGATAATATACCCAAATGATCAGAGTGTATCAAAATAGTATAAAATAACAATAATTATTAGAAAGAATATAATAAATGAACTATAGAAGCATAAATAATATAGATATAATAAAATAGAATTAGCATGATCAATATCATATATAAAATGGTATAAAGTCTGTATGCATTAAAAAAAAGGGAATCAGAAGGAATTAGAGAAGTAGGCATATAAAACATAATATAATTTTTTTAAAAAAAAATACAAAAATCTATATCAACCATCATCATGATCATAAGCTTGGTAATCTTATCCCATACTCCATCCTAGTATAGGGACCAGGTATCCAAAGATGGATGCTTCCCTTGGTGCCTACCTGCATCCATAAGATATATTCAAAAACCAACTAGAAACCTGAACATGATGTGATATATAATCGGTTGGACACCAAAAAGGGTGAAAATTATAATCCATATAGTTCTTATAAAATGAATATTGTAATGGTATAACAATATGAATTCGGAATATAAAATATAACTGAGTTGGCTCTGGTCCCTAAAGGATACCAGGCTAACACTACCTTCTTTGGCATAATATTGGATATCTTTGAACATGTGACTATATATTTATGTATATATGTACTCATATATATATATATATATGTATATATATAAACTATATACGTAGTGACATATATATCCATATATATAAATACTAATACTAGCCAGGACTCTAGGCATAACTCGAGAGTGCGTGGTAGTTTTAAAAGTATCATAGGGTGGTAAGGGACTCTATTCATGAGTATCATGAATCATAAGGGTCACCATGACCACGTATCACAAGTGTATGGGATTCTAGGACTGAGTATCACAAATATATGGAATGTTATACCTAATTATGGCAAGTGTATGTGACTCTATGCCTAAGTATCACAAGTACTTGGGATTCCATGACTGAGTATCACAAATATATGAGATTCCATGCCCGATTATCGAACATATATGGGTATCCTTTCCCAAGTATCAAAAATATATAATACACCATTCCGGGGTATTATAGGTACAAGGGAAATCATTCCCATGTATCAAATTTAACTATAATGTACCAATAAATCTTTAATATAATCCAAGGGAATGGTTTGAAATCTATTTACATTCTATTTAATCAAGGGCACAATCATTGAGCAAATTAAAGTCTCATGACATGGTTGTACCAATCACTTTATATTTAACCCAACATAGTAATTTCATTTAGGAGTCAAACCAAGACCACTTATAAGGTAGTTTGGTCATATATACATTCAGTATGTCAAGGGGAATTTCATAATCACACTTCAAGTGGTGGGGCGAATCAGAGGGGACATCCTCCATTAAGTACAATGGAGTAAGAGGGAATTTCAAAAATGGATAGTAATTCAATTTAGGGTAAATCATATTTTTGAGATAATGTATGGAATGTTTGGTGTGCGACATAATTGTACATGATATAAAATAACTAATATTAAGGGAAAAATTACTAAACCATATACATTATCTTGGTAGTATTGTCCTCATCTAGTGTTGGCCTCTAATTTGAGATGGAAAAGAAGAATTTGAGAAAATGGAAAAATTCCATGAAAATAGTGTGTATTAGATGGCCTGGATATATCCTTATTAGGGGAGAGATAAACGAGGGAGGTGGGAAAGTGGATCTAAGTTCTTACTATTAACTATCTAATGAAACCAATTAAGGAAGAATCAGAGTCTAGATGAAGATGAAGTCTCAAAGCCTATCTTATATGAAAAGGGAGAAATCCAATAACGTAGTACAATATGAAAAAGAGAAGGAATAAGGATATTTTAGTTTAAGATAAGGCATGGAAAAAAATTACATTTCACACTTTATTTAAAGGGAGACATGATTTATTTGCACAATTTTTCAAAATGTGTTCCTAACCATGTGCCTATACTGGTTAAGTGGCACTAAGTATGTCCTTGGGTTCATGGTTTGGAGAAACCTTACATATCTCATGTGAATTCTATATAGTTTTCTGTTGCTCCCTCACTTTGTTGTGTGTCCCCCTTGCATAGTTTAAAAAACTATATATCACACATTAGGGCCCACATGGTTGAGTTGCATGGTGATCACTAACCTTTTGGTTTAGTATGCTTTTCCAAAATCCTGAGCTTCAAGATTCGAGCGAGCCCCAGATTCTCCCAAACCATTCCTTGGACTCTTAATCACATTATAAATATAAAACAAGAGGCTTTTTATCAGTAAATAAAAGTATCTATACCTTTTAGAAAATCTAGTACATTACATATACCATCATTATACATTCATCTCACAATCCACCTCAGAAGCAGTGACATTACCTATAAGTCCCATAAATAACTTATTCTATACCCAAACCCCCAAGGTGAACTATATTTCATGTAAATAAATAGATTATATACCATTATTAAGACCATATCATGATTATATAAGGTCTTATATGCCCTATCATGATTATCCTAGTCAACACTCATGGGTTAATCTTTTGGTGAACTCAGTATATATATGAACACACAATACAAATGATTTATTGGATCTCACATAGCGCACCAATTTTGGTGAAACATCATAAATTTTCAAAAAGGACCTCATAAGGTCACTCAAGTCATTAAAAATAGTTGAACACCCTTAGTGTTGTAGACTCAATTTTAACGAAGGCTCAAAATATCTAAAGATTTGCAAAGAAAATCTAAAATTGAATGGAATATAAGAATAAAATCTCCTATAACCCTAATAAGTCATACATATTCTTTTAAATAATTATTCACCCAATTTATTTTCCTTCTATTTCATTGTACCCTCTTATCCCATTTCACATATCACATAATATATGAAAACACATATAAAACAAGAGAAAATAATAGGGATTTCCTACCTCATAAAATTCCCATAATCATAAAATATGATTTCATTAATTCTTGGTTCCCATTTCACCTTTTTTAATTAAGAAAACATATTTATTAATTACTTATAAACCATATAATAAAAATCATATTTGATAGGAACTGATAAAACTGACTGAGTGTGGCCACATCAGTGAAATTCCAAGAAATGACATACTAACAATATGTTGCCTCCCTCTAGTGATACCATGAGAAAAAACCACAATTTATAATTTTAATTCACTCATTAATTTAAAAATACATAAAAAACATTAAAAAAATATTCACCACATGACCCAACTTCATTGAAACATCAGAAAACATGGTTTGTTAATTATCTCCTAACCTCTTCTAGACACCACACTCAAAATCACTATCATTATGAGTGGATTTCTATAAGATTTAGTAATATTTAAAAATAAATAAATAATTTAATGGGAAAAACATTTTAACAATCCATATCCATATAGTAATAATGGAGGATGGGTAGTGGGAGAGGTTAGATAAATTTAATCTATTTGGAGCACAATGATGCCTTATTTCAAAGGGGAATTGAACTTGAAATGATAGTATATTCCCCATTTTAAAAAACAAAAAAATTTATTCTAGGTACCCATTAGTCCTCCACTAACCACGTGGTGGGTATTTGAGTACTTTATTGTAGAACACTATCCATATAGTATCACTATACCATACCCCCGATGACTTTAATAAATAACTCCTAAAAATATTTTCTTCAGTAATGTCTTAAAATGCCTCCTTCAAGATTTTACATGATTCCCTATATGCTCTAAATATCCATTTAAAACAATTAGATTCACTAAAATGAATTTCATCTTAAATTGATTCAAAAAAAATTATTTTTTTATAAATTACACTATATTAAAATTTGATATCTCTTAGTTTCACCAACACCCGATGATGTTGGTTGTTACAGACTCTACACCATGGGGATTCTCACCAGCAATAAGAGTTATCAAATATCATTAGTGAACCAATCCAACCACTTAGATCATTTCATGACCCTATGTCTCAAGAACCTCTCTTTTCTTGGGTGTGAAATTGAGTGTTACCCCTAAATCCCACCTCTAATAAGATTCAGATTAGATACGAGTATCAAGGGTTTATAAAGTGTTATATGGGAGGCATTAACCTATTTTTGAAAAATAAATAATAAAAGAACCACTAATAAACATTCATTATCCACAAAATATAATAAGAATCCAATATATAAACCAAAATGCATGTATTTTAATATAACTCATAATAATCCATACAACTCAAAATTTATAATCTATCAATTAAAAACATCTAAAGAAATAAATGAAAATTTAAATGGTGTCTACCATGCACACTATTACTATTAGCTATTAAGGTTTAGCCTAATTCTAAGCATAGTCCTATAACTCTTAAAAATAATATTATAAGAGTAGTTTTGAGTATACAACATACCTAGTTAGTTCCTCTATAGAAACACTTATGTAAGTGTGGAAAGATAATACTAAAGAACTACTTTGTAAATGGTGAAATTGATATGTAATCCCATAAAAATTAAGGTATCTAACTCTTATTACCCAAAGAGAACTCTCTAAGTCCACATATTGTTTATATATGCTAAAAAAATTAAAGTATAGAATATGTGGTATCCTGCACCCACTTCCCCATAGATCTACTCACCCTCATGCCCAAATGATTCATGTCGTAGCACTACCACCACTTCAATTTAAAAATTCCACATCATAACACTTATTATCCCACTTACACATAAAAATACACAACCACATACCAATCCACATCCACAAACTAATCCATGAACCCATATAAAATCTATATCTATATCAATACTGCATCGATAAGACCTTCTCACTATAACCTTATCCAAGTCTAGAAGGGGGGGGGAGTTGGGATGCATGAGAAGTTGATTATTCATTCCCATGAAATCCTATATATTGGGGGTACATCTTAATCTCATATCCCATTTGGGTATTTCTTAATTTATACTACTCAGATGGTGGTGTATAAAAATATTGAATACAAACCTATCCGTTAGTAAAACAAAAAAAATATAATTAAATAATAGAACTCATAACCGACTAAATAGGGTCACAACCTACTAAGTCCATCTTCCATTATTCCCAATGCATACAACATCATCCTCAGCCTAAAAAATCTCTACACCTAAACTTATAAAAAAATATACATAAAAAATCAAACAATACTAGTTCATCAAATGACCATATTATTGTTACCAATTTTCATAGATTCACTAGTTCATCAAATATTCCAATTAAAACATTCAATAATTAATTAAAATTGTAATATTAATTACATGTAAATCACTACCAACTCTTTATATAAACCCTTAATTCATTTATATAATATTAATCTGATAAATTCTTTTTTACTTCTTAAATATTTACTAGTCACAATATATCCCAATATCATTTATAATATCTGGTTTATATCCAAGATAATTAGAAATTACACTTGCATTTACCATAAAATAAAATTGATGAGTTACATGTTAATAAAGTATAAAATATCAATTTTATTTCATTTTAATAAATTCATTATTTATAATAAAAACATTCAAACACATTTAATGTTTTACTAAAAACCACGAGGAAAATATTTAAGTACTAAAAGTATTTAAACAAGGGACTTTCCACTAAAAAACTATTTTAAAACCTAACCATAGTTACACTTATTCCTGAAAATCTTCATTAAATAACATATAAATATTAAAAAACAATTTCCCTCATTTAAATGTTATTGGAACCATAACAAGATTATTCACTAAAAAATACCTTATTTATCTATAACAAAACATTCCATTATTTAATAAAATAACTTGTACACCTTTTCAAAAACATTTAAAAATTACTATAAAAACATTCCCAATGATTAATATTTTAAATAGATATTATAATTCATGAAAACAATCATTTATGAGTAGTAACTGACACCAACTCCACAAAGAACTAATTTTATATGACATATATAAGAAATATTTAGATATAATTTATTATAACCAAATAAGTAAATGAATTTCTTCAAATTATATCATATTGGTTATAAATAAAAACAAATATCATAAAAATAAATTCAGAAAACACAAACAAATAGAGTTCATATTGAATGAAAGGAAACATATAAAATCAACTATATTAAATTTATAATAAAATAAATTTTTTTCAATCAAATCATGTAATGACATAAAAATATATAATTCAATATATGTTTACATGTACATTCATTTTCACTAAAAAATTATAATGTTCCAAATCATCATTAAATGACACACTTTTAACCACCCCAACTAAAACATTAACAAATTCACTAACCAAGTGTACAACCATTTAAACAAAATTTGATTTATTTATGAAAAACTAACTATTTCCTAACCTGAAAATATTTTAGTTCCATATTTGGATAAACCATCACATACATCTCAAACAAATTAATATCCAATTAATTCACTTCATAATTTCACATTTATAATATATCTATATTCAATTTATTAAAATCCTATAAATTCCTTTTGGTTTTTCAAAATGTATTTCATATCCATTTAAGTAAAGATAAAAATGTCCTATGCTATTGAAACCATTTTATATTCATGTTTGATAATTATTAAAATAATTTTTTTACTTTGTAAAATTTAGAAGTCATTAAAATTATAAAAATCCAAACGTGTTATAATGTATCTCAAATCAAAAGTGTGTGCAATATTTTTTTTCAACCATGAAAAACCATATTAAACAAATTATTTACCAAAGAAATAATTATTTTTAGCCAAATAAATTGTGAACTACATGTTATAATGTAATTAATTTAAAATATGTAAAACCCATATTACAAAATCATCGAAACTAGTTTCATTATTACAATATAAGTAGTTAGTAAATAACATAAAAAATAAATATTATGTGATATTAATCCAATATAATCCTTTTATTCTTCTTAGATCTATCGTTTGTTTTATAATTTACATAAAATTTACCATTAAATCAATGGATTAGAAGTATGAAAATTCCATACTAAGTAATAAAATTAAAGTATCTAGATCACCAACATCATTAAAAAACAAAAAATTATTTAAAAGAATTTCTAATAAATTCAATGATTCATTTTTAGTTCTATGAATTAAATAAATTATGAAAAAATAAAAATTAGAACCAAATAGAAAATTAAACTTAGTTTCACTGAAATTAATTTATTGAGTTTATCCTTTACTTAATGATGTGATTCTAACAAAGATGAGAGTTCATGAATTATATAAGAATTAAGGGTGTTATAGTAGAGATAAGATCAATAATTAAGATACAGAGATATAGAGATAGAGAGAAAGTAATTTAGAGGGATAGGGAGAGACAAAAAGGGGTTTTCCACCCTACATCGTGTGTCACCCCCTAAAAATAATTTTTTTTATATTTTTTAACACATTTTATTTATTCACATATCTTTTTCTATTTAAAAAAATATTCCCCTTCTAATGGGAATTGTATTGACTAAATATCTATATTTTTTACCCCCAAATATTTTTCACTGAAACCTCCCCTCTCTCTACACAATATGGACTTAGACTCCAAAACACCGTAGACTACGCATTTTCCCCACTCCATTTGCCAAAAACACACAAAATACCCAATTGTGTTAGTTTTATAAGTTACACACACACATTAATGCATATAAACACATACTTAAATCTATTAAATATTCATTTTAAATATTATTATTATTATTATTATCAGAAAAAAAATATTATGTCACAAAATAATTCCACTACAGTTATTCAAAAATAAATAAAAAATCTCAACAAATGTAAAAATAAAAATTCAAACCACTTACCCAAAAACCCAGGTTGTTATACAAGAAACACCTAAAATGATTTCCATCCTTAAAAATCTAAATCAACTCACCCGAACAAATAAGTTATGTAAGAATAATTCTGGGTCCTCACTTCACATAAATCTTAAACAAAATTTCATCCTTGAAAATAAAAAACTTATAACATGATCCCTAAAAACCGAACAACCCTAAATTTATAATTATAATCCTATCAATAAATATGAGTAAACAAAATTAAAAAATCATTAAATTTTTAGACATCCTCAAATTCCATGTGATGAAAGGAAACACCTAAATCCATATAAAACATTCCTCTTAAAAAAAGTCCTTCCATGTATTTCCAAACAATCTAAAAGAATAATGATCATAAAAACTGATGAAATATCCCCCTAAAAAATTTATTCACACCCAAAGAAACTATACAAATATATATATATAACGACTATATCAATGAAAATTCAATAAAAGTTTAAATCAATTTTAACTCAATTTAAAATAATTTTTACATGGTCTTACCATGGAACAAATTCACTTCCATTTCATTTATAATTAATTTTTAATTCAGGTAAAAAATTAATGGAACTATCATTTTTAAATAATGTAATTTTTTTTAAAATTTTATAAAAAAAATTATCTTGTACAATGAAAATATATTTAATACATAAAAAATAAGTATTTCATAAATCAATTTGTTCAAAAACATAGAAACCCCAGTTAAAACTTTATCAAAACTACAAAGAGGTATCCATCTATTAAAAAAATAAATTTACTGTCACAATTAACATTTTTTATATTTTAAATTATTTCTATTTGGAAAAAATAATTTTTTTATAATACATAACACATTGGGAGAAGCCTTATTTTTAAATACATGCTTGACTTCAAAACCAATAACCCCAAAATTATACTTTGGTTTTTAAACACATATTTAAAAGGCATGATTGGAGGATAATATAAGGATTTATTAAAATCATGGTTCAATCGTTAAAACTAAGGCTACTTAATAATAACTAACCACTCACTAAGTTCTCAATATACCTCTACAAAAAAAAATTAAAGAGAAGAAAACCAATGGCTATTAGAATCTGAGACTAATAGTGCGTTCGTACTATTGATGTCCCTCCACATTCTTAGATATTTGATCATATTTTAGTTAAATGTATTTTATTAATATATAAAAAATAAATAGAGTTTTTACAAGGCACCATATCAAGATATTCTAAAAAATCATCAAAACTTGTAGAAGAAGCACTGTTAGATTCCCAGCCCCATAGAATGCCTTTAGAGGAGAGGTGGGGGTGAATTATTAAATCATTTATTTTTCATTATATATAACCCTTATTCCCATTTTAAAAGAAACTACGGTCTCAAATCATATATATCTAACCAATAACAGAAAATAATATTTCAGACATATGGTATATGTCAAATTTACTTACTTGAACCAAATGGGATATATCAAAAGAATATACACATAGTAGGGTACTTGTGTACAACTAATCATTTTTTATGATTATAGTATTCATTAATGGAAACTCTTAACCTAGTATCATTTCCTTAATAATATTTAGACTTGTACATTGGATCCCAAGGAGTCTACCTCCCCCCTCTGTTTCATCAATTTATTTAGAATAACTCCCAATAATTTCATTATAAGACAATATTATATAATTAATAACTATTTAATAACACCAAAAAATTAAATTTTAATATTCATCATAATAACTATAAAATATTAATTTTTATAATTAAGTAGTATTAAAAAATATTGATATCTGAAAAACAATAGTCATCTAGAGACACTTGTTATCTTATGGATATATTACTGAAAACCTCTCTTCTATTACATTTTGAATTTCCTGAATATTAGTTTAATAAATTCCTAACTAAAAACAATTAAATATTCTATAAAATAAATAAATATTATCTATTAGAAATATTTCAAAAAACAAGTATATTCAAAATTTAAAAAATAGAAACTAATCTCACTATTTACTCTTCCATAAAACATTGTCCAAGATCTCCTTGAATCTCTATTTTATGGTTTCATTTTTTATATATTTAAAATTGGATAACAGTATTTTATATAATCCTTATGATTCAAATCAATCATTACTTATGTAGGATTTTAGCTTCAAATCACACTCATGTAATTATTGGATTACTCCATTATTTCATGAACCAATCCGAGTTGTCCCTTTACTAAAAGCCCGAGTTGGATCACAACAAGGACCGATGAGAATTCATGATCCCAAAAAATTAACACAAGTGCCTAGTCATCTATGAATCACCTCTTGGGAATTATTTTTCCAAAAAAATAACTATGAAAAAAAGAAATTAAAAAATAATTAAAGTTCCAACATGAACTATCCATACGTCGGATGTTCAGGACAAAAATAAAACTATAATAAATAATAGAAAAAATTAAATAACCCAGAAACCAAAAACCTCCCTCACCACCACAGTCTCCATATCCTAAAATGTAAAGATGTTCTGAATATGGAATTGATTTCCCATCTGCAACTATAACTACCCATCATCCATAGAATACAATAAATGCCAATGTTTTCAGTGAAATAGAAGAGACTAAAATAAAACTAAACTACAAACATACCTTCATGTAACTATATGGGTCACCACCCAATAAATAAGAACCACAATGCCTAATGGGTGAGGATAAAATATAATATTGACTTACAATTGAAAATGATAATAGGTAGGTTTGAGAAATAAGCTCAGTAGGGATTCTAGAATATAAACCACACCTTATGAATTATCTTTAAAGAGACAAAATTTCATTCTATTTTGAAAGTATAAATATATAAAAATAAGGTTTTCCTTATTTTTGAAGATAAGTAACAAGAATATACTTATGAAAATCCATTTTACATTTTTTTTGAAAACCATTTCCAATGGATGATATATTTTTTGAAAACCCATTTATAAGAAGGAAATTGTGAAGAATTTCATAGCAAAATTTTTTTCATAAAATTTCCATAAAATATAGGTAAGTAGTACACTTGTAAAGCATGTTTTAGGGGATCATAGGAACTTGTTAAAATGTTCTAGAAAAAATTCATCAATATCCACAAATAGAAAAAATAGAACTGAATACCAACAATCAACTCACCCCATCACACGGTTTAACCCTCACCGGATAAGCCGAGGGTCATAACCCATAAATAGAATGAGTCTATATCAGGGCCACAAGTCATATAATAATACTAAATTAGTGAGACATGTGTAATTATAGATCCATTGTAACTACCCTAGGCTCCCCATGACATACATATAAAGGTGTGTTTTACCAAGAAATCATATACATACATACCATATTATTTTCCCAAAACAAACCATTCAATTTCTCACATTCAAAACCTATTTTATATAGGGACCCAATTCCCTTTCCAATATTTTGGAATAATAAACAAGCTCCATTTTTAGGTTTACATAAAAAATATTCATTCATTCCACACATTCGAACGTTTCCCCACTACTAAACGAGCATCCCAATTCCACAACCAAGGGGAATTCATTAAGAGGGGTCTTTATTCCCATGTAAGAAACCTCAAAGAACCAACTAGACCTTATCATTTAAAAAGGAATCACTATTATTTGGGAAAACTACTTTTTCCCAAAGATTTAAATTTATAAAACCACACTTCACACTTATAAACATTTGCACATTGATTTATATATAGGAACCAATTATCCCAATTCATATATTACACTCACTATAATTGATAATAAATGAATAGGGTACCCATATATATATATATATCTGTGTGTGTGTGTGTGTGTATGTGTGTGTAAGTCACATTAAATGAGTTAAAAGATTGGAAATCCCCTCAAGGATTCCTGAAAAGCTAAACCATTCCATTAGGTCTTTATAAAAACAGATCAAAAAATGAAAAAATATTTTAGAATTTAAATTTTACTAGGTATAAAAATTTTGGAAAACTAACTAAGCACAAAAATTTTTTTACATTTCAAAACAATATTGAAAACATGATTTAACATGAAAAACTCATTTTGGAAGCTTAGGGGAAGACAAATAAAACAAAGGAAAAATCATTTCCAAGAACCAATCCATTTTATATAACATAAAAAAATTATTTAATTGTTAAAACAAACTTAAAACCAAAATGAAATAATTGTATTAAAATTAAAGTCTAGGACATAGGGTAACCTAACTTAGAATTGTGGAATCAAGTCACAAAGGGTTAGCAAATTTTGGCCCTCAATGAAACTTTATAGAACGGGTCTCATGTCAGGCCTCATGATCCATTTGAACCAAAAATAAATAAAAATAAAAACACCACCTATAAGTTAGGTTTCGACCAAACTCATTCCATGTTAAGGATACAGAAAAAGCATGAAGAATAAAGAGACATAGGGGAAAAATGATAACCAAAGATGACAGCATGATGAATCAGAAGAGAAATTGAATAAAAATATGAAGGAGAAGAGGAAGGAAATGTTTCGGAGATCCCCCATGAGTGGTTAGAATGAGAGTTGTGAGAGTGAGGGGAAAACATTTTATGGGTTTTAATTTATATATGGTTGAATGGTAATTTTAAAAAATCAAACCCCATAGACACTTCACACAGTTTGGTTGCATGGTTGGTGAAACAATGCAACAAACTTGTGCCCTCTACTGGGCTCCTATAGCACCAAAAAATGGGTAGGTAATATTGTTTAGAAAACCATACACTGATCATGTGGTTGGATATATTAAAATGAAGAGGCAATTGAATAGTTTCTTCATGGATTGGAACACCGTGCACCTTAATGAAGCGACATGAATTTCATGCCTAAAAACTCCTAATTTTCATGGGGAATCCAACCAATAAGAAAAATAAACAAATAAGATTCAAAAATAAATAGAATAATAGACTTTTCTGGGTTAGGGTGTAAGAATTATTCCCACCATGAAACTTTACACACCTCAAAAGTCAAAAAATATTCAGTTGATCTTGAAAAAAGAATGAAAAACTACTATTCCAGATGAGTCCTTAAAACCCAAAGATTAGAAAACCAATACTTACCTTAATTTATTAAAACCTAAAACTAAAAAAATTCCTAAATAGGATAGAAAGATAACATCCTCAAAAATCAAACCCAATATTTAAGGATTCAACTGGAAAAACTAAATAACTCAAACCATCAAACAAAACATGAGAAGATAGGAGAACTCATACTTCTAAACACAAACCCAAAACAAGGAAAACACTAAACCCTAGAATATAATTCCTCAATTAAAATCATTATATCCTATTTGGGATGTCCATGAGATTCCATCACATAAACCACACTCCAGGCTAAAGAAACCACTGTGATCAGGGTCAGGCGGGACGGGGAAAAAGAATTACACAGTTAATTAGAATTCAAAATTACCTAAAAGTGGGATGTGAAGGATTGAAGACCATATTAACCATGATATATTTTTATGGTTCTATTACCAAAAATTTATGACACTAGTTAAACTCTAATTTTCAAAACCAAAACAAACTCATGATTAATAAAGAGAGCCAAAGTTATGAAAAATGAGACACAAAATTAGAATAACTATCAATCCACGATAAAATGATTTATAATTTCCCAAAGTAAAATTCCATTAATAAAATCCTATAAGTTCCATAATATTTTCCTCCTTCCCCAAACAAAAGGTAACACCATGGGATACAAAAATTATAATAAACGGAATTTACAATAAGAGAAAATTTAAATAAATCCTACATCATCACAAAGTTCTCCAGATTACGCTAAAATATTCTTTAAGAAAGTGGATATGGATCTAAGTATCTTTCTAGAACTCCCCTAAAGAACCTTTATAGATCCCCCAAATGATCATAGGTATATAGGATCTTTGGTGCTTCTTGTCATGATGAATTCTTATTCCTTGACTTTCCATAATGGTGGAATACCCATAGCTTACTCTTGGATGATTTTAGTGAGAGGAAAAACAAAAAAAATCACCCTTCTTCCCAATAGTATGGATATATTTTTATTACCATTACCTTTATTGGAAATACCACCACCTCACCAAGGGATACGTGACATACGAACTATATTTAACTCTCCAACCAAACCAACTTCAGCCCAAAGAACATACCTTACCACATATTCATATTTTTCCGGATTAAGTGAAGATGATACTAGGATAAGTATTGGCTAGAGTCCCCTTTAAAAGAATTAATACTTTAGAGATTCATCTCTGGTAAGATTTGGAAGATAAAACACCAACTCAGTAATTTTTTTTCATACTCCAACATCGTTGAATCACATTTATAGAGACTATAAGATTCTATGATAATTTAAATCCTTATGGATTTAGAGGATTACTAATGGATAAAAAAATCCATAAACTTTCCCATGAGTGGTATTCTTGTGGTTTATTCTGGATAATATACTTCCACTGTATCCAACTAAGGCCTTTTAGTATGAAGGTTGAAAACATGAGCATAAGAGGCTTATTAATTTCAAGTCAAAATATGATCTCATCGACACTTTGAAACCATTCCCCAACCCTTCCCGATTCTATAAATCTGAATAAATTATAGGGACTCGACCCTATAAAAGTTTATATGAACTCTTAATACTAATACATTGGTCGAAACAACTAGGATTCATGTACCGAATGAATGAACCAAACAATTGGTATGAAACTTGATCAACCAAAAAGCACCTGGTGGAAGATCCACCCACATATCCTCTTCAAGATTCCTTGGAGCTTGGTGGGGTTATAATCTAAAAAAAAGAATCAAAAAACCAAATCAAAACACATCATAAATAAAAACTCAAAATTTGAATCAGAAATCAATAATCAAAACTCAAGACACTATCTCAACAACTCTCTCATCATTGAAAAATCAACAATCTAAAAAGGGAAATCCCAAAACCCAGAAAATAAACATCAAATAAATAAAATTACACCATTAAAAATCTTTAATATAGTCATGTTAAAGTTATACAATTATGCACTAAAAAATGGTATTCTATGAGTATTCATCACACACACACACCCGTACATTCTTATATACAAATCCATGCATATGTACAAGAATACACTTACCACATACATGTATATATATGTGAATATTCATAGGAAATTCCAAGGGTCACATTTTTTTTAAATTGGTCCTTAAAACTACCTAAAAATTAAATACTACCTTGTCTCATTAAAAATATTTAAAAATTCTTAATTTAATTTCCATTCCACATTTTAAGAAACTTTTTTTTCAAAATCCAAAAAAAATTCATTTTATTTTCCAAGAACCCATTTTTTTATTTTTTAAATCCAACATTGATAAACCAAAAATCAATTTTAAACTCAAGGGAAATATCCAAAAATTAACTTAAACCAATAAAAAATGAATAGAAGCAACCCACCATTCAAGGAATCAAAATTAAAAGAATCCATATAGAAGACTACTGTGTATGGTTTGGCTGCATGATTTAGAGTACCATGTGCCAACCTTGTGATGTTCACTAGAGGTTAACATGGGTAGCCACATAGTATACTCATGGTTTTAAAAACCATGCACAGTTACCATGATCCCTCTAAAGCCGTCTAAAAATCCACTCCAAGGTTTTGAGTTTCTCAAAATGATTGATAAATTCTGAACACCAATCATAAACACTCATATAAAGACCCAAAATATAAGGCCCCAACCTTAAACATTACTTAATCTTGAGTTACTTCAAGAATACACGTTGAGGATCTTTTCAGGTTTAGAGTTTTAGAGAATTAGATCATAAAACATTTATTATATTCCACATTTAAACAAAGTGGTCACATAAAAGATAGCACTCATTTTTTCCATCGGCGGAAACATATTTAACATAAAACATGGATTATTTCTTGACACTTCATTGACACTATCATCACATCATGTACCTTTCCCTTGACCTATGAAAAACATTTCAAAAACTTGGGATGAGCATAAAAATCTCAGTAAGGGATATAAAAGTATGAAATGAAAACAATAGTCCATGTATGAAATCATACTTTACTAATAAAACATAAGCACATTAACATACCCGATCAAAAAATTAATAAATCATAGAAATAATAATACATAAAGGTAACTTGAGGCATTCATAACATTCTTACATAGGGATTAACCCTCTTGGTTACGTTTGGAATACCCATCACAGTATATTCCCTAAATCTCTTCGGAGAAACCTCAAATATTAACCCCTTCGCGTTACCCAATGAATTGGAGAGCTATATCGGGCTCACCCGCCCTTAGTTTATCACAGAACCACCCGTCTTCATAATAATGCCCAAGAACCATAAACATAATCGTATCACATAAAACATGCATAAAGGAAACATAAAATTTCCACTTTTCAATCATAAGATATCAATACAATACATTGATATAAAAACATTATGAAAACCATTTTCAATACCAAAATAAAATAAACGTAAATCACGGTATTTATTTTTCATTTGAAAAAAAGGTATGGCTTGTAGTGGAAGCCGAAACTCAAATAATGGTCACAGCGGCGGAGAAGCCGTTGTTGCCGCATACGTACGAAAAAAACATTCCCTTTTGTCTTTGAGTAAAACTCTTCGTATAAAAAGATTCCTTTTGGATAAACGTAAAAGTCAAAGGTGTTTATACACCGTATAAAAGAAAGTTCTGTATAAAACATAATATGCCTCAATGAAAGGAGATTGAGATGAAGTCCCATACCTTGGGTCCGACTTGACTCGATCATTATTTAACGTCCTGAATCATAAACTTGAGTTAATTTCTACTTGCTTAAGAACCTTTTTCAAGTTCATTATTCTTTTTTACATCACTTATTACTATTTTATGAACACTATGTAACTATTTAAGTTAATAATGGTCGTTTTAACGATCATTGGTACTTGAGTAAAAAATAAGCTCTTTATAATTACAAGTTGTTCATGTGGTAAAATATCCATTATATCAAAAATTATATTCATGATGTAGATATCATATATATCATATATATCCAATATATACATGCATTTATAATATTACATAATCATTTAGAGTTATGAAATGAAATGCACCGTTCATGGAGACGGTAATCCGTACGTACGCATGAACACTACTCTCATTTCTATGTCATATTAATGGAACTAGAACTAAATCAAAGATATATATATTTTAATTCCAGAATTATATTCATCATTTAGATGTAACATAAATCATATATATCCATTATATATATGTACTTATAATAGTACATTACATTTGGGGATAAGAAATGAAATGCACCGTTCATGGAGACGGTAAGCCGTACGTACGCATGAATGCTACTTTCATTTCTATATCATACTTTAATGGAAAGAAATAATAATGATATAAAGGTATATTATAATTCCAGTATAACATCATATATAATAACTTTAACTCCATCCTTTATACGTCCCACATATGGCAATAACGAATCAAATCACTTTGAGGGGGCGGGAGTCCGTATTTCCTAAAATGAAATTATCGTGTTTACCCATAATGGAAACCATAAAGGTATTCCACAAATGAAAAATACAGAAGCGTAATGAAAACATATACATAATATATATCATATATAAATAGAGTGACATATTAATGGCCACCTTTTAAGGTGTTAGAAGAATATTTAACAATCATCGTTTCGTGAGGCAGAAATTCACCATCCACAGAAACAATATTTTCTTTAACCATTAGATGTAGGTGTGTGTAAGTGTAGCTCAAATACTTATTATAATAACATCCTAGTATATTTATGATACTGGTTTTGTTACAAAAGAAATTAATAAAAAGAGTTTAGGTGGTTGGAGAAGCGAAATAAAACATAAGAACACAAGATAAAACACTACCTTTAAAACGGGTAACTCTTTTTGATTTGAGCTCAAAGGATTACTTGGGAAGACTTTTTCCCAATGTGAGGCTTCTAGGAGTAATATAAGGATCTGGATAGACCAAATGGGTAGGGGTTGGCCGAGACAAAGTCTTGAGGAGTGTGGGTAAGTTGGTAGAAGTGGGGTCCTTTTATAAGAGGAGAGGAGGGGCACTCTTGGAAAGTTATAAAAGCTTACTTTATTTTCAAATGAGTTTCGGATTTTAAAGGTCCCACATTGATGTATTTCGAGGATAAGGTGATAAGGTTTCTAAATAAACTCATCCAATATGTCTTTGACAAGTTTAAGTCTTATAGTTTACATTATCTTTTCATTTTATTTAAATTGTTCATTAATGAGGTAATCGCTGCATCATCATGATGTCATAAATAATTTAATTTATTTAATGTCTAAAAATTATAAAAAAAATACTATGATGTAGGAAATAGTTTTATCTTTAAAATGAATATATATAGTCCAATAGATCATTTATTTATACAAAATTAAAAATGTTTTACTCAGGTTATACATTCTTTGTTATATTTAACTTTCATTAAAAATAAAAAGATAAAAAGTCACTTTCACACAAAAGTGATTCCATGAGGTCCCCAAGTTTGGCACAAGGCATCCCATGGTCGTCCATGAGAAAACCAGTAGAATTTGGACACATTTTGGTGTCATTTTTTATTATTATGATATTATTTTATTTTCCTTAACTACCCGATTACTCATTAATCAAGATAATTAAAGATAATTACCATCGTTACTATTCATAATGTCCAAAAACAAAAGAGTCTTAATTACATAATTTGGACCTTATGATTCCAAATATGGAATCCATTTTACCAAATTACAAACATATAAATTGAAATAATTAATTTAAAAATAATTCTCGTTGTGAAAACAAATAGCGGGGTTTTTTGAAACAATATCTATGAAAAGTTTGGCACTTGTTTATGCCCAATTACAAAGTTAAATTAATCCCAATGACCACCATTAGATTACATGGTAAAAATAAATTCTATTTACACTTTAAAACCAATTAAAAAGAAAATCTAACCATATAATTAAATTATATGAAAAAACTGTTTTGATGTAAAATGCAGTATTTTTCACTATTCATTAAAAAAATAAACATTGTCAGAAAAATACCAAAATATTATCCAATGTAAATTTCAATGTCCCAATCATAAATAATAAGTTTATTTTTACAAATAGAGCTTATAAAATTGTCAAAAGTTTGATTTAAAAAAATGGTTTTCCATCAAAAGGTAGTAAAACAATCTTTTAAGAATATTAGTGTATTCAATGTTTAAGATTGGATTTATTCTCATTTTAAGCCTCTAAAACACTATCTAATTCATAAATATACATAGATAAGAATATATATTATTCATTACTTACTTGGGATGTTACATCCTTCCCCCCTTTAGAAAATTGCGTCCCCGTAATTTATTTACTTATCGAATAAGTGGGGGTATTTAGCCCTCATTGCATTTTCAGATTCCCATGTTGCCTCTTCAATCATGTGGTTTTTCCACAAAACATTTAACTGATGAATCACCTTATTCCGTAACACTTGCTCCCTATGGTCCAAAATATGGACCAGTTGTTCCTTATAAGATAAGTTCTCTTCCAGCTGAACTACATCTGGACTCAAAACATGAGATGGATCTGGCATGTACTTCCATAACATTGAAACATGAAAAACATTGTGTACCTGAGATAAACTCGAAGGTAAAGCCACTTGATATGAAACTGATCCAACTCTCTCCATAATTTCATATGGTACAATGAACCTTGGACTCAGCTTTAATTTCTTACCAAATCGCATCACACTCTTCCATGGTGAAACTTTGAGAAATACATGATCACCTACCTCAAAAGATAGATCCTTCCTCCGGTTATCTGCATAACTCTTCTACCTGCTCTGAGCTGTTCTCATGTGTTTCTGAATCAGCTGAACTTTTTTTGCCAAATATTCTACCAATTCCGGTCCCTTCAACTTCCTTTCACCCACTTTATCCTAGAAAGTTGGAGTTCAACACCGCTTCCCATATAATGCCTCAAATGGTGCCATCTGTATACTGGAATGAAAACTGTTATTATAAGAAAACTAAACCAAAGAAAGATGTTGGTCCCAAATTCCCTGATAATCCATAAAACAAGCACGTAGAATATCCTCCAAAGTCTGAATTGTTCATTCTGACTGCCCATCTGATTGAGGATGAAAAGATGTACTAAAATTTAATTCAGTACCCAACGACTTCTGAAGGCCTTTCCAAAAGTTAGAAGTGAACCTTGGATCATAGTCAAATACAATGGAGAGAGAAACTCCATGTAACCTGACTATCTCGTTAAGATACAAACGGGAAAGTTGGTGTAGGGGAAAAGTATCTCGTATGGAAAGGAAATGATCATATTTAGTCAATCAATCAACAATAACCCAGATTACATTATTACCTTGAGGTGTCTTCGGCAATCCCACAACAAAGTCCATGGATATATTCTCCCATTTCCACTCTGGTACTGGTAAAGGCTGAAGCATCCCTTTCGCTAACTGTCGCTCTGCTTTTACCTGTTGACAAGTCAAACACTTCAGAGTAAAATCAGTAATTTCTCTTTTTATTCCATCCCACCAGTAATACTCCCGAAGATCTTTATACATCTTAGTACTGCCTGGATAAACTGAAAATAGAGAACTATGAGCTTTACATAACAACTCTCTCTTCAACTGTGAATCACAAGGCACACAAAATCTCTTCCCAAATCTCAAAACACAATCATTATCAATGTTAAATTCAGGAAACTTACCTTTCTGAACCAGCTATACCTTTTTCTGTAAGTCACTGTCTTGCTTCTGTGCTTTCTTAATTATGTTTGATAGAGAAGATTTCACTGATACTTGAAACAAAACATAGTAAAATCCTGCACCAACAACTTCTATGCCAAATTTCATCAAATCCTTAACCAAAGGATCATGTTCCAAACACAACATTGTTAATGAAGAATTACTTTTTCGACTCAAAGAATTAGCCACTTAATTTTCTTTTCTTGGGTGGTAATGAATTGTACAATCATAATACTTGATTAATTCTATCCATCTCCTGTATCTCATGTTCAATTATTTCTGAGTGAATATATACTTTAAACTTTTGTGATCGGTATATATTTCACACTTTAATCCATACAAATGATGCCTCCAAATTTTCAAAGCGAAAACAACAGCAGCTAATTCCAAATCATGTGTAGGGTAATTTACCTCATGAGTTTTCAACTGACGTGAAGCATAAGCAATTACCTGATCATTATGCATTAAGACGCAACCAAGTCCTCTCAATGAAGCATCACTGTAGATAACAAACTCCCCTTTCCTGGAAGGTAGGGCCAAAACTGGAGCATTCACCAATCTTCTTTTCAATTCCTGAAAACAATCATCACATTCTTTTGTCCAGATAAACTTAACACCCTTCCGAGTTAGCTTAGTCATTGGACTAGATAACCGTGAAAAATTTCTAAAAAACCTTCGGTAATAGCCTGCCAAACCAAGGAATCTACGAATCTCAGTTACATTTGTGGGTCTTGGCCATTCTTCAACAACCTTTTTTTTGCAGGATCAACAGTTATCCCATCTTTAGAAACAATATGAATAAGGAAATAAATTTTTTGTAACCAAAACTCACACTTGCTGAATTTCCCATACAATTTCTTTTCTTTTATGTTTTGAAAAATAACCCTTAAATGTCCTTCATGCTCCTCTTTACATTTAGAAAACACCAAAATATCATCAATGAAAACAACCAAAAACTTATCCAAGAACTCATGGAAAATTCTATTAATTAAGTCCATGAATACAGCAGGTGCAAGGCATTACTAAAAATTCATAATGGCCATATCTTGTACGAAACGCAGTCTTCAGAACATCTTCTTCCTATACCTTCAGCTGATGGTACCCCGATCTCAGGACAATCTTTGAAAAATACTGAGCTCCCTGGAGATGATCAAACAAATCATCAATATGAGGCAAATGATATTTTTTCTTAATGGTGATGTTATTTAAGGCTCTATAATCAATGCAAAGTCTCATAGAGCCATCTTTCATTTTAAAAAATAAAATAGAAGAACCCCATGGTGATGTACTAGGTCGAATGAAACCTTTCCCTAATAAATCTTGCAATTTCTTCTTCAACTCTAAAAGTTCAATTTGATCCATTCGATAAGGGGGTTTTGAAATTGGCTTAGCATTATGAACTAAGTCTACAATAAACTCAACTTCCCGATCTGGTATTATTCCTGGAAACTCATCAGGAAAAACATCAGGATACTCATTTACCACTGGCACATCATTAATCTGAACAGTTCCCTTGTTTTCAACAATATGTGCAAGCTAACATTCATTTCCATCTCTTACAAGTTTCTCGGGCTCTTGATACGTTATCAACAGTAAGGATTTATTCTTGTACACAAACTGAAATTATTTCTAAAAAGAAACTTCTTTAGCTCTAAAGTCAATCTTAGCATGGTAAATAGAGAGCCAATCCATACCCAAGATAACATCAAAATCTACTAGAGGTAAGACAATAAGGTTTGCAAGTAGGTTCTTTCCACAGATAAGGATGGGAAGATTCTTATAAATTATTTTTGCCTCAAAATTTCCCGCAGGTGTTTTTACCAAAAGTTCAGCAGTCATTTCTTGAGATGGTATTCCTATTTTACTATAAATATTTTCAGAGATGAAAGAATGTGTAGACCCCGAATCAAACAACACACTGGAATAATCTGAAAAAACAAAAAAGTACCTGATACCACTTCATTTTATGGCCCAACATCTGTGGAAGTAGCTGCAAAGGATTTCACCACCCCTTTCTTCTTGTAGTCTAACTACTTCCCATCACTCGAGATTTTTTTCGGACAATCGTTTGCGTAGTGACCCATTTCATTGAACTTAAAACATTTCACTAACTGTAAATCAAATTTGGTCTTACCATCACCCTGATCTTTTTCAGTGCAATCATGAGCCTTATGTCCCATCTTACCGCATCGGTAGCACTTTCCAGAATTCATAAGACATTCCCCAGCATGCCTTTTACCACATTTATCACAATCTGGAAACTTAGTTTTTTTACCGTCAGACCTTTTTGAAGAATTCTTTCCTTTCTCCTGCCACATCGGTCTCTTCTTCTGCTGGTTGTTATAGAAAACTTGATCATTAGAGAACTCCATTTCCACCTTCTCAGCACATCGAACAAGCTTTTCATAAATTTTGAACTCACGAGAAGCCAATGCCCTTCGATATTTTGGCTTTAATCCTGAGTAAAAATGATTCATTTTACTATCAAGGTCTCGAATGAAATTCGGAGCATACCTTGCCAATCGAGTGAACCTCTCTTCATAGGCAGCCACTGAGTCTTCCTCTTGCCTCAATTCCAAGAATTGTTTTTCCATCATAAGTCGAACAGCCTTAGGAAAATACTTATGAAGAAACATACCTTTGAATTCATCCCAGTCAAGAGCATCAATCTCATCAGCATCCCTGATATTTTTAACCATCGACAACCACTGATATACTTCACCCTCCAAACAGTAAATAGCAAGACTAACCTTTTGATTGTCTGAACACCCCATGACATCGAAAATCTTCTCCAGTGCTTTAAAAACCATGCACAGTTACCATGATCCCTCTAAAGCCCTCTAAAAATCCACTCCAAGGTTTTGAGTTTCTCAAAATGATTGATAAATTCTGAACACCAATCATAAACACTCATATAAAGACCCAAAATATAAGGACCCAACCTTAAACATTACTTAATCTTGAGTTACTTCAAGAATAAACATTGAGGATCTTTTCAGGTTTATAGTTTTAGAGAATTAGATCATAAAACATGCATTACATTCCACATTTAAACAAAGTGGTCACATAAAAGATAGCACTCATTTTTCCCATTGGCGGAAACATATTTAAAATAAAACATGGATTATTTCTTGACACTTCATTGACACTATCATCACATCATGTACCTTTACAATGACCTATGAAAAACATTTCAAAAACTTGGGATGAGCATAAAAAGCTCAGTAAGGGATATAAAAGTATGAAATGAAAACAATAGTCCATGTATGAAATCATACTTTACTCATAAAACATAAACACATTAACATACCCGATCAAATAATTAATAAATCATAGAAATACTAAGACATAAAGGTAACTTGAGGCATTCATAACATTCTTACGTAGGGAGTAACCCTCTTGGTTACGTTTGGAATACCCATCACAATATATTACCTAAATCTCTTCAATGAAACCTCAACTTTTAACCCCTTTGCGTTACCCAATGAATTGGAGATCTATATCGGGCTCACCCACCCTTAGTTTATCACGGAACCACCGGTCTTCATAATAATTCCCAAGAACCATAAACATAATCGTATCACCTAAAACATGCATAAAGGAAACAAAACATTTCCACTTTTCAATCACAAGATATCAATACGACACATTGATATAAAAAAATTATGAAAACCATTTTCAATACCAAAATAAAATAAAAGTAAAACATGGTATTTATTTTTCATTTAAAAAAAGGTATGTCTTGTAGTGGAAGTCGAAACTCAAATAGTGGTCACAGCGGCGGAGAAGTCGTTGTCGCCGCATAGGTATGACAAAAACATTCCCTTTTGTCTTTTAGTAAAACGCTTTGTATAAAATAATACCTTTTTGATAAACATAAAAGTCAAAGGGGTTTATACACCGTATAAAAGAAAGTTGTGTATAAAACATAATATGCCTCAATGAAAGGAGATTGAGACGAAGTCCCATACGTTGGGTCCGACTTGACTCGATCGTTCTTTAACGTCCTGAATCATAAACTTGAGTTAATTTCTACTTGATTAAGAACCCTTTTCAAGTTCATTATTCCTTTTACATCACTTATTACCATGTTATGAACACTATGTAACTATTTAAGTTAATAACGGCCGTTTTAACGATCATTGGTAGTTGAGTAAAAAATAAGCTCTTTATAATTACAAGTTTTTCATGTGGAAAAATATCCATTATATCAAGAATTATATTCATGACGTAGATATCATATATATCATATATATCTAGTATATACAAGCATTTATCATATTACATAATCATTTAGAGGTAAGAAATGAAATGCACCGTTCATGGAGACGGTAATCCGTACGTACGCATGAACACTACTCACATTTCTATGTCATATTAATGGAACTAGAACTAAATCAGAGATATGTATATTTTAATTCCAGAATTATATTCATAATTTAGATGTAACATAAATCATATATATCCATTATATATATGTACTTATAATAGTACATTACATTTGGGGATAAGAAATGAAATGCACCATTCATGGAGACGTAAGTCGTACGTACGCATGAACGCTACTTTCATTTCTATCTCATACTTTAATAGAAAGAAATAATAATGATATAAAGGTACATTATAATTCCAGTATAACATCATATATAAAAACTTTAACTCCATCCTTTATACGTCCCACATATGGCATTAACGAATCAAATCACTTTGAGGGAGCGGGAGTCCGTATTTCCTAAAATGAAATTATCGTGTTTACCCATAATGGAAACCATAAAGGAATGCCAAAAATGAAAAATACATAAGCATAAGGAAAATATATACATAATATATATCATATATAAATATAGTGACATCTTAATGGCCACCTTTTAAGGTGTTAGAAGAATATTTAACAATCATCGTTTCGTGAGGCAGAGATTCACCATCCACAAAAATAATATTTTCTTTAACCATTAGATATAGGTGTGTGCAAGTGTAGCTCGAATACTTATTATGACAACATCCTAGTATATTTAGGATACTGTTGTTGTTACAAAATAAATGAATAAAAAGAGTTTAGGGGGTTGGAGAAGCGAAATAAAACATAAGAACACAAGATAAAACACTACCTTTAAAACAGGTAACTCTTTTTGATTTGAGCTTAAAGGATTACTTGAGAAGACTTCTGCCCAAAGTGAGGCTTCTAAGATTAATATAGGGATGTGGAGAGACAAAATGGGCAGGGGTTGGCCAATCCAAAGGCTTGAAAAGTGTGGGTAAGGTGGTAGAAGTGGGGGCCTTTTATAAGAGGAGAGGAGGGGCACTCTTGGAAAGTTATAAAAGGTTACTTTATTTTCAAATGAGTTTCGGATTTTAAAGGTCCCACATTGATGTATTTAGAGGATAAGGTGATAAGGGTTAGAAATAAACTCATCCAATATGTCTTTGAAAAGTGTAAGTCTTATATTTTACATTATCTTTTCATTTTATTTAAATCGTTCATTAATGAGGTAATCACTGCATCATCATGATGTCATAAATAATTTAATTTATTTAATGTCTAAAAATTATAAAAAAAATATTATGATGTAGGAAATCTTTTTATCTTTAAAATGAATATATATATTCCAATAGATCATTTATTTATACAAAACTAAAAATGTTTTACTCAGGTTATACATTCTTTGTTATATTTAACTTTCTTTAAAAATAAAAAGATAAAAAGTCACTTTCACACAAAAGTGATTCAATGGGGTCCCCAAGATTGGCACAAGGCATCCCATGGTCGGCCATGAGACAACCAGTATCATTTGGACACATTTTGGTGTCATTTTTTATTATTATGATATTATTTTATTTTCCTTAACTACCCGATTACTCATTAATCAAGATAATTAAAGATAATTACCGTCGTTACTATTGATAATGTCCAAAAACAAAAGAGTCTTAATTAAATAATTTGGACCTTATGATTAAAAATATGGAATCCATTTTGCCAAATTCCAAACATATAAATTGAAATAATTAATTTAAAAATAATTTCCGTTGTCAAAACAAATAGTGGGTTTTTTTGAAACAATATCTATGAAAAGTTTGGCACTTGTTTATACCCAATTACAAAGTTAAATTAATCCCAATGACCACCATTGGATTACATGGTAAAAATAAATTATATTTACACTTTAAAACCAATTAAAAAGATAATCTAACCATATAATTAAATTAGATGAAAAAACTATTTTGATGTAAAATGTAGTATTTTTCACTATTTATTAAAAAAATGAACATTGTCAGAAAAATATAAAAAAATTATCCAATGTAAATTTCAATGTTCCAATCATAAATAATAATATTATTTTGACAAATAGAGTTTATAAAATTGTCAAAAGTTTGATTTAAAAAAATGGTCTGCCATCAAAAGGTAGTAAAACAATCTTTTAAGAATATTAGTGTATTCAATGCTTAAGATTGGATTTATTCTCATTTTAATCCTCTAAAACACTATCTAATTCATAAATAGACATAGATAAGAATATCTATTATTCATTACTTACTTGGGATGTTACATCCTTCCCCCCTTTAAAAAATTGCATCCTCGCAATTTATTTACTTATCGAATAAGTGGGGGTATTTAGCCCTCATTGCATTTTCAGATTCCCATCTTGCCTCTTCAATCATGTGGTTTTTCTACAAAACCTTTACCTGATGAATCACCTTATTCCGTAACACTTGCTCCCTATGGTCAAAAATATGGACCCAGTTGTTCCTCATAAGATAGGTTCTCTTCCAGCTGAACTACATCTAGACTCAAAACATGAGATGGATCTGGCATGTACTTCCTTAACATTGAAACATGAAAAACATTGTGTACCTAAGATAAACTCGGAGGTAAAGCCACTCGGTATGCAACTGATCCAACTCTCTCCAGAATTTCATATGGTACAATGAACCTTGGACTCAACTTTCATTTCTTACCAAATCGCATCACACTCTTCCATGGTGAAACTTTGAGAAAGACATGATCACCTACCTCAAAAGATAGATCCTTCCTCCGGTTATCCGCATAACTCTTCTGCCTGCTCTAAGCTGTTCTCATGTGTTTCTGAATCAGCTGCACTTTTTCTGCCAAATCTTCTACCAATTCCGGTCCCATCAACTTCTTTTCACCCACTTCATCCTAGAAAGTTGGAGTTCGACACCGCTTCCCATATAATGCCTCAAATGGTGCCATCTGTATACTGGAATGAAAACTGTTATTATAAGAAAACTAAACCAAAGAAAGATGTTGGTCCCAACATCCCTGATAATCCATCGAACAAGCACGTAGAATATCCTCCAAAGTCTGAATTGTTCATTCTGACTTCCCATATGATTGAGGATGAAAAGATGTACTAAAATTTAATTCAGTACCCAACGACTTCTGAAGGCCTTTCCAAAAGTTAGAAGTGAATCTTGGATCACAGTCAGATACAATGGTGAGAGGAACTCCATGTAACCTGACTATCTCTTTAAGATACAAACGGGAAAGTTGGTCTAGGGAAAAATTATCTCGTATGGAATGGAAATGATCAGATTTAGTCAATCGATCAACAATAACCCAGATTACATTATTACCTCGAGGTGTCTTCGGCAATCCCAAAACAAAGTCCATGGATATATTCTCCCATTTCCACTCTGGTACTGGTAAAGGCTGAAGCATCCCTTTCGGTAACTTCCGCTCTGCTTTTACCTGTTGACAAGTCAAACACTTTAGAGTAAAATCAGTAATTTCTCTTTTCATTCCGTCCCTCCAGTAATACTCCCGAAGATCTCTATACATCTTAGTACTGCCAGGATGAACTGAAAACAGAGAACTATGAGCTTTACATAACAACTCTCTCTTCAACTGTGAATCACAAGGCACACAAAATATCTTCCCAAATCTCAAAACACAATCATTATCAATGTTGAATTCAGGAAACTTACCTTTCTGAACCAGCTATACCTTTTTCTGCAACTCACTGTCTTGCTTCTGTGCTTTCTTAATTATGTATGATAGAGAATATTTCACTAATACATGAAACAAAACATAGGAACATCTTGCACCAACTACTTCTATGCCAAATTTCATCAAATCCTTAACCAAAGGATCACGTTCCAAACACAACATTGTTAATGAAGCATTACTTTTTCGACTCAAAGCATTAGCCACTTTATTTTCTTTTCCCGGGTGGTAATGAATTGTACAATCGTAATACTTGATTAATTCTAGCCATCTCCTGTATCTCATTTTCATTTATTTCTGAGTGAATATATAATTTAAACTTTTGTGATCGGTATATATTTCACACTTTACTCGATACAAATGATGCCTCCAAATTTTCAAAGCGAAAACAACAACAGCTAATTCCAAATCATGTGTAGGGTAATTAACTCATGAGTTTTCAACTGACGTGAAGCATAAGCAATTACCTGATCATTCTGCATTTAGATGCAACCAAGTCCTCTCAATAAAGCATCACTATAGATAAAAAACTCCCCTTTCCTGGAAGGTAAGTCCAAAAATGGATCATTCACCAATCTTCTTTTCAATTCCTGAAAACAATCATCACATTCTTTTGTCCAGATAAACTTAACACCATTCCGAGTTAGCTTAGAAATTGGACTAGATAACCGTGAAAAATTTCTAACAAACCTTTGGTAATATACTGCCAAACCAAGGAAGCTACGAATCTCAGTTACATTTGTGGGTCTTGGACATTCTTCAACAACCTTTTTTTTGCAGGATCAACAGTTATCCCATCTTTAGAAACAATATGACTAAGGAAAGAAATTTGTTGTAACCAAAACTCACATTTGCTGAATTTCCCATACAATTACTTTTCTTTTATGTTTTGAAAAATAACCCTTAAATGTCCTTCATGCTCCTCTTTACTTTTAGAAAACACCAAAATATCATCAATGAAAACAACCACAAACTTATCCAAGAACTCATGGAAAATTCTATTAATGAAGTTCATGAATACAGCAGGTGCATTGGTTATCCCAAAAGGCATTACTACAAATTCATAATGGCCATATCTTGTACGAAACGCAGTCCTCGGAACATCTTCTTCCTATACCTTCAGTTGATGGTACCCCGATCTTAGGTCAATCTTTGAAAAATACTGAGCTCCCTGGAGATGATCAAACAAATCATCGATACGAGGCAAAGGATATTTGTTCTTAATAGTGATGTTATTTAAGGCTCTATAATCAATGCAAAGTCTCATATATCCATCTTTCATTTTAACAAATAAAAAAGAAGAACCTCATTGTGATGTACTAGGTCGAATGAAACCTTTCTCTAATAAATCTTGCAATTTCTCCTTCAACTCTAAAAGTTCAATTTGACCCATTCGATAAGGGGGTTTTGAAATTGGCTTAGCATTAGGAACTAAGTCTACAGTAAACTCAACTTCCCGATCTGGTATTATTCCAGGCATCTCATCAGGAAAAACATCAGGATACTCCTTTACCACTGGCACATCATTAATCTGAACAGTTCCTTTGTTTTCAACAATATGTGCAAGGTAACATTCATTTCCATCTTTTACAAGTTTCTCGGCCTCTTGATACGTTATCAATAGTAAGGATTCATTCTTGTACACAAACTGAAATTCTTTCAGAAAATAAACTTCTTTAGCTCTAAAGTCAATCTTAGCATGGTAAATAGAGAGCCAATCCATACCCAGGATAACGTCAAACTCTACTAGAGGTAAAACAATAAGGTTTTCAAGTAGTCTCTTTCCACAGATAAGGATAGGAAGATTCTTATAAATTCTTTTTGCCTAAACATTTCCCACAGGTGTTTTTACCAAAAGTTCAGGAGTCATTTCTTGAGATGGTATTCCCATTTTACTAGAAATGTTTTCAGAGATGAAAGAATGTGTAGACCCCGAATCAAACAACACACTGAAATAATCTGAAAAAACAAAAAAAGTACCTGATTCCACTTCATTTTATGGCCCAACATCTGTTGAAGTAGCTGCAAAGGATTTCACCACCCCTTTCTTCTTGTAGTCTAACTACTTCCCATCACCCGAGCTCTTTCTCGAACACTCGTTTGCATAGTGACCCATTTCATTGCACTTAAAACATTTCACTAACTGTAAATCAAATTTGGTCTTACCATCACCCTGATCTTTTTCAGTGCAATCATGAGCCTTATGTCCCATCTTACCGCATCGGTAGCACTTTCCAGAATTCCTAAGACATTCCCCATCATGCCTTTTACCACATTTATCACAAACTGGAAACTTAGTTTTTTTACCGTCAGACCTTTTTGAAGAATTATTTCCTTTCTCCTGCCACCTCGGTCTCTTCTTCTGCTGGTTGTTATAGAACACTTGATCATTGGAAAACTCCATTTCCACCTTCTCAGCACATCGAAAAAGATTTTCATAACTTTTTAACTCACGAGAAGCCAATGCCCTTTGATATTTTGGCTTTAATTCTGAGTAAAAACGATTAATTTTACTATCAAGGTCTCGGATGAAATTCGGAGCATACCTTGCCAATCGAGTGAACCTCTCTTCATAGGCAGCCACTGAGTCTTCCTCTTGCCTCAATTCCAAGAATTGTTTTTCCATCCTAAGTCGAACAGCCTTAGGAAAATACTTCTCGAGAAACATATCTTTGAATTCATCCTAGTCAAGAGCATCAATCTCATCAGCGTCCCTGATATTTTTAACCATCGACCACCACTGATCTGCTTCACCCTCCAAACAGTAAATAACAAGACTAACCTTTTGATTGTCTGAACACCCCATGACATCTAAAATCTTCTCTAGTGCTTGAATCCACCCTTCAGCTAACACAGGGTAAGATGATCCTCTGAATGATGGGGGATGTTGCCTCATAAAATGTTCCACCACTGACATGTTCCTCTGCGGTTGATCTGGCTGATCTCGTGCATGGATACCACCACCTTTTATTGCTTGAGTCAACTACGCCATTACTGCAAAAAACTGTTCAGTTCCAATTCTGACCATCTTAGGATGCTGATTCAGAAGGTTATTTCCTTATGTACGCCTTCCTAGCACTGCTTCCCTGTTTCCTCTATGGAAAACCATTCTGAAAAAACATGTCTTAGATGAAGCAACATGGCAATCTTCAAATGCTATATCATTTAAATTTGACCAAAAAAAATATTTTTGGATAATACTTTAATAGAATTCTAACTTCTAAAGTTATCTAAACTAACCTATGATACCAACTATAAGGCCCCATCCTTAAACAATACTTAATCTTGAGTTACTTCATGAATACACGTCGAGGATCTTTTCAGGTTTAGAGTTTTAGAGAATTAGATCATAAAACATGCAATACATTCCACATTTAAACAAAGTGGTTACATAAAAGATAGAACTAATTTTTCCCATCAGCGGAAACATATTTAAAATAAAAAATGGATTCTTTCTTGAGACTTCATTGACACTATCATCACATCACGTACCTTTCCCTTGACCGGTGAAAAACATTTCAAAAACTTGGGATGAGTATAAAAAGCTCAGTAAGGGATATAAAAGTTTGAAATGAAAACATTAGTCCATGTATTAAATCATACTTTACTCATAAAACATAAGCACATTAACATACCCCACCAAATCATGAATAAATCATAGAAATCATAAGACTTAAAGGTAACTTGAGGCATTCATAACATTCTTACGTAGGGAGTAACCGTCTTGGTTATGTTTGTAATACCCATCACAGTATATTCCCTAAATCTCTTCAGAGAAACCTCAACGTTTAACCCCTTCGCGTTACCCAATGCATTGAAGAGCTATATTGGGATCACCTTCCCTTAGTTTATCACGAAACCACCCGTCTTCATAATAATGCCCAAGAACTATAAACATAATCGTATCACATAAAACATGCATAAAGGAAACATAAAATTTCCACTTTTCAATCACAAGATATCAATACAACACATTGATATAAAAACATTATGAAAACCATTTTCAATACAAAAATAAAATATAAGTAAAACATGGTATTTATTTTTCTTTTAAAAAAAAGGTATGGCTTGTAGAGGAAGCCGAAACTCAAATAATGGTCACGATGGCGGAGAAGTCGTTGTCGCTGCATACGTACGACAAAAGCATTCCCTTTTATCATTTAGTAAAATGTTTCGTATAAAAAGATTCCTTTTGGATAAATGTAAAAGTAAAATGGGTTTATACACCGTATAAAAGAAAGTTGTTTATAAAACATAATATGCCTCAATGAAAGGAGATTGAGACGAAGTCCCATACCTTGGGTCCAACTTGACTCGATCGTTCTTTAACGTCCTGAATCATAAACTTGAGTTAATTTCTACTTTCTTAAGAACCTTTTTCAAGTTCATTATTCCTTTTACATCACTTATTACCATGTTATTAACACTATGTAACTATTTAAGTTAATAACGGTCATTTTAACGATAATTGGTACTTGAGTAAAAAATATGCTCTTTATAATTAGAAGTTGTTCATGTGGTAAAATATCCATTATATAAAGAATTATATTCATGATGTAGATATCATATATATCATATATATCCAGTATATACATGCATTTATAATAATACATAATCATTTAGAGGTAGGAAATGAAATACACCGTTCATGGAGACGGTAAGTCGTACGTATGCATTAACGCTACTTTCATTTCTATGTCATATTAATGGAACTAGAACTAAATGAGAGATATTTATATTTTAATTCCAGAATTATATTCATCATTTATATGTAACATACATCATATATATCTATTATATATATGTATTTATAATAGTACATTACATTTGGGGATAAGAAATGAAATGCACCGTTCATGGAGACGGTAAGCCGTGCGTATGCATGAACCTCTACTTTCATTTCTATCTCATAATTTAATGAAAATAAATAATAATTATATAAAGGTATATTATAATTCCAGTATAAAATCATATATAATAACTTTAACTCCATACTTTATACGTCCCACATATGGCATTAACGAATCAAATCACTTTGAGGGGGTGGTAGTCCGCACTTCCTAAAATGAAATTATCGTGTTTACCCATAATGGAAACCATAAAGGTATGCCACAAATGAAAAATTCAGAAGAATAAGGAAAAAATAAACAGAATATATATCATATGTAAATATAGTGACATCTTAATGGACACCTTTTAAGGTGTTAGAATAATATTGAACAATCATCGTTTTGTGAGGAAGAAATTCGCCATCCACAGAAACAGTATGTTCTTTAACCATTAGATGTAGGTGTGTGTAAGTTTATCTAGAATACTTCTTATAACAACATCCTAGTATATTTAGTATACTGGTGTTGTTACAAAAGAAATGAATAAAAAGTGTTTTGGGGGTTGGAGAAGCGAAATAAAACATTAGAACACAAGAGAAAACACTACCTTTAAAACGGGTAAATCTTTTTGATTTGAACTCAAAGGATTCCTTGGGAAGAATTCTGCCCAAAGTGAGGCTTCTAGGAGTAATAGAGGGATTTTAAGAGAAAAATGGTCAGGGTTTGGCCGAGCCAAAGGCTTGAGGAGTGTGGGTAATGTGGTATAATTGGGGGCCTTTTATAAGAGGAGAGGAGGGGCACTCTTGGAAAGTTATAAAAGGTTACTTTATTTTCAAATGAGTTTCAGATTTTAAAGGTCCCACATTGATTTATTTAGAGGATAAGGTGATAAGGGTTCGAAATAAACTCATCCAATAGGTCTTTGACAAGTGTAAGTCTTATATTTTACATTATCTTTTCATTTTATTTAAATCGTTCATTAATGAGGTAATCGCTACATCATCATGATGTCATAAATAATTTAATTTATTTAATATATAAAAATTATAAAATAAATACTATGATGTAGGGAATATTTTTGTCTTTTCAATGACTATTTATAGTCCAATAGATCATTTATTTAGACAAAATTAAAAATGATTTACTCAGGTGATACATTCTTTGTTATATTTAACTTTCCTTAAAAAAAAGTCACTTTCACACAAAAGTGATTCCATGGGGTACCCAAGTTTTCCAAAAGGCATCCCATGGTCAGACATGAGACAACCAGTAGCATTAGGATACATGTTGGTGTCATTTATTATTATTATTATTTTATTTTATTTTCCTTAACTACCTGATTACTCATTAATCAAGATAATTAAAGATAATTACAGTCGTTACAATTCATAATATCAAAAAACAAAAGAGTCTCAATTAAATAATTTGGACCTTCTGATACCAAATATGGAGTCCATTTTACCAAATTCGAAACATATAAATTGCAATAATTAATTTAAAAAAAAATTCATTGTCAAACCAAATAGCGGGTTTTTTTAAACAATATCTATGAAGAGTTTGGCACTTGTTTATGCCCAATTCCAAAGTGAAATTAATCCCAATGACCACCATTGGAGTACATGGTAAAAATATATTCTATTTACACTTTAAAACAAATTAAAAATATAATATAACCATATAATTAAATTAGATGAAAAAGCAGTTTTGATGTAAAATGCAGTATTTTTCACTATTCATTAAAAAAATGAACATTGTCAGAAAAATACCAAAAAATAATCCAATGTAAATTTCAATGTCCCAATCATAAATAATAAGTTTATTTGGACAAATAGAGCTTATAAAATTGTCAAAAGTTTGATTTAAAAAAAATGGTTTGCCATCAAGAGGCAGTGAAACAATCTTTTAAGAATATTAGTGTATTCAATGATTAAGATTTGATTTATTCTCATTTTAAGCCTCTAAAACACTATATAATTCATAAATATACATAGATAAGAATATATATTATTCATTAATTACTTGGGATGTTACAAAAAACCTCAAAAACATCCAAGAACCATGCTCGAATTCGAGACACAGAAATCCTTGAGCACCCGGACAATTAAAGCGTCATCCTGAATAGTTGGTGATCAAATATATACCCACAAGTGAAAACATTAATTCTAAAAATCCTAGATCCAAAATTTCATAAAAACCTAAATAATAACAGAACATATCAGTTGATACCATTTTTTCATAAACCAATATGAGTTGTCCCACCATTGGATGCTCGAGCCAGCCTGTGATAAGGCTTGAAGGGAATTCTCGATCCCCACACGTGGTATAATTTCCTAAGAATTAGAGAATCGCCACTTGGGAATGGTTTATCCTAATAAATAACTGATTACATGATCTGAGTAAAATAATTAAAATTTCATCATAACCCATACATACATCAGACATTTACACTAAAAAGAAAAACTACAGGAAATAATAAATTGACAAAAAAATATGAAATAAGTAAACAACTTGGGAGCCTAAACCTCCCCACCACCCTGGTCTCCCTCTTTTCTAGGTAAAATATTCCCACCAAATTTATTTTCTTAACCCACCAGTATTTATATCTACCCTCCATCTATATAAAGTAGTAAATATGAAAAATAATATATTTAATACACTTAAATTCATGATTTTTTATATAAATATACACATAATATAATCCCAAAATATTGCGAGGACTTGTGTTTTTCAAAAATTATATACATAACACAATAACTTGAACAAGGATGCAATTAAATTATTTAAAACTCCGTTAAAATGATCTTAAAAGTCCACTTGTCTTGTAAAATTTCATGGGATAACCTGAGGACATATATAATAGAAATGGGTGATCAATAAATCCCAGTAAGGGAATTATAGAAGAATAGAATAAGGTAAATCAGTTAATGTGAGTCAATAAGAATATAAAGGTATCATAAGATTAGTGAGAATCCTATACTTGAACCTAAAAATATGATAGGAGATAATAATAAAATAAAACATTAGAATGTGGAAACAATATGAAACATAACATCATTAGTATAATTCAAGGGAGACCTATGAGAAATCAAAAAATATTGTGATTAGGATAACCTTCGGTGAACCATATATGGAATATCATGAAATAAAAACACTACCAAATGTATTACAGGGCCAATAATTTTTTTCCCACCCATCACATTCATATCATGTACATGCATAAGTGTTCTATATAAAAAATAAAATATAAGGTTGTATTTCATAAATTTTAATCCTATAACTAATGAGTGTGGGTAACATACATGAAAGTCCTAAACAAATTATGGATTGGTATATCTAGGTGAATACCATTGAGTATAAATGTTGAAGGATATTTAGTACACAAATGTTTGGAATGGAAAATTGTAGGATAATTTTGGAAGCAAAATGTGGGTACATAACGATTTATGAAAGGGTTAAACGAGAGTGAAACAGTATTATAATCACTTTTAAATCATATGTAACGTAAGAGGGATGTGTAGAAAAATATCACAACATGAGAAATTAGAAATAAAAAAGGAATAATATAAAAGGTTCTTGAATAAAGAGGAGAAATAGAAGATCCCTTACATTTAGAGGGTGCTTCTAAAAGATTCGAAGATTATTATTAAGAACTTGTGAACTCATTAGGAGAGTTATAGAGGGGTAAATTTAGATTAAATT
Organism: Viscum album; assembly: GCA_963277665.1. Lineage (NCBI taxonomy): Eukaryota > Viridiplantae > Streptophyta > Magnoliopsida > Santalales > Viscaceae > Viscum > Viscum album. Next base: position 602,445,872 of record OY728142.1, read on the forward strand.
CATGATCAAAGTGTTTTTATTAAAGAGGAATTGGTGTTTGGGTGGGTATTTATAGCAAAAGATGGGGGATTTATTTATTAATTACTAAACGTAGTTTTAGGGATTTATAAGATAAAATAATCAAAACCAAAAAACATAAAATGGGTTTTTCTGGTAGTTTCAACCAAATAAGATTTATTTTCAATATTTTATAATTCCTAGAATCAAACTCTTCAAAATAATACCCTTGGTGATGTGGAAGTGAGTCATGTATATAAATAATTGATTTTAAAATTTAAAATATAATATAGGGTTTGGAGGATTAATTAAGGGTTTATAAAATGTGTTAATAAAATAAAAAACACATTTTTATAAAGAGGAAACATAATTTTGTTCCTAGATATTTTTTATAGTATTTATTTCATCACTTTTGGGCTTACACATATCATATTTATACCATATTAAATTTTTACCCAAAAATCTGACCATCTCAAAAAAAATTAAAAAATTCACCATTGGATGATTTCAACGTTATGATTAAAGAAAATTATTTTATCAAAATAATTCTCTAAATTTGAGAATTTTAATGTTTAAATAAAAATCCAAATTTAATAAAAATACTGGTTTTTTAGGATAATAGTTTGGACCATTATAAAAATTACATTTTACTTCTAAAATTATATTTTTCATTTATACTTAAATAAATATTATTTAATAAGAATAATTTATTAAATTTTTTTTTAATTTTTTTAATTCTTCAAAAAGTGTGTCTTGATTAAAACTATATATTTCCAAAAAATAAAATCTGTGAATCATCATATCAGAATATAATTTTTATGAAAATCATTATTTGATCATTTATAAAGTAGAATTAAAAAAAGATAAATATAATCCTTATTTTATTTAAAATAAAAATATAAAAAAATCATACTATTAGGGTCGATACAAATAACTCTTTATTTCACCAATGTATGCCCTAAGGGTAAGGTGTGAAATGATGAAACTTTCGTAGTATGGTTTGGAGAACATAGTTTGGACCATTATCTCTATAAGCTTGAGATTTTTCTATAAATGACTTCACTTATGTTTTAGTCTTTGAATATCTACTTGGGATTGGTCAAGGGAAAACCCCATTGGTTATATCTTCCTCAGAAGCACCGATAAGTTGGATTCATAGGTTACAATCCCATTGATCGAGGCCATTGGTTATTTCGTATGTGTCAATTGGATTTATCATAACCCTTAATATATATACTAATCATAATATTCACTGTATAGTGACTATATTATGATCTATTATGATGCTTAAGGGTATTTTAAATCTGAAAGAATAAACCTTATAATGGTCTAAATTAACCAAAGTACTGTATTTGTTTTCTAAAAGTAAATTACTAAATAAGTCATTTATTCACTTAGAAGGAAATTTCATTTATAAATTTTTGGGTTGTTATTGTAAAGGCCTAAGTGGTTGGTTTGATAAAAGAGTCTTAAATAAAACAAAAATAAAAACAAACATCCATGTGACTATATGGGTCACCACCCAATAAATAAGAACCATAATGACCCATGGGAGAGGATAAAATATATGCTTGACCTATAACTGAAAATGATAATAGATGGGCATGAGCAATAATCTTAGTAGGGATTCCAGAAGAGAAACCATTCCCTATGCCTTATCTTTAAATAGAAACCATTTAATTATATTTTGAAAGTATAAACATATAAAAATAATACTTTTATTATTTTTCAGGACACGTAACAAGAAGATACCTATAAAAATCCATTAACCCTTTTTTATTTTGAAAATCATTTCTAGAGGATGATACATTTTTCTAAAACCAAATTTATAAGAAAGAAAATGTGATAAAAGTAGAATTTTAGTAGGAAAACATAATGGTGAAAACCATTTCATAAAAGATCCACAAAATAGAGGAACGTAATATGTATATAAAATAGGTGTCATGGGATATTAAGAGCTAGTAGAGATGGTCTAGTTAAAATATATATACATCCAGGAAGAGAATAAATACCAAATCTAGATACCAAATATAAACTCTCCCCATCACATGGTGTCACCCTCCCAGATCGACTAAGGGGAATATCCCATAAATACAACAAGCCTATCACATGGCCATTAGTTAGAGCGTAATACTGAACTAGCATAATATGTTTACCTAGATCTCCCTTCTAACCAAAAAAGGCCTCCCATGACATACAAATAGTGGTGATTTTTACCAATCTATCATATATATATATATACATACCCTCTTATTTGGAAAAAAAATATTCACCTTCTCACCTCACTACTACAAAATGTAACCTTAACAACACCGTCATTAGTCAGTGCTAGAAAAATGCGTTGAGAAAGTCCATATTTATCAGTGCTAAAATAATTGCTGATAAAGTGGGACCCTTATCATTTCTTTTTATTTATCATTGGTAAAATTGACCTTTATCAGTGCTTTATTTTAGCATTGATAAAGGTTACCCTTTATCTGCACTGATAAAAATTACCCTTTATGAGTGCTAAAAATAAAGCATTGATAAAGTTCCACAATAAAATGAAATAATTAAATAAATAAAATAATTTGTTTTAACAATTTCATTAATTAAATAATTATTGTTAAAAATAAATAAATTGAATATACATATATGTAAATTTTAAAAATTAATAAATAATATATTTTAAATATATAAATATGTAAAAAGAATAAAATTAAAAAATTAAAATTTAAAATGAGTAAATTAAGAAAAATATTAATTTTTTTAATTAAATAAATATTGATAAAAATGAATAAATTTAATATACATATGTATAGATTATAAATAGTGATAAATAGTATATATTAAATGAAGATAAATAAATAAAAAAATTCAAAATAAATAAATTGAAAAATTATTTACAAATTTATTTATAAAACCACTATTAATAAAATAATGAATACGTATAATATATATATTAATTATAAATAGTACTAAATAATATATATTAAATATAAATATATATAAAATGAATAAAATGTTAAATAAAAACACATTAATGTCTTGTTCATCTTTAATGTTGTTTGATTTTTCAATTTAACATATATCAAATGTCGTGTGCTACATTGATTTCACGTACACACACATATATTTAATTAATGCAGTTTTATATACAAACACACACACAAATATATTTACATAATATATAAAAAAAAATACACCTAATATTTATGTAATTTATTCAAATTTCAGTATATTTTAGAATTTCATTATAACATGATACATTTAATATATTATATATTTAATAGGTAAATTTTAGTTATTTGTATTTAATACTATTAAAGTTAGGGAATTCATTTTTAATATTTTTTTATTATTATTTTTTTAATTTGACCATTTTCTTTTATTTATTTATATATATTTATTTACTATGTTTTATTGTTTTAAATATATATTCATATTACTTCAATATATATATATATATCCATATTTTTTTAATAATTTATATTTATTTAATAAAACTTAATCCATTTTTTTAATATTTTTAAAGTGTACTCACTTTGAATTATTCAATTTCACTCATTTATAAAATAAATGTATTTAAGATTATATATCCACTAATAATGTTGAAAATATATTTGAAAATAAATATATTTATATATATATATTTACTATATTTATAAATTTATAAATTTATAATTACTATAAACAGATAATTATTAATTTTTAAATAATTATTTATATAATTATAAATAAATAATTATATATATTTAATAATTATAAAATTATAATAATTTTATTTAAATTAATCCATTATTAGTGCTAAAAAAGTGTTGTTAAAAAGAATATTTACCATCGCTAAAATCTTAGTACTGATAAAGATGTTTTGTATCAGTGATTTGTTAGCGCTAATAAATATCCATTTTATCAGCTCTTATCAATTTAACGCTAATAAAAGGTATATTTATCAGTAATTTTTTGAAAATGATGTTAAAAGAGTTCCCAATATATTTAAAATAACCTTAACCGGTACTCAGTCACTCACGATTCTCAAGCTGTCACGGAACTCCTCTGATGCGAACGCAACCCCTCTATGTTCCCTTAGACGATTCAAGGCTAGAATCCAAGGTATTTTATTTAAAAATGTTCCTCTATCATTGTTTGATCTTTTGGGTTCTGCATTTTTCATTTGGCATTTTTCACTGTTCTTAACCATGACTAACCCTACATCTCATCTCCTCAACACTACTGATGTAACTCCTCTAGGTTCATGTAAGGATCAAACACATGTACCATGATATTAGTCACCAGTTTTTGTGGCCTTTAATGATTAAATGAATATTATTATTACTCACTAAATTGTTTACCTATAATCTGATAAAGTAAAAATACAAAAAAACTAATAAGTACACTTTCAATAATATCTTTTTCTATTAGGAAATGGGATGAAATCATGACAGGTTTCTTAACCATTATTTCAAGATCAACTAAATATAAAGCTGTATCATGGGTTATAGTGAATCATCTAACTTATATTAAAAATTTATTACATATTTAAGAGGATTCCCTAGTTGATGAACCTGATTAATTATATTTAAAAGAGATAATAATGCTTCCTGATGTCCCATCTAGTGCGGTATCTGATAGGGACATGATGTCTTTTATCTTTGTTATAGTAAGAAAATTAATTTTCAATGAGGTTATGGATGGAATTTTATACATTCATTATTCCACATACTAACGGCCATTCTAATCATACTATATTGGTATGGAGGATATTCTTTTAGCCTTAATTCTTGACGTCAATGGCTCCTGGAAGAACTAAATTTCCTTGGTTGAATTCTCTTATAAAAACAGTTAGCAATCACTTATCCAGATTGACCCATATGAAGAATTATATTAAATAGATTTTCACTATCCTTTATGTTGGATAAATATATAAGAATATCCTATAAATAAACCTAGTCTTGTCCAAGAAATAATAGACCGAGGGATGTTAATTCAATAAAATTTTGAAACTACTCAAAGTCAACCAATGTCCAGAAATAACCATTAGAGGTGACCCATTTGGAGGTGTTAAAAGCCCCATCCAATCTATCCATGTAATCCCCTTTAATGTTAGTAACTTTATCACATTTTGTGTCTATTTTGTGTTAAAGGAGAGTTAAAATAGGGGTTAAAGGATTTGATAGGAGAGAGTGGCGAAGATATAGAGGTATCCTTGTGTGGTAGGTACAAAGTACCTTATGGAATGGAACCATGTTCATGTTGATAGGATAGTGTATTTAGGGCCACTGTTAACCCAACTAATAACCCAATGGCCTAATATTATGTATATGGCGGTACTTTTGAGATTTTATTATTGCTGGGGTTTTCTGATCTTTTTAATCATATTAAACTCATATACTAAGTAAACTATGTCCCACTATCATGTTGTCAGGTTATGCAAGACTACTAGGTCCTCATTCTAGTGGTTTAGCATGAATTATGTCTTTTTTTGTATCAGTGATTGTGAGTATGCTTTTAAAATAAAAATGATTTTGAAAATTAAAATGATTTCTTTCAAATCGGCTGAGATTGAAAAAGAAATAGTTTTAAAGGAAAATTTTTTTGATTGAAAATTTGGTAAATTGTTGGGTTTAGTGATAAAGTGGTAAGTGTTACCCTCAATATTCCTTATCAGCATTTTCATATTTTTGGGTATGTTATGAATTGATTCTGAACATGGTTTTATGATTTTTATGTTATTCAGAATATGCCTCCCATAAAGGACCCTGGTGATTCTAGTGGGTCTCACCCTATTTCTAGTTCTCCTCAGTTTCTGCCCATCTTCTGTGGAAATAAAGGTTCATTAGAGGTAGTGAAGTGGATTGTGGAATTTGATCATGTATTTAGAGTGTTGGAAAATCCCAAATCCATTAGATTTTGTACTATTCTGGGTCTAATTGGGGGTCCAAATTTGGAATATTGGGAGTTTTTTTCCTGACTAATGATGCAAGTTGGGATGATGTGGGGAGTTTTTATGTCTGTATTTGTCTGATTGTTTATACCTGAGGAGGTGGAGATGAATAATAGGGAATATCTCATTAGTGTCCATCTTGTTTAGCAGACGGTGAAGGCTTATGTTGAAGACTTCAAAGAGTTTTTTTCCTTTTCTTTGTAGGCGGGTCGTTGGATTTGTTGAAAGATTATATTTACATTGGGGGTCTTAATCGAGGGATCAAGGAGTGTGCCCTCTTCTCCAAGGATATCAATTTTCAGAATTTTGTGGAGGAATCATTTTTTGCTGAGTTGTCGTGAAAGAAGCGAAAAAAAACATTGGCTAAGGTTTTGTGTCCCGACTTGGGGTGAATATTTTTGGAGTTTACTCATTTTTTGGCTGTTTTAAGTTCATATTTTATTATAAAATTCTGGTGAAATAATCCTTTAATAGTTCAAATGGTTTTGTTTTTCTAAATGTGAACCTTTAAATGGTTATCCTTTCTTAAATTAGTTCCTCTCTTTCTATCTTGCTTGTTTGGGGATGTCTATTTTTGTGGAAATCACTCTTTATTCCTTGTGTGTAGGTTCATTGTTTGGATTGAGATCATTTGTTTGTTTATTAAAAAAATTATTGGGTTTTATATGATTGAAAAAATATGTTGATGGAGGCGTGTACTTCATTCACAGTTAGGGAAGTGACCCATAAGTCATTTGAGACATATAGAAATCATCCACACCACAATTTTATGCATGGTGTGATCACTATGACTCAATGTGTCACGCCATTTCCAGAATCAGCCACACCTCAAGACTGAACAAACATATTCAGATTGTTTTGATACTTTAGTTAAAAAAGTTTCACTCACTAAAAACCAATCCAACACGCTCATATTTTCTTTATAATTTGAAAAAACTATTCAGAAGTCATTTGTGACTAGTAGGAATCTATTTAACATCAAACTGATACATGATTTGATTAGAAGGAGTCAAAATTACGTGTTTCCAGTTTAACATGATATTTTAGTAAAAAAGACAACTGATATACTCAAAACCAATGAAATAGATTCAGATTGTTTCTACACTTTAGTACAATAATCCACATGTAATTTTATACATGTCAGAATCAGTTTCAGCTCAATCCGATGTAGGGTGTAACCGGTATGACTCCAATTGTGTCTTTTTATTTAAAATTGAAATAAATTTTAGTAAAATTAACACTTTATGTTGATTTATTTATATATATTATTACTAACATAATAAGTTTTTTTAAAGGTGTGTTGTTTTTCCTGAGAAGGGGTGGTTTTTTTGGAAATAACATGAGTTAGGTCAGGAATAAAAGATAAAGGAACATTGATGTTTTTGAATTCATGTAATACTTTTTATTTATGTAATTATATAATATAATGTTTGAAATGTCTATAATAGAGTGTATTTTTTTTCTTTTGTTTGTGTTGTAAATTCCATTTCATTTAAATCTTGTACTGGGACTTTTTTTATTGATATTTGGTATGTTTTTGGTGTTTCCATGTGCTGTTACAACACACTACAAAATGGCCCATTATTAGTGATAATAAAAGTACATGAATTTTTACATTGATCATCTAGTCAGTGCTTTTCTAAAGCTGATAAAGGCCATTTATAGTACCTTAAAAGACATATATTTTAGTATTTCCTCTGAATACCCTTTTTATCTTAACCCCTTTTAACATTCCATGATTCATGAACAATACACAAGACCCCTTAACTTGATTACATCACATACATTACTTAATTTTTCACATTTACACACTTCCTTTCCATTCAACACCCATCCCAATTCTATAACCAATAGGAATTCCTGAAGAGGGGATTTTTTTCCCGAGGATAAACCTCAAATGTAAAACATTAGGTAATGTATGTGATGTAATCAAGTTAAGGGGGCTTGTGTATTGTTCATGAATCATGGAATTACCAAACTATACCATTCATCCCCATTTTTCACATTTACACACTTCCTTAAGGGGGCTTTTGGTAATTCCAAAAGTTTATTTGGTCTTTTAATGTTCTAAAACCACACTTCACAGTTAAAAACATATGCACTTCAAATTATATATAGTATCCCCTTATCCCAATGCACATATTACCCTCACTATGAGTGAATATTATCAATTAGGGTTCCCATAAATATATATATATATATATATATATATAAATGTATGTATGTATATGTGTGTAAGTCACATAAAATGAGTTATAAGATTATAAATCCCCTCAAGTATTAGTAGATTACCAAACCATTCTATTCATTCTTTATAAAAACTTGTCAAAAAACCAATTTTTTTTTTGGAATTTCAATTTTACAAAGTATAAATCATTTTGAAAACCATCCAAGTACTTAGGATGTTTTAAATTTCAAAAAAATCCAGAAAAAAATTCTATTATAAGAAACTTCCATATTAGAATATTAGTGAAGAACATGGAAAATATGGGAGAAACCATTTCCAAGAACCATAACCATTTATATAACATATAAAATTTATATAATAGGTAAAATACACTTTAAAACAATCAATAAATAATAAACATAATAATTAAAGTCTTAGCCATAGGGTAACCTACCTTAAAGGGATGATATCAAGTTATAAAGGGTCATAAAGTCATCACCTTTGATGAATCTTTTTAGAATTGGCCTCACATTTTTCCTCACAAGAACTAGAAACCAGAAATCATAAAATAAAAACACCACCTAAAATATAATGTTTGGAAAATATCATTCCACAACAAAGGGGAAGAAAAAGGTTTAATAATTAAGAGACGGAGGGGGGAAATGATCACCTGAGATGATTACATAAATAATTGAAAGCGATATCAACTAAAAATATAGGGAGGATAGGAAGAAGGTAATGAGGCCAATATGCCCCTTGGGTGAGTCGAATGAGAGGGGAAATAGTGATGGAATAAACCCTTTTAGGGGTTTCAATTTCATTGGGGTTAAATGTGAATTTTTAAAAATAAAACCACATAAACACTGTGCACATTTTGGCCATATAGTTGAAAAAACTATGCACAAATTGTCCACCCTCTACTAGGATCTTGGAGAACCATGCATGGACATGCCTCATGGTTTAGAAAATAGTGTTCCAACAATGATTTTGATCTATAAAAATTTATGGAATATTACATGGGTGTCGTATGTTTTGGAAAATTATGTTCCTTAGTCATGATGCACACACTATATGCCCAAAAAATCCCAATTTTCATGGTTAAGGAACCTGGGAATAGAAATAAACAAATATAAATCCAAAATAAAAAAAATAATAGAGTATTTTCTGGTTGGGGTATGACACATTTGATCAAATGTCACATTAGATTTAATTTAAAATAGTAGGTAAAATCTTAATTCAATTTTACATGGATAGTTTTTCAATATTAAAATATTTATTGAATCTTAAATTAAATCATAAGTCACTTATTATAATTTCATTTCAATGTTACATCACCATTTGAAACATAAAAATTCCCTTCCTCATCTTTATTTCATTTATATGCATCCATTTTAAATTCTATTTCAATTTTACATATATTTATACATTATAAAAATTATCAAAACATATTCATACTCTTTAAAATATTATTTAAAGAAGGTATTCATATGAAAAACACTTTAGTAGGTAAATAATAAATGTTAAAAATAAACAAAACACATGATTTTATCCATCACTCACTAGTTTTGAAATTCTATCACTTTGGAATATTTTATCAACATTTCCATCCTAATAAATATTCATGATTCAATAAATTTATAAACTCTTTTGATTCCAAGTCATTTAAACTTAAGAAAATTGGCTGTGTTATGTTCATCCAGAATATTTCTACTCTAAAAATATTCAAGTCTCCCCTTATCTTGGGTTTTGTCCCTAAACAGCCCCCTATATAATATTATTCCCTTAAAATTCAAGATATCCCCCCCAGAACCATTATCTTCCTTTGAATCACCATTACAAAGGGAGATAATTAAAATATTTATCAATGGGTTAAACCTTAAAATACAATGTATCTCCATGATTATCCCAAATCACACTTTATTTAAATCTAAATGTGAGAAATATGAGAAAAAATATTTTAAAACCAGTAAATATTCATAATAATATCTCTATTATTCAATCACAAACATGACTTTCCATATTTCACTATAACAACTCTAAATCCACTAGATTATTATTATCATTCACAGTTATATACCACATTGATTGTATGTCCCATTTAATTTTAAAAATCAAACAAATAGATATAATATAACAAAATACAATTGGGAATTGGGGTACCTTTCAAATCTCCTTAATTTTAGGGAAATGGATAAACACCAAAGTAAATCCTATGCATCTCAAATGATAGTCTAGAAAGTGGTTTTGCTAATATATTAACCACCCGATCACATGTTTCAATATGATCTACTTTGAATAATCCTTAATCAATTTTCTATTTAATAAAATGATACTTTATTTAAATTCGTTTTAAAGTGATACAAGCTAAACATATGATAATTAATATAATCATTTTATGTTTTAGATAACACATATCACAAAAATTCGAACAACCTAAGGACTTAAAGGTTTAATGTCATGGATATTAGGTATATAAAAAAAATTATTTTACAACACCTGAAAACTTTAATCCATAATCATGATCATCTTAGCCCTTTTAGAAATATTACATGATATAATAAACTTTATATCCTAGGGGTCAGAAACTTAAGAAACGGGTGATCTTAGATGCTCAGTAGGGGAAAAGTATATAATAATGTATTCAGTCATAAACCTGAAATAGAACAACAGGAGGATGTAAATATATTAATAAAAGATCATAACACTATATATGATAATCGTAAAACATGATACAATACATAAGATTACTACAACATAGTTAACTAAGAATAAAAGTTATTACATTGATAAAAATACATATCAATAATCACAAAACATGTGATAATGAAATAAAAGTTTTGAATATTTTAAAAATAAGTCATAATCAAGAAAACATAGATTATCATGAAAATGATAACTATATATGAAATGTTTCATAACATGATAAAAAAAATTAAACATGATACAACCATAATAATAGGAAAACCTTTGTGAGAGAACCCATTATTCCCATGACTATGAGAAAAAACTCATTATGTCCATGCCTGAAAATGTGGGTAAACCCATTATTCCTCTAACTATGTGAATAAACTCATTATGTCTATTCTTGAATATCTCATGATATATAAACTTAAACCAATGAATTATAGGGAAATATAAGTCCCCAATTATCATCATATATAAAAATGTGTGACACATAAAATCAACCATAATCATATCTTAAAGAATCCATAGAAAATAATGATTTTTTAAACCTTTAAAAAATATCACATAAAATGAACTTTTTAAATACTAAGATAACAAAAATATAATCCTAAAAAAGTAATTATATCATAATAATTTATGTATGATGATAAAAACATTCCTTCATGAGAGATAAACCTTGGAGGAAAATAGAAGTGAAAATTCAAAAGTTTTCACAAATATTTTTAAATGTTGTTTTAAAATATGAAGTGAAGATTACTTTCACAAAGTTTTTGAGACGTAAATAAAAATAATTTAAAATAAAATTTATAAATATTTCCAAATAAAGTATCCCTGAAAAAAATCAAACAAATAAATATGAAGTGTAAAATAATTAAAATAAATGCCTTTATTAAGTTGTTAAAGTTGTTTAAAAAAACCAACATCGAAGAAATATTGAAAAAAATTTATTTTAAGAATTTTTTAAATGAAATTATAAGGATATAAAGGGAAAAAATATTTAAATTCCATTAAAGAAAACCTTTTTTATATGAAAAACATAACCACTGGAAGAAAATATCCAAGTTTAATAATGTGAGTTATTCTTACCAATGTTTTATTTTTAATTATTTTTTTATTAATGATGGCTAATTGATAATGATAAGTAATTTCAACAGATAATAATAGGAAATACCATATAAAATTGGGTAATGGTATTATAAAATAAAGCATGAAAATTATATTCAGGTAAGAAAGACTATGACCCAATGAATAAGAAATTGATTCGATGACACCCTTACTTTTAATTTTGATTCTCTAGTAAGTGATTGAATTTAATTTATGAGAAATATAAAAATGTTAATTAAATATTTAAAACCATATTCATATGTATTTCCATTTATACCCTTAATTTGTTATAATTTTCTTCATGCAATAGATTTTCATAAATGGATGTTGATCATTTGTACAAATTTTGTAATAGTGGTGTTGTAAAAACTTCTTTTCCAAAAGATAATTATTAAAAAACAATTAAAGGTACTAGAATTTATGTTATATAATGTATTATAATTTTATAATTCTCATACATCAATGTTTTTTTCATTTTGTGGAAGATAATTTAGTGATGAACTAATTTCAGGTTATTTATCATTATTGATAGATTACATTATAATGATCATTAAATAAGTTTTTTATTTACATAAAAAGTCAAATTAATGATATATAATACTCGTATATATCATATATATTCATCACTTATAAACTAAAACCATAGATGAAGGTTTTAGAGAAAAAAATAGATCATTATATGGAGGAGGTAGTCCCCACGTACGTATGGATGATGATTTAATTTTTTAAGGAACAAGAGAAATAAGAAATATGGTTCTTTATTTAATAATATTAAAAATTTCATATATATCATAATTTTTTATTAAATTAACCTTTTATACCATAAATTTTAGCTGGTTAAGGAAAATAAAACAAGTTTATTCTCAGAGGCGGCAGTCCACACGCATGTACAATACAGGTTTTCGTTTTTCTTAATTGAAAAGGGGATGGTGGTAAATTCTTATACGATAATTATAATAACATATAAGTATAATAGTGAAACTTATTTTAAAATTTAAATATGGTTTAATGTAATTTGGGTAAGAATAAGTGCATATAAATAAATAGAGAATAAAATAGAGTAGTTATAAACTTAAACCTCACTTCTTGGATTGTCTAATTTGAAAAGGGGGTTAATACTTTAAGGTATGGTCTTTTCATAAGTAAATAACCTATTTATGGAGTATTAAAGTGTTTGGGAGAGGTTTTGGTAGATTTTGGGCAGAAAAAAGTGGTCTTTGGTGTGAGGGGAAGTGGGGATAGGAGTGCCCCATTTATATGTTAAAAGGGATAACATTTATGTAAATACTCATAACTATTCATTAATTGGTTGTTAGTTTCAAAGAATGTGGCTCCAAAATTGAAAAATAGTGGAGAGTATAAGTTATAAGGTACATAAAATCCTCAAAAATACATTCCCACAAATGTTTTAAACATGTTTGTGGTCTTTACCTCTTGGTTAAACCCTTTCCCTTTTTGATTTTTATCGAGGTAACTAGTTTTTACCAAAGTAATTTATCATTTTTGAATATAAATAAAATGTAATTTTTATGTAAAATTTAAAAAATAATTAATTTTTTTAAATGCATTTAATTTGTATCAATTTATAAAAGTGATAAATATTAATGTTAAAATCATAAGTATATAATGCATTGAAAATAATTTATTGAGGAAAATATTACTTATGTTCTAAAAAATTAAATATAGGTTTGTAAAAAAGAATATATACTTTTAAAATTTATAAAATAAATTATGATATACTTATATTTCATATAATTGTTTTTCACAAATTTATAAATCATTATTATAAACTAAAAATTCCATAAAGGGAACAATATTTTCAAAAATAGTATATTACATTATTCACCAAATTTTTTTAGAAAAATATAAAAAAATTAATTTAAAGATAATATTAACATGTTAAATCCAAAAATTAAGTTCATTTTTTCAAATTCACATCCTAAAATTTATATTTTTTATTTTTATTTAAAAACATAAATTATATGAAAAAATTTATTTTTATAGGAAAATGACTTTTGGTATAGTGAAAATTAAATTTCCTATTTCTTATAAATTAATAATTAAACTAGTGTTGATCATTTATTCATAAAAAAAGACTATACAAGAAAAATAATTAAATTTTATAAAAAATATTTTATTAGTTTCTTAGCTAAAATAATGGATTTTATATTTAAAGTTAAATTTATTTTGTTATATATATACATTCATATATATTTCATAATTATATTACCACTATTTATACATGATAATTCTATTGATACCTTGAGATGATCTATATTTTTTTTGGTTTTAGTGTTTCCTAAGGATCAAGCTATCAAACAAATTATATATTAAAGAAAAAACATTTTACTAAAACTTGAGTCTCTACATTTTCCACCTCAAAAAGAATATTATAATAACCCTGCTCTTTATTTCACACTTTAACATTTTTTATTACATAAAACCTTAACTAAATACAACATAGAATATTGAGAGGTATAGTGTATTTGGGGATTAGGAACAATACATAACAACTATAAACATGAAATACATATATTTATTGAAAACTTTTTTACATGACCACACACATTCCTTCGTACTTAGCATTGCATGGGATAACCTGGGGGTATGCATAATAAAATGGTGAGCTATAAAGCCTAGTAAGAGAGTAAAAAAGGAATAACATGAAGAATATAGTACATGTTAGGAAATAGGCATATCAATGGAGCATAAGAGAAATATGAACATAAAGGCACGATATAACATGATTATCATAACATGGAAATGTGGAAACGACACTTAACATGATATTAACATGATCCAAGGATCGCTGAACCTGGAGCATAAGTAAAAACTCATTGAATTTGAATTATCATGAGTAAACCATCATTCAATTGACTTATCATGATACTATTCTTTACCTAATGCATTGGAGAGCTATTAGGGTTCACCCTTCTTAATCATTTCATTTATGCATAAGTGTGCCGCAAAGATCATACAACCTGGATTAATTAAACATAATAATTTATTCCAATATAAAGTAATGTATAATTAATACATGATACTCTATAATCAATAAGAAAATGTGAATAAAGGTGAATACCCTTTATAGAGAAATGGGTAAGGTATTCACTACACAATGACTTTGGCTTGAAAAAGCATGGTGTAATTTCGGCAGCATAATGGTGTGACATAAGAATTCATAAAAATGGTCGATGAGAGATAAAGGGGTGTCTCATAATATTTAAATTAAATGGATAGTAGTGGGGGTCATATAGATACATGTCCCAACATATGTAGTGGGATTTCGATTCACAATACAAAAGAATTGCTTGAATGTAAATGAGAAGAGAGTAATTCCTTACGAAATTTGGGCATGGTAACGGGTTTACGTGGGAGACATTAATGAGATATAAATAGATCTCTCATCATTCAAAAATAAGTAGGAAAGTATGGGGGAGGTGTGAAATCATACCCCAACATTTTTAATTGGAATTAAAATGGTATAACAACATAATGAAATTCGAACAAAAATGAAAAAGGAAGAAATCCCTTACTTGGAAGTGTGATCCCGAAGTCTGGAGAGAGGCCTGAGAGAGGATTAATTGGATCTTGGGGTGCCTTGGGAGGATAATAGAGATAGGAGTGAAGAGTAGGTACATGATCCAAGGGTTTTTAGTGAAGAGAAGTTGGAGCTTGGGTGGGTTTATACAGGAAAAGAGAGGGAATTTTTTATTATTTAGATTTTGGACACCACACATTATACTAATAAAAAAAAACCAAATCATGGGTTTTGTGAATGTTTTTTTTTGAAAAAAAGGGAGTTTAAAACATTATTTCATAAGTCCAATGGCCGAAATTCTTAAAATATTAGGCGTTCTTATGTAGAGGTGAGTCACACTCTCGAGGAAAACATTTTAAAAGGTTAAAATATTTTATAAGCCTTGGAGGGTCCACTAAATCTTTGTAAAATAAATAAAAAAAACTAAAATCACATTATTTGAATGGTAAAACATATATTGGCCTAACATACCATTTATAGTATTTTATTACATCACTATTGGGTCATTATGATGTCATAAAACACATTATATAATTAAACGATATTTAATTTTTACCCAAAAATTTGACTATGTTAGGAAATTATGAAAAATTCACCGTTGGATAATTTCAATACCCTGATTCCAAAAATAATATTCATTTTATCTAAATAATTTTCTAAATATGTGAATTTTTACTTTTAAAATAAGAAACGATATTTATTAAAAATTCATGTGTTTTTGACAAAAACAACTTTGAAACCTTAATAAAATTTACAATTGTATTCATAAAAATTATACGATCATTTATATTTAATGAAAATTAATTTATTAATAATATTATTTATTCCATTAATACATAAAAATATATTTATTAATTGAATATTAACTAAAAATATTATTTTTTCCTTTAAAAAGAAAGTAACAATAATAAAATGAATGTATATTCTCTATACAAAAATAATGTACATAATCATAGTGCTAGGGTATTATTACATAATCCTTATAAAACCGGCATAAGACCGAAGGGTAATGTGTGAAATGGTGAAAAACTATTGGGGGGGCTTAGATAACATTGTTCAGGTGGTAATCTCTATCAACTTCTACTTCTCCCATAGGCGGTTCCGTTCAAGTTTAACGTGTTGAAGCTCGGACTAGTCTTTGTCAAGAGTGTATCCCAATGACGCTACATCATTTCCAAGATCTAAAAAATGGGTTTTGTGTGGAGCAATTCTATTGGATGAGGCCATCTCTTGTTTTGTGTGAGTAAATTGGATTTTTTAAGCCATATATTTATACTAATCATGTGATCACTGTTTAGAGGCTATATTAGAAAAACTCACAATTCTTAATGGTGTTTTAATATCCAAAAATATGAAACCAATAATGTGAATATAACCATTTTACATCATAATACATTTAATCAGATCATGAAGAATTTTCATTAATGAAATTTTGGGTCGTTACAATCTTCCCCCTTAAGAAATTTCTCCATCGAAATTTTCTTTTCCCATAGTAAAACAGATAAGGGTAACTCTGCTTCATCACTTCCTCTGATTCCCAAATTTTCTCTTCAAACTTGTCGTTTTTCCACAACACCTTAACGAGGGGCATTATATTATTTCGTAGAAATTTTTCCCTATGATCTATGATCTTCACCAGATTCTCTTCATAGAATAGGTCATTCTCCATGGTACCACCTCTTGATTGAGTACATGTGATGGGTCAGGTATGTACTTCCACATGAGTGATACATGGAATACATCATGTACTTGAGACAGGTTCAGTGGGAGTGCTAGTCGATAGGACACTGTTCCAATGTGATCAAGGATCTCAAAAGAACCAATGTACCTTGGACTAAGCTTTACCTTCTTCCCAAATCTCATAACTCTCTTACATAGTGATATACGATGGAATTCTATATCTCTGACATCAAACTCTAGGTCTCATCAATGATTATCAGCATAGATCTTTTGTCGACTATGAGCATATATAACGTGACACTGGATGGTCTTAACCATCTCCACCATTTCTTCAACCATTTCTGGAACTAAGAGGCTTTTCCCCAGCTTCATCCCAACATGCTAGTGTTCTATACCTCTTCAAATGAAGGGATTTATAAGGATCCATTTGGATAATTGAGTGGAAACTGTTATTGTAAGATATCTTAACTAGAGAAATATGTTGATACCATCCTCCTTTTAAGTCCATTGAGAATGCTATCAACATTTCTTCAAGTGTTTGGATAATCCACTCATATTGGCCATCAATTTGAGGATGATAAGACGTACTAAAGTTTAGATCAGTATTCAGAGCATGTTGATGACTCTTCTAAAACATAGAGGTGAATCTTGGATCTCGATCGGATAAAATCGATAGTGGTACTACATGTATCCTTACCACATCTATGATGTATATCCATGCCAATTGATCCAATGATAAATCCTCCCAAATTGGAATGAAGTGTGCAGTATTTGTTAGATGATCCACAAAAACCCAGAAAGAATTGTTTCCTTTGGATGTCTTCAGAAGACCGGTGACAAAGACCACAATGATGTTCTCCCATCTCCATGATTGTATGGGTAATGGATGCATCATCACCTTAGAATTCTACCTCTAAACCATCCCTTACTAGAATACCATGCACTTTTATGTATACTCAGATATCTCCATCTTCATGTTATCCCACCAATAATGCTCTCAAAGCTCTCGATATATATTTTTGTTTCCTGGGTGAATGGAGAAATTCAAACTATGTGCATCATCTAAAAGTTCTTTATTTAACTCCATATTTTATGGAACACATAGTCTTGTCCCAAATATCACATTTCATTCTTTATTAATATTGATCTATAAGGATTTCCCTTTTAGGATAGTTTCCACTTTCTTATGAATTCCCACATTATCCTTTTGACCATCCTTTAACCTTTCCAAAAGAGATGGTTGAGTAATCATTTGTGAAAGTATTGATGATGTTTCTTTATTTATGATTCCCATGTCCATCTTCATAAAATCTAAGAATATTGGATCCTTTTCAATTCTCATCAATGATAGAATCACTAGGCCCTTTCTACTTAGTGCTTATGCCACCTTGTTCGCATTCCTAGGGTGGTAATGGATTGAGTAGTTATAGCCTTTGATCATCTCTAACCATATTCGTTGGTGCGTGTTCAACTCTTTCTGAGTGAATATATTGTTTAGGATTTTGTGATCCGTATATATTGAAGACTTCTCCCCAAATAGGTAATGCCGCCAAATTTTCAAAGCAAAAATCACTACATCCAATTTCAGATCAAGTGTTGGATAGATTTTCTCATGAACTTTTAGTTACCTTGAATCATAGGAAAGGACTTTGTCATTGTGTATCAGCATAAAACCCAAGACCTTCTTCAAAGCATTACTGATTACCACAAAAAGTTCTCCACTTGTGGGTAGTGTGAGAACGGGTGCAGTGATTAGCCTCCTTTTCAACTCCTTGAATCTCTCTTCGCAGTCATTATTCCAGGAAAACATTACTCTCTTCTAAGTTAGCTTGGTAAGAGGGTTAGATAATCGTGGGAAATTTCTCACAAATCGGTGATAATATCCAGCTAACCCCAGGAAGCTATGGATATCTGTTACTGATGTTGGCCTCATCTATCCCTCAATTATAACTATCTTGGAGAGATTAACAAATATCCCATTTTTTGTGATGATATGACCCAAGAATGAGGCCTCCTTCAACCAGAACTCACAATTGTTGTACTTTTCATAGAGATTCTCTTTTCACAAGGTCTCTAGTATAGTTCTTAGATTCTCCTTACAATCCTCTTTTTTTTTAGATTATATTAGAATATTTTCTATAAATACTACCACAAATTTGTCGAGGTAATATATAAATACTCTATTCATCACGTCCCTAAATACTGATGGAACATTAGTCAGTCTAAAAGGCATTACTATGAATTCATAGTGCCCGTACCTTGTACGAAAAGCAGTCTTGGGGATATCCACCTTCAACAACCTTACCTGGTAATATCCCGACAACAAATCCACATTAGAGAAGTATTATGCTCTATTTCACCGATCAAATAAGTCATCAATTTTTGGTAGAGTATATTTGTTCTTTATCGTGATTTTTTGAGCTCACGATAATCAATGAAAAGACGCATTGACCCATCCTTCTTCTTGACGAAGAGGACTGGTTCACCCCATGGTGAAGCACTTGGACGTATAAACCATTTATCAAAATTATTCAGTAGTTGTTTATTCAGCTCATCTAGCTTCACAACATCCATTCTATATAGAGTCTTGGATATTGGAAATTCCCCTGGTATAATATCCATTGAGAATTCAACATCTGTTTTAGGAGGAAGACCAGGAAATTCCTCAGGAAACGCTTCAGCGAATTCCCTCGAAATAGGCATGTATTCAAGGATGATTGTTTCCTTAGAATGAATCATCTGAGAAAGATACAAATGCTCATAGGGAAGTCATATCCACACTTTAGATGATGGTTCTAAAGAAGATTCATCCTCCTCCTTGCACTTGTACTGAATCGGGAGTCGATTCTCCATGTGGAGAGTGATTTCCCTCTCATGGAAATTTATGTTGTATCTATATAAGGAAAGCCAATCCATGCCAATAATTTCATAAAATTCTACTAGAGGGTGTATTAAGTGGTTTTATAGAAAGTTCAATCCACAAATTATGATAGGAGAGGAGTTATATTCATGGGATTCAATGATTTCCGCATTTTCCATTCTCACCAACATCTTCACTTCCATGATTTTGGGTGGTTTTGGGATTGTTCTACTAAACTTTTGAGATATAAAAGAATTCATATAACCAAAATCAAAAAGTATGTTTACTATTATTGAATGAATAACTAGTGTACCTGTCACCACTTCGTTTTTGGGGTTCACTTTGGAATTAGTGATAGCTAAATCTCACCCTTGCTACCTTGGAGGTTGTTGGTTTCCCCAAAAAATCCTTCGATTAGGGCACTAGTTTTCAAGGTGCCCTGGTTTTTTTCAGTTAAAGAAATGAACAAAGAATTTAGGGTTGAATGGAGCATTCCGCTTCTCTATCATAGCCATGGGTTTTTCTTGTCTTCAGTTAATGGCTAGGTTCCCTTTTCTTCCACACCTAATGCATTTCCTCGTCCCCTTCAGGCAATTTATAGGGTGATTCTTTTCTCACCTTTTGAAAGTGGGGAGTTGGATTTTCTTAGCACCATTGTATTTATCGATCGAACTGCCAGAATTGAAGTACACATTACAATTATTATTCCCATGATACCCTTGATATTTAGCAATCTCCATTTCTACTTCGAGGTAATATCAGACAATTTCCTCATAGCTATCAAAGTCATGGATTTCCAGGGCTTTCTTTAGGCTAGGTTTTGGCCCACCAAATAAGCGGTCAACCTTTCTTTTAGGGGAAATGACAAAGAAGATGGAGTATCATGAAATCCTTGTGACTTTTTCCTCATATGCTCTGATGGATTTGTCATCTTTTTTACTTGAGGGAAAGTAAGTCCCTTTCCCAATTAAGTCAGAGGGTCCACAAAAATACTTATTGAAAAACATTTTTCAAAAATCCTTCCTTTCCAAAACCTCGATCTCCTCCTCAGGCTTCGTATTTTTGATAAATTTCCACCATTTATCTAATTCACCCTTCATATGATAAGCATCTAGAAAAACCTTCAATTATTTGGAACATTTAATGATGGAAAAGATCTTTTCAATGGAGTTGATCCATTACTCGACAATTGTGGGATCATATTGTCCATTAAAAGTAGGAGGCCTTTGTCTCATGAAGCTCTCGATTACAACTTGTTCTTTCTTAGGGGGGTTGACTGTTCCTCTTGAACCATGTTTCTATTCAAAACATGAGTTAACTAAGAGAATATCGTGATAAAGTTCACAATTTCCACTCCCATTAGATTGGGCATCTCATTAGAATAGTCATCACATTGATATTCACATCAGTTGTTAGCTCGAGTATTCCTATTACCAACCATTGGATGGAATAAATGGAAATTTAGGGGGTAACATATAAAGGGTAATATAAAGACAAAAACTGATAACTTATAAATTACTTTTATTTCCTTAACTTATGAATTTATAGGCTTCAATCTATGTTATCCATGATCTACTTCCCAACATATGTTGTTAGGGACATTTTTTATTCCACTAATAATGGTTCATACTAAGTTTATTAATTTACCAAAGCATATCACCTAGGAGTTTCATAACCAAGAGTGCATCAAGGCCCATTATCGTGCACCGGTTCCCATTCGAGTCTAGCTCAATGTGGTGTTTTTGAGTTTTATCCCTAGATACATCTGTGCCAGAGCCGCCTCTACCTGCTCGTATCCTAACAGAGATGTATTTTTTATTGATAAACCACTTACTCAATACTCACCAAAATTTAGCGATTTTTTACAATACTTAGTCTTACCCCTAAGGCTTTCAAAAGGGTTTTCTAATCCTAATCCCAAAAACAACTAAACCTATCCATTGATACCAACTATAAAAACCCTTCTATTTATTTCACACTTAATCATATTTTACTACAAAAAACCTTCACTTGATACAACATATAAGATCAAGAGGTCTAGTGTATTTGGGTCTTAGGAACATTACATAACAATTTAAAACATGAAATGCACATCTTTATTGAAAACTTCTTTTACAATACCACACACATTCCTTCGTACTTAGCATTGAATGGGATAACCTGAGGACATACATAAGAAAAAGGGTGAGCTATAAATCCCTGTAAGAGAGTAAAAAAGTCATAACATGAAGAATACAGTACATGTTAGGCAATAGGAATATTAATTAATCATAAGAGAAATATGAACATAAAGGCATGATATAGCATGATTATCATAACATGGAAATGTGGAAACAACAGTTAACAAGATATAAGGATGAGACATGGCTCACTGAACATGGAGGATGAGTAAGACCTCATTTAACTTTAATTATCATGAGTAAACCATCATTTCACTTGACGTATCATGATACTATTCTTTACCTAATGCATTGGAGAGATATCAAGGTTCACCCTTCTTAATCATTTCATTTCATGCATAAGTGCGCCACACAAAGATCATACAACATGGATTCATTAAACATAATCATTTATTCCAAGATAAAGGAATTTTGAATTCAGAAATGATACTCTATAATAAATAAGAAAATGTGAATAATAGTGAATACCATTTATATAGAAATGGAAACGGTATTCACTACACAATGACTTTAGCTTGGAGAATCGTGGTGCAATTTTGAAAGCATAACGACGTGACATAAAAATTCAAAAAAATGGTTGATGAGAGAGAAATGGGTGTATCATAACATATACATGAAATTTCCACTAGGGGGGGGGTCATATAGATACATGTCCAAACATATGTAATGGTATTTAGATTCATAATACAAAATAATTGCTTGAATGTAAATGAGAAGATAGTAATTCCTTATGAAATTTTGGCATGGTAACATGTGTACATGAGAGGAATTAATGAGAGAGAAATAAGCCTATCATATTTCAAAAATATGGAGGTAAGTATGGGTAAGGTGAGAAATCATACCCCAACATTTTTAATTGAAATTAAAAAGGGTATAAAAACATAATGAAATTCAGACAAAAATGAGAAAGGAAGAAACCCCTTACTTGATAGTGTGATCCTGAAGGCTTGGGAGAGGCTTGAGAGAGGCTTCTTGGGAGATTGGGGTGCCTTTGGAGGATACTATATATATGAGGGAAGAGTAAAGACATGCTCCAAGTGTTTTGAGTGATGATGAGTGGGATATTGGGTGGGTTTATATAGGTAAAGAGAGGGAATTATTTATTATTTAGGTTTTGGACACCACACACTAAACTAATCAAAAAACAAAAAAACCTAGTTTTTTCCCATGGTTTTTTAGAAAGGGTAGTGGAAGACATTATTTTATAAGTTCAATGGCCGATATTATTAAAATATTATACTTTCTTTTGTGAAGGTGAGTCACACTCTCCAGGAAAAAATTTTAAAAGGTTAAAATATTTGATAATCCTTGGATGGTCCACTAAAGCATTGTATATAATGACCCATACTTAACATACATGGTTATTACTTCAAAATTGAAGAATAATTATTACAACATATAACAAAACCATGAAAGGACCGTATAAGTGTAACGACCCAAAATTTTAAATAAATATTGTTTCCTAATTTTATGTGTTATTTAATTTTATTTTTATACTCAACAAAAATGTTTCATTTGATAACATGAGTATAATTAAAATGAGACTGTTGGGTTTTGACTGTTATTTGACCATTGGTCAATATGACCGCTAGAAACTAAACGTTTTGACTATTGTCTCTAAATACAAGCAGTCTTGGTTAATTAATATAGAAAGAAGATTCAATGGCATCACCCAGTAGTCTTGGACCGATCGAAGCCCATCTAATAGAACTTGGGAAAGAGGTAGCACCACTGGGCTTTGCTCTGGACCAAACCCAAGCTGAACTTCATCGTATAAAGCTAGAACGGGATTGCCTTCGCGAGAAGATCAAACTGATAGAAATTACTACTCGTGCGATGTTGGCCGAGCCCCCCTCGGATTCTCTCACCTTAGCACACCTTACACTTAGGTCCTATGCTGGTGTGATAAGGGGCTATGTAATGAGACCGTAACTGTCTTGTGTAATCCTTTGTTTTAAATAAAAATTTCGATTCCTTTTATAAATTTTCAATAGACCGGATAAATATAGTATGCAGATTTTTGATAAATTTTTGAAAAAGGATATTTTAAAAATGTTTATGTAAACCTTAAATAATTAAAAATGTGTAATGATTTTCAAAAAATATTCTTCTACAATTATGTTCAGTACGAAATTTAGAGTCTAATAAGATAAACTTGATTTTTGATGAATAGTAAATTATGAATAGTGATTTTATGATTAGGATTAATAATGTGTCCAAATAGATTAGTAATCTCACTTAAAGAAAGCATTAAAATAAGCTAGGCACTTTGATTAAGTAACGTGATTCAATCAAATGGTTAAATAAGGGTTTCATAAATTATTATTCAAGTATTAGTTTTTTCGGATGAATAGTGTTTTTTAATTAAAATTTTAATTAAAAATATTTAGAAAATTATTTTTATAAAATGGACTTCATTTTTGAACTCAGAGCGTCGATATTATGTTAAGGTAATTTTTTGGGATTTTTCTGAAAAAAATACATTTTTGATGAATAGTGTTTCTAATTAAAAATTTAATTAAAAATATTTAGAAAGTTATTTTTATAAAATGGATTTCATTTTTGAAATCAGAGCATTGATATTTGGTTAAGGTGAAATTTTGGGATTATTCTGAGAAAGTTGAATTTTCGATGAATAGTGAAAATACAGTTTTTAAGTTACGGGTGTTTAATGACATCATTAAATGATGTATTAAGTATGTAATCAATATATTCGACTTATGAATAGTAAGATAAGGTATGAGGGGTCCCAAGTGGCCAATACCATGGGAAAATACCATGGGCAGGCCCATGGTTTTGCCAAAACCACTAATGAGGTGTCCCTTGGCCATTAATGCCTTGTCCCCTCACTTTCCCTATAAATATCAAGCCATCCTCTCATCCATTCGACTCCCCACTCTCCCCCAACGAAGTTCTGGTCTCCTTACCTCCCAAGGAGTCCTCCCAAGGTTCCTCAAATCCCTCAAGGTCCAAACCATTGAGTTTTAAGAGTTACGTTTTAAGGTAAGGGATCCAATCTCTCTCTTTCTTTTCAAGAAATCTCTTTTATGTCATTTCTTTTATTCTCCATGTTCTTATGTTAGAGGATGTTCTTTTATACTCTTCTTACTGCCCTTTTCATGTTCATATAATGAGAGATCCCATTTTTCTCTCATTATTTCGTTTTATGATGTTTTAAGTGGCGCCGTTAGGCTGCCGAAATTTTTGTAACGGATTCTTTCTCCCTTCTCAATTTTCAAGATCTATTTTCATGTAATGTATTTCAAGTTCCTTTTTATTATGTTGGGGTATGATCTCTAAATTTATCATACTGATATTTTATGATCACATGATGAGATACCTCATTTGATCTCTTAAATTCATTATTCTGAAGTTTTAAGTGGCGCCGTTAGGCTGTCGAATTTTTAAGTGGTTCTTCACCCTTCTCGTTTTGAAGTTCTACTTTCATGTCAATTCTTTCAAGTTCCTTTTTGTTATGTTGGGGTATGATCTCTATATCTATCATACTGGAATATTATTTTCATATAATGAGAGACCCTATTTGATCTCATCAATTCATTTTTGTTGAAGTTTAAGAAACGCCGTTAGGCTGCCGAATTTTAAGGGATTCTTTCACCCTTCCCCTTTTCAAAGTTCTAATTCCATGTCAAGTCTTGAAAGTTCATTTTTATTATGTTGGGGTATGATATCTATATCTATAATACTTTTATTTTATGTTCATAGGATGAGATACCCTATTTGATCTCCTCAGTTCATTTTTGGTTGAAGTTTATGTAACGCCATTAGACTGCGGAATTTTCATAAGAGAAATCTTATTTTTGTCTTCCTTTCATGTTCTTCATTTCATATGGTATATTTTCAAATTTCATTACCATGTTCTTAAATCCCTTATATTCTGTCCCTCTACTGTTTTATGGGTCATTTATGAATTTTTGACCCATGTCCCCTCTCTTTTCAATGTTTTCTAAAAACCTTGTAACATAGCCGTTATGCTGCAGAATTTTCGTCTCAAAATGCCTCTCTCTTTTCTCAAAATTATTTTATGTTATAAAGTGAATGCTCAAAGCTCTTATTTCTACAGGGGTATTCACATATATAACAAAATGTTCTATTTTAAATTCTGGGATTTACATACATGAAACCCGCTCTCCCCTTCCGTGGGTTTAAAGTGACGTAAAGATCATGTCTTTAAAGCAGTTTTTAAAACGTTATGATTATGAAATGAAACCCATTTATTTTATGCTATATGGGTTATTTATGAAATTTTTGATGATGATATATGTGGCTCACATGATAATAAAGGCAAATTTAAGGGTGCGCCCTGATAGCGCTCCAATGCATTGGGTAATGATGTAACCACTAGAGATTATAATTTTCACGATACCTTGGTGAATAACCTTGGTAATTTTCAAATGACACCTTGGGGATGGACCTTGGTGATATGTTCATGATTGTCAATATTAAATGTTTCAGCCACATCTTCAAGTTATGAAAAAGTTTTATTTTTATTATGATATGCCTCATAATTTCATTTTCATGCCTTAAAGTTCTTTTCATGACTTTATTGATGTATCTCAAGTTCATATGTAAAATGTTTCACTTGTTTCCCATGCTGGGCCTTCTGCTCACCCTTTCTTTTGATGTATATCCCCAGGTTATTAGATGCAGTAATGAGCCTAGGGTAAACATGAGGAGAAGCCTTTCAAGTGTTTAAGAAGAATGTTTTTTTTGTTTCATGTTTTATGTTCCTTGTTTCCAAGACACTAAACCTTAAAGATCCTCAGTTCCATGTAATGGAATGAAAGTTATGTTATAAAAAGGCGGGATTCCATAGTTGGTATCAAAGGATGGTTTAGTTATTTGTGGAAATTAGGATATGAAAACTCTAGGAAGAACCCTATAGAAAATTTTAAATATAGGAAATCTTCCTGGTATTTTGGTGAGTATTGAGTAAGGGGTTGCCAAGAAAATGCATCCCTGTCTGGATACGAGCAGGTAGAGGTGGCTCTGGAACAGATTTACATAGGGGTAAAACTCTAAAACACCTCTTTGAGCTAGACTCGAATGGGAACTAGTACACGACAGTGGGCCTTGCTGCACTCTTGGTTACAACACTCCCGGGGGATATGCTTTGGTAAATTCATAAGCTTGGTATGAACCATTGTTAAAGGAACAAAGATAAAATAAAATAAAGATTCACATAATAATATATGATCATGGATAACCTAGATGGTAACCTAGGGGATCACAAGTTAGGGTATACTTTTCTTCTACAAGTTATCCTTATATGATTTAAGTTTCTTTTCATGATTATTTGTTAAGTATTTAAGCCCATAATTATACTTTCTCTTATTAGTTAATGGTGGGAAATGGAATAACGTGTCCCAACAACCAATGTGATAGGAAATTCGACGATTTCTGTATTAATATGACAGAGATGATTAGGGGATTAAAAGATGATTATTATTTTGGAAGACGTTCACTATTTTGGGGACCCTATATGATCGAGGTAAATAGATTACTATAGTATTTTCATTGACGAGTAAGGTTGACTTATATTTTGAATAATTGATGAATTTAAGGTGGAATTATAGTAATTTAGGTTACTTATGGGAATGATTAACCTCTCTTGGGTAAAATATGTTTAGGTTAGCTGCTTTTGTTATAAGATGTTAGGAGTGGTTGATGTTGTCTGGAGATGAACAATGAAGTTGTTTTGGAAGACTATGTTATCAAATCCTTCTTGTATTTGGGTTTCAATATTAGTTGATTTATATTGAGGAATTTTAAGGACCGTTATTTATGGAATGTTCTATGATGAACTTTGGGTAGTACTATGAAACTTTGAAGATTTAAAAGTAGTTTCCATTCCTGTGGGATTCTTTCTTTTTGAAGAGTTGTTTTACCTTAACCTTTCTGTTTTTGGGATAATGTTTAAAGATAGAAGAAATAGATAGTTAATCTTTTATAGATTATGTGATTCTCTAGAAGATGATTCTTGTTCTTTTATGAGACCAAGTGTTTTTGAATTCTCATCATTTGGAGAAAAGATTAGTGTTGGTAGGGAATTACTAAAGGATGAAACTCTACTTGAAGGTAGGTATATTTTTATGTTTTTGTTCTATGTAGTAAATGAATTCCTCAAAATTATGAAAAGAAACGTAAAACAAAAATGTTGTTGGTTTACGTTTCCTACTAGGTAATCAAAGACCGTTTACACACATCATAAGTTTGGGATTTTTTGATGGTTAACTTTCTCCTAATAATGTTCTCTATCACTCTCCCTCAGAACTTGACCCTTTGTTTTCTCCTCCATGTCCATATTTTCCTACATGGAATCCTAGAATGGGTGAACTCGGGTGACCTTTGTACTTCCCTTTCTTTCCTTTAAAGTAATAGTTTTACTAACTCCTTTTCCGATGTGGGACTCTCAATGAAATTTCAAAACCCAATTTTAAAAATTGCGAGGACGCAATTTCTTAAAGGGGGAAGATTGTAATGACCCAAAATTTTAAATAAATATTGTTTCCTAATTTTATGTGTTATTTTATTTTATTTTTATACTCAATAAAAATGTTTCATTTGATAACATGAGTATAATTAAAATGAGACTGTTGGGTTTTGACTGTTATTTGACCATTGGTCAATATGACCGCTGGAAACTAAACGTTTTGACTATTGTCTCTAAATACAAGCACTCTTGGTTAATTAATATAGAAAGAAGATTCGATGGCCTCACCCAGTAGTCTTGGACCGATCGAAGCCCATCTAACAGAACATGGGAAAGAGGTAGCACCACTGGGCTTTGCTCTGGACCAAACCCAAGCTGAACTTCATCGTATAAAGCTAGAACGGGATCGCTTTCGAGAGAAGTTAAAACTGATAGAAATTACTACTCGTGCGATGTTGGCCGAGCCCCCCTCGGATTCTCTCACCTTAGCACACCTTACACTTAGGTCCTATGCTGGTGTGATAAGGGGCTATGTAAGGAGACCGTAACTGTCTTGTGTAATACTTTGTTTTAAATAAAAATTTCGATTCCTTTTATGAATTTTCAAATGACCGGATAAATATAGTATGCATATTTTTGATGAATTTTAGAAAAAATTATATTTTAAAAATGTTTATGTAAACCTTAAATAATTAAAAATGTGTAATGATTTTCAAAAAATGGTCTTCTACAATTATGTTCAGTACGAAATTTAGAGTCTAATAAGATCAACTTGATTTTTGATGAATAGTAAATTATGAATAGTGATTTTATGATTAGGATTAATAATGTGTCCAAATAGATTAGTAATCTCACTTAAAGAAAGTATTAAAATAAGCTAGGCACTTTGATTAAGTAATGTGATTCAATCAAATGGTTAAATAAGGGTTTCATAAATTATTATTCAAGTATTAGTTTTTTCGGATGAATAGGGTTTTTTAATTAAAATTTTAATTAAAAATATTTAGAAAATTATTTTTATAAAATGGACTTCATTTTTCAACTCAGAGCATCGATATTATGTTAAGGTAATTTTTGGGGATTTTTCTGAAAAAAATAAATTTTCGATGAATAGTGTTTTTAATTAAAAATTTAATTAAAAATATTTAAAAAATTATTTTTATAAAATGGATTTCATTTTTGAAATCAGAGCATTGATATTTGGTTAAGGTGAAATTTTTGGATTATTCTGAGAAAGTTGAATTTTCGATGAATAGTGAAAATACAGTTTTTAAGTTACGGGTGTTTAGTGACATCATTAAATGATGTATTAAGTATGTAATCAATATGTTCGACTTATGAATAGTAAGATAAGGTATGAGGTGTCTCAATTGGCCAATACCATGGGCAAATACCATGGGCAAACCCATGGTTTTTCCAAAACCACTAATGAGGTGTCCCTTGGCCATTAATGCCTTGTCCCCTCACTTTCCCTATAAATATCAAGCCATACTCTCATCAATTCGACTCCCCACTCTCCCCCAACGAAGTTCTGATCTCCTTACCTCCCAAGGAGTCCTCCCAAGGTTCCCCCAAGGCCTCAAGGTCCAAACCTTTGAGTTTTAAGAGTTACGTTTTAAGGTAAGGGATCCGATCTCTCTCTTTCTTTTCAAGAAATATCTTTTATGTCATTTATTTTATGCTACATGTTCTTATGTTAGAGGATGTTCTTTTATACTATTCTTACTGCCCTTTTCATGTTCATATAATGAGAGATCCCCTTTTTCTCTCATTATTTATTTTTATGATGTTTTAAGTGGCGCCGTTAGGCTGCCGAAATTTTTGTAACAGATTCTTTCTCCCTTCTCAATTATCAAGATCTATTTTCATGTAAAGTATTTCAAGTTCCTTTTTATTATGTTGGGGTATGATCTCTAAATTTATCATACTGATCTTTTATGATCACATGATGAGATACCCCATTTGATCTCTTCAATTCAGTATTTTGAAGTTTTAAGTGGCGCCGTTAGGTTGCCGAATTTTTAAGTGGTTCTTCACCCTTCTCGTTTTGAAGTTCTACTTTCATGTCAATTCTTTCAATTTCCTTTTTGTTATGTTGGGGTATGATCTCTATATCTATAATACTGGACTCTTATGTTCATATGATGAGAGACCCTATTTGATCTCATCAATTCATTTTTGTTGAAGTTTAAGTAACGTCGTTAGGCTGCCGAATTTTAAGGGATTCTTTCACCCTTCCCCTTTTCAAAGTTCTAATTCGATGTCAAGTCTTGAAAGTTCATTTTTATTATGTTGGGGTATGATATCTATATCTATCATACTGATCTTTTATGTTCATAGGATGAGATACCCTATTTGATCTCATCAGTTCATTTTTGGTTGAAGTTTATGTAACGCCGTTAGACTGCCGAATTTTCATAAGAGAAATCTTATTTTTGTCTTCCTTTCATGTTATTCATTTCATATGGTATATTTCCAAATTTCATTACCATGTTCTTAAATCCATTATATTCTGTCCCTCTACTGTTTTATGGGTCATTTATGAATGTTTGACCCATGTCCCCTCTCTTTTCAATGTTTTCTAAAAACCTTGTAACATAGCCGTTATGCTGCAGAATTTTCGTCTCAAAATGCCTCTCTATTTTCTCAAAATTATTTTATGTTATAAAGTGAATGCTCAAAGCTCTTATTTCTACAGGGGTATTCACATATATACCAAAATGTTCTATTTTAAATTCTGGGATTTACATACATGAAACCCGCTCTCCCCTTCCGTGGGTTTAAAGTGACGTAAAGATCATGTCTTTAAAGCAGTTTTTAAAACATTATGATTATGAAATGAAACCCATTTATTTTATGCTATATGGGTTATTTATGAAATGTTTGATGATGATATATGTGGCTCACATGATAATAAAGAAAAATTTAAGGGTGCGCCCTGATAGCGCTCCAATGCATTGGGTAATGATGTAACCACTTGAGATTACAATTTTCACGATACCTTGGTGAATAACCTTGGTAATTTTCAAATCACACCTTGGGGATGGACCTTGGTGATATGTTCATGATTTTCAATATTAAATGTTTCAGCCACATCTTAAAGTTATGAAAAAGTTTTATTTTTATTATGATATGCCTCATAATTTCATTTTCATGCCTTAAAGTTCTTTTCATGACTTTATTGATGTATCTGAAGTTCATATGTAAAATGTTTCACTTGTTTCCCTTACTGGGACTTATGCTCACCCTTTCTTTTGATGTATATCCCCAGGTTATGAGATGCAGTAATGAGCCTAGGGTGAACATGAGGAGAATCCTTTCAAGTGTTTAAGAAGAATGTTTTTTTTGTTTCATGTTTTATGTTCCTTGTTTCCAAGACACTAAACCTTAAAGATCCTCAGTTCCGTGTAATGGAATGAAAGTTATGTTATAAAAATACGGGATGCCATAATAAGTATAGTGTCTTTAGAAACTAGGAAACATAAACAACTGGTTCATAAATCATCTACGTTGTCTCCCATTTATTTCATCATATCTAGAGTTCCTTTTGGCATATCCTACTTAATATTCTTCTTCCTGACCTCGGGAAAAGAAAACATACAAAAGGTTGAGCTCAAATTCTCAGTAAGGGTAAAAAAAAGAAATATCAAACATATCATATTTATAAGAACATAACATTTTGAAAATCTTATCCTGCAAAAGAGATCATAACATGGGATAAATCATAGAAGTGAAATGTAATCCAAATAATCATAACTTAAAACATGAGTATTTGTGTCATACACACATAATCATAGAAAATCATTTCTTAGTTGTCAAGACTCATTTCCAAGACTATCTTAGCGGACAAAGTCCATTTCTGAACCGAGTTCACTCCTCGTTTCAGTCCTGTTTCACTAAACCGATTTAACCTGCCATTCCATCCATGTCTATCTCATGAGATATAAATATTTACCCAATGCGTTGGAGGGATATATAGGTCCCACCAATCTCATAAGGAAACCATTCTTATGTGTTCCACAAAATCATAAATCATACATCATAGCATAACCCATGTAATAAAAATGGGAATCTTAAATATCATGCCCTCATAACATAATCCATATAAGATAAAAGGACATCATAAAAATAATTCCATCATAACATAATAAAATCAATGTAAAAATAGGGATAGAAACAAAACCCTATATTATCTTAGATGGAAAATAATTTTGATAAAACAGTTGAACTCTATTCTTGAGGAAAATATCCTTTCTACTTCAAAAACATTTTTTCCTTTCTTAACATGTCATAAAATTTTAAACTAAAAGAAGTTGATTAAAAATAAACTTGAAAACTTGTAAAGGAAGCTTCTTAGAAATAATGTTCTAAAAACCATTCATGTTGTATAAGTTAAAAAAAGACATTCTTCTCGTACTTTGGCCGAAAAAGTCAAAAAGTACCTCGTACGAAAAACGACAAAAGATTCCTTTCATATCATTTACTAAAAACTCACCGAAGGGTAAAATTGGATTTAAACAATTGTAGGTGGATGGAAATAATATTAAATATTTAGGAAACATTTATGTGGATGATAAATATTTCCCAGTAAATTCTGAAGTATAAACAATCTCGGATAAAAATTGGATTGTGAGATTTCCCCTTACCTTAGGTCCGATTTGCTTCGTAAGTGTATGAAGCTCCTGTATAATGATTTAAATAATGTCATTGACTTATTCCATAATCATACTTATTTTTATGACATCATATATGGTCATATTCTTAGCTTCTTATTAGTAATATTTCATTGCTACTTGTTATTCGGGTGTTTATTGCTTTATGTTCGTATGTGTGTTTTTTCGAATAAATTATTATTCCCCTTTTTAGGTTATAGACACATAATTTCCAGAATAGTATTATTGTAATATATATATCATATTTATTCATTCAATTCATTTATATAATCAATATGCAATGAATATCATGTAGAACGAGTCGCATCACATCGTGGAGATGGTATTCCGTATGTACGCACAAGCGATGATATCATTCCCATGATTGTGGAATTGTATTGGAGTGTATGTATACTATTTCAGAATCAATATCACTTTAAAATAATCATATATAGTCATTATTTACACCATTATACCCATCCATGTAAGGCGGTGGTGGAAAATAGATTACACCACGGCGTGGAGACGGTATTCCGTACGTACACACGCGCAGTGATTTGGTTTTCCGTAGGATGGATAGATGGTGAAATATGGTTGTTTCATACTTATAATAAAATATCTGTATATGAGTGATACTGATGTTATTACTTCATAATTAAACAACTAAAGAAGAATAATTGGAAGAAGAAATAAAGTTGAAAGAATCAGTAACGAGCATTACCTCTTCTTTGAAGCGCCTCTTTAAGACCCCCTCTTAGGGCACTAAAATTGGTCTTTGAAGAAGACCAGGACCTCTAGGATGTTTCTAGGGAAGTGGGGAAGTGAAATGGGCAGGGGTTGGACGATCTTGAAGGCTCAAATTGGTGTGAGGAGGAGAGGGAGGAGGTGCCCTTTTATAAGGGAGGAGAGGGGCACCTTTGGAAATATAACAAATATTAGTTTATATTAAATCTCAACCCCACTTAAAAACTTCCAAAATCACTAATATCCAAAGATTAGATGAGATAGGGTTTTAATATCATCAAAAAATAAAATTTAGACATGTTACAAATTTATTTTAAACATTATCAACTTCATTTATCCTTATTTATCAATTTAATTTTATTTGTGGTAATAATATTCTAAATTTATAAATTATTATAAATAATTACATATGTGTTGTGAATTTTCCATAATTTGACACAATATGACATTTTAGACCATATAAATTTTAATTTATAATTTTTAAATATTTTGGTGATTTTTAAACAATTTTATAATTTGTTATTTTTATAAAATAACAATAGTGTCAATTTTGACACTATTCATTTATTTGAATTTAAATAAATTATATACAGAAGATATGTTCGAAATATAATCTTTAATAGATTCATAAAATGTCAAATGTATCTATAAAATTAGTGGAGAACAATAAATAGTTCATATAATATTTATTTTAATATTTTTAAGATCAATTATTTGAAATTTCAATCAATAAAATAATTGCAACATCACTATTGTATCATAATTAATGATAATTATTTAATCCCTAAAAATTATAAACAAATTCATATGATGTAGATAATTGTATTATATTTCTGGAGACTATTCATGTTCGAAGTTTCATTAAGTTTATCACTAAATTAAAATTATTATACTTATAAGATTTAAGAAAGTGACATGTTGTCACTTTATTTGGTTTTAATAATAATTTAATTATTTTCATGGAAAAAAGTCCATTAAATGAATATAATACGACCCTTAGGTGATATGGGTCGACTTTGAGTCATCAAATAGGATTTTGGCAGGTGTTAGGGTAATTTTATAATCTTATATCTACACTTAATTACCCGATTTACCTTTAACTATGGTAAATAAAATTTACCGTAGCTACTATTCATAAT
Source organism: Viscum album (assembly GCA_963277665.1). Taxonomy (NCBI): domain Eukaryota; kingdom Viridiplantae; phylum Streptophyta; class Magnoliopsida; order Santalales; family Viscaceae; genus Viscum; species Viscum album. Next base: position 602,480,995 of record OY728142.1, read on the forward strand.
GCCTAAAAATAAAAAGTAGCCTATTATCATAATTTGGACCCACTGATTCCAAATATGGAATCCATTTTTCAAAATTAAAAACACATAAGGTTCAGTAATTAATTTAAAATTTATCTCGTTGTTAAGAAAACGAGTTTTAGAAGTTAAAACATTACCAAAGATTGAAATGTTTTTACCTATGAATTCAATGTGAAATTAATTATAATGACATAAATTATATTAAATGGTAAAAATATATTATATTTATACTTTAAAACCATTCACTATTATAATTTAACCATATAAATTATCTCAATGAAAAATTTGTTTTTAATTAAAAATTAGCGTATTTTTACTATTCATCAAAATATGAAAGTTATCAGAAAAATATCAAAAATTTATCCAATGTAAATTTTTGTATCCTGATTCCAAATAAGAATTTTATTTTATCAAATTGAACTTATAAACATGTCAAAAACTAGATTTAATGTGGGTGCGCCCTTAAAAGGCGGCAAAATTGCATTTTTTTAAAAATACTTATTTGACCCGAAAAAATTATTTTGTTCTCTTAAAAAGTTCTAGAAATTGTGTAAGATGAATAATAATGTTATAAAATTTAAAATGTAGTTAATACTATTCATAATGGCTAGTCCATAATAATATATCGTTGTTTAGTGAAACCCGGTATTGCGTACTACACACGCTATCGAGGAAGGTCACGATTTCGTGTAATGCAATCCAAGTCAGTATTGTGTGTTGTGAAAGATTCCTTTGGTGTTGCGTATAACATAAGACATAAAAAAATATTTCTCATAAAATCTCAGGGTGTTACATTCTACCCCCCTTAAAATAAATTTCGCCCTCGAAATTCGTCACTTCATTACAAACAGATGAGGATACCTCTCCCTCATCATATCCTCAAGTTCCTATGTAGATTCTTCTAATTAGTGGTTCCTCCATAAAACTTTCACCAAGAGAGTGTCTTGTTCCATAGGACTTTTTCACTATGATCCAGAATCTCTAACGGTTTTTCTTCATAAGAAAGATCTTGCTCCAGCAATACAACTTCTGAGCTGAGTACTTGTGAAAGATCGGGTATGTACTTTATCAGGAGAGATACATGGCACACATCGTGAAATTGAGATAGATTCGGTGGAAGTTCCAATCAGTAAGCTACCTTCCCAACACGATCCAGAATTTTAAAAGGACCGATATATCTAGGGCTCAACTTTCCCTTCTTTCCAAATATCATTACCCTCTTCCAGGGAGATATTCATAAGAACACTTTATCATGCACTTCAAACTCTAGGTCTTTTCTTCGGTTGTCGGCATAACTTTTATGTCGACTCTGAGTTATTCTTATGTGTTGTTCAATAGATCTGACTTTTTCTACCATCTCATCAACAAGATCAGGTCCTAATAGATTTCTTTCCCCAACTTCATCCCAGCAAGTTGGAGTTCTGCATTTCTTTCCATAGAGGGCTTCATAAGGAGCCATCTGAATACTGGAGTGAAAGCTATTATTATAAGAAAATTCCACCAAAGATAGGTGTTGATCCTAACCACCTTTGAAATCCATAGAGAAAGCTCTCAACATGTCTTCTAGAGTTTGAATTGTCCTCTCAGACTGACCGTCTGTCTGAGGATGGTAAGCAGTGCTAAAACTCAACTCTATATCTAGAGCATGCTGAAGACTTCGCCAGAATTTTGAGGTAAACCTCAGATCCCGATCAGATATAATGGAAAGTGGTACTCCATTCAATCTTACCACTTCCTTTACATATATGCTGGCAAGTTGATCAAGAGAAAAATATTCTCTAATAAGAATGAAGTGTGGCGACTTCATAAGATGATCAACTATAACCCAGATAGCATTATTGCCTTTGGATGTTTTAGGAAGTCCAGTGACAAAGTCCATAGTGATGTTTTCCCATTTCCATTCTGGTATGGGTAATGGTTGTAACATCCCATTAGAATTTTGTCTCTCAGCTTTAACTTGCTGACAAACCAAGCATCGAGAGACATATTCAGCAACATCTCTTGTCATTTCATCCCACCAGAAGTACTCTTTCAGGTCCCTATACATCTTTGTACTTCCATGATGAATAGAAAATGAAGAACTATGAGCCTTATCCAGTAGATCCTTCTTTAATTCTGGGATGGGAGGAACACAAACCTGATTCCTGAACCTTATTATCCCATCACAATCAAGGTTGAATTCAGGAACATTTCTCACCTTCTTTTGTAACTCTTCATCTTCTTTCTATGCCTCTTTAATCTTCATGTGTATAGATGGTTGAAAATTCATTTGAGAAAGATAAGATTTTTCCCCTTCCATTATAATTCCAAGATCCTTCCTTTGTAAATCCATAAATATTGGATCTTTTGTGATCCTCATCATGGATAAGCTAGCATGGTCTTGTCGACTTAATGCGTCTGCCACCTTCTTCTCTTTCCTAGGGTGGTAATGAATTGAGCAGTCGTAATCCTTAATCAGCTCCAACCATCTTCTTTGACACATATTCAGCTCCTTTTGTGTGAAAATATACTTTAAACTTTTATTATTAGTATAAATATCACACCTTTAACAATAATGGTAATGCCTCCAAATCATTAATGAAAATATTACCGCAGCTAACTCCAAATCTTGAGTTGGGTAATTTTGCTCATGGATTTTCAACTGTCGTGAGGCATAAGCTATCACCATATCATTTTTCATGAGAACACGCCCCAGTCCCTTCTTGGATGCATCACTGTAGATCACAAACCTTTCTCCACTGCAAGGTAGTGTGAGCACAGGTTCATTGGCTAACCTTCTTTTTAGCTCTTTGAAATTCTCTTCACATTCCTCCATCCAAACAAACTTAACTCCTTTCCGAGTCAACTTGGTGAGTGGGTTAGATAACCTTGAAAAATCTTTCACAAAACATCGGTAATATCCAGCCAAACTAAGAAAACTTCGAATCTCAGTAATTGTTGTTGGTCTCGACCATATTTTGATAACCTCTGTTTTTTCTAGATCCACAGATATCCCCTCTTTTGAGATTATGTGACCCAAAAATGCAACTTTTTGAAGACAAAATTCACACTTGGTAAATTTGGCATAAATATTCTCCTTTCTTAGGGTCTTTAATACAATTCTCAAGTGATCTTCATGTTCTTACTTGATCTTTTAATAGACAAGAATATCATCTATAAAGACTACCAAAAACTAATCAAGATAGTCTCTAAAGACTCTATTCATCAGATCCATGAAGAAAGTAGGGGCATTAGTAAGACCAAATGGCATCACTATAAATTCATAGTGTCCATACCTTGTACGGAAAGCCATATTTGGTACATCCTCCCTTTTGACCCTTAATTAATGATACCGTGAATGAAGATCAATCTTGGAAAAGTATTGAGCTCCGCGTAGTTGGTCAAATAAGTCATCAATGCGTGGGAGATGATATTTGTTCTTGATAGTGATCTTGTTAAGTTCTCGATGATCAATGTAGACTCTCATTGATCCATCTTTCTTCTTAACAAACAGAACAAGTGCTCCCCATGGTAACACACTAGGGCGTATGAATACTTTATCAAGATTTTCTGGGAGTTTCTTCTTCAATTCATGCAACTCAATTGGGGCCATTCTATAAGGTGTCTTTGAAATGGGCATAACACCCGGTATGAGTTCTATTGAAAACTCAACTTCATGATTTGGTGGAAGTCCTTGAAATTCCTCTGAAAAGACATCATCAAACACCCATACATTGGGAATATTCTTAATCGTGAGTTTCTCTCCAACCATTTGAGATAAATAACCTTCATTTAGTGGAATCAAGACCCATAAATGGAAGAAATTTCCACTGGAAGGTTATGTTCATCCTTGCATCGATAGATGATCATAGATTGATCTGGAATATGAAATGTGACTTCCCTTCTTTGGAAATTGATATGAGCTCCATATAAAGAAAGCCAATCTATGTCAAGAATCACATCAAATTCCACTATAGGAAGGATCACAAGATTTGTAGGAATCACTTTCCCACAAACTTCAATCGGAGAAGAATTGTAATCTTTTGATGCAACCGTTGTTCCATTAGGAGTTGTCACAGCCAACTCAACATCTAATTGTTGAGGTAATACGGAGATACCCTTATAAAATTCTTTAGAAATAAAAGAGTGGGTGGATCTAGAATCAAATAAAACATTCGCTACTTTAGAGTAGATGGTAAGTGTACCTCTCACCACTTCGTTGTCATACTCCACATCGCCGATAGTAATTGCATGTGACTTTACTTTTTCTTTGGCCTTAAGAGTTTGTTGACGTCGATCATCATCATCAACCCTTGGATTTGGGCATTGATTGGCATAATGCCTCATCTCCTTGCACTTGAAACATTGAAGTGTAGTAGGTTCATTTTGTCTATCCCTTCCTTTGTTTGCATCATTAGACATCTTCTTCCCATTATTTCGACATTTAATTGCCCGATGACCTTCTTTTCTAGACTTATAACATTTTATTGTCCCCTTAAGAAAATTTCCTCCATGTTTCTTTCCACACTTTGAGCATAAGTGAAAACTCATCTTCTTTTCAGTGTGGTCTTTAGATTTTCCTTTGAATTCCATTTTCCTCTTCTTATCAAACCCATGTGACTGATGGGTTACACCAATCTCCATCTCAACCTTGAGAGCACATTGAACAATTTCCTCGTAGCTATTAAAGTCCCTTATGGTTAACACCCTTCGAAGACTTGGTTTTAAGACACTAAAGAATCGATCGATCTTAATTTTAGGTTGGATAATAATTCCGGAAGCGTACCTTGAAAGTCTTGTAAAATTTGCTTCGTAGGTACCAACAGATTCATCATCCTTTTGCTTCAGTTCAAGAAACTCATTCTCCATCTTTGTTCGAAGAATACGAGGGAAATAATTATTGAAAAATAAGTTCTTGAACTCGTCCCATTCCATGGGCTCAATTTCATCCCTTTGCCTCGTATTCTTAATAATATTCCACCATTGATCAGCATCACCTTCCAAACGATATACTACTAAGATGACTTTATCATGTACAGAACATTGAAGAACTGAAAATATCTTTTCAGTGGTACTGATCCATTGTTCAGCCACTAATAGATCAGAAGACCCACTGAATGAAGGTGGATGCCGCCTCATAAAGGATTCAACAGAATGTTGCTCCATCATTCGCTCGTTTGGAAGTCCTGCATGATTCATAGCTTGAGAAAGTTGTGTGAGCATGGCTACAAGATTTTTCATTCCAGCTCCCATAATGTTTGGTTTCTCAGGGAGACAATCATTACATTGCCCATCGCATTCCGCATTAACACGGTTCCTTCGGGTTCCAGCCATTAACTAAAACCAAGAAGAATAGTGTGAGCAACACTAATTATAATAGGAAAACCACATAATCAAGAATAAAATTTCACACTTAAGGTCTTCTCAAATGTTGTTCATGGACATTTCTAAAACACTAAGATTGTGTTATATAATGACCCATACTTAACATACATGGTTATTACTTCAAAATTGAAGCATAATTATTACAACATATAACAAAACCATGAAAGGACCGTATATGTATAGTGTCTTTAGAAATTGGGAAACATAAACAACTGGTTCATAAATCATCTACGTTGTTGCCCATTTATTTCATCATATCTAGAGTCCCTTTTTGGCATATCCTACTTAATATCCTTCTTCCTGACCTGGGGAAAATAAAACATACAAAAGTGTGAGCTCAAATGCTCAGTAATGGAAAACAAAAGAAATATCAAATATATCATATTTATAAGAACATAACATTTTGAAAATCTTATCCTGCAAAAGAGATCATAACATGGGATAAATCATAGAAGTGACATGTAATCCCAATAATCATAACATAAAACACGAGGCTTTGTGTCATACACACATAATCATAAAAAATCATTTCTTAGTAGTCAAGACTCATTTCCAAGACTATCTTAGCGGACAAAGTCCATTTCTGAACCGAGTTCACTCCTCGTTTCAGTCCTGTTTCACTGAACCGGTTTAACCTGCCATTCCAGCCATGTCTATCTCATGTGATATAAATCTTTACCCAATTCATTGGAGAGAGATATAGGTCCCACCCATCTCATAATGAAACCATTCTTATATGTGCCACAAAATCATAAATCATACATCATAGCATAACCCATGTAATAAAAATGGAAATCTTAAACATCATGCCATCATAACATAATCCATATAATAAAAACAAACATCATAAAAATAATTCCATCATAACATAATCAAATCAATTTAAAAATAGGGATAGAAATAGAACCCTATATTATCTTAGATGAAAAATAATTTTGATAAAACACTTGAACTCCATTCTTGAGGAAAATATCTTTCTACTTCAAAAACATTTTTTCCTTTCTTAACATGTCATACAATTTTAAACTAATAGAAGTTGATTAAAAATAAACTTGAAAACTTGTAAAGGAAGATTCTTGGAAATAATGTTATAAAAATCCATTCATGCCGTATAAGTTAAAAAAAGACATTCTTCTCGTACTTTGGCCGGAAAAGTCAAAAAGTACCTCGTACGAAAAATGACAAAAGATTCCTTTCATATATTTTACTAAAAACTCACCGAAGGGTAAAATTGGATTTAAAAAATTGTAGGTGGATGGAAAAAATATTACATATTTAGGAAAAATGTATGTGGATGATAAATATTCCCCAGTAAATTCTGAAATATAAACAATCTCGGATAAAAATAAGATTGTGAGATTTTCACTTACCTTAGGTCTGATTTGCTTCGTAAGTTTCTGAAACTCCTGTATAATGATTTAAATAATGTCATTGACTTATTATAGAATCATAATTATTTTTATGAGATCATATATGGTCATATTCTTAGCTTCTTATTAGTAATATTTCATTGCTACTTGTTATTCGGGTGTTTATTGCTTTATGTTTGTATGTGTGTTTTGTCGAATAAATTCTTATTCCTCTTTTTAGGTTATAGACAACTCATTTCCAGAATGGAATTAGTGTAATATATATCATATTTATTCATTCAATTCATTTATATAATCACTATGCAATGAATATCATGTAGAACGAGTCGCATCACATCGTGGAGACGGTATTTCGTACGTACGCACGAGTGATGATATCGTTCCCATGATTGTGGAATTGTATTGGGGTGTATGTATACTATTTCAGAATCAATATAAATTTACAATAATCATATATAGTCATTATTTACACCCTTATACTCATCCAAGTAAGGTGGTGGTGTAAAATAGATTACACCACGGCGTGGAGACGGTATTCCGTACGTATGCACACGCGGTGATTTCATTTTCCGTAGGATGGATAGATGGTGAAATAAGGTTTTTTAATACTTATAATAACATATCAGTATATGCGTTATACTGATGTTATTACTTCATAATGAAACAACTAAAGAAGAAGAAGTAGAAGAAGAAATAAAGTTGAAAGAATCGGTAACGGACATTACCTCTTCTTTGAAGCACCTCTTTGAGATCTCCTCTTAGGGCACTAAAATTGGTCTTTTAAGAAGACCAGGACCTCTAGGATGTTTCTAGGTAAGTGGGGAAGTTAAATGGGTAGGTTTTGGCTGAGCTTGAAGGCTCAAATTGGTGTGAGGAGGAGAGGGAGGAGGTGCCCTTTTATAAGGGAGGAGAGGGGCACCTTTGGAAATATGAGAAATATTAGATTATATTAAATCCCAACCCCACTTAAAAACTTCCAAAATGACTCATATCCGAATATTAAATGATATAGGGTTGTAATATAATCAACCAATAAAATTTATACATGTTAGGAATTTACTTTAAACATTATCAACTTGATTTATCCTTATTTATCAATTTAATTTTATTTGTGGTAATAATATTCTAAATTTTAAATTATTATAAATAATTACATATGTGTTGTGAATTTTCCATTATTTTACATCTTATGACATTTTTGACCATATAAATTTTAATTTATAAATTTTAAATATTTTTGTGATTTTTAAACAATTTTATAATATGTTATTTTTATAAAATAACAATAGTTTCAATTTTGACACTATTCATTTATTTGAATTTAAATAAATTATATACAGAAGATATGTTCGAAATAGAAGCTTTAATAGATTCATAAAATGTCATATGTGTCGAGAAAATTAGTAGAGAACATTAAATAGTTCATATAATATTTATTTTAATATTTTTAAGATCATTTATTTGATATTTCAATTAATAAAATAATTTCAGCATCACTATTGTGTCATAATTAATGATAATTATTTAATTCCTAAAAATTATAAATAAATTTATATGATGTATATAATTGTATTATCTTTCTGGATACTATTCATGTTCGAAGTTTCATTAAGTTTATCACTAAATTAAAATTATTATACTTATAAGATTTAAGAAAGTGACATGTTGTCACTTTCTTTGGTTTTAATAATAATTAAATTATTTTCATGGAAAAAAGTCCTTTAAATGAATCTAATCCGACCCTTAGGTGCTATGGGTCGACTTTTAGTCATAAAATAGGATTTTGGCAGGTGTTAGGGTAATTTTATAATCTTATATTTACCCTTAATTACCTGATTTACCTTTAACTATGGTAAATAAAATTTACCGTAGTTACTATTCATAATGCCCAAAAATAAAAAGTAGCCTATTAACATAATTTGGACCCAATGATTCCAAATATGGAATCCATTTCTAAAAATTCAAAACACATAATTTTCAGTAATTAATTTAAAATTAATCTCGTTGTTAAGAAAACAAGTTTTAGATGTTAAAACATTGTCAAAGATTCAAATGTTTTTACCTATGAATTCAATGTGAAATTAATGCTAATGACATATATTATATTAAATGGTAAAAATATATTCTATTTATAATTTAAAACCATTATATTTTATAATTTAACCATATAAATTATCTCAATGAAAAAAGTTGTTTTTAATTAAAAATTAGCGTATTTTTACTATTCATCAAAATATGAAAGTTATCAGAAAAATATCAAAAATCTATCCAAAGTAAATTTTTATATCCTGATTCCAAAGAAGAATTTTATTTTTTCAAATTGAACTTATAAACATGTCAAAAACTAGATTTAATGTGGGCGCGCCATCAAAAGGCGGCAAAACTGCATTTTTTGAAAAATACTTATTTTACCCAAAAAAATTATTTTGTTCTCTTACCATGTTCTAGAAAATGTGTAAGATGAATAATAATTTTATAAAATTCAAAATGTAGTTAATAAAATTCATAACGGCTAGTCCATAATAATATATCTTTGTTTAGTGAAACCCGGTATTGCGTACTACACACGCCATCGAGGAAGGTCGCGATTGCGTGTAATGCAATCAAAGTCAGTATTGTGTGTTGTGAAAGATTCCTTTAGTGTTTCATATAACATAAGACATAAAAAAAATATTTCTAAAAAAATCTCAGGGTGTTACAGTGTATAATAAATCAAACAGACCTGAAATCACATTATTTAAATGGTAAACCATATATTGGCCAAACATTACATTTATAGTATTTTATTACATGAATATTGGGTCATTATGATGTCATAAAACACATTATATAATTAAACGATATTTAATTTTTACCCAAAAATTTGACTGTCTTAGGAAATTATGAAAAATTCACCATTGGATAATTTCAACGTCCTAATTCCAAAAATAATATTCATTTTATATAAATAATTTTCTAAATATGTGAATTTTTACTTTTAAAATAACAACCTCCATTTATAAAAAATTCATAGGTTTTGACAAAAACAGCTTTCAAACCTTAATAAAAACTACAATTATATTCATAAAAATTATACGTTCATTTATATCTAATAAAATGAAATTTTGTAATAAAATTATTTAATCCATTAATTCATCAAAACATATTTCTTAATTGAATATTAACTAAAAATTATATTTTTTCTTTAAAAACATGGTAACAGTAATAAAATGAATGTATATTCGCTATACAAAAATAATGTACATAATCAAAGTGCTAGGTTATTATTACATAACCCCTTATAAAACCCACATAAGACTGAAGGGTGAGGTGTGTGATGGTGACAGACTCTTGGGGAGGCTCAGATAACATCGTTTGGGTAGTAATATCTATAAACATACACTTCTCTCGTAGGTAGTTCCATTCAAGATTAACGTGTTGAAGATTATCTCGGGCTTGGTCAAGAGTGAATCCCAATGATTCTACCTTCTTTCCAAGATCCAAAAAATGGGCTTCATATGGAGCAATTATACTGGATTAGGCCATTGATTCCTTTATCTGAGTAAATTGGATTTGTTAAAGCCCTATATTTATACTAATCATGTGATCATTGTCCAACGAATATATTAGCAACAGTCACAATTCTTAATAGTATTTTAAAATCCAAAAATATAAAACCAAGGAAGTACATATAACCATTTTACATAATAATACATTTAATTAGATCAAGAGTAATTTTAGTTAATGAATATTTGGGTTAGTACAAATTTAATCCTCAAAATTTTATTACATGGAAGAAAACATGTGAGTTTAATTTTATCTCATCACATCCTCAGGTTTCAATGTAGCCTCACCAAACTTATGATTTAAGCATAGAACTTATATGGATGATCTTGTATCTCAAAACCTTGTCTCTTAAATCTAATATGTATATAAGTTGTTCATCATATGGAAGGTCGTGTTCTAGTTGTATAGCTTCAGAGATTAGTATATGTGATGAATCTAGTATGAAGTTATTTAAAAAAGATATGTTGAATACATCATGCACTTGAGAGAGGAGTGTAGGGTGTAACGTTCCAAACTTTTGAATAATATTTTGTTTCCTGAAAATGTATGTTTTACTATGTCATAATGAATAAAAATATATAAGTACAGATGAAATGTGACCATCATGTTTTGACCATTATATGATTGTTGGTTAATATAACAGTTGGAAATAATAATAATTTTTAATGTCATAATTATTATTTATAAATAGATATGATAATGGATAATTGATATATAAAGACAGGTCAATGGCCTCATCTATTAGACTAAAGCCATATGAATTCAATTTTTCTAATATTAGGAAGGAGGTAGCATTATTGGTCTTTGCTCTAGACTATGCCCAAGCCAAGCTTCAACATGTTAAGCTTGAACGGAATCGTCTATGGGTGAAGTTCAAGTTTGTGGAGATTACCACTCAGGCGATGTCATCTTAGACACCCCAAGAGTGCATCACCATCGAACACCTCACCCTCTGGTCAAATTCTGGGGTTTTAAAGTGTATGTTTTAATTCCTTATTTACTTCAAATATAATCCCATTATTTTAATAAAATTTTTATTTCATCATTTCTGTTTTCAGAATAGTTTTTCTTAAAAATTGAGATGGAATTTGATAAAATTATATTTCAGGTAAAAATTGTACTTTTATTACTATATTAAAATAATTATTTATTAATAATGTTTATTATAATTAAATAATGTTAAAAAACCCTCATTTTTTTAAAAATGATAAAATAATTTTATTCTTTTCAAGTGTTAAAACTTTTACTATGCATGTCACTATGAATTTTCTATCTGCTATTATTTTTAATAATAAAGTATTTTTACAGTTAAAAGTTAAATTTATCATATTTATATATTTATTAAGATAAAATAAATGTCATTTTTGAATTCAGAACGTCGATATTAGGTTATGGTGAATTTATGATATTTTTATAAAATACTTTGTTTTTAAGTGAATAGTAAAAATACAGTTTTGAGTTTTTGACGTCGATATTAGGTTGTGGTGAATTTTTGAGATTTTTATAAAATTCTTTGTTTTTTAGTGAATAGTATAAATACAGTTTTGAGTTTTTGTATGTTTAATGAAATCATTAGTGACATAATAATTATTTAATAATGATGGTCGAATCTTGAGGAATAAAATATGATATGATTTATTCCCATGTGGCCAATACCATGGTAAAATACCATTGGGAAACCCATGGGTTTTCAAATACCTCAAATGATGTATCCATGTAAATTAATAAATAACTCCCTCTCTTTTATTATAAATAACCCCAAATTCCATAGTTTATCTTCTTCCCAAATTCATCCTCCATGAATTTATGCAAGTTATACCTCCTAAGTATTCCTCAAAAGGTTTCATAAATCCCTTAAGGTCCCGATCTTAATGATTTAGAAGTTACTCTTCAAGGTAAGGGAATTCTCAACTTCTCTTTTCCATTCATGTTCTCTTTTATGTGGTTTGTCTTTCAAGTTTACATTCCTTGTTCTTATTTCCATTTTATTATGTCCCTATACTATATTATGTGTATTTTAGGAATGGTTGAACCTTGTCCCCTCTCTTTTTAAGGTTTTCTAAAACCATGTTGCATAGTTGTTATGCTGTAGAATTTTCGTCTCAAAATCTCGCTCTTTTTCTAAAGAAATTATTTTATTTTATTTATGTGAATACGAAAACCTATTTCATTTATAGGGGTATTCATCAAGACAAAAAAATGATTTATTTTATTCTATAATTGACACACTTAAAACCCTCATTCCCTTTCTATGTGTTATAAAAGACATAATGATCATGTTTTTAAGAACTTTTTAAAACGTCACAATTTTGATATGAAACTCATTTCTTTTATTCTCTTCGGGTTATTAATGAAATGTTTGACTATGAAAAATGTGACCCACATGAAAATAAAGACATATTAATGGTTCTCCCTGATTATGATCCAATTCATTGGGTAAATAAATTAATCCTTAATGATGACAAGTTTTATGATACCTTGGTGAATAACCTTGGTAATTTTTATGACACCATGGGGATGGACCTTGGTGATATTCTAATGAATGTAAAAATTAAATTTTGTAGCTACATTTTCAAGTTATTACTCAAGTTATTATTGTTATGATATGACTCTTTATCATTTTTTATGATATCCCACATGTTCTAATTGTAATCTCTCAAGGTCACATGTAAACTGTTTCACTTTCTTTCCTTACATGGCCTTTTGATCACTCTTTCCTTTGATGTATGTCCCCAGGTAATGAGATGCAGTAATTGTACATAGGATGAACCTATGATGAAGAATCACAAGTGTATTAGAATATTTTCTTTAGGTTTTCTTGTATTATATACCTTATTTCCAAGACACTAAACCTTAAATATCCTATGTTTCTGAAATGTAATGAAAAGTTATGTAATAAAAAGTCGGGATGTCATAGTAGGTATAAAAGGATAGTTTAGTTATTTATGGAAATTTTGATTTGAAAACATTAGGAATAACCCAATATAAAAGTTTAAATATAGGAGAACTTAACAGTAATTTGGTGAAATATTAAGTATGTGGTTTCGGAACAAATAAATCTCAATCTAGATACGAACAAGTGGATATGGCTCTAGCACAGATATATCTAGGGGTAAAACCAAAAAACACCGCTTTGAGCTAGACTTGATTGGGAACTGGTGCATGACAACGGGCCTTGCTTCACTCTTAGTTTGATACTTCTGGGGGATATTTTTGGTTAATCAAAAGCTTTTTATAAATAATTATGAAGGATTTATAGAGAAATGTAATTATTGTTTAAGCATGATGTTTTATGACATAAAGATTCTTTAAAGATAAAAGATTCATAAATGAAATATGTTTCTCACTAAGGATATATTATTATAGAAAATAGTAGTAAATATGATGAACTATGAAAATGGTGACCAAAACAGACCATGCACTGATGTCCCTCTGATGGATGCTGGAATGGAAAATTTCATGAGAACGATGAACCAACCGACTGAAGATATGGGGAATAATTTGAATCAAGACAAGAGACCGATTTAAACGAGAAGGAAATAACTTTATGTTGAGTCCTTTATGCCTTAATAACACCCATTGTTTAGTTGATCTACTGACCCATTTATTTCTGAATAGTGAATCAGCTTTATTGAAAATATCTTTTCTGTACTCTGCTATTCATAACAAGAGAAGGTCACCTAGGATATTTACCACTTAAAGGATAAGTTGATTAGTGTTGGAAACTAATTAAAATCTCGAGGCCAAGAGGTCATATTGAAGATCTGGAGAGGTAAGAGTTCAGAGGGATCTTCTTCAATAAGTATTTACCTCGATCGATGAGAACTAAAATGGAGAAGGAGTTTGTCGAGATGAAGCAGAAGGAGAATAAATCTGTTGGAATCTATGAGGTGAACTTCACAAGACACTCCCATTACACATCAAGCATTGTCATGGGTCCTAATGGAAATGTTAATAGATTCTTTGGTGGACTAAGACCTCATCTACAGAAGAATTTAGCCAACCAAGTCTATGATAGCTATGAGGAAATTTTACAGAGTACTATAAAGGTTGAAATGCTGCTTGGTGAGATGTAGTGGTCTCATAAATCTAATGAAAATAAGAGGTAAATAGAGTGAATCTTGGGTAGGATCTTTGATCAAGAAAGAGGAGGAAATCAAATGAAACTTCCCCCATGTAATAAATGATGGAAGATGCATTTGATTAACTGGCTTCTTGGGAGTAGGAAGTGTTACAAGTGCGGAAGAGATGGCCATATCGCTCGGAATTATCATTGTGATGTGAAGCCTCAAATTACAAACACTAAAAAAATGGAATATTGTACATGCCCTACCTAAAGTCCAATGCTTCATGTGTGGACAACTAGGGAACTTTTCCTATCACTGTCCAAATTTGAGGGTAGTGGAGGGGAATCACCATCACCCTCAAAAAAGGTCAATGGAGCATGGTCATGCTTTTTTTATAATGACAATTGATGTTTAAGCTCCAAATGATGTGGTGGTAGGTACTCTTATTGTTCTCTTAAAGCTATCATATACTTTATTTGATTCTGGTTATACACATTCCTTCATTTCTTCCAAGTTTGTAAAGAATTTAGAGTCAATACTTGAACTTCTAAAAGTATATTTATCAATCAAGAGTCCCGAAGGGATTATGTAAGCATCAACGGTGTTTAGAAACTATAGTATTTACTTTAGAGAGCACAATATTATCACAAATATAGTCATCATTCCCATGTTGGACTTCAACATTATACTAGGGATGGACTGTCACTCAATGTATACTACTAAGATAAAATTAGGAAGAAACAAAATATCTGTAGTCTTTAATGGGAAACCTATAATTATCTTCTTAGGAGAGATTTATCAACCAGAGATTTTTCTAGAAACACCTCTTATAGCTTTCTTTATGGAGTTTATTGGTCAAGATGAAGAAGGAAATGAGAGTATTAGGATAAAAAATGTCCCCATTATCCAGGAATACATTGATGTATTTTCTGAGGAGTTATACGAACCTCCCCTAGAAAGAGAGGTAGATTTCTCCATTGATCTCATACCGAGATCTCATTCGATATCAAAGAACCCATATTGGATGGAAAATGTAGAGTTGGAAGAATTAAAGAAACAACTCCAAGATCATTTGGAGAAGGGTTTTATCCAACCAAGTGTTTCTCCTTAGGGAGCACCTATTCTCTTTATGATGAAGAAGGACGGATCAATGTAGTTATGCATTGATTATAGAGAACTAAATGGGATCATTGTAAAGAATAAAAACCCTCTTCCAAGAATTGATGACATATTTGAACAGCTTCATGGGGCTCAATTATTCTCTAAGATTGATCTTCTATTTGGTTAACATCAATTGAGGGTGAAGAAAGAAGATATTCCAAAAACTTCATTCTGATCAAGATATGGGCATTATGAGTTTGTTGTTATTCCCTTCAGTTTGACTAATTCTCCTAATATTTTTATGGATTCGATGAATAGAGTATTTAAGGACTACCTTGATAACTTTTTGGTAGTTTTTATTGATGATATTATGATATATTCAAAAAGTCTCATGGAGAATGAAGATCATCTAAGGGTTATTTTGAAAACTCTATAGAATGATAGGTTTTTTTGCAGATTTCAGTAAATGTGAATTTTTGTTAGAATAGGTTTCTTTCTTGGGGAGCATTGTAACCAATGAAGAAATCATAATTGACCTTACAAAGACAAATTTTGTAGAGGAGTGGAATCATCCAACAATAATAACTGAGATTTGTAGTTTCCTTAGATTAGTAGTTTATTATTTGAGTTTTTTGAAATATATTTCATGACTTTCTAATCTTCTAACTAACTTAACTTGAAAAGGGGTAATGTTAATCTGGAAAAAGGATTGTGAGGAATGTTTCCAAGATCTAAAGAAGAGATTGGTTACTTCACTCTATTTAACTCTACCCTCAAGTGAAGAACTATTCATTTTTTTAGTGATGCATCTCTACAAGTGATTGGGTGAATCCTTATAAAAAATGACAAGGTGATTGCTTATGAATCTTGATAGTTGAAGACTCATGAGTAGAAATATCCTACACTTTATCTGGTGTAGGATACAGTTGTTTTTTCCTATTAATATATGGAGGCACTATCTTTATGGGGATAAGTGTGATATATACACAAACTATAAAAGTTTTAAGTATATTTTCACACAAAAGGAATTTAACATGAGACATATGATATTATTGGAACTTAAATATTATTATTGTTCAATTCATTATCATCTCAGAAGAGAAAATAGAGTTGCTGATGCATTAATTAGGAAATATGAAGTTGTTATGGAAATTATGAGGATTCAAGGAGATCCATTGATCAAAGACCTCATAAAACTAGACATGGGAATTGTAAGGGATGGAACATCATCAAAACTATCTCAAATTATTTATCAAAATTCATTACTATAGAAGATAAAGAAATCTAAAAAAATATCATTTGTTATAGATTATGTTTGACTCTATGAAGGTTGGGTAGTTTCTTTAGTTCAATATTGATCAAGAAGGTGTACTGAAGTTTTTTACAATGTTATGTGCTCTATCTATTCCAAAAATAAATAAGCAGCTGATAGGGGAAGCTCATAGATCAACTTTCTCTATACATTATAGAAGAAAAAAATGTATAGATACCTTTGTGATCATTATTGGTGGAATAACATGAAAAGGGAGATTTCTGACTACACTACAAGGTGTCCGATGTGTCAGCAAGTGAAGGAATACCGACCAATTCCTAAAGGGTTATTACAACCACTACCCATACTAGCATGTATGTGGGACAATATCACCATGTACTTTTTCACTGGTATCCCAAGAACTTCCAAAGGATACAATGCAATATGGGTTATAGTAGACTGTCTCACCAAGACTGACAATTATATCTTTATTCGGGAAGATTTATCTCTTGATAAACTTTTCGGGATTTATGTGAAAAAAGTGGTAAGGCTGCATGGGGTACAACTTTTTATCATTTTTGATCATGATCCAAGGTTCACAACAAAATTCTGGTTAAGTCTTCAACATGATATGAATATTGAATTTAATTTCAGTATGACCTATCATCCTCAAACTGATGGCCAATCTGAAAGGACTATTCAGACACTCCAAAACGTACTGAAAACATACTCCATGGAATATAAAGGTGGATGGGATCAAAATATTCCATTAGTTGATTTTTCTTACTACAACAGATTACATTCGAGCATTCAAATGGCACCCTATGAAGCTCTATATGGTAAGTGATGTAGAACTCTTACTTTCTGGGATGAAGCTGGTGAGAGAAAGATTCTTGGGCCTGATCTTGTGAAAGAGATGATAGAAAAGGTAATTGTCATCAAAAAACACATTAAGGATACTCAGAGTTGGAAAAAGAGCTATGTAAACAACCATCAAAGGGACTTGTATTTTGATTTTGGTGACAAAGTCTACTTTCAAATTTATCCATGGAAGAGAGTCATGAAGTGTTGGAAGAAAGGGATTCTCAATCCTAGGTACATTTGCCCCTATGAAATCTTGGATTGAGTAAGAGAAGTGGAATATCGGATTGAACTTCCTCTAAATATAGATCATGTTCATGATGTTTTCCACATATCACTCTAGAGGAAGTACATACATGACCCATCACATTTACTAAATCCAGAGGTGGGACAACTGAAACATGACCTCTCTTATGAGGAGTTTCTGGTGGAGATCTTGGATCATAGAGACAAGTTTCTATTCAAAAAGACTAACCAAATTATTATAGTGTTTTTGAGGAACCGAAAATATGAATAATCCATGTGGGAACTAGAGGAGACTATGAGGTAGAAGTACCCATACCTTTTCTCTTTTGAGGGTTCAAGTTGAAATTTTTGGGATGCAGTTTCTTAAGGGGGGGGAGAATGTAATGGCATAAACTTTTGAATAATATGTTGTTTCTTGAAAATTTATGTTTTAAAATTTAATAATCAATAAAAATATATAAGTATAAATGAAATTTGATAATTAGGTTTTGACAATTATATGACTGTTGATTAATATGACCATTGGAAAAAACAAGAATTTTTAACGTTATAATTATTGTTTATAAATAGATATGATAATGGATAATTAATGAAAAAAGATAGGTCAATGGCCTCATCCAATAGACTCGGGCTGTAAAAAGCCCATTTTTCTGATATTGGGAAGGATTTATCATCACTAGGCTTCGCTTTGGACCAATCCCAAGCCGAGCTTCAACATGCTATGATTGAACAAAATTGTCTACGAGAGAAGTTCAAGTAAGGGGAGATTACCACTCGGGCGATGTTATCCGAGCCACCTCAAGAGTATATCACCATAACACACCTTACCCTTAAGTTTTATGTGGGTGTTTTAAGGGGTTATGTTTCAAGTCCCCATTTACTTAAAATTTGGTCCCATTTTTTTAATAAAATTTTAATTTCATAACTTCTGTTTTAAGAATAGTTTTGCATAAAAATTACGATGGAATTTGATAAAATGTTTTTAGGTAATAATTGTACTTTTATTACTATATTAAAACAATTATTTACTAATAATTTTTATTATAATGAAATTGTGTTAAAAAACACTCCTTTTTTATTTTAAAATTATAAAATAATTTTATTTTGTTGAATTGTCAAAAATTTTACTATGCTTATGACTATGCATTTTCTGTGCGCTATTATTTTTAATAATAAAGTATTTTTATATTTAAAAGTTAAATTTATTATATATATATATTTATTAATATAAAATAAATGTCAATTTTTAATTCAGAATATTGATATTAGGTTATGGTGAATTTATGAGATTTTTATAAAATACATTGTTTTTCAATGAATAGTAAAAATAAAGTTGTGAGTTTTCGGTATGTTTAATGACATCATTAGTGATGTAATAATGATATGATAATTCTGGTAGACTATTGAGGAATAAAATATGATATTATTTGTTCCAAGTATCCAATA
This sequence comes from Viscum album, assembly GCA_963277665.1. Lineage (NCBI taxonomy): Eukaryota > Viridiplantae > Streptophyta > Magnoliopsida > Santalales > Viscaceae > Viscum > Viscum album. Next base: position 602,500,266 of record OY728142.1, read on the forward strand.
CCATGGGCAAGCCCATGGTTTTGCAAATACCACTAATGAGGTGTCCTTTGAAATAAATAAAAAACTTCCTCTCTTTTACTATAAATACCCACCAATTCCTTCATTTATCTTCATTTAAAATTAATAATAAATGAATTTATGTTATTTTTACCTCCCAAGAAGTCCTCCCAAGGCATCCTCAATCTCTCAAGGTCCCGATCCTAGAGTTTTAGATGTTACTCTTCATGGTAAGGGAATTCTCAACTTCTCTTATCCATTCAAGTTCTCTTTTATGTGGTATATCCTTCATGTTTTCATACCATGTTCTTATTTACATTTCATCCTATCACTATAATATATTATGAGACTTTTTTTAATGGGTGACCCCTATCCCTTCTCTTGTTAATGTTTTTTAAAACCTTGTTTCATAGTTGTTATGCTCTGGAATTTTTATCTCAAATCTCTCTATTTTTCTCAAGAAACAATGTAAATACCCATAAATTCCAAGGAAATTTTTTTTCTTAATTTTCTTTGAAATTTTACAAGAACGTAGTTTCTGACGACACCTGATTCCGAGGCCCGGTGTGCCCGGAATAATTTTCCGAAGTTTGGCTCGGGTACGTTCAGTGAATGAACGAGCGGGATTTTTTATCTTTTGAACCGGTGCTCGGAATTGAAATCTGAGGGCACCGATGAACTCACAACGCCGGTATTTTCTTAAGGAGAATTTTTCCGTAGTTGCGTTTTATCGAGAGCAGAGGTTTGTTTTTTTTGGGTTTTCTTTAAAAGTGTAATAATAAAATAACGTTCCATGTTGCACTTTATTTTATTTCAGCCGCCATTGGGAGTGAGGTGGTTGAAACCTTCTCATGGAGGTTGGAGGTGGGGCCACCACACCTTAACCTCCCTTGAGAGGTTATGGTGGTGGGGCCCACCCAAACTAAACCTCCCATGGGTGGTTTATTGTGGTGGGGACCACACGGGGCTTAACCCCCCAATTAACGGGAGGAGAGGAAACCTCCCAACTCTCCCTCATTAATGAGGGAGAGCCTCTTAATTCCTCAACTCCCCATTGAATGGGGAGAAACTCCTTGGCACCCTCCCCTCTTAAGTGGTGCCAACGGACCTCTTTAATTGCGTCAACGCAATTTATTTCACCCGACCCCCCGTTTTTTTTTAAATTATGTAACCACAATGGTTACATACCTCTCCCTCTCACCTATAAATAGGGATATTGGGAGAGGGTTTGGGGGACGGCTTCACCAAGCGACGGAACGCTGGTAAAGTACCGTGACGCCCAACACTTGGGAGAATTAGATTTCTCCAACGAAGAACGCCTTTTTCCAAAGCAGAAAGACGACACTTCTTCTTCCTTTCCACGACCTCCTTCCATGTTGAATGAATAGGCGTCGTCTGCAAGGAATATAGATGAATCTTCATCTTCGAACGTTTCCCGACGTCAATGAACCGGCACCACTTAGATCCGTGACTTCGTCAATGACGATTACGGAGGCACGTTCCGCGAGGATGTCTTCCGTGACACCGATTTCTGCATCAGCGACGAATGAACTTCGAATACGAGGTAGGGGTTTCGTCTTTTTTCAAATTACGTGTTTCTTTCCCTCAAACATGAAAGAATAATCTATTGGACGTTGTTCCAAATTTTATTAAAAATTGTGAAAAGTTCATCATTGTGTTTTTACGATTGGTCGACTGTTATCGTTATAACGGGAGGAGACCGGACCGCACAAACACGGCCGATTCTCCTCCCCCTTTTAATCTTTGGTGTGGATTTAGCGAAGACAGCGCGGTGTCGTCGCACTGCACAGGAACAAAAGAAAACACGGCCGGAGCGGGCTGCGACGAAGGAACGCGGCACCATCGTGTCGCGCTGTAGGTTTCAAACGAGGCCGCAGCTGGAGTCGGACCGCGGCAGAAGGACGCGGCGTCGTCACGCCACGTCGAACGGATTCATGTTCATCTTGGAAGTGGCGGCCAGAAAAACCGTCCGCCGGAGAACTCGAAGGAGGCGGCTGGAAATCCGGCCGCCGGCGCTAGAAGGAGCGGGACCGCGGGGTCCCGCGGCGAGAACCCGGTCGGCCCCGCGCTGGCTGGCCGTTACAGGGGGAGCCCGAGGGTGTAACCCCCCTGGCAATACACATGGCGCGACCCCTTAAAGGGGCCGCCATTTTAAAAATTAAAGGGGGGAAATGCCCCCCTCCCTTTAGCGCGCCGCGCTGGCCGAGCCGTCGTGCCGTCGAGTCGCCGCGCCGCCGAGCCGCCGAGCCGTCGCGCCACCGCGCCGCTGGCCGGGAAGAGCCGCTGGCCGGGCCGAGCCGCCGGGTGGGGCCGCCACTCGGGCCGGCCCAGGGGGTACTGGGCCGGGTCGGACCGGGCCCAGACCCCCCGTCTTCGGACAGGATTGGTTCAAATACCCATAACTTGGGCTGCAGACATCCGATCGACGAACCGTCACTTGCGTAGCGATCCTTGGATCGAGACGGTCATTTCGGTATACTATACTCAAGGTGCACCTTCCTTTTCGAGAGCCTACGTGGTTAAAAATCCATAGTTAAGCGTGCTTGGCCTAGAGTAGTGATCAGGATGGGTGACCTCCTAGGAAGTTTCTCAGGGTGGGTGTGAGACGGAAAGGCCAATAACTAACAGACAGGGCGTCCGATTGACGCGCCGTCTCTTTCGTTGAATTCCTCTAAGTGAGACGGATCTTTTGGCTTACTCCGCTCAAGGTTTGGATTCCATCGGAGTGCGGTCGGGTTGGTTCGCTCACAAAACCAACCGGGCCCCTAGAACGAAAAAGCCAATAACTTCCAGACTGGGCGTCCGATTGATGCGCCGTCTGTTGCGTTGCGTTCCTGTTGATGAGACGGAACTTTTGGCATCCTACGCCCGAGTTTTTGGATGCAGATGGATAGTGGCCGGGTTGGATCGCACCGAAATCCAACCGGGCCCCTGGAACGGAAAAGCTGATATCTTTCAGACCAGACGTCCGTTTGATGAACCGTCAGCGGCGTTGGTGATCACGTTGAGTAACGGTCCCTATGAGTATACCTTATGGGATTTCGGGGTACAGTTGAGATACGGCCGGGTTGGTTCACTCCCGAAACCAACCGGGCCCCTAGGACGAAAAGGCTAATAACTCATAGACCGGGCGTCCGTTTGACGCGCAGACTGTTGCGTTGAGACCCCTATGATGAGGTGGTCCTTTGAGATACTTCTTTTCGAGACTTTGTGATACTTGGAGTATCGACTAGTAGCTCGTGGAGCGGACCCTCCCGGAGACGAGCGTGCGGAGTACGGAGACCGTGTAGCCAGCTGAGACCTGACGACTGCTTGACCGACTCGACTTGGAGTGAGTCGACTAGCCCAGTGGACGGAGCGCCCGGTATTTGGAGACAGACCCATGGCGGACGGAGCGCCCGGTAGTTGGCTGCAAACCCGCGGTACTCGACAGGAGGAGTACCCTTGTAGGCTATTAGTGGGAACGCCCAGTATTTGGCGACAGACCCTCAGCGGACGGAGCGCCCGGTAGTTGGCCGCAAACCCGCAGTACTCGATAGGAGGAGTACCTCAGCAGTCTTAGGTTAGTGAGAAGTACCTCAGAGTCGGGACAGGACCACTGTACACTCCAGAGACGGATCTCTTCAGCAGTTACAGTTTCGATAATGAAAATCCTGGTTTGAGCTGAGACTTTCGACCTTCGTGTTTACCTCATGATTGAGATGGGTTACTTGATAACTTAGGTATATGTATGGGCATATACCTGGGTTGTGTTTATCCATTGATTTCACAATCCTTGTGTTTTCTCATGATTGAGATGGGTCACTTGATAACTTAGGTATATGTATGGGCATATACCTGGGTAGTGGTTATCCATTGATTTCACAATCCTTGTGTTTCCTCATGATTGAGATGGGTTACTTGATAACTTAGGTATATGTATGGGCATATATATAAGTAGAGGTTATCTGTTGAGATCTTCTTGTGGTTATCCTTGTTGGTTTAGTGAGACCTTGAGGGTCTCGGGGTCCCTACTGAGTATCGTTATACTCACCCCTGCATGGGCTATGCCTGCACCTCGTTGTGTTGGTTGCAGACGACGGGCAGTGCTGACGGTGGCCGAGTGTTCGAGGACTGGACGATACCCGGAGGTGGACTACATGACGAGTCGGTACCCGGAGGTGGACTACACGACGAGTCAGTACACGGAGGTGGACTACGTGACGAGACGACTCACAGAGGAGGTTGACGGACGAGAGCGTGGAGGAGGCTATCTGTACCTACCCTTCAGGTAGGATCCGTGGTGAACGACCAGGAGCTGCGCTATCTGTACCTACCCTTCAGGTAGGACCCGAGGAGGACGACCCAGGAGATGCTTCCCTCTTCCAGCTGTTTGTCTTTTGCTGTTGTACCTTGTTCAGTTGTAGTTGTACTTTCTTTTGGGTTTGTATTCTGGCCCATTTACTTTTCATCTTTTCTTTTATACTTAGTGTTTTGTTTCCGCTTGTACTCTGTGGTGCTTGTTTTCTTTTATAAAGGAAATGCCTTCCCAGTTATCGGGATTTTACGCCTTTGGTGCTAGTCGCCAGCCCCTGGCCTATGGAAGGCGGGCTTGGGGTAGTCACGGCACGGGCCCCGAGGACGGGTCGTGACAAATTGGTATCAGAGGAGTTTGGTTCTACCGCAAAACTTATAACTCTGATGTTTCTTTATGTGAAGCAATAGTGTTAAGAGTACCGAGTGTGGTTTTCAGTTCAGGGAGTCCAGTGTTGGTGCGGGTGGCCGACGTATCCATACACCAGGACCCTGACAACTGATTTCTGACTTTGTGCACGAAAACACGGATTGCGTGTGTGTTTCTAGAAGTTTTTTTTAATGTCAGCTCAAACCAGGTCAGCTCACCAGGTATAATCGTTTGACCGTGTTACATTTTTTCTTTCAGGATGCCTTTTCACGAATGACCAGCTAGAGCCCAGAGGGATGTGCGTACTGAAAGCCTGTTGAGCGACGAGGCTTCAGTACAGGGCCCTCTTGCAGTTGAGGCACCAGCCGAGGCACCAGCGGTACTACCATACGTTGGGCCACCAATGCCACCAGCCCCAGCAGTAGGTGATGCACGCCACTTGAGCGCGCTGCACGAGTTCCAGCGCCAGAGGCCACCCAGGTTCTAGGGAGAGATGGACCCGCAGGCGGCTGAGGATTGGCTGGAGGCTGTGGTGAGAGTCTTTAGGCTAGTGGGGATGCCGACAGACCTCATGGTGATCTTTTCTACCAGCCTTCTTCAGGCAGCAGCAGGTAGGTGGTGGAGCCACTTGTTCTAGTTTTGCGACGGGATGGCCTTCACATGGGAAGACTTCGAGACCTTCTTCGGGGTGGAGTTTGTGCCAGTAGATCTACACCCCGAGCGTGTACAGGAGCTTCTGCCTTTTCTGCAGGGTTTTCGATCAGTTGCTGAGTCATCTGTGGGCAGTAGACAGATGATGCAGAGGTCTAGGAGGACCAGACCAGCAGTTGGACGATCCCGGGTTTTAGGATCAGTGGTGCGGGGCACCCGGGGTGGGGTCAGAGCCAGGCGTGCCAGAAACGGACAGTGTTTCTCCTACAGCAGGAAGGGTCACCTGGCACGTGACTGTACGACCCCCCGCATGGTTGATCAGCGGGTGATGGAGGAGCCACCGAGACAGAAACAACGATGAGTGCTTGAGAAACAGCCGAGCAGTGGACAAGGTAGTAGAGCTCCTAGAGCAGGTGGACAGGAGCGGAACTTATAGATACATCCCTTGTACTTCTAGTTCCATGTTGCTTTTGTATTCGTGTCTTTGTACTATGAGCTGCAATAATAAAAAGACACTTATCTTTGCGATGTTTTCTTTCCTGTCCTTTTTGTTTGGTTGATACTGAGTGGTCCTGGTTAAGACTGTTGACTTGACCCTCACTTTCGAGATTCCTACTGGAGGAGACCCGGTGACCTCACACTGATGCCGACAGTGTGACACGACCCTTGGAGGCGAGAGTGACAGTTGGATCTCTTGGTAGTTACGTTGAGGCCTTACGACGTCATCCATGGCATGGATGGATCATTTATGTCAGGATTGACTGTATTAGGCAACGAATGTGGTTCATCCAGGGGATGAGACCAGATTTCTCTTATCGTCAAAGAAGAAATCATAGTAGATCTTGTGAGACTAAAGGAGGTGCAGTTCATCCAGGAGCGGATGAAGACTGCACAGTGCAGTAAGAAGCAGGAAACCGGTGCCAGTCTTAGAGACTCGGGCGTGTTAAATGTTTCAAGAAGAGGAAGCATTAAATAGAGATGAGTCTGCAAAGCGGCAGACGTGGAGGCAGAGCTAGGAGAGCAGCATGAGGTGGTGTACATCTTAACATGCTACAACCACCCACCTTAGTTATCCCCGCCAAGCTCAGGGAGCTGGAGGGCGGTGGATGAATGCGGCTGCATGCGGTCAAGGAGTGTGACCCAATGGCTCTAGAAATGATTCAAGGGACAGTCTGTGTCCACTACTAGCTGCTGTAGTAATAGACGTCAATATGTATCATTCCTCGCTTTCACAAATCTTGTTCCAGACCTAGAGTTTCCGGTAAGCTGTGGACTTGACCCTCACGTCTGGAGATACCTTGGGAGGAGACTCGATAATCACACTTACGCCGACGGTGTGGTCAGACCCTCGAGGCGAGAGTTCTGGTTGGAATCTCTTAGTGGAAGAGTCGAGGCCTTATGACGTTAGTTTGAGTATGGAATGGGCAATAACTGTTCATACTCAAATTGACGGTTTTAGGCAAACTTCGGGATGGTTTTTCCTTGGTCGGTGGAAAAGGAAACCCCAGGCAGCGCAGGGTAACTCTTGCACAGGAGGGTGCGACCGATCACTCTTGAGTCGGTCAACCTTACCCTCGTAGCAGCAGTCATTTTGAGTTTCAGTTCTAACAGAAAATGGAGACCTCTGGAGTTCGAGGATGACGACCACGTATTCTTACGGGTCTCCCCTCGACGAGGTTTACGGAGATGTGGCCAGGGAGGCAAGTTATCTCCAGGGTTCAACGGACCATTCTAGGTCCTCAGCTGGGTAGGCGAGGTGGTTTACCGCTTGGCCCATCCACATTAGTTGCACTAGGTGCACGACGTTTTCCACGTATCCCAACTGAGGAGATACGTGCTCGACCCCTTCTCATATCATCGACCATGAGGAGCTGGACGGTGGTGATGAGTGTCTTCTACGGAGGTTCCTGTGGGGATCGAGGATCGATAGGAGCAGATCCTACGAGGACGGTCGATTCCTCTTGTGAACTTTCTTTGGCAGCACGGGAACCTCTAGGTGAGCACATGGGAGCGGAAGGCTCAGATGCGTGCTCAGTACCGCCTTTGTATCCCTATGTTTGTGGTGAAGCTTTACGGGGACGTAAAGCCCTGTGGTGGGAGTAATGTAAAGACCCGTAAATTCCAAGGAATTTTTTTTCTTAATTTTCTTTGGAATTTTACAAGAATGCAGTTTCTGACGGCACCTGATTCCGAGGCCCGGTGTGCCCGAAATAATTTTCCGAAGTTTGGCTCGGGTACGTTCAGTGAACGAACGAGCGGGATTTTCTATCTTTTGAACCGGTGCTCAGAATTGAAATATGAGGGCACCGATGAACTCGCAACGCCGGTATTTTCTTAAGGAGACTTTTTCCGTAGTTGCGTTTTATCGAGAGCGGAGGTTTGTTTTTTTTTGGGCTTTCTTTAAAAGTGTAATAATAAAATAACGTGCCATGTTGCACTTTATTTTATTTCAGCCGCCATTGGGAGTGAGGTGGTTGAAACCTCCTCATGGAGGTTGGAGGTGGGGCCCACCCAAACTAAACCTCCCATGGGTGGTTTATTGTGGTGGGGACCACATGGGGCTTAACCCCCCAATTAATGGGAGGAGAGGAAACCTCCCAACTCTCCCTCATTAATGAGGGCGAGCCTCTTAATTCCTCAACTCCCCATTAAATGGGGAGAAACTCCTTGGCACCCTCCCCTCTTAAGTGGTGCCAACGGACCTCTTTAATTGCGTCAACGCAATTTATTTCACCCGACCCCCCTTTTTATTTTTTATTTTTTTTAAAAAAAATTATGTAACCACGATGGTTACATACCTCTCCCCCTCACCTATAAATAGGGATCTTGGGAGAGGGTTTGGGGGACGGCTTCACCAAGCGACGGAACGCTGGTAAAGTACCGCGACGCCCAACACTTGGGAGAATTAGAGTTCTCCAACGAAGAACGCCTTTTTCCAAAGCAGAAAGACGACACTTCTTCTTCCTTTCCACGACCTCCTTCCGTGTTGAATGAATGGGCGTCGTCTGCAAGGAACATCGATGACTCTTTATCTTCGAACGTTTCCCGACGTCAACGAACCAGCACCGCTTAGATCCGTGACTTCGTCAATGACGATTACGGAGGCACGTTCCGCGAGGATGTCTTCCGTGACACCGATTTTCACATCGGCGATGAATGAACTTCGAATACGAGGTAGGGGTTTTGTCTTTTTTTCAAATTACGTGTTTCTTTCCCTCGAACATGAAAGAATAATCTGTTGGACGTTGTTCCAAATTTTATTAAAAATTGTGAAAATTTCATCGTTGTGTTTTTACGATTGGCCGACTGTTATCGTTATAACGGGAGGAGACCGGACTGCACGAACACAGCCGATTCTCCTCCCCCTTTTAATCTTTGGTGTTGATTTAGCGAAGACAGCGCGGTGTCGTCGCACCACGCAGGAACAAAAGAAAACATGGCCAGAGCGGGCTGCGACGAAGGAGCGCGGCGCCATCGTGTCGCGCCGTAGGTTTCAAACAAGTCCGCGGCCGGAGTTGGACCGCGGCGGAAGGACGCGGCGTCGTAACGCCGCGTCGAACGGATTCACGTTCATCTTGGAAGTGGCGGCCAGAAAAACCGACCGCCGGAGAACTCGAAAGAGGTGGCTGGAAATCCGGCCGCCGGTGCCGGAAGGAGCAGGACCGCGGGGTCCTGCGGCGAGAACCCAGCCGGCCCCGCGCTGGCCGGCCGTTACAGGGGGGGAGCCCGGGGGTGTAACCCCCCCGACAATACACATGGCGCGACCCCTTAAAGGGGCCACCATTTTAAAAATTAAAGGGGGGCAATGCCCCCTCCCTTTAGCGCGCCGCGCTGGCCGAGCCGCCGTGCCGTCGAGCCGACGCGCCGCCGAGCCGCCGAGCCGTCGCGCCACCGCGCCGCCGCGCCGCTGGCCGGGACGAGCCGCTTGCCGGGCCGAGCCGCCGGGTCGGGCCGCCACTCGGGCCGGCCCAGGGGGTACTGGGCCGGGTCGGACCGGGCCCAGACCCCCCCGTCTTCGGACAAGATTGGTTCAAATGCCCATAACTTGGGCTGCAGACATCCGATCGACGAACCGTCAGTTCCGTAGCGATCCTTGGATCGAGACGGTCATTTAGGTATACTATACTCAAGGTGCACCTTCCTTTTCGGGAGCCTACATGGTTAAAACTCCATAGTTAAGCGTGCTTGGCCTAGAGTAGTGATCAGGATGTGTGACCTCCTGGGAAGTTTCCCAGGGTGGGTGTGAGACGGAAAGGCCAATAACTAACAGACCGGGCATCCGATTGACGCGCCGTCTGTTTTGTTGAATTCCTCTAAGCGAGAAGGGTCTTTTGGATTACTCTGCTCGAGGTTTGGATGCCGTCGGAGTGCGGTCGTGTTGGTTCGCTCACGAAACCAACCGGGCCCCTAGAACGAAAAAGCCAATAACTTCCAGACCGGGCGTCCGATTGACGCGCCGTCTGTTGCGTTGCGTTCCTGTTGATTAGACAGAACGTTTGGCATCCTCCGCCCGAGTTTTTGGATGCAGATGGGTAGTGGCTGGGTTGGATCGCACCGAAATCCAACCGGGCCCCTGGAACGGAAAAGCTGATATCTTTCAGACCAGACGTCCGTTTGACGAACCGTCAGTGGTGTTGGTGATCACGTTGAGTAACGGTCCCTATGAGTATACCCTATGGGAGTTCGGGGTACAGTTGAGATACGTCCGGGTTGGTTCACTCACGAATCCAACCGGGCCCCTGGGACGAAAAGGCTAATAACTCACAGACCAGGCGTCCGTTTGACACGCCGACTGTTTCATTGAGACCCCTATGATGAGGTGGTCCTTTGAGATAATTCTTTGCGGGACTTTGTGATACTTGGAGTATCGACCAGTAGCTCATGGAGCGGACCCTCCCGGAGACGAGCGTGCGGAGTACGGAGACTGTGTAGTCGGCTGAGACCTGACAACTGCTTGACCGACTCGACTTGGAGTGAGTCGACTAGCCCAGTGGACGGAGCGCCCGGTATTTGGCGACAGACCCACGACGGACAGAGCGCCCGGTAGTTGGCCGCAAACCCACGGTACTCGACAGGAGGAGTACCCTTGTAGGCTATTAGTGGGAACGCCCTGTATTTGGCGACAGACCCTCAGCGGACGGAGCGCCCGGTAGTTGGCCGCAAACCCGCAGTACTCGACAGGAGGAGTACCTCAGCAGTCTTAGGTTAGTGAGCAGTACCTCGGAGTCGGGACAGGACCACTGTACACTCCAGAGACGGAGCTCTTCAGCAGTTACGGTTTCGATAATGAAAATCCTGGTTTGAGCTGAGACTTTTGACCTTCGTGTTTACCTCATGATTGAGATGGGTTACTTGATAACTTAGGTATATGTATGGGCATATACCTGGGTAGTGGTTATCCGTTGATTTCACAATCCTTGTGTTTCCTCATGATTGAGATGGGTCACTTGATAACTTAGGTATATGTATGAGCATATACCTGGGTAGTGGTTATCCGTTGATTTCACAATCCTTGTGTTTCCTCATGATTGAGATGGGTTACTTGATAACTTAGGTATATGTATGGGAATATATCTAAGTAGAGGTTATCTGTTGAGATCTTCTTGTGGTTATCCTTGTTGGTTTAGTGAGACCTTGAGGGTCTCGGGGTCCCTACTGAGTATCGTTATACTCACCCCTGCACGGGCTATGCCCGCACCTCGTTGTGTTGGTTGCAGAAGACGGGCAGTGCTGACGGAGGCCGAGTGTTCGAGGACTGGACGATACCCGGAGGTGGACTACACGACGATTCGGTACCCGGAGGTGGACTACAAGACGATTCAGTACCCGGAGGTGGACTACGCGACGAGACGACTCACAGAGGAGGTTGACGGACGAGAGCGTGGAGGAAGCTATATGTACCTACACTTCATGTAGGATCCGTGGTGGACGACCAGGAGCAGCGCTATCTGTACCTACCCTTCAGGTAGGACCCGAGGAGGACGGCCCAGGAGCTTCTTCCCTCTTCCAGCTGTTTGTCTTTTGCTGTTGTACCTTGTTCAGTTGTAGTTTTACTTTCTTTTGGGTTTGTATTCTGGCCCATTTACTTTTCAGCTTTTCTTTTGTACTTAGTGTTTTGTTTCCGCTTGTACTCTGTGGTGCTTGTTTTCTTTTATAAAGGCAATGTCTTCCCAGTTATCGGGATTTTACGCCTTTGGTGCTAGTCGCCATCCCCTGGCCTATGGAAGGCGGGCTTGGGGTTGTCACGGCACGGGCCCCGAGGACGGGTCGTGACAAACAATTTTATTTTATTTATGTGAATACCCAAAACTATTTTATTTCCAAGGTTATTTACAATGACTTAAAAATGATATATTTTATTCTGTAATTTAGATACTGAAAACCCTAGTTCCCTTTATGTGGGTTATAAATGACATAATCATCATGTTTTAAAAACTTTTTAAAATGTCATGTTTTTGATATGAAATCCATTTCTTTTATTCTATTTGGATTATTTATGAAAAACTTGATTATGATCTATGTGGATCAAATAAAAATAAATATATATTAAGGGTGTTCCCTAATAGTGCTCCAATTCCTTGTGTAAAGAAATTAATCTCTAGAGATGAAAAGTTCTATGATACATTGGTGAATAACCTTACTAATTTTTATGACACAATAAGGATAGACATTAGTGATATTATTATGAATGTATAAATTAAATTTTGTAGCAAAATTTTCAATTTATGACTAAGGTTATTATTATTATGATATGCATCTTTATCATGCCTTAAGATATTCCTCATGTTCTTATTGATATCTCTCAATCCTAAATGTAAATTATTTCACTTGTTTTTCTTATTGGGCCTTCTGCTCACCATTTCCTTTGATGTATGTCCCCAGGTTATGATATTAAGTAATTATACTTAGGATGAACCTATGATTAAGCATTACACGTTTATTAGAATAATGTTTTATGTTTTCTTGTATTATTTACCTTATTTCCAAGACACTAATCTTTAAAGATCCTCTGATTGTGAAATGTAATGAAAAGTTATGTAATAAAAAGGAGGGACACCATAGAGGGAGTTACATGTGATATGATATAAACCTAACATGATAATTTATCTCAAAGTGTTCAATGTATCAAGGGATAAAATTCCCTTTCTCCTTAAATCTCATAAACATATTTCATGGAAATATTCTAAGGAACAACTTTTCCCCTACTTCAAATTCTATATCCCATAAAATATTATCTACAAAAAACTTCTATCAAATTTATGCTTCTTTCATATAACCCTAAATGGTTTTAATCTTCTCCATAATTTCTTAAACATGGTATGGACCTATAATATTCCTCTCTCCATATTTAATCTATCATATTGGAGTCCTACATCTCTTCCTATAAAGAGCCTTATATGTTTTCGTATGAATGTTGGAATGTGAGATATTGTTACATGGTAACTATTCCAAGGGAGGTGTTGATCCCATCATCCTCGGAAATCCATAAATTAATACTTCAAGATATCCTATAGAGTTTTAAATATTCTCTCATATCTACCATCTATTTGAGGATGATAAAAAATGCCAAAAATCAGCTCTGTCTCCAATTATTTATAAATAATTCTACTGAACCATGTGATAGAACTCAGATCCTAATCTGATAATATGGGTAGTGGTACTCCATCAAGACTCACTATGTCCCTTGTGTATATCTTGGATGTTTGGTCAATGGAGAAGTCTTCTTTTCTGGAAATAAAATTTGTTGACTTCGTAAGAAGATCAACTACAACCCAAATAACGTTATGGAATTTATAATTTTTAGGTAGTCCTATGATGAAGTCAATGGTGGTGTTTTATCAATTATATAATGGTATTCATAAAGGTTGAAAAATAACCATAGACTTTTTTCAATATTTTATAGCTTGAATAGTAATAATTGAGATACGTATTTCACATTTTCTCTCTTCATTCTATCCCACTAGATGTTCTGTTTTAGACCTATATATATCTTTGAAATTCCTCGATTAATAAAAAAGAATGAGTTACGTGAATCATATAAAATTTCATTATTAAATTATTGATTTGTTGGGATACATATCTAGGTTGTAATGAATATAAATCCATGTTTATCAAATTTTAACTCCAAAATATTCACTACCTTCATTTGTAGCTCTACATCATATTTACAGGATTCTTTGATCTTTACACGAATGGATGGTCAAATAATAAATTGAGAAACATATGATTTTTCTCCTCCCATTATAAATTCAATGTTCATCCTATATAAATCTATGAGTATTAGGCATTTTCAAATAATCACCATGGATAATGTATCGTTGAATTTCCTTTTCATAGCACCAAACACCATATTTACCTTCCCCAGGTGATAATGTAACAATTAGTCATAATATTTTACCAATTATAAATATATAATTTGTAAAATATTCAATTCATTCTATGTTAATACATATTTCAAGCTCTTTTAATAAATATATATCACAATTTTCTATACAGAGAGAATATTTCTATATCTTTAATGAAAATATCACTACTACTAACTCTAAATAATGAATCAGACAATTTTTCTCATGGATCATTAATTATCATGAATAATAAGAAATTTCTTTATAATTATTCACGAGGATACAACCCAAACCCTTTTTAATGAATAATAGTTTATAAAAAAACCCTTCCCTACTATTGGTTAATGTATGTACATGAGTAGTGACCAACATCATATTTTACTTCCTTGAAACTTTCTTCAAATTCCTCTATCAAAAAGAGATTTACTCTCGTATCTATTCACTTAGGTATTTGAATTTATAGTAATTATAAATTCCTCAGAATGAATCAATAATAAACCTATAACCTAAGAGAACTTTGGATCTTAGATATAATGGTCAGTCTGGGACATTACTTGATAACTCCCATATTTCATGTATCTACTGATATACCCTTTCTTTTGATTACATGGCCAAAGAATGATAATTTATGCTACCATAATTCGCCCATGATAAATTTGGCCAATATTTTATCATTTCATAATGTCTTTAACAAAATATTTAATTGATATTATTTCACTTCCTTACTCTTTGAATATATAAGTATATCATTTATAAAGATAACTATAAATTGTAGGGGTGTCCAGACCCGACCCAACCCGACCGGGTCGGGTCGGGTTGGGTCGGGTAAAAAAAATCATACCACGGGTTGGGTCGGGTTGTTTTGTAATGTGGTCGGGTTGGGTCGGGTCATGGGTTGGGAAAAAATTGACCCAACTCGACCCAACAACCCGACCTCCTCCCCATCCTGCTCGCCGCCGTGGCCTGCCTCTCCCTCGCCGCTAAGATGGAGGAGCTTCGTGTCCCGCTCCTGGTCGATCTCCAAGTGAGTTCGCTGCGTCCTGCATTTGCTCTGCGCTCGATCAATCGATCGATCGATTGGTCTTCGTTTCTTCAATTGTTTTAGGGTTTTTTCGGGTCCTTGATTTGGTTAGGCGGTGGATGCGAAGTACGCGTTCGAGGCGAAGACGATTCAGAGAATGGAGATCCTGGTACTCTCTACGCTTCAATAGAAGATGAATCCAGCGACCCCACTCTCATTCATGGAATATATCACGAGGAGGCTGGGTTTGAGCTGGGGATTTCTCCGGAGATGCGAGCGACGTCGCCATGCCCATCGCCGACGGAGGATAGCTGGTACTCTCCACGCTTCAATGGGGAACAGAGCTTCAGGATTTCTTCAACAGGCTGACCGTGTTTAATCAGGGAAATCTCGAGAGCATGTTCCTGAACTCCGCCCTGATGCAGGACTCTACTGAATCGTCCATGGCTTCCAGCGCCGTCGCCATGCCCATCGCCGATGGAGGATAGCAGACGAACCTTGAATCTGCCATCCCAGAATGAAACAGAGATTGAATCAGGAAACAGGTCGTCTTCAAGGATTCGAAAATGCTTACTGCGAACGGCTGAGAGGAGCACGCGACCTGAGCAACCCATGAGGGTTTTTTTCCGAAACCCGATCAACCGCGGGACAGGATCCCAAATAAGCAACGCGATTTTTTTTAGCCATAACCCGATCAAACCGAACCGACCCGACCCGATCTGAGATGGGTCGGGTTGGGTCGGGTCTGAGTTGAAAAGCTGCCCTGACCCGACCCGACCCGACCCGACCTATTTTGTTTGGGTCGGGTCCAAAAAACCCCCCAACCCGACCCAACCCGACCCATGGACACCCCTAATAAATTGATCAAGATAATCACTAAAGACTATATTCATTATATCGATGAATACAAAAGGAGTATTCATAAGTTTAAAGGGAATAAATATAAATTCATATCATCCACACCTAATAAAGAAAGATATCTTGGAAATATCCTCCCTTTTAACACTTAACTGATGATATCCATATTGAACGAAAATCTTTGAGAAGTACCGAGTTAATTTGAGTTGATTGAATAGATCATTGAAACATGGTAGATGATAATTTTTCTTGATTGTGATTTTATTTAGATCATGATAATCAATAAAAAGACACATCAATTCATCATTCGTTTTAGGTATCACAACTAATGTTATAGAATTTTATTTCATAAGGAGTTCATAATAATCATTATGTTGATACCTGATATTAGGATGATTTGGGATATGAAACGATATTTCATTTTCTCAATATTTGGTATGTGCTTTATGTAGAGAAATAAAACACATACACAATATTATTTAATATTAAATCAAATTAATAATAATTAGATATATAGGAAGTATCCCCCCCAAATATCAATTTGACTATATTGATAAATCATAGATGTGATCACTGTGACACTAGGGGTTTTGACCAATAGTTAAATATTAATTTCATGGGGTGGTGATTCCACATTCATAGAAAAATTGGGTGATATAAAATAATCTGCTAATCCAAAATCAAACAAGGTATTATCATGTCTATAAAAGAGATCAAGTGTACCTAACATCACTTCATCATCATGATCTACCTCATTGGTAGTTATCATGAATACCCTTACTTGTTCTCTCAGCTTAGGAGCATGATTGTGAATATTTTTTTTTTGACCAAGGTCTGGGGCATTTATTATCATAATTTAAAAACTCCTTAGACATGAAACATTTTAGTGTGGGTGGATCATTATCTAGGAATTTCTTCATTTATATTGTGTTAATTGATCACTTACACTTAGTTTGATAGTTATGGGAAAGGTGACTAGTATAAATATTCTCAAAACACTTCTCTGATCTCCTAAAGCAATTAACATGGGGATTTATCCAACATTATTTTCATGTAGGGAATTAGATATTCTTTCCACCATGTGTCTTGTCAATATTTCTTCCATTATAATCCATTTTCCTTGTTATTTTTCCAAAAATATTGAGAGGTTATAGTTTCCATCTCGACCAAAAGAGAACATCAAATAATATATTCATATTTACAGAGTCTCTTACAGTTAACTCCATTCAAATACTAGGCCATAATATAGTAAATAAGCGATTGAATTTTCTCTTAGAATCATATATGAAACCATATCCCTACGTTACAAGTCTTGTGAGATTTTATTTATATTATTCTATATATTAATCCTATTTTTTATTCAATTCCATTAATTACTAATTCATTTTTATGAGATGAGTCTGAGGAAAATACTTACTAAAAATATATTCTTAAATTATTCCCATTCCATAGATTATACTTCCTACTTTTATCAATTATTTTTAATGGGACTTCAACATAGGTCAGTATGACGTTCTAAATGATATACTTCCTAAATGACCTTCTTATGGTCTAAGAACTAGAGAATAGAAAATATATTTTCCATTACAGTGACCTACTGCTCAATAACTAGGGGATTAGAGGACCTACTAAAAGAGGGTGGATGTTTACTCATAAATTACATAATAGTGAGTTTATTCTTCCTTAGTGAAACTGGAAGCACAAAATGATTTGTGTAATTTCCCACAACTTAAGGTAGTTGGGTGACCATTTCCATGAGGTTTTTAATTATAGACCTAATATCATTACATTACCCATTTTGAAAATCTACACATTTTCCATTATACCAATTGTAAATTCAGTTCTTTTGGGTTCCCACCATTTCCATAACTAATTTAAAAGTATGAATGAGTATATTTAAATTAATTAATGTACGTATAAGGAAACTATAAACTTAGAAGTAGGATTTCATAGATAATGTGAATACAATTTCCTATAAATCTATAGGATTCAATCTTGGTCATCTATGGTTTGTTTTATAACTGAACTAGTTTTATATATTCAAGTCCATCATAATGGTTCCTAAATAAAAAAGATAATTAACCAAATCATACCCCTTGGAGTTTCAAACGAGGTGTGTAGTTATGAATCTTTATTGTACACTAGGTGATGATCAAGTTGATACCCAATCGACCCTTTTAAGGGTTATTACCCTTAGTTAAATCTATTCTAGATCCTGAATCCACTTATAATATCCATATAGGGATATAATTTTTAGTAGAACCACACAATCTATACTTTACCAAAATTTTAGAATATTAGCCTATACTTACACTTATCACTTAGACTTTTCCCTAGGGTTTTCCCGAAATATCTATAAACTAATCCCAAAAAATAAATTAATCCTACTCTAATACTAACTAAAGAAAACTAATCTAAATATGTCATAAATAATAACTTAATTTCATGTTTTACATAATACATATAAGAAATAGTTCCACCACCTAATAACTGAATTATTTGGTGTTTTGAAGATTACCTAATTAAAAAAAATTATTTTACAACACTTAAAAACTCTACTCCATAATAAAACTCCCCTAGATAATTTTATAAATATTACAAGATATAATCATATTCATAACCCAGGGGATGGAAATATATGAATGGGGTGAGATTAGATGCTCAGTAAGAGAAAAACATATCATAATGTATCAAATCATAAACCTAAAATAAATGATGAGAAATAGATAAATATCCTAATAAAATATCATAATACCATAGATGATAATCACAAAACATGATAGAGAATAAAAATTTTATAAAAATATTATTGAGGAAGTGTAAAGATTATAATGTGGATTAAAATACATATCAACAATCATAAAACATGTTATAATGATATAAAATTGTAGAATACATTAAAAATAAAGAGTAATCATAAAAACATGACATATAATGATAATGAAATCATCCTATAAATGTGTCATAACTTTATAAAAACATTTAAATGTGGAAAAAGCATAATAATAAGAAAAACTTTGGGAGAAAACAAATTATACCCACACCTATGTGAATAAAATCATTATATCTATGCCTAAAAATGTGAAAAAACCATTATGTCCATGCCTATGTGAAAAAACCCATTATATATAAACCTAGATATCTAATGAGATATATGTCACGACCCATCCTCGGGGCCCATGCCATGACTACCCCAAGCCCGCCTCCCATAGGCCAAGGGCTGGCGACTAGCACCAAAGGCGTAAATCACGATAAAAGGGAAGACATTGACTTTATAAAGTAAACAAACACCATAGAGTATGCAGGAAGAAGTAAACACTTAGTAAACTGAGTACAATAGTAAGTGTTGAAAAGTAAATAGGCCAGTATACAAACCCAACTGAAAGTAAAGTACAACTGAAAAGAGAGTACAACAGCAAAAAAGTAAAGCAGCAACACCGAGTTTTCCTCTGGAAATCCCACCTGAGTTTGGGTACAGATAGTCTCCTCAGCTCCTCGACTCCAGCCGTCCACTCCGTGTACGTCACGTGCAGTGATCCACCTCCAGGTATTGTCCAGCTCCACGATCTCCTACCTCGATCAGCGATGTCCATCGTCTACATCCAACACAACGTAGTATGGGCGTAGCCCGTGCAGGGGTGAGTATACGCTACTCAGTAGGGACCCCAAGACCCCTGAAGGTCTCATAGAATCCACGAAGGATAAACAACAAAGAAAAGTTACAATCACAAAGTAACAACCAACCCTACTTAGGTATATGCCCATAAATATACCTAAGTCATCAATTCCATTTCGGCTCCAACAACTGAGCCCAAGTTCGATCTATTCCACACAGGATAACACAATCTAATCCACACAAGATAACACAACCCAATCCACACAGGATAGAAAAACAATCATATCGAAGATAATGATTGAAAGTGAAGAATCAGCTCACATAGGTATACATCTTCGTAAGATGATAGAGATGATCAGATGTAGCCACTGATTCATCTAAGCTGTCAGACCCACATAGGATACAAGACCAGCTAAGCTGTCAGACCCACAAAGGATACAAGACCAGCTACTCTGCCGGACCCACGAAGGATACAAGTATAGAGTCAAATACTGTCGGACCCACATAGGATACAAGAACAGTAGTCAAGTACTGCCAGACCCACATAGGATACAAGAACAGTAGTCATCGTCTTCAAACCCATGAAGGATTCCAGTACGGTCGTCGTCGCTGACGAACCCACGGAGGATCCCAGTACAGTGGTCATCGTCGTCGTAGTCGCAGCTAGCTCTAGGGTTCCCACACACAGCATGCTCGATTCCTGGAGGGTCCGCTCCACGAGCCAAGGGGGTCAATACATCAACTGACACGAAGTCTGGAGTTGATGTATCCCAAAGTTCTGTCTCATCAATAGGAACTCATCGCGACAGACGACGCGTCAATCGGACGCCCGGTCTGAGAGTTATTGGCTTTTTCGTCCCCGGGGGCCCGGTTGGTTTTTAAGTTAAAACCAACCCGGCCGTACTCCTGCTATGTCCAAACCTTGAGCAGAGTAAGCCAAAATAACCGTCTCACTAAGAGGAATCCAACAAAGTTGACGGCACGTCAACCAGACGTTCGGAGCTCAAGTTATAAGCGTTTCCGCTCCGAGAGCCCGGTTGGTTTCGTGTTCGAACCAACCCAGATGTACCCAAAGTTCTCCAAAACTTTGAGTGTAATATACCAAAACTAACTTCTCGATTCAAGGATCGCTACACAACTGACGGTGTGTCAATCGGAGGTCTGTAGCCCATGTTATGGGCGTTTGAACAGATGTATCCGGAAACAGGGGCTTTGGGCCCGGTCTGACTCGGCTGAATACCCCCTGGGTCGACCCGACCCCGGTCCGGGTCTCGCCCGGTTGGGCGTGGCGCGGCCGGGCTGGCGCGGCACAGCCCAGCCGGTGCGGCCCGGCCCAGTGCGGGGGTCCGGCCCGGTGCGGGGGTCCGGCCCGGCGCGGGCGGTCCGGCCTGACGCGGGGGTCCGGCCCGGCGCGGGCGGTCCGGCCCGGCGCGGGCGGTCCGGCCTGGGCGCCCGCGCGCTGAGTGGACGCAGGGGGGGGGGGGGCTTCCCCCCTTGATTAATAAATGGCCAGCCATTTATGGCCGGCCTTAACCGAACCCGCAGGACCCGCGGGGTCCCGCCTCCAGCTGGCTCTAGTGTCTGGCTCAACCGGCCGCTTCCCCGAAATGCCGCGGCCATAGTCCACGGCTCCTTCCGTCTGGCGAGGTGCGACAGCACCACGCCCCTCCGCCGCGGCCCGCCCTGGCCACGACACTCCTCGGTGTTCCGGCACGGCACGACGGCGCTGTGCTCCTCTGACGCGGCCCGCTCCGGGCCGCTGCCCCCTCGGACTTACCGGCGCGGCGCGACGGTGCCACGCTACATCTCTGTGGTTCTCCTATTCTCGCACAGTGCAACGACACAACATCACCTTCGTCCAAGCCACAAGAAAATTCAACAGTAAAAGGGGAGGAGGATCGCCTATGTTTGTGCGGTCTGACCTCCTCCCATTATATCGATAATAGTCGGCCAATTATTTAACAACAAAGTTCGTTAAATATTACATGAACGAAGAAATTAACCCCTACCTCAAAGAAGTTCGCGGATGCTAGCGTTGCGGAAAACGGCGTCACGGGATGAAGCTTCGTACGTCGATGGAGATCATCCAAGGAGGAAGCGGTGTCCCCCTTTCTTTGACATGGAGAGAAGATGGAACAGCGTACATCCAAGAAGGGAACATCATCACACACCGGATGCAAAGAGAAGAAGAGACGGCTTGTCGATCTCTCCTTGTGGTGATGGCGTTCTTCATCGAAGTCTTAGCGTTCTTCGTGTTCTTCAAACTTAGAGTATTCTCTCCCAAAGTTCTCTCACAACAAAACTAACCCCAAATAAAATAAGTTTCATCCTTATTTGACTAACCCATGCCATGAATTCCAAATATTCAAAATTCAAGCACTTAATTAAATTAATTGAATAGATTTAATCATACAATTTAATGTGAGAGTTGACCTTCATTAAAGAGGGGAAGAGGATGAGTTACAAATTAAATGCTAGAGGGGGGTTTAATGGGGTGTTAGGGAAATTGAAGGAGGTGGGGGATCATCTGGGCCCCACCCCAACTTCCTCGCAACTTTCATTCCCATAACACTTAAACAATCAGTGGTGTAATAAAAATATAATTGTAAAACAACTATATTTTTATTCTTCACATTTTTAACAACTCCTCTCGAGAAAACACACCTTCGGAAAATGTGTTACTATGAAAATACCGGCGCTGCGGTTTCATCGGTGCCCTCACATTTCGATTTCGAGCACCGGTTCAAAAGTTAGAAAAAAACCCGCTCGTTCGTTCACTGAACGTTCCCGAGCTAAACTTCGGAAATTGATTCCGGGCACACCGGGCCTCGGAATCAGGTGCTGTCAGAAACTGAATACTCGTAAAATCCCAAAGAAATTAAGAAAAAAAATTCCTTTAAATTTACGGGTCTTTAAAATATAATCATAAACCAATTAATTGGAGGGAGTTATAGTTTCCTACCCATCATTATCCATACATATGTGTGCCACTTAAAATTAAGCATTATATTATCCTAAAGAACCTACAAAAAGAATGGTTTTAAAAACATAACAGAACATGAACTAAAGAAATAAAAATATATAAAAAATACCATCTTTAAAAATTAACCATACCATAATAAAATATAGAGGATGATCAAAACAACAGTTAATGAGTGATAAAACTTAGAGGGAAAATAGAAGTGAAATAATTTTTGCCTTCATGAAATCTTTTAAACATTATTATAAAATGTGAAGTGAAAATTAATTAAAAAAAATTTGATAAAGAAATGGGATTAAATAAAAAAAACTTATTATAAAGAGCTAAAAATAAATTTCCTTAATAAAATAAAAACCAAGCTAATAATCTAAATTGGTAAATAATGAAAAAATGACTTTATAATGATTTTTTTCTCAATTTAAAGAAAAGCCCACATTATATAAATGTTGAAAGGATTAAATTTAATAAAATAGGTAAATTAAATTATTTAGAAAATAAAATACAAAAAAAAATTTATTTTATTAAATAAAACACTTTTGATAGGAAAATCTTGGCCCTGGAAGAAAAGATTCATTAGTAAGAATGGGAGTTATTATTACCAATGGTATACTTATAATTCAGATTTTTTTTATCAAAGTAGTGATTATTGAAGAAGGGAAGTAATTTACCCACAAATAAATAGGAAATACCCAATAAAATAGGGTAATGTTATAATAAAATATAACCAGAAGATTATATTCACGTTAGAAATACTATGACACAATGAATCGGGAATTGATTCGATGAAACACTTACCTTTACTCTTGATTATCTAGGAAGTTATTTAACCTCTTATATCATAAATATATTCATCTAAATTACATATTTAATAACCTTATTCATATATATTTTAATTTATACTCGTAATTTATAATAATTCTCTTTGTTTATTTGATTTTCATAAATGGTTGTTGATCATTTGTACTAGTTTTGTAATAGTGGTATTAGATTTAATTCTTTTACCAAATTTCATAATTGAAAACCTATTAAATTAATTATAATTTATATTCTATAATTTCTTATAATGTTTTAATACCCTTATATGAAAGTTTTTTTTGTGTTTCATGAAAGAGAATTTGGTGACAAACTAGTTTCAGGCTATTTATTAGCATTGACAGATTACCTTGTAATGATCTTTAATTAATTTATTTTTTCATAAAAATTACAATTAATGAAATATAATACTCTTATATATATATCATATATATTAATTAATTTTAAATTAAAACTATCCATTAATGTGGTAATGTAAAATGGAATGCATCATTCCATGGAGGCGATAGTTTTCACGTACACATGGATGAAAATTTACTTTTTTAAGTAATAGGAGAAAGGATAAATATGGTATTTATTTTAAACTATTATCAATGTCATATATTTAATAATTATTTATTAAATTATGAATTTACACCATGAATTTTAGGTAGTGAAGGAAAATGAAACATATTTATTTGTGGTGGGGGTAGTCCACACACACACACGATTCACATTTTCATTTTTCATAATGGAAACATGAAGGGTAGTTAATTATTGTGCCATAATTATAATAACATATATGTATACTTGTGACAATAATTTTATGATTTAAAAAAAATTAATGTGTTTTTATGAAGAATAAATTCAAATAATGAAATATAAAATAGGAAGGAGTGGTTAGATATTTATACCTCACTTCTTGGATTATCTCCTTTGCAATGGGGGTTAAGCCTAAAAGGGATGGTATTTTGAGTATAAAAGAACCAATTTAATGTGTATATATGTGTTTTGGATAGGTTTGAGCTGAACTATTTGGGGTTCAATTTTGAGTCAAAGTGAGGAGAGGTGTTCCCCTTTTATAAGTGAAAAGGGATGGCATTTTTACACATACACATACATTTTCAATAATGAGTAGTCAATCTCAAGTAAAGTGGATCAAAAAATGATAAATAATGGAGAGGAGAAGTGATAATTTAAAGAAATTCCTTGTATAAAAATTATCACATATTTTTTAAACATTTTTGTGGTTTTTCATTTTTGGTTAATCCCTTTTAACACCTTTTTTATTTTCACTGAGGTAACTTGTTTTTACCAAACTAATTTATCCGTTATTTTTAAATATAGAAAGGAAACTTTTATATAATTCCGAACCATATATTAAAAAATTTAAATCTATTTAATTTTATTCACTAATAAAAATGATAAAAATTAATTTTAAAATAATAATTATACATGATTTTGAAAACAATTTATTGAGAAAAATATCAATGATGTTCTAAAACATTAAATATAGGGTTTTAAACCAAAAAAATATTTTTTAAATTTATAATATAAATTATAAAACACAATTTATTTCTCTAAAAGGATATAATAAATTTACAAATAATTCTTTTAAAATAAAAAGGTCCTAAATGCAGAGTATTTTTAAAAATAGTATATTTCACTATTAACCTAAAAATCAATTTTTTTAGAAAAATATAACAAATAAATCTTAAGATAATATTGAAATGATAAATCAAAAAATTAATTTAATTTTTCCCATTTCATATTTAAAAATTGAAATTTTTTATTTTTAATTAAAAACAAAAAATATAGTAGAAAAAATATTTTATAAGAAAACAAATTTGGATATATTAACTATTTTTTCTTATTTAATATAGATTAAAAATTTAAACCCTATTAATAATTTATTCAAACCAAAATATATTATAAGTGAAAGTAATGGATTTTTAGAAAAAATATTTTATTAGTTTTCTAGTTTCACAAGTTGAGTCAATATTTAAAGTGAACTTTATTTTGTTTTCTTATTTTTATATATATATATTTGTATATATTTCATAATCATGTTACCAAAATTTACACAATAAAATGGTATTAACACCTTAAAAAAATAATTTATAGGTTTTCATATGGTATATGGAACAAACTATCATGCATAATTTTTATTTAAAGGGGAATATTTTAATAAAACATGGGTTGTTACATGTTTTATCCTTGAGTGATGAAATATAATTTTAGTATGACAAATTTAACTCTTGTTATAACATAATATCATTACTTTCCTCTCCAGATCATTACTAAGATACACCATTTTTTTCATCCACATTAGTGGACTACAAAACGTAGTATCATATATATATTAAGCTTATTCAATACTTAGTTATATACTTTTATGGTCTTTTCTAATCTAGCATATGAAATTATCTCTAATATAAGAATTTACCCCAGTTATGGACTTTCTATCCCATACATCACTAACCCATATTCCATTAAATCATGATTATGTCATGTTTAATACCACAAAGCATAGTAAATAGTTCCTTTATTTACATATCTTAATTTCATTTTCATAGGAATGAGATGTACTTCTCTTGGATCACACTATAATAATGAAACTAAAAATATAACATACACAATATAATATATTTAAATAATTAAATATAAAAAATTACCAATCATTTTCCTATACATTATTAAATCAAAAAAGCTTCAAAATTAAATTATTCCATGTTTTATGCAAATAATGATATGTTTTTACACTTTATTACTATCATAAATGGTAAATTTAATTAAAACATAATTATAATATTTAATTTTTGAGATAAAAGTACAATCACCTTGTTGATTTTCTTGTATCATAATAAAAAAAGTGAGTTACCCAATCATAGACATTGAAAATTCAACTCAAATTAGATCTGGAAATCGTTTAAAAGATTAATCACTATTTCTACCAAACATGATATAATCTGTATATAATAATATTATAAAATGTTCTTCACTTGTAATTTTCACATGAAAAATTTTATCCACATCTATTTTTTAAATTATAACTTCTTTTAAAAATTATATTGTTGTTCATATTTAGTCTAAGGTGTTCTTCCACATATATATATCATATTTAGGTGAGAAAACTAAATTTCATCATTATCTACTTGAAATACATTGTGATGCTTAATATATACTTCATATTCAAATACACCATTTTTATTTCGTTACATTTATTTGGAATACTTTATATCTTATTTTAATAGTAATTACTAGGATTAACCTAATTACATCACATATTTCCACTAGAAAAAAAATCTCCTCTATATAAATTCCATCATCTTAAGAATAAACATTACAAATAAGTCTCTTATTGTTTATATTCACTTTTCTATACTCCACAAGATTGTTTTTAAAAACCAATTTGGTTCTAATAACATTGTTACCAACTAGTCTATCCAAAAGCTACCATTTGTTTTTATTTTTAATTAGTTTATGTTCTTTATTTCTGTATTTCACTAGATACTCCTCCTCTATTGCCACTTTTAATGATATAGTCTCTACTATAGATAATAGAGTATTCCAGTCAATATTTTTTCAACCTGATAGTCTAAATTATTTATTTTTTATCACTCAAAATGTCTTTTATCTACTTAAATACTCTTTATTTAATTTATAGTTTGAACAATTGATTTACCACTTTTTATTCATCCCTCAACTGAAATTTTGAATCCGGTTCTTGATATGTGTATTATTATTCTTCAAAATTTACATCATTATAACTATATTGATATTATGATGATTTATTCATGCCTAATTTAAATTTTTTATTATTGATAAAAAATCATCACATTAATTCTTTCTATAATTTTAATCATCCTTATGATAAATCATTTAGAAGCCTTACTTTTCATAGAATAAATTATAAATATCCCCCCATCAGTAACATCTATAAACATTCCCTGAGTTCCTTCTTTATTTATAATGAAACACTTGCTTCCAAGAACTGAAATTTTTTTTGATCCTAAAATTACATACTTAATAAAGCAAAACCTTCTTTCCAAGATAGAGTAAGAATTTGTTTTTAATATACACTATATATTTCACAACCTCATTATAATAGTGTATAGATAGGATAAATCCAATAAATAATGTTTTTTTATTATATTTTGTGTTATATTTTAACTCTCAACCACTAAATTTCGTTGTGTAAACCCCATGGACGGCACTTTATTTTTATTCCATATCCCTTAAAGTAATTTTCAACCACAATTATTGTTAATCCAGTGACAATATAAGATCTTAATGTCTAGATAGTCCTTTTATATAGGTTTTTTGTTAACCTCCAATATTTTTTTAACAAAAAGTAACCCCTATTATTAAAATTTATATAAAAAATAAATATTATAATAATATATTAATAAATAAATAGAAACAAATATATATCCACTTTGGTCTCCTTTTATGTTATATGATCACTTGCATATGCATGAATAAGATCAAACTGATTTTATTATCTTTACTTCTTGTATTTTTAATTATTTCTCACAAGATTTGATTTCATAAAATCATTAAAATTATTATATATTAAACACCTTAATAATGATTTATTAACTGTATATTTATGTATTGAATGTTTCTCCATTTTTCACTAAGGAATATGGATTAATATTTTCTTCCATTACATGGTCTCCTTATAAATAGTTATTAGGAAGGCCCTATCATTACTATCAACTTGATAAATATTACCAAAACTAATTATTCCCTACATAAAAAATCCTCTACCCTTTATTTTGATAGATTAACCATTCATAATAAACATAACTTCAAAACTTGAGTCACAAAGTTATCCCATGCATAAAATATTGTGTCTTAATATATCATAAATAAACATCAACATTATTTTCATTCTTCTACTATAATCTTTGTTTTTCCAATTCCTTTTATATTTAGAGACTTATCATTTTTAAATATAATGGATCCATTGATTTTTTTCTTTATATTATATAATAACTACAAATTTATATTCATGTAATATGAACACAAACTATCAAGAATATATGTGGTGTTTCTCTTTCATGCTTACAATTCATCATATACCAAGTTTGACGAAGATTCATTATTATTTTGTCTCCATGAAATAACATATTGTATATGTATATTTATATTACTTATTCCTCTGGAATTGAATATTTATTTTTTATAAGGAACAGTTTTTGTATACTAATTTTCATTTTCATTTGATTATTTCAAGTGTTGTTATCAAATATTATTCTCCTATAATAAAACGACTTGTGATCATAATTATAATGGTAAAAAAATATCCATTAAATTATATTTTTCATTGATAAGAATAATAAGCATTACATATACTTTCTCTACTTCCCATAACATCAATTTTCAAATAACATCTTTATTAATTGTAATATTCCCTTATGTGAATAAGAAAGCCATAAAATTAACATTTCATCAAGGATAATAACATTTCATTATTTCTCCTAAAATTATCAAAAATAAATTAATATTTATTGAAAAATTATTAGACTTTTATTTTAAATATTATCTTCCCATAATCTTTTAAACATATTAGTTTGGTGTAGTTAATGGAATATTTTTAGTATTATTATGGATAATAATATCCTAATTTTTTTCACCAAATTAGTATTTTGAATTATCATGTCATTAGTCACTTATTTTAATTTTTGTTAAAAAATTTATTTATAACCACACTACTATATTTTCTATATATGTATTTAATATTATCAATTTTATTTTCAGTATCAAGATTATTTTTCACTACAATTTCCTCTCATTTAATAGATTCGACCATTTCTTCAATTTTACTTAATATAAGAATTAATATCTTCAATTATCTTAGATTATCCCTTCACCTTTGGCTTGAATTCAATAATTTATTTTGTATTTACTTTACATTTTTTTCTTTAATAACCTATTCCATCCTTTTTAATTTTTGATTTATGTTTTTCAACATAGTTTTTTATTGTTCTTCTTATGTTCTATTATTTCTTCTTGTGTATCCTTGTAACACCATGAGATTTTATGAAATATATTTTTTCAAATAATTTTATTATTTCCAATATTTTTCGTTACATGAAACACTTTGTTTATCTTGTGTTGCACACCATTATGAGATTAGATTGCATTACATGGAACACTTATTATTAACGAAATGCAACATACTATTAAAATATTATTATTTAATATGGTAGTTATCACCTAACCATTGTAATAGAGGGTATGAATAGAAATAACTAAATTATGAAAATATATTGTTTACAAATGTATATATAATTAATTATTTAGTTAATAATTAATTAGAAATGAAAATAAGATCTCTTTGAAAATAATGGAATTCTTTTTATAAAGAACTATTTTTATGCGCACAAATTTTGTTTACCTCAATAAATTAAACAAATAAATTTTAGTGAATTATTTAATGATATATATATATATATATTATATTCAATAAAATTTTTAACATTAAACTTATATTCTTTCTTTACATTATATAATAATCAATCCAAATTTATGCTTAAAAACGATATTTTTCTAAAAAGCTGTTATATCGATTTTTGAGGAATTATTTTTAAAATAAAATTTAAGATTTTTTGAAAATTTATTTGAAAATATTAAATTTATTTTTTAAATAATCATGTCAAATCAATCTTAGGGTGAATTTTTGATAATTTTTTACGAAGATAAGTTTTTTGATGAATAGTGTAAAACTGGTTTTTATAAAGAATTTTCATTTCTTTTATTGCTTTTAAAAACAAAAAAATCATTTTAATATTATTTTAAAAATAAAATTAGTTAAATTATATATCTATTAATCCAATTTAGGTCATTTAAATCAATTTAATACTGAAAATATTTATAATTATTTTTAAAATTTTGAGGATTTGCTCTTTAGAAAACCGATTTTTCATCATATCTGTGGGATTAATTTTAAAATAAAATTTTCCACTTATGTGAATGTAATTTTGAAAAATATAATCTATATTTGGAATAATAATAATTTCTATTTTCTAATATTTTCAATTTATATTTGTACCCTTATGAATAGTTAAAGGAGTAAAAATTAATTATTATGGTTAAGGTGAAAATAGGTTTATCGGAGGGTTAAACTAAAAATAGAAGGGGTAAATTTACATATAAGCTTATAAAAAACCCATTTTGGCCATATTGTTTCCTTATATATTCTATTATTGAAAATAGTCCATTTCAAATCCTTTTTTCATGATAAAAATGTGGGTAAGCATGTTTCTGTTCAATATTTACAAATGATTCACACACCTCAATTATTAATGGACACACATCTCCTCTCCAATTAAAACCTCCAAAAAATTTGGTTTGAAAAATACCTAAAAAAATAATTTAATTATTTCCAAATAATTATAATATATTTTTTATTTTGGTTATTATTCCTTCTTAATAAGGATTTCGATGTAAACTTAAAGAGGATCTCTGAATAAGAGGTAAAATTCTTAACCATGTATTTTTGTATTATTTCTTATTCCACCTCATTAAATTATTTAAAAATATGATAAAATAATAAAACCTATATATTAGATATAATTAGATATAATTATGTTAATTTAATAACCTAAATCCATTTCATCTTCCATAAAATTGGATACAAAATCCTTATTCATGTGCATTACGTACCACCACCTCACTGGCTGATATTTTTCTTTTTTACATCACCACATATCACAACAGGATATAATGATGGATTTAATGTTTATATGTTATATTTATTATATTATTATACCTATAAAATTATAATACCACTTCTGACGTCTTATATCTATACCCATTGGAAAATAATAGTGTCACTCATGTGTAGGATAGACTACCGCTTCACTAATTGATGTGATGTGTTTTTCATTTATATTTTACAAGGATGTTAATACAGATATATTAAATAAATATATAATATACTGGTAAAATATTTATACTTCTACAATTATGATGTCATATATACCTCCCTACATTCCATTCTGTGGGAATATGATGACATCACTCATGTGTAAGATGGACTACTGCCTCATTAAATGATGTGATTCGTTATTCACGTACTCTTTACATGGAAGGTAATAAGGATAAGTTTAAATATAAATATGTGATATATATATATATATATATATTACATAAAAATTATTTTTAGGGGTAATATAGTATTTAACTTTATTTCTTTTAATGCGTCGATAAAATGGAAACAATGTTTATTCATTCGTACGTCCCACCGTCTCTATGAACGGTGTTTTTCACTTTCTATATCTAACTTTTATGGACTATAATAAAATCATATATAAATAATATATATGATATTTATATCATGTTTAAAATTCTTGAGATGATATAAATATGATCAATGTAAGAGTATAGAAAATAAAAAATCAAAACATACACAAAAAATAAAGTGGTTATTATTCAAAATATGATTTTAACAAGGAATTGTTAATAAACTATTAATTCAAGGTCATAAATAAATCATATATGGTATGAAGTATATAATCATGGTTCTGCAATATATTTATAATAAAATTATACTTATTATAAATGAGGTTCTAATTCATATTTAAAATTTTATTAAAGTAATAGATTTCTAGTCTCTCTTTTAATTCCTGTAGAAATATGCCGATTCACCGCTCATTTATTTTGTGTCGTGTATCAACTTACCCTTTGAGATGATATATAATGAATTTAATTCTTTTAATTATATTTCAAGTTTCATTTTATATTATTCTTTTTTTGGTATTTCGATTCAAAATATTACAAAATTAGTATGCGTTTTTTGTATCAATTTTTATTCTTTGAGACAAATGTTGTATTATGAACCTATGTTATTTTATGAGGCTTTTATAAATACCATTTTAATTTAAATATAATGGATTTATCTAAAATAATTATATTTTATGTTTCATTGGATTTTATCATCTCATGGAGCTTATGATTCAATATTAAAGAAGGGGTAATGGTTTTATGATATAATCTCATCATTTATTGGGATTGTTTATGATTATGATTCCAATGATGAAATAATATGATCTATATATTAAAAAACTCATTAATTTTATTCTAATGTGGTTATTTCATGAGAATAAATGTTTTCTCTTAATTTTTCTCTATTTATGTACTCGATATTAGAAATTAATGTTTTTAAAGTAAACCAACTTTATTTCTCTATTTATTCAAAAAACCATTTTTATTATATATCCATGTTCTCTAAAAAAAATTAAAATATATTTTAACATTATAAAAAGGATTTATTGATGATATTTTGAGCAATTTTTTAATTTTACAAAGTGTGTTAAAAGGAATCTTCATGTCATTTTGAAAACACAATGCCCGTTTTTATTTTACCAAAAAATGAAAAGAATATTTATTTTAACATGTACAACATGAAAAATATCTTTATCAGTCATGAAAAACTCATTGCTTTAAATATTCCTTTATTTTCAAAGAAAATGATTTCCAAAATTTATTATGATTTTTTAGTTTTACAAATTTATTTTCATAATAGAAAGAATATTTTCTTCATGAATTGTTTTAAATGTTTTTAAAATATTTCTTTATAAGTTTCAAAGATCATTTTTAAATAAAAGTATTTAAAAACGTCTTTATGAATTTATAGTTTTAAAAATTATTTTTAAAAAGGAAAGGATAATTTCCTCAATAAACGTTTTAAATGTTATTTAAATCTTAATTTATATGTTTCCAAGGTTATTTTCAATGAAAATAATTTTAAAATCGATTTTTGTTTAAAAAGAACTTTTCTAAGAGAAGTATTTGTTTTTATTTATAAATGTTTAAAGTGATCTATAAAAATGAATTTTTCTCTTTGAAAAATACTTTTTAAAACAAAAAAATTTATAATTTTGATGGCCAATCCGGTGACTGTGATCAACTAAATTTGATGATAACTATATGGATATATATTATGATTATTACTAATAAATAATCATTATATATGTTTGACAACAAGGGAATTTGTGACATTTCTAAAATATCAATTAAAAATAAGATGAAATTTTATGAAATTTCGTGTGGTAATGAATACAGAGGAAAGAATAATAGGGTTCCAACATGTCAATAAGGTGGGAATAAATAGCTATAATAATATGTCAAATAGAGGGGAAGATTTTATCTATGTATAAAAGAAGTCCATAGAGTGACAAATTTTTTGGTCGTTCAATTTATTATATGTGGGGAATACGAGAATTTTCTAGCCAATGACCCAAGACAAGAATTAACTTCTAGACCAAGGAAGGAAATATTACTTGTTAATAATTTAATTATAAGGATTGAAATATTTATGTATATGGATTCAAGGATTATTCTTTAGAAGTATTTTTTTCCAATGTATTTGGGTTTTATGAATCATGAAATATATAAGGATTGTGTTCATGATTGAATAGTATATGTATCCATGCAAGATTTATATAATACTTAAAGATACCATCAGGGGTTTATGTTTTAAGGTTGATCTTATGTTCAAAGTCATTTAAACCAATTTAAATGGTTAATGTGATGTGTGTTTATCAATATTAAGAATATTTTGAGAGATATTTATGGAAATACAACCCTTTGGGTTTGTATATGTTTTAGTGAGAACACTGTTTTAGGAGGAATTCCATTAAACTTTGTGGAGATATGATTAAAGGTACTAGTAAACTTTAGGGTTCATCTTATCTTTGATGTTGAGGTAATTATGGGTGGTATTCGATCACATTACGAAATCAAAACACTTAATTTCTATCAGGGAATATTTATTTATGGATCATATTTCTAGAATATACATTAATTAAGTGGAAAGGTTTCATGGAGTATCACAATCAATTTAATCCTATTGGTATTCAATGTTTACCTTGATGTTTTGATGAAGTCTTCAGTAATATCTTGATAAAAGTTGAGTTTAAACACTATGTATCATCCTCATATAGACGGCCAGTTTGAGAGAAAAATTTATAACCCAAAAGTTATTATATGATATTGTTCTATGTATTTCAAATTTATTTGAGACCAAAAATTTCCTCTAGTTGAGTTTTCCTACAGCAATATATTACAATTGAGTATTCATATAGCTCATTATGAATCCATTTATGTAAATAAGTGTATAAAATAAATGTACTTGAATGAAGTTTTAGAATGAAATATTTTGGGACCAAAGACAGCTGATGAAGTAGTAGATAAGGTTATATCCATTAAATAACATGTAAGGGAAGCACAAAGTAGATAGGAATTTTATTATGATAATTATTATCATGATCTATAATTTGAAGTTGGTGAGAAGGTGTTTCTATAAATATATATGTGGAATAAAGAAGGGAAAACTAAGCCCTAGGTATATCAATCCCTTTAAATATTTTGATTATAAAGTAACCATAGCTTATCGATTGGTTATTCCAAAAAAATTCTCTTAGTTTCACCATGTATTACATGTATCTCTCTTTTATAAGTACATACTTGATCCATCACATGTACTAAACTCAGAGGTCGTACCATTGGATCATGACATTTCTTTTAGGAAAAAAACGGTGGAGATTCAGGATCATACATAGAAATTTCAATGAAACAAGTCCACTCAATTTGTCAATGTTTTTGAAAACCCACTAGTTTGACAATGATACATGGGAAAATTAGGATGTAATGAGTTGGAATTATCCTTAGGTGGGTGTACCAAAGTTCTAAAAATTCAATGGCCAAATTCATCTTAAGGGGGGTAGAATGTAACACCCCCAGATTTTTTAAAATCTATCTCTTCAAATTAATTTTATCTTTTCAATATTTTTCAAAATATTAATCACTGATTTTATTATTCATTACACATAACATCGATTTTATCTTGTGTTATATGCAACACCAAGTATTAATGAAACACAAAAACTATTAAAGTATTATTATTTAATATGATAGTTATCACATATCCAATGGAGTGGTGGGTATGAATATGTTTAATTAAATTATGAAAATATATTGTATACACATTTATATATAAATAATTATTTTTTTACCAATTAATTATAAAATTAAATAAAAACTATTTGAAAATAAAGGAAATATTTTTCTAAAAAACTACTTTTATGCGCAAAAATGGGTTATACCTCAATAGATTTAAAAAATAGACTTTGTATAATTATTTTAATGGAATTTCTATATTATATATTCAATAAAATGTTTACCATTCATCTTATTTTTTATAGGGATAAGATAAGAATAAATCCAATTTTAAGTGTAAAAACTATATTTTTCAAAAAAACAATTTTAACATATTTTACGAACCTATTTATAAAATTAATTTCTGAAAGTTTTAGAAAATTTATTTAAAAATATTGAATTTATTTTTTAAATCATCATGTCAGAATTATCTTTGGGTGATTTATTGATAATTTTCTGAGAAGGTAAATTTTTTGATTAATAGTGAAAAATAATAGTTTTTATTAAGAATTATCTTTTATTTTAAATCTTTTAAAAGCATAAAAATTGTTTTAAGATGGATTTTAAAGTAAAATTAGTAAAATTATAAGTATATATTAATCTAATTTAGGTCAATTTTTTCAATTTAATTATGAATTTTATTTTAAAAACTTTTTAAGCTTTGGATGTTTTTCTCTTTAGAAAACAACCTTTTCGTTGTGTCTACGAGTTTAATTTTAAATTAAAAATTTCCAATTATATGATTTGAATTTGTAAAATTGGATTCAATATTTGGAATAAGGATAATTTATATTTTATAATATTGTCAGATTAATTTTATACCATTATTAATAGTTAAAGTAGTAAAAATTAATCACCACAGTTAAGGTGAAAATGTTTTTATTGATAGTTAAACTAAAAAGATAATGGGTAAAAAGACATAGAAAATTGTAAAACATGATGTTTGTCAAAATATTGAGACCTTATATCTTATAGGATCAATAATGTTCCATTTTATTAGATTTTTTAATTATTAAAACGTGGGCAAACCTTTTTATTTTCAAAAATTTAAAGTATTCCACTCACACCAGTTAAAAAAGGCCACACCTTATTCTATCCTCTTCACACAAAAAGAACAATTTAGTTAGGCCAATCACTGCCCAGATAATTTACTTCTTTTTACAGATCCTAGAGACCTTAGATTTTTTAGGAAGCCCTCTTAAGAATGCTTTTTGTGTAAACCTAAAGAGGCTCTCTAAAGAAGAGGTTAAATTATTAAACATGCATTTTTATTTAATTTATTATTCCACCAGAATTTATCTTTTTAAAATAATTTAAAATAATTAAATGAATATATAAAATATACTTATATTATTTTATTTTAATCCAATAACCTAAATTTTTCTCATCTTTCAACAAATAGGATACAAAATCATCATTCGTGTTTATAGAAAACTACCACCTAGCAAACAGATTTTATTTATTTTCCATCACCACATCTCAAAGATAGATATAATGAGGGATTTAATAGTTATATATATATATATGATATATATGTTATTATTATAACTCTATAATTATAATGGCATATCTAAATTCTTATCATTTAACCTTTTGGACAATAATAACATCGCTCGTGTGTACGACAGACTACCGTCTAGCAAACCGATGTGAACTGTTTTCCATATATATTTTACTTGGATGGTAATAAGGATAAATTAAATAAATATATATGATATTAGTAATATTTTCATAACTATTTAATTATTATATCACATATACCTCCTTGCTTTCTATCCCGTGGGAATACAATAATGTTGCTTGTGTGTACGACATACTATAACCACACGAAGCAATGTGATTCATTATTTACGTATGTTTTACATGAAAGGAAATAAGGATAGGATTAAATAAAAATATGTGGTATATATATAATATAATAATATTTTTTTAATTTTAATATATTAATTACCTTTCTTTTTTCAATCCATTGAGAGAATTGAACCAACGATCATGCGTACATATGGCTTACCGTCTCCATGAACAATGTATTTCATTTTATATATCTTACATTTATGTATTAATATAACTACATATAAAATGAATATATATTATATTTATATAATTTTTTATATTATAGAGATTATGGAACCATGATAAAATTAATAGAAGTGAAAATAAAAAATCAAAACATACACAAAAAACAAAGTGTTTACTATCTAAAATGTGATTTTAATAAGGAATTGTTCATAAATAGGTAATTAAGGGCCATAAGTAAATTATATATGGTATGATATACATAATTATGTTTCCTTAATATATTTATAATAAAATTATATTTATTATATATAATAATGAACTTGTATGAAAGAATTCGAGACTTAAGGTATGGGATTTCTAGTCTCTCTTTTATTTATGGGAGACATATGCCAATTCACCAACCATTTATTTTCTTGGTGTATATAATGACCTATTAACTTTTTATACCATTTATAGACTTATTTTAATGATATTCATAGTTTCATGTGATGTTATGATTTATTGGGGCTTTTGATTCAAAAGATTACCAAAGTGGTAATGGATTTTTGTCTCAATCTGCTTTCTTTGAGACATATGTTGTGTTATGCACCTATATTATTTTTTGAGGTGTATACGAATACACTTTGACCTGAAATATAATGAATTTATCTAATATCATGATATTTTATGTTTAATTGATTGTTATTATTTCTAGGGATTATGATTCAATGTTACCAAATTGGAAATGGTTTTATGATATGATCTATTCATTTATTAGGATTTTTTTTATGATTATGCTTCTAATGAAGAAATATTATGATATGTATACTAATAAACTCATTAATTTTATTATAGTATTGTTATGAATTGTGAATACATTTTTGTACTTCATTTTTCATTATTTATGCCCTTAATATTCAAAAAAATGTTTTTAAAGTAAATTAACTTTATTTATCTCTTCAATTAATTTTTTTCTTCTATAACCATGTTTTCAAATTTTTTTTAAATTTTTATATAAAATTATACAAAGGTTATATTATATATATATTTACCATTTTTTACTTTTAAAAATTATTTTGAAATGAATCTTTTCATCATTTTCAAAAAAAATATCATTTGGATTTTACCAAAAATGTGGATGAAATCTTTATTTTAACGTGTACGACATTATAAATATTTTTTGTTATCATTAACAAATCATTATTTTAAATATTAATTTAAAAATTTAAAATTTTATTTTCAAATAAAATTATTTAAATTTTTTTTCTTCTTAATTTTTATTTATAAAAAGTGATTTTGAATATGGAAAGGATATTTTCCTCAATAAATTTTTTAAATGATTTATAAATCATCCTTTATAAGTTTCAATTTTATTATCAAAGAAATGGATTTCCAAAATGCTTTATGAATATTTATTTTTAGTAATTTATTTTAAAAATATAAAGTATATGTCTGCAAGAAATGTTTCCAATGATATTTAAAACTTCTTTTATAAGTTCCCAGTGTTATTTTTAATGAAAAAATATTTTTTAAATAATTTATATTTTGAAAAGTGTTTCTCAATGTGAGAAGATTATTTTTATCAAGAAATGGTCTAATTGATCTTTAAAATTATTTTTTCAACTAAGATTCCATCCATTGATGTTACTTATGTTTTTTTGGGGATACGATTCAATGATAATTTTTTTTATTTCTATGAATTATTTATGTTTATGATGACATGATGTTTATAAAACCCACTAATTTTTCAATAGGTTGTACTATGATGAATTAATGAAATGATTATGATACTGGTTTCTTTTCCACAAGTTAATCTATGATATATGTTTTATGAAGCCCATTTCTTTTCAAGGGTTATGATATGTTGAATGTCTTATGATTCCTATTTCTTTTCATGTGTTATGATATGATGAATGTCTTAGAAATCCAGATTCTTTTCATGAGTTCTAATATGATGAATGTTTTATGATCTTATGTAACACATATGTATATTTTTATTATATGATGGTTGGGACCTATATCTCCCTCTAATGAATTGGGAAAAAATTGACATCTTATGAGATAAATAGGACTAGAATGGGGAGTGAACCTAGTTTATCATGGGTCTATATCCACTACAATAGTCATTGGAGTGAACCTTGACTACTTTGATGGTTTGTGGAGTTAACACACTCACTATGATAGTCTTTTCAATGATCCTTGAGCTACTATGGAAATGATTTTATATGCTTACATGTGTGAAAAAAAATCTATTCCTTATGGAAATATTATATTCCAATAGTTAATATTCTTTAATTAAATTATGATTCATGTCTTCTAAGCTTCCAATATTTATTCTTTGACTGAATTTCATGATCTAAGATATTCAGGGCATGTTTTTAAATGTTATTCTCTTGTTCTCATACCCTTATGCTCATGATATGTTAATAAATCACTTTTATATCCTTACTTAGTATCCAATATCACCCTTTCTTATGTATCCTTTACCCAAGGTATGATGAAATTTATTGTGTATGATATATCTTATAAGTGTGCTAGTTAAAAAGAAAATAGTGGGAGATGATGTTGATCTCTTACGAACCAGTTGTTTATGTGTCCAAGTTTGCAAAGTCCGATGACCAAAATGATTATGGCATGGATCATTATGTTATGTAATTAATATTCATCTATGAAGATGTAATATTTATGTATGAGAATTTTGGGTTGCTACAAGACTTGATATCATACATATGATGAAAAATATATTCTTAATTTTTAATTCCATCATCTATAAGACCCAACATAACTTCCCATTTATCCGATCAAAACATAGTTTCTTCTTCTTCATAGGGAGATTCACTATAATATTATTATTTTTTATCAAATAAACACTATTTAAATTTAAATTTTGTTTTTTAAAATAGAATATTTTTTTATTCATAAAAAACTTGTATGAATTTCCTCTTTAAGACTTATCCTCCACACCTTCGTATTAAAAACTTTATATACATATAATAAAAAAATACCCATTTTAATTTACCCATTTCTCCTAAAACACCATTGAGGTTTGAAAATCATAGAAAGAGAATTTATTTTAATGAATTTACTCAATTTTTAAAACCTTTTAATTTCACAAATGTGAAGACCTCCATAGATTATTTTTTCCAATATCAACATCTTCAATTTTTTATCAAGGTACTCAAATTATTCCAACCATATGAATTATCTATTGGATAACTCATCCACATGATCATTTGTAATCATTATCAAATATTAAACTTATTTCTTAACTTTTAATGTTCTTTTTTCCTTTAGAATTATATCGCATTTATATATACTTGAGAATTTATCCCACATTTAAATAGAATATTTACAACCTATAACCATTATATAGATTTCATTTCAAAGAGTTACAAAAAAAAGAATTTTGTGATTTATCATCTACATTTAACATATCACATCTTGCCCATGATAGGAACCCCTTTGGGGCCTATAGTGCAAATGAGAGTGACCGTCAAGGCCCCCAGTTAGAAACTAGTATTGAAGGTATACAAAATGAAATTAGGAGGAATTATCCTTATGTATCCCAAGATCATACCAATATATCATCCAATAAACACCGTGATATAAAATGAGAGAAAACCCATAATAAGACATAAATCATGTTATTTTAGATAAAAAATCTCTCCAAAAAATCAAATAATACCAAATAAAAGTCCTAATAAGTAACTAATTAGACAATCCTAAGCTCCAAACTAGTATTATCAAGTTTGGTCACAAAACTCACATTGGAAAGCTAAAAAAATTATATATAAGGGTGGGAATAAAATTAATACCTATAAGGATTATACTCAGGACCTTTAATTTAAATGTGTAATTATAATACTAATGATCCACTAAAAACATAAAAGAACCAAAAAACACCTAAGAAGTCAATTATCACCCATCCTCATCATTTCTCACACACCAAATATCACATCCATGTGTAATAAAAAAAATATGTTAATAATGTATCAGAACAGGTTCCCCAGACTACTTCCCCACTGGTTTTTTATTCTCACACCCCAACTTCAATCATTCTATGCTCTCAGTCCCATCCACAATCATACTATATCTCACCATATCTCTTATCACAACCATACTATGTGAGAAAATTATACCAACATTATAATCTTATTTCCACCCTCACATATCATGTATCTATAACACATAACATATCATGTTCAAAGGGGAATCATGGGAATGAATAACATAAACCTCCTTCTCATTCCTAGCATTAATGACCCCCACCATATCTCATTATACCAACTCCATGTGGGGTCTTCCAATACATCACATACTCCACTGGTATGATCATTCATTTTATCACACCAATACCCTAAAAGGTCTCCCTATACACCACATGCTATGCTAGTGTGATTATGTGTACCTTGAGACATCACAACCCATACCACACCTATAAGAGACAAAGGGTAAGATGGAGTAGCTTCCCATATGAACCCTCAAAAGCCTAAATATTGGAGAAAAATGAATGAACCAAAAAAATTTGGGCATTGGTAAGATTATCTTACTTGGGTGGTGTGAATATAAAATATCATTGAAAAAATGTACACAGAAGCCCAATCTAGTAGGTCCATTCCCAAATAACACCATCACGGTCAAAAATCATCAATACATTTCCATAACAACACACAGCCACCACTACCAACTATTAAACCACATACCAATACCATATCCTATAAAATATAACCACCATGACCATTAAAAACTTCATATAAAGCCACAAAAATTAATATGTTTCTAGATTTACCATTACCAACCATATTAAATTAAATTTACATTTAAATTAAATATGTAATGAAAACAATTAAATTCATGACTCATATTTATTTTAGTAATTATACATTCATTTCATACATCATTATTTAATTTAAATTTGTGACTTAATTCAATTTTTTCCATACCCATTTCATGTTCATTAATTCCAGTTATATTTCTCTATAATAATGAAACTATTAAACAATCCCACATTAGTTGTCCATGAAACTATTTCACAATAACCAACACATTCCCTATTTCTAACTATGGAAAGGAAGAAACAACATTGTCTCTCAGTCTATATTCATGCATGTATAACACCATATTACCCAAGGCATATTCTGCAGCACCAACTAACTAAAACACACTAATAACCCAGCCACTTCTTACTAAAAAATATTGTTAACCATTCCAACCAAATGCATCCCAATATCCCAACATGTATTATAGAAAAACCTACAACAAAAATTTCCTTGAAATGAAACACAATCACAATAAGCATACAATGGTCAATTTAAGTATTACCCACTACTACAACCCCATTTTATTTATCATAAATATCAATAAAATATTATATTTCATGTAATTAATTTAATTAAAATATATAACCTATTAAAATTTTATGAAATGTGGTTCTGGTACGAAAATATCAACCATAGAATAAAAATCATAGTAATAAAAAAATATTCATTAATAACAACAAACAAGCATGAACACATGAACAAGATCATGGAAATAAGTAATGTCATGTGAATATTTTTTTACTATCAATTTTATTTAGTATAGTTAATTATCATTATTAGGAATATTCATACTATCCATCTAAATAAATTGAGATCATGATTGTTTCACATTAAACAAAAAATAGGAGAGAGTTCTTGAATCCATTACCTTAACCAGAGATTTATAACTGCTTTGTAAGATAAATATGAGGAAGACATGACCATGAGACCAAAACCACTTGATCAAAATATAAATAAATATAGATCATAATAATTCCTTATCAAAATAAGTTCCCCAACATCCTTCAAATTGAACTATCACAATAGCTAGAAATTTCTATAATACAATAGGGAGGAAACAAAATATAAAATAAAAGGAAATAAAATTGTATATCTACCGTCTAGTCTCTCAATGTTACGGATCAAAACCAAGAAAAAAAATTGAAATATATCTCAAAAATAACATATAAATTTCCAATGACTCATGGAAAAATAAGGTTAAATAATGTAATTTAGAAGGAATTCCAAATTTAAACCAAATATGAAAAAACATAAGCCCATGGATCATGGGTGATTGTCACACTCCAATGACCTTATATTGAATGAATCTTGGAAGTTATTTCGTATTCACCACACAGGTTTGATAAAATTGGGGATGATCCTTAACAGGATGATTATCTCTATAATTCAAAATCCAGACTCCCTAACCGAACCATGGTGCGATAAAACAATCATGACATAGCGTCTCTAAAAATGAAAGAACCTACAATATCAATTTTCCATGATCCACACCACATCATTTGGACCATGACACAAGACCTCCGATAGAAAATCAAAAAAATCCCTAGACCAAGACCCCTTCTATAACCAAATGAACTGGGTTGGGGACCCCTAAAATGGTGGAACCATGCGATAAAGATTTCCATTTAACTATGAATAAGATCAAAGGCTTCACACCACAACCCCAGCCTCAGTTGTGTAACCAGTACCATAATGAAACAAAACTAAACTCAACATTAATTCTAGATTAAACTCCTTAAATGCATATCCAAACCTCTCTCTAATATTTCAAACTCCCAAAACATGAAATGTAACACATTTATGAGGTCTATTTGATTACATTAGAAACCTTTCAATTAACTATCATCTGCTAGAATCATAAGCAACCCCTCTATAAACCCACATACAACACAACCAATAACTCTCCTAGAGATAAATCTAAAAATAGATAAATACATCAACCAAATGTTACAAAAATTAAATAATAAATTTAATTAAATAAACACCAATTAAAACATTATATTAAAAAAGAAATTTAAGATAAAAAAACTCAAGACACGAATCTTGTATCTATTACTCCCATTCCCATATACTCTCCTCTATACCACTATGCCTCCAAATAGCACAAACAAAAGGGATAACACATCAAAAAAAACTTTTTATTAGT
Organism: Viscum album; assembly: GCA_963277665.1. Taxonomy (NCBI): domain Eukaryota; kingdom Viridiplantae; phylum Streptophyta; class Magnoliopsida; order Santalales; family Viscaceae; genus Viscum; species Viscum album. The sequence continues at coordinate 602,544,123 of OY728142.1, forward strand.
GATCCTAACTCTTGTTTGGATTCTCTATTTGCTTATTATTATCATAAATATCCAAGTTTCAAAAGTGAATGATACAAGAATATTTATGAATATATATTCAGAGTGTTCACACATGAAATATATTATAGACCTAGTATAATAGAGGATGGGGAACCAACCAATACTCCACTCCACTAACTCATTGTATCACCTCAAAAGGATTAATAAACAAGGGAAATTGCTCACTCCCTTGACCAATTATCCATTTAAAATGATGAGGGAAAACTCTCATGAAACCATGGTTCCAAACCTCATAATCTAGAGGTATCTTAATTAGATCCAAATAGACTTCTAATGTTCATACAATACCTTAATATTCTCCAAAACCATTTTAAAATTATCAGTCATATATTATACCACTCTTGGAGTAAGAACTTCCAACTCACCAACCTCGTTCTAGTATAAAATTGACCAACATTTCCCCCCACAAATTCCTAAAAAGTGGACATGTATATGTGAGAGTGATAAATATTGTTATAAGAAAAATAAATCAAGTTAAATTGCTTCATTGATACATCTCTAAAATATAGAACACAAGCCCATAACATATCCTCTAGTGTCTGAATGGACTGCACAATTTGTATGTGCATTTAAAGATGAAAAATAGTGGTAAATTTTTTATGAGATTCAAAATATCATTGAAATCATTGCCATAATCCTGATGTAATATGTGGATACTAATCAAAGATGATGGTCCTTAGTACCCCTTGAAGACTTACCATCTCATCCAAATTCCTCTTTACCTAAACATACATAGCACCTAACTCCCTGATTTCCAAGTTGTGAGATAAAATTTTCAACCAATAGATGATAAACCAAATTGAATCAAAACCATCTTTGGATCATTGTAAAATAGTGAATATTTCAATCGATATTCCCTCAAAATTATAATTTGGAATATAAGTGCTATTATTTTACCCCTAGTAGAACAAACATCATGACATAAAATATGTTACTAATCACTTTATCTATAACCATCATAAATGAGTACATAGGGAATGATACACCTTTTATACCCTAGGATTCACTACCAAAGGTGAGCTATGGAGATCTTTGAGAACCTAATCACACACCACTGTTAGAATATACAACCACCGTAGAAACTTTATCTCTGGCCAACTACCCTAAGGAAACCCCTAAAAAACATCATCATGAATAACATGGTTCTACATCACCACTACCTCAGAGTCTCCACAAAGATACTCCAATAAAATCCATTTCAAATAGGATTTCACTATCATATAAAATAGAAAAAATCTACCATCAATATCCTCTATATTAATATACATCCCTTAAAGGTCCTCTATCACCCTCTAAGAATCTCCACATTCTTAAATGACATCCCTTTTTGAATTTCTACTCAACACATCTAGAAACAAATATCCCTTCCTCAAGCTGTATAAGATCTCAAGGTCATAGTCCTATAAAAACATCATCCACCGCCATTGTCACAGATTCATATCTTGATATCCAAAAACATACCTTAATATCTTGTGGTTTGTGAAGACCATAAAGTACTCACTAATGAGGTAATATCATCACAACTTTGGAGGAAATACCGAAATCACTATTTTAAGATCATGGATGGAATTGTTATTCCTATGTGGATATAACTACCTAGAGCCATAGAATATCATTACTTTCCACTAGATCAAGACACAAACAAAACCAATAATGGAATCATCACAAAACACCTCAAACATCACCCCTCTTAGGGTCTTTAGAGAATGAGAGCACAGATTAACTTCCCTTTTATGTAATCAAAAGGTAACTAACACTGATCAATCCTAATGAAAGCTTGGTCCTTACATGACGATGTTATCATCAAGACTGTGATATGAGAGAAATTAGATATGAGCCTATGATAATTTCACATGATATCCAAGAAAATAAAAAAACTCTAAAAAATTATTGGTGAATGGACAATAAACAATTGCCTTTATCACAAAGGGATTAACAATTAATCCATAATAAGACAACATATGCCTATGGAAATGCACCTCTTTTTTCTGAAAAATAAAATTGGACATATTTCTTTAAATTTGATGGTGTTAATTTAATTTTAACACTTCCCTAATACACTCATAATGTTCTACCTTTGATCTCAAGTATATAAGTTTTTCATCGATGAACATGTAGTTTATGAGTACCATGAAAATAGTTGGGGTTTTCATGGAACTAAAAAACATACACATAAACTCAAAGTGCCTATAGTGATAAATTAATGCAGTCTTTGGGATATCCTTCTCCATCACCATTATTTGGTGATATATAGATATTGGATAAACCTTTTAAAAAATCGATGGATCCCTTAAACCGGTAGAATAGTACATAAATCCATATAATATGGAAATAGTTCTTGAAAATAACTTAATTCAACCCATATTAATCTATACACAACCATAGATTACTATATACCTTTTTTGGAAACAGTATTGGATCACTACATGATGATACACTCGTTTAGATGAAACCATTATTTATCAAATATTCAATTTGGGTTCCAAATTACAATATCTCTAAAGGTTTCCTATGATAAGGATCCATCAAAACTGGATAGTCACTCAACTATAACTCTATCTTGAAGTCAATATCACATTAAGGGGGTACTATCACCACATCTTTTAGAAAAACATATGAAAACCCTTACAGGACTATATAGAAATCCACTACTAGAACACCCACTAAATCTAATGATAAGTATTCTATAAATGATAGAAATCTATCTGAACATCAATGACCCATATGATAATTTATCTGTCTAAGAAAAACTACATGTTGGACCACCTTATAATAAAATATAACATTCCTCCAAAATTAATAAATAAACATTCATATAGAATACAACAATTTGATTCCATGAAATACATCATATGGATTTATCTAAAGAAAAAAAATAAATTCTTAGATGACTAATGATGCCCCATCAATATCTGACAACACCGACACACATTAAACAAGCTCGTCTAACCTATAACTAGAATAGTCAACACTAGGGGAACTGAAATCATCTCTACCTTAAGTACCAAGGAATATAATGATTTGGGTGAAATAAAGGAGTGTGAAAACCCAAAATAAAACAAATCATAACCCATGATGAAAGATAATCTAATGGCACCTTATATGATTAATGGCCCGTATGGTGTTGACACATCCACAATGTCAAACTGTCTACATCTGGATCTCCCACCCCCTATTTATGACCACCTCTATAGAAATACTTTTCCTTATGTCCCTTAGGGATATGGACATTATGGGTTTTCCCTTTACCATATCCATCCCCTCTTGGTGGAAAAAAGACCTGCTCTCCTAATATTGATATAACTACAAAGGAAACTACATGTAGAGCTAGAACATAAACTGACCAACCACACCTTGCTCATCCTTGAGGATAGTTAAGTAATAAAACCTCCAATGATCATTCCTACCATAAAGAAAAAAATACCATAATAGAGATCATGGTATATGAATAGAAATTTCCAAATCTGAATAAATGAGATGAAACTGCTGAGGTCAATTCCCCACTAGTAGAAACCTCAATGATCCATATACCTAAGATCCTCTGCCAACATGTGTCCTCCTCAAAGAACTAGAATGAAACCCCTATCAAGAAAAACATGAATTATTATGTATTTAAAAAATGAATTAACCCTCTTATATAATTAAAAATATATCATAATCATAAATGGGGTGACTGTATATTGAATAATGTGATGGAATTCCTCCACCAAAAATTATTTTCTTAAATCTCCATCAGGAAAAAGATCAAGGGAAAAGAAAAAAGGGTCCTTAAATTTGATCTCAAGATCCTAAACACTCAGGATCACCAAATTAAGGGATAAAATTCCCTCCCCCTTCGATTCACTCATCATTTAATATAATATAATTACTTGGAAATTCCATTGTAAACCTTCATAAGATACATCTACCTCATTCCTCTCCCCAAGATATATGACCCACCATTTCCACACTAAACCCCCCCTCTAACTAAAAACCAGTGGTACCCTAGAATCAACCATAACACAAATCAATTAGAGAACATTATCAAGACACTCTAACCAATTATCTATATATAAGTTATAGATTCTCTCCTCACACTTCACTCTTCCCTAATGCTATAAATTACACAATATCTTACTCCAAAGATCATACTCCTAAGCTAGGTCAAACCTCTTATGGTAAACTGGGCTAACCTGATGAACATCACTAACTTGGTCCATGTACAGATGATAACCAGTAGACATCCCTATCAACAAGTAATTAAACTCCTAATACTGATATCATAGAAAATATTTTAATTCGATTCATTTATAATATTCCAATAAGTAATCCAAAATTTAACAACATACAAAAATAATCATGATGTATATACTTATCATAAGTCCCATCCTGAAAGTAGAAATGATCCTATTAGCACATTTAGTGATATTATGGTCCTTACATAGGATCATAGACCCATAGAAATCCTATTTCATAGAAAATATCCACTGATTACATCATATAATAAGTTCAACTAATGTTGTTTCCCTACCAACCCATGAGAACCTCATCCATTCCAAATTTTTAACTCCATCATAAATATGAACCAAATCTTTGAAACCATATTTTCTTGAAAAATACCCACTAAAAAACCCTCATAGGACTTAAGTAAGGAAAATAGTGCCCTTCATGGTCATAATCCAATAGAAAATATGCTGAAAACTACCATAGATGGTATAAAACATGGAATTGGGAGTCATTACCCTCATATATCCCTAGAACAAACAAGAAATCTAACAATAAGTACAATGATATAAAATAATCCAAAACACATAGTAATACATAATTAGTGATATGATAGATGAATGAAAGTCTCTAAATAATAAAAAAATATTAAATAAAATTACAAGGTAGAAAATCCATAAGCTATCATAAGCTCCAAGCCAGTACTATCCTCCTCAGTAACCAAACCCATCTTGAAAGCTAAAAATTAGTTTATATATAAGGGTGTGCATAATATGTATATTCAATTTGGTCATAATAAATAACTATTGTGTAAATGTTGAATAATAATTCTAATTATATAGAAAGTAAACCAAAAAACCAAAAAACACTTAACATGCAGACTAACACCCATCCTCACCAAGGCTCACTCACCCAATTTCATACCCAATAATAGTAAGATAAAATCTGAAGAATATATCAAAAAGGGAACCCCTCATTGATACCCTGTTGGAGTTTCCCTATTACACTCCAACCACAAATTTCATATACTCTTAATCCCTTATACATACATACTAAAACAAACTATACTCATATCATAACAATACTAAATTCCCTAACAATATCACTTTCATAATACTATTTTCAATACCACATATCATATCCCATCCACACACCACATATCCATTATAATAGGGAATCGTGAACATGAATAACTAAAATTTGATTCTCCCATCATAATATGAAGGAATAACACTATATCTTATCATACCAATACCCCACAAGGTCATCCAATACATCGCATACTCCACTAGTATGATCACCCATCACATCACATCAATAACCCACATGGTATTCTAGAACACCACATACTATACTTGTATTATTGTATATACCCGAAGCCATCAAAACCCCTACCACACCTTGAAGGGAGAGTGTGATAGAGGGAAGATTAATCCATATATTCCCTCACTGATCTAGATGTTTGGGGAAAAATGGAACTCAAAACATTGGAGGTTCAGTAGGGTAATCTTAATCAGGTTGGGTGAGTATAAAATCACATGGAAATATAATGTATAATAAAAGCACACATATTACTAATTAAGAAGGTTCATGTACAAAATAAAACCATCACAACCTAAAATTTTCACCTAACTACCATCACCAAACACTACCACAAATTCCAAATATTACACCACCAAATAGCCCTATATACGATGCTAAACATCCACCATTATCATGCATAATTTCCCATCATTCTACCACATTTAACCTATTTCTATATTTATGATTACCAACCATATTACATTCAATGCACTATTAAATTACATATTTATTGACAAAATATTGAAAATGTTGACCAAATTAATTTTTTTAGTACCCATTAAATTCATGCATTATTATTTCATTTACAGTCATGATTGAATTAAATTTTAGCAATACCCTTTTCGGGTTCATCGATACCAGTTATATTCCATTACTATTAAGAAACTATAGAACAATACCACATCCATTAGCCGCAACATCATTAAACAAAAACATCTACATTAACTCTTGAAAACCATATAAAGGTATAAAAACCATATTTCGTAATCCACATCCACACCCATATCACATTATGCCACACATGTCTTCTACCATAGAACTTGCTTCCCAAACTTTGCTAAAAACCCAACCACCACACATTAGCAACTGTCACTACCCATTCTAACTATACTAAAACATGCTACCTAAAACATACCATAGAAAAACCATCCCTAAAAAATACCAAACCATGGCAAAAAAAACACAAAAAAACAATGGACATTTTTAGGAATAACCACTACCACGACCACCTTTTATTTGCAAGAAACATGAGTTTGATATCAAATTTTACAAAAATGATTCAATTATCATATTTAAATTATAACTATTTTTTAAAATATGGATTCATTAGTAAAATCACAACCATGACATCCAAATATTAGAATCAAAAAAATCTTCATAAATATTAGCAAAAAGTTATCGACATATTAAAAATATCATGAAGTAGTGAAGAGACATAATAAAAGATTGAAAGTATATAGTGTAGACCATTCATATATAAACTACTAGGAATGAATCAAAATTTAGTAGTGTAGTGAAAAATTGAAAGTGAAAAAATACATTCCCAACCAGAAATGAGGTCCCAACCTAACAATAACTAGTGAAAGGGAAGTACTAAAGAGATATTAAATCACAATCTCAAACACCAACCACTATACATGGTCATGTCCATTAGGTACATCCACGTTCCTCTAAAACCTAGTCCACCAATATCAACACAGATCTTCCTATAATCTACATAAGAAACAAAAATCATGGGAAAATCACATATTTGGGTGAGTATATATGTACCTAGTAGGATGCCTAAAAAACTACAAAGGGAGCAATAAAGAGATACAACAGTCGACTCGACCCATAACAAATATGGTAGAGACACCCGATAGATATGATCAAAAGAAACCCAATAAATAGAAAAATGGGATCTCTATATCCATTTAAAAACTAATAATTAGGGGCCTTATTATATCTCTCATTGGTCCATCTTTGATGCCCATAACTTTACACAACCTCATAAGAAACAATATAGAGGGGCTCGATACTCGATGTTGTGATCCACAACCGAGGAAACACTACCTCCCATGGATGGATACCAACAATACAACCTACGATCTATTTCTCCAACACACTCATACTATAAATGTAAAATGTTGATCTTCAAATAATTCATGCATCTTCCACGAATTTGGTGGTTCGATCAAGATTAGATCTGGACCAGAAATTTCAAACAGTGACCCTAGTGGCCGAAAATGAAGAGAACTAAGAATAGTGGGGGGGGGGGGGAATAATTTTTTAAGATCATCATTGGATAGTGATATTTAGGACAAAATCCATGAATTTTGTAAATAAAATGGGTGAATCACATGATCAACAAGGATAAACAAACTAGGTTCAAGAATACCCAATGGAACATGGCTCATGTAGAGAACACAAAAAGAGAATAATAAGAATTTATATAGTATATTATTATCATTTGAATATAATAGGGTAGAAACCCATTAAATAATGTACCCTAACTCGAGTTTGGATTGATCACTAAATAATAATGAAACTACAACATTGTCACTAGAGAGATCCAATAAAATTGTTGGAGAAGATAAATCCTTAAAAAAATCATCACTACTCCTTCATTTGTTTTGATTTGTCAAAAAATCCAATAATTGAATTATCTAATATCCTAGGGTTATGTGGATAACCCTATATATTTTTTATAATAAATAATATATAGTGGATAACTTGGTTTTGGGTGTTTAAGTAAATTTAATAAATTAAACATTTAATTTATTTAACACACCCATCAATGGTTGTCCTCAATCAGGAGTCCAATTATTACTAATTTTCTTTAATTCCTAGAGTAAACACCACATTATAGACACAACTATGATATCAAATTTCCCATCTGAGGTCCTAATGAATAGGAAAACCTTTTACTTTGAAATATTTCACATGTGTTCTTTAATATATATTAACATATTTAATATATTAATTCTCGGGTCCTAAAACACCCATAAAAAGTGCATATTCCAAGGAATAAACCAGATATAAATATAGAGATATTCAGAAGATCAAACAATAAAAATTAGATCCATTAAATATCTACTCATTTTTTAAGAATAACTTCTATGAATTTGCTGATGATAAAAAAAATTATAAAAACACCATAAATAACTTCAAGAAAACATGGATGTTTTATCTTCAACACAACAACCATATGTTATTAATGTTAATAATTATTTAGAATTTAGTAATATATATTTACTTGGAATGTTTATTCATATAGATTTACATTTTTATCAGCAGAATATATCAACGAAAATATTTCTTCTGGTATTTTCAAATTCCCAAAATAAATGATTAAGAAATTTCCTACTACAATATAAAATAAAATATTTTATAAAATGACTCAATATTTTACTTTAAAAATATTTTAAAAAATGAATATTCAAATAACCAAATATTTAAACTAATATCCTTATTCAGTCTTTCATAAATCTCTATGAATGATCTTCTTGAATATTTATTTGTTTCATTCATTCGAGTATCTTAAACTTTTGATTTAGAATATTTTAAATAATTCTATTAATATAAATAAATACAAAATTATATGGAATTTTATGTTTAAATAAAACTTAAATGTACTGGAAAACTTTATTCCATCCTATTTAGAACCATTCTCACTTACATGAGTGTATAAAATCTAAAATAAATAGTCTGTGTCTAGTTATTATATCTTATATAGCCTTTTGATTCTTTGATTAAATCACACCTCATCACCTTTAATTTCAATTAAATGTTATGTATCTAGTTGAAATCTGAAAACACACCTATGTATCTTTATCCAATTCATACATATCCTTTGAAAAATCTATTTCACTCTTACAAAAATTGAGACTTCTATAAAATTATTCAAAAAATCTCCAAACATAATAAAAATTTTATAGAGAGAAATAATCTTCTAGAAACAACTTGAGTCAGTTAAACAAAAATGTTGAAAATAAATAAAATTGATGATTTTATCATTATTCCCTGGTTCAAAAACACACATTTCCTTATAATATACCAATTTACTAACAAAAAAACCCCAACTGACAATACATTTTCTACCATCCCACTAGATTAACACAATTTAATCTCCATCTTCACACTACGAATACATTTAACCTACTCATTAAAAATAATAAAACATATATCTATTATAAGATAGAAAAGTATATATATTTCTTTCTCTATCTACCATTAATTTCACCAAAATTTACAAATAAATTTATAAAATATTCAATCATGAAAATGTATTGAAAAACTCACTTCAAATCAAAATACTTATCAAAAAAAAAATCAAATTATAAAGACATTATCTAACATATGAACTTGCAGTAAATCAATATTTAATCAATATGTTTCCACACATAAAATCTAAATTAATTCCTCATAGATTTATTTTAAAAAATATAAAATTGAAATATTTTTTACTCCATCTTCAGACCATAACATCTAAAAATTTTAAATCAATAATATTTAAGATTTTTTTTCAACAAAAAATAAAAATTTTCATATTCATTTCCATTAAATTTTGGATTAAAAATTGTATAATAATATATTAAGATCAAAATAAAAATATTCATATTCTCATTTTTAAGAAAAAAACATTTTATAAATAACATAACCATATAAATATTTAAATATGAACTCACCCATTAAACAAAAAATACTTATAGTTGGAAGATTCTTAACACTTTCTTTTTTAATTAAATAATTACTTAATTTGAAAACATTAACTCTCATCTTGTTAACAATTAATTTAAAAACTCAAAAAGTTATTTCATAAAACTATCTATGTTAAAATCACAAAGAATCAATTCAATAACACACTCATGTCATTTTAGATAAAATTAAATGTTTTCAAAAATAAACTTTTAATAAAAAACACATGTCATAGTTATTTTCAACTCAATAATATTCTAAAATAAAACATCCTAATCAATTATCAATTTTGACATCAACCATTTTTTCAAAATTTTTATATAGTTATTATATAAAAATTTAAGGATTAAAATAATTAAATCCCACTTTTTATAATTCAAATATCTTAACAGTTTTTTCCTAAAAATTTTATAAATATTACTCATTATGATTTTAGTTTAAAATAAAAAATAGTGAGAAAAAATATAATTTAACACATGCTTTAAATTTTTTTAAAAAATAAATATTATCTAACATGTTATTTTCTGGTTTATTTCATGTTATAAAACCTAATAAAGCATAAATTTATCAACTAAAAATTACTAATGTATAAAACATTAATCTAGTGAATCATGAAATAAAATTAACTATATAAAAATCTTATTTCATGGTATTATAATAATAATTTATCATTTCATTCATTATATTATGTTCTTATATTTCTAAATATGCATCTCACAGAACTAATTAATTTTTTTTGAAAATTGTTATCATATCAACATGCATCAAATTTCATATACATTTAAAACTTATAAATTTTTTAAGAAATATCTTTGAAAATGTTATGGGATATCAAATCAAGTGTTTTTTAATTATAACTAAACAAATAAACCCCAAATAATCTATTTAAATACCCAAACATGAAACATATTAATAAAAACAAATAATCAAAAATTAAAGGTACCTTTTATATATATTTTCACTTTTATTTAAGTCAATTTATACATTCCCGAAGTTTTTAGAGAAAATGAAAACTAATTATAGTTTCAAATTAACAAAAATTATATTCTTCTTCTAAAAACAAAAACGTATGAAAATATATAAGAAAAATAGCACAATCACATATTAATACATTATTTAATTCCCTTACCTTTTCCTAATGATTTGTATAATATCTCACCTCTAAATTCAACAATAGGCACAATCAATAATGATACATGCACCATATACAAGTTCATTCCACATAATTAATACAGAATCTCTTAAGTATTGTCAATCAACTATCAAGGTCCTTTATTTAGATTGTAGGGACTTTACTATATCATAGGTAGTCTACATATCGTATATATCATTTTAATCTCAATCGGGAATATTTCCTTACTAAATCAATGAAATCCTCACTAATGACTACTCTAAACTCTATCCTAAAGAACATAATAACTCTAATACCACTTTTTAATAAATGTTTTTACTAAAACCATTGAGTTAGTAGTGAAACTAAATGTGACCCCAAAATTCCCCCTCTAATAGGACATGGGTATATGAGTAGCAATGAGGGTATATAAAGTATGATATAGAAGGAATTATGCTCAAAAGCTTAATAGTTAAGAATATACCAAAAAATAAATTTCCATCATACATAAAATATGAGAAACATACAATATATAAACCTAGATGTATTTAATTTCATAAAATTGTTAATAATACGAGATTATCTAAAGTTATAATCAATCAAAAAAATTGTTTAAAAAAATAAATGGAAATTATTAAGGTTTCTTCCATGTCTAATATTCCCATGAGATAGTAAGGTCCATAATAATTCTTAGTTTGATAATTTAATCTTGAAAAATAATACTATAATTATATGAGTGAGTATGAAAAATACTTAATAAGTACTTCTCTGAAAACTCTCATGTTAATATGGAAGAATAATATCAATGATTTAGTGAGTAAAAAATGAAAATTATATGTAAAATAATACCAAGTAATGTCTCTAACCCATGTCTATATAATCACACTATCCAAATACATGTATAGTATATTTATTATAAAAAAAATTACATTAAATATTGTACCTTAAACCTATATCCCCAATCATATATAATATTCCTCATGCCTTGACAACATATGTCTTGGTTTTCCAACCCACAAGATATTCATATAAAATATTATATCACATATTATTTCACATGAACAAGATAAAACATATCCACATCCACATCCAAATACGAATCCTTATCTATATTCCAAATCCATATATAAATTTTCACTGTATTAATATAACCTTCTCACAATAACTGCATCCATATCTGGTAGGGTAAGTATTTACCCCTTTGTTCCCATGAAATCTTCAATATTGAGATTATAAATGGGAAAAAATGTACCATATGGCTGTTGGTTGGGTTATTAAACTTGTGTGGTGATACATATGTTGATCATCTTGCTAGATTGACAACTGAGGGGGTTGAACAAGTTGTTTCTTTTTGAAAAGTTTATTTACTTAAATTCATCCTCTCGAAATTGTTATGGTCCTCGGTCCACTCAATATTACCTCTCAATATCACCTTGGGTTCAATTTTAATAACAAATAGATTAGCAGACAATTATTTATAGGGTTCGATATAAAATAATACTCTTTGATGAAATTGGTTAATCACCTTGATTTAAAATTCTTCACTATCAGAAAAGTGATTAAATCCACTTGTATCACCAAATGAATGATTCCATTTCTTATAACACCTACTTAAATACTTCTCCCATTTACAAAAACAACTGAAAGACTTTTCCAGCACCCAACTCTAATTGAAAGGCTTGTTCTACTTAAAAAAATCTAAAATACATTATCCCTTATTTAGGGTTGATCTTAAACTAGAATGATGTTAAAACTTATAGATGAATAATTTTATCCATGATCTTATAGGATTAGATTTTATCATGTAAAATTCAATATCATTTTCACATAATTAATCATAGTTTCTAGCTTGATCAAATATATCTGATCACCTATATATTATTAGTTTATTTTGTTAAAAAAATGATAATGTTTGAATTATTCCTACATAAAATGAAGTACTATCTTCACTTGGATGTGTGTAATAGGTTCACACTATTTCTTCTATTATTATTTTATACAATAATAATATTTCTCAATATCAATTTGTTCTCTTCTTTAATTCTGGACTGAATAGATGCATGCATGAAATAATACATGTTTCAGGTTTATTAAACATATCCATCTATCATATTTATTATATTATGTGCCTTTTAAATTATTTCTCAGTGCATGTAACATGATTTTTTGATTACATGCATGTGATTATGTCCTCACACAATCCTATGTTAGAATGGGTGTGAATGAAATGGTTTTTCTACCTGAGATTTTATCATGAAAGTTATTCCTCATATGAAACAGAGGGATTAAAAAACTCAGGGTATACAAAGAGTCAATGCATCTCATATTTCCATTATCCAATGAGAATCATGAATAATAGTTCATTATGAAACTCTTGAGTTCAATATTCATAGGTCAAGAGGACATAGGTTCTATTCTATATCATCCAAGAAGAAATCTCCACAAAAGCTCTTCTTTTTGAAACATAATTTTTATAGTGGATTCATTTTTATAGGAAACGAGATCTCTATCTCTTAAGAGGTACCAGTGATTTATGAACCATAGATGATGTACTTTTAAATATGAGTCTCACCGCTTATCCTTTGAGTTTCATGAAATGTCAAGTCTCACCTAAAATATGATGTGTCATGAAATGTATAAAAACCAAACATATCAATGTTTACTAGATATATTAACATCAAGAATAATGGAGTCTTCACATATCTATATTCTTCTCCCTTAATTATTTTAAACTCATATGCATGTGGTGATAATTGCATACAAAACCTTAAGACAATGTCACCCATGATATCATATACTTGAATGACCTTCATTAATTTTTTTTCATTTAAAACAAGATTATTATTCACATTATATCATGCATGAAAGATGAATATTTCATGTAGGGTTTGAATCATGTATTATTCTATTAATGTTCTTATTGGAGATGTTCATACTAATTAATGCCAAACATTAGAATGGTGATGTTGATTGTCTTCAGTTCACATGTAGAAACCACATCAGTTAGAGGTCGAAGATGATAATATAAAGTGATTAGATGGTTGAGATCATTTCCATCATGTGACCCATGTTTAATATGTATATTTTTATAGAGAAATAGTTCTCCACATGTTTATAGTCCCATATTTTATTTCATCATGGTTTTGCACTTATTAACAAATTACTCCATATCTTCCACCTAATGAGCCAACATCAGGTTTCATTACTCAAAACACCTTTTCACACATACACTAACAGGGTTATTCCACACCAACATGTTCCACCTAGGAACCCAGTGGGAACTATGCACACACTATGAAAACTTCCATGTGAACTCTCTATGGGTGCTAAATAAGCCCACTCACACTCCTACAACCATGTTTTCTAGCCTGGATAGATCTCCCTTGTACTGTAACCTTTAACCCACATGTGTGGAATTGAGTTGGATTAGTAAGCAAGATTAGTTGGATTTTTTTAGTTAAGACCGACATATATAATTATTAATTACTATTTATGAGAAATTTGTATGCCAAATTTTATGTATTCTTAAAAAAATTTCTTCCTGAAAAATATAAATGGTTTTTTTTCATGGACTTCAATATAACTCTTCCACTAAAAGTTAAAATTTATTAATGTAAATAAATATTTCATGGTATTCCAATTTCTTATGTTGTTTTAAACCATGTGTTCCACATTAGTACATTTTCCAAAACCAATAAATATTGGTTTATCAATCATGAGAGTTACAAGAATAATTTCTCAAGCATGACATCAAATTTCATTAAATATATCCATAATAATTAATTATGCATCACCACTTCATCTCAACTCACCAAAAACATATTTAAACATCATTTACAATAAATTCAACAATTTGGATAAAAAAATTGCCCCTTTTTATTTTTTCCCAATATATCTTCATATTTTTGAAATTCAATATGTGTGATAAAAACTCTGTGTCCTTTATTGAAAATAAAATGAAAAGTATAAGTGGGGGGTTTTTCACATCTCTTCTTTTTTCCTTTCATGTTACTCTCATTCTCTTACCCTATTTTTGAGATAAGGGTTATAATATATGGTTTTCTTACCAAATAGACTTTATTTAGTTAGATCTAAGTCTATATGGGATAACCCAGTGTATAAAAAAGATATATACAATCAAGGAAGTGTATGTAATCCATAGACTACCATGCATGTGATATCATGCTCAAATTTTCTTATTTCAAAAAATGGAGCATGTTAATCCAATAAATAAATGATTCTATGCACACTTTAATAAACACATTAGAAGGTTTTGGTTAAAGAAAAAATATATATCCATTTGTCTCATCTTTTCATCAACTATGAATTCCCCCATAATTGATATTATTAATACAATTATGAATGAGGGATGAAACATTGAATGGAATAACTCAACATTATGGTTTGAAATCTACCTAGGATTTCTCGATTCACTATCTTTTTTTAAAATGAAAGATTCTTCTCAAGGTTTCTCCCCCTTTGTGGGTGAATTATTTTCTCCTCTTTAATGTATGTCAGTAGACTACATGAAGGAAAATATATTCATGTTGTCGAGAATTTACAACCTCAAAATTATCCTTCAATTACCTAAATCTTAGATATAAACACATAAAATAATAGGGAATAAGGTTGACCCTATAGGTTTCTCAAAAATAACATTCATAATGAGATCTTATTCTCAACTGAGGCCATTATTTTATCCTAATATCATAATGAGATGATTTATTTATACTCTTATTTTCCTTTTGAGTCTCATCTATTTGACTATCTTCTGTATTCCTTTGAGATTTTTCCTTTTGTAGAATACATTTTTCCACCTTATCCTTATGAGTCTCTATGTTTCTATTTTTGGATAACTTCTCATCAAATTATAATTTTCCTTTTGAAAAACCTTTCTTTTATTTATCCTCAATAAGTTTTTTCAACCTCTTTCAATTATTTAGACAATTTAAATTAAATCATCTAAACAACCATATAGTATTTATTGATATTCGTAGTCTTCTTAGATTCTTCACATGGATTTTGATCAATTTTCATTGGAAACCTATTCCCTTTTATAATATAGTGAACCTCTCCTTCCAACCTTTTCATATATACCTCAACCTTATGAACCTCTAAAATGTATCATCCACAAAATTATTCTAGTATCTTTTCTTGTGTGTAGAAGTTGTGATATAGATCTAGCGATAAGTTGTTTTCCCTAATATTTTCCCTCATATTCTCATTGAAACCCCCTTGGTTCTTTGATTTTTTATAGTAAATACTTTTTAACAAGAAATAATAGGTCTTATTTCTATACATACCAAAAAACGAGTAGAACCCTTGAGACATTGTTCTTCTAAATTGGTTCCAAATCTGTCCAGATTTGTGTTGCTATTATCCCATTAAAAACCGAGCTTCACTTAGATTATGAATTTTGGCCTTATTTATATTTTTTTACCTTCTATGTACTTGGATTATTACCTATAATATTTTGTAGTCCAACCTTTTATAGGGTTGTGTTTGGGACCTTCATTGTTATTTATAATAGATCTATCTTGAAAAGAACCCATTTTACCTAATTGATAGAACACGTCATATTACTAACTTGAGAAGATTCCCCATTAACTTACACTAATTCAGTGAATTGTTATATATATTTATTCAAGTCATTTTTTCTAGTGATGACTATGGATTGTCTTTAATCTATGTCTCATTAAATTGCATCCAGTTCCTTTCTAATAATTGTGAGAATATTTTTAGGGAAATATTCTCTGAGATTATTCTTATTATTCTCATAAATATAGGTTAATTACTTATTTCTTATATCTTCCTTATAACTAATAATTATTTTATTTTCTTTCTAAATATTCTTTTTTTAGGGATTGTATATGTAAAATGTAGAATTTTATTTTTTATTTCTACTCCCACTCAAGTTATATCCATTATTCTCCATCATCAACACTACTTGATGATTCAGTTCCTTTACTTACATTAGAAAGGAAACCAAATTCATTTTATAATAAAAAACATGATGATAAATCCTTATTTTTATTTATCATAAGATTTCTCTAGTTACTATTAATGTTATTATTATTCTTCATATTACCCCATTTATATTTTTTATTGTCTCTCATAATCTGATTCTGATTCGAATCATAATTCTATAAGATTAATTTTTATACATTTATTAGAAAAATGATCAGAGTAACAATGGTTGAAGAATTTAGGTAGAAAATTACTATTTCCATTTTACTTTCCCTTTTTGAATATTTTTGATATATGAGAAACAATTTTATTTAATTCTTTATCATCATCCTCATACGAGTCTTTGTCCTCATCATTTTTTTGACTTTTTCTATCCTCATGGATTCAAAATGAATTTCAAAATATTCATTCTTATTGAAAGTTTTAATTTTACTCATCTCATAAGCTATGATAATGCTGTATAGATCATCAAGAGATAGATAATCCCTTTTTTATAATGATGATATAATTAAATCAAAATGATCATGAAAATTCAATATCATTTTTTGCATAATAATAGAATTATATGACTTCTCACTAAATCATCAATATTTTTGACTATCTCATTCACTAGTGTCAAGTAGTCATCAATATTTTGTTCATCAGATATTTTTATGTCCTAAAACTAACTCCTCTAAATATTTAGTTTGTATTCCATGACTTTAAAATTTGTTTCATAACTACTTATTAGTTTGTCCCATATCTCATGGGTAGTCTGGAGACTAATGACCATTGTGTATAATTTCTCAGATAGAGTCATCAAGAGGGTGTTTTGATCATTTCTATATAACTCCATATTTCTATTATTAGGTTATTTCATGTAAGAATCATCATAAATGTGTATAATACCAAATGTTTCACCATTTCTCACTTCCAATATCAGTGATAGGAGAGAGGAAATCATCTAATTCCTACATATACGATAATTATTACCATCAAATGTGGGAACATATTTTCTATTGGCAGAGTTAAGATTATCCATATCATATAATAATTAATGAATATTTAAAGGGAACTTGCTTTCATACCACATGTAGAACCCCAACTCGGATTGACCACTGAGATAGGGGTGAATTACCAATCTCCTTTTTCAAATTCTCTTTCTTGAAATTAATTACCAAGAAAATATTTAGGTTCCCAATCCACTAAATATTATCTCACAATATAACCTAATGTGTAATATTAATAACACAGAGAGAAGCACGCATAGATTTATAAGGTTCAGAATAAAAGATGACTCCTTGATGAAATAATTTATTCCCCCTAATTACAGATTCTTCACTACCATAAAAGTGATTACATCAACTACCAGCACCATATAAACAATTATCTTACTTCTAGTCCCAACTAGAAGACTTATCCTACTTAACTAACTAACTAAAATACTTCCACTGCTCCCAAATCCACCCGAAATACTTTTTGTTCCTCTAGAAACAACTGAAATAATTCTTCCCTTATTTTGGTTTGATCCACAATTATAATGATATTCAACCTTCTAGATGATAGTCTTCCTCTATGATTTTATAATATTAGAGTTTCTCATGTACACTTAAATATCATCTTTAATTTATGAATCATGTTTTTGGACATTCCCAAATATATATAATCACATGTATATTATTATTTTCCTCAATGCAACATATACTTGGGATTTATTTTTCAGATGAATTCCCAAAATCACTTGGATGTTTGCAATAGGGGCACAAAATTTCTTTATGTATTATGTTATAAAATAATAATCTCTCACAATCTCAATTTATTATCTTCATTAATTATTAAATCAATACATTCATGCATGAAATAATTTATAATTCATGTCAATTTCACGTGTAAATTTGTTATATTTATTATTTTATGGGTTGTTTCAATTGTTTATCAATGTATGTGCATGTGATTTTGCGATTACATGCACACACTCCCTTCCTCACAGAAACCATTGTCAGAATTTCAGAAACTCAAATGATTGTGGATGAAACTATCTATGTGTAAAATTATATCATTAAATTTTTTCCATAAAAACAATAGAGGGATTCATGAAATGTAGGGTATATAAAGAGATAGTTCCTCTCATATATTCATTATAAAAATAGATTCAAACAAACTAATTCTTTGCAAAACTCTTGAGTACGAGATTCATAAGTCAAGAGGTTGTAGGATATCTTCTTCATCATGTAAGTATAAATCTTCCCAGAATATCCTCTTCATGAAACATGTGTTGCATGATTGATCTACTTTTATGGAAAATAAGAGCACTCTCTCTCTCAAGGGGAATCATTGTTTTCTCATCCATAGAATATTTCAGTATATAGTAATGTATCTCCATCTATAATTCATGTTTTATTCCATGTAAAGGCTCCCAAAAATATTATGTGTTAATGTATTTATAAACATTGAAGATCTTGATGATTCTTAAATATACAAACAATGAGAATATTTGTGTCTTTATATATCTGTATTATTCTCCCGTCATGAGTTCAGAATCATGTGCATGTGATGATGATCACATACATAACCTTAACCAAATATAACCCATTCTATTAGATACTTAAATGAAATTCTAAAACTTTATTTCCAATTTTCCCAAGATTATTATTCACATTGTCTAATGAATACATGACATTGATTTGATGCATAATGTTGAGAATGTATTATTCTATTAACGTGATCACTAGAGATGGTCAGAATAATGTGCATCAAACACTAGAATGGAATTTTTAATTTTATCAAGATCATGTCGATAAACCTCATCAGTTAGAGGTTTAGGATGATCAAATAAAGTGATTAGATAGTAGAGTTCAATTCGACAATGTGATCTATGATATACTAATATATTTTTAATAGAGGAACAATGATCCATGTGTCCATAGTTCTACAAATAAGTTCATCATAGTTGAGTGCTTATTAACAAGTGTCTCTATGTATTCCACCTCTTGAGAAAGTATCAAGGTTCAATGCAATAACACCTTCTCACACATTCCCTCATATGTCTATTTCACACTTACATGATATACTCGGGCACTCTGTGGGTGTTATGTATGTTACATGTGCACCATAATTTGTGCTCCCTGTGAGCGCTATACAAATTCCACTCACACTTATGAAGCCATGATTCCTGACATGGCTGGATCTTCAATGTGGTATGACAGTTCTCCCATATGTTTGGGGTGGAGTTGGCCTAGTTATCTAGCTTGGTTGGACAATTTTTTGGTTAATCCCCACATATATACTTAGTAATTATTATGTATCAAAAATTTCGAAGACAGATTTTATACCTTTTTCAAAATTATTATCCATTCAAAATATATATTTATTTATATTATTATATGAACTTCAAAACAACTTATCCACCAAAAAATTAAATTTATTCATAGAAATTAGTATTTGAATAGTTTTCCACTTTAATATGTTGTTGTAAACCTTGTGCAACACATTATAACATCTTCTTAAACCAATAAAGACCAATTTATCAATTATCAGAGTTGAAAGGATAATTTCTCATGCACGACAATCAATTCAATTAAATGAATCCATAAAAATTCTACAAGAATCACCACTTTATCTCAAATCACCAAATACATATTGACACATCATTAAAAAAATTGACACTTGGGAACAACATCATATAAATAGTGACAACCATATCACCTATTGTTGAAATCAAAAATTATAAAATGATATAATATAACTAACAAGTGAAGAAACTAGGGTCACAATCTACCGAGTTCAACTACCAGTATTATAAGGCCCCAGACTTAATCCTTACTTAAAATTGAATTAAATGAATAATTCACATTGAGGATCTTTTCAGGTTTAGAGTTTTAGAGAATTAAGACATAACTATTACATCTCAAAAGATTACAAAGTAGTCTCTTCTACTAAATTTCCATAAAATAAAAACTCTTAAAAAGAAACATGTCTAGTTTCATGTTTTAGGTAGCAAGACTTTCCCTTGATCCCATCCTTGACCCTATTCCACGATAAGTCCTGTGAAGAACATTTCAAAAACTTGGGATGAGCATAAAAAGCTCAGTAAGGGATACACAAAGAATGAAAACTGTTAGATTTTCAAAACAAAAAGTAAACCATGTATACTTTTTCAAGGTAATAATTTTCACCTTTATGAAGTAGTAAAAACTCTTCACTGAATAAAATATCATTACTTACCTTTTTGTAACCAAAGCATTACCATAAAACCCATATAAAGAACACATAACATATATAAAGGTAACATGGGACATAAACATACTTAAGTGGAATAACCATACGGTTGACTCCCACACATATCACTTAATGGAATAGCCATACGGACAATTTCCATACATACTTAATGGAATATCCATACGACCGACTTCCATACCCAATGCATTGGAGGTTATAACGTAACCACCCGTCTTGGTATTCATGGCACCACCCGTTATATGGTTTATAACGTAACCACCCATTAAAATGTCCAAGTACCAATATAAAATCATAAAACAGAAAACCAATATAAAGGAATGATAATATTTCCACATTTCAATCACAATATATCATAAATATATTGACATAATAGAATCCTTTATCAAAACCATTTTCAATACCAAAATACATAAAATAGTATATGGTATTTATTTTATTTTAAAAACATTACGGCTTGTTGAGGAAGCCAAAGACCAAATAATACTCACGGCGGTGGAAAAGGTCGTTGTCACCGCATACGTTAGAAGAAACATTCCTTTTTGTCGTTTTGTAAAACAATTCGTAGAAAAAGATTCCTTTTGTATAAAAGTAAAAGTCAAAGGTGTTTATACACCGTTACAAAAGAAAGTTGTGTATAAAATGAAATATGCCTCAATGAAAGGAGATTGAGACGAAATCCCTTACAAAGAAGGTATCCTTTGTTTAAGGATAATTCAATTACATAATTATGCGTGACAAATGAATACACCAAATATAAGTGGATATTAAGTGTAAAATTATCAAAGGTCATTCACACATATTCAAAGGATTACATATTCAATAACTTCATGTTGAACCCAAAGAAATCAAAATTGGGTTAAGAAGTTCTCTTGACAGCCTAACGGCGTCACATCAAAATGAGTTGATGAGAGATAAAAAGTGTATCTCATCACTTGGACATAAAAGTTACATCAATAAGGATATATGAGAACATATCCCAACATAACAATATGTAATTTAAAAGACCCAACAAAAGAAGTCTTTTAAAAAGAGGAGGGTGAAAGGTCCCCTTACCGAGTTGGGTAACTATCGAAACGTACACCCCATGGAAGAAGGGTCATACAATGAAGATGTGAATACCCATAAATGAAATTATACTACACAATGTGTATAATAATGGGCAGTACATACAACACTCAAAGTAAATTGTGGCAAATGTAGCGTAAATCTCACAGGAATAAAAGTGAGATGAGAAATCCCTTACGAAAACTCGGCAGCCTAACGACGCCACTTAAAACTTCCAAAATGGATTGATGAAAGGAAATATGGTCTCTCATAATATCAACATAAAGTTTACAGAAATATGAATACAAAATAACATCCCCCAACATAACAAATAGGAGCTTAAAAGAAGTTACATAAAGGAGAGTACTTAAAATGAAAGAGAGAGGTTGGATCTCTTACGAAAATTTGGCAGCCTAACGGCGCCACATAAAACTTCCAAAAATGGATTGATGAGAGAGAATAGGGTCTCTCATCATATGAACATAAAAATTACAGTAATATTAATATAAAAGAACATCCAAATAACAAGAAAGATGAGCTTCAAAAGGAATGACATAAAAGAGCGTACTTAAAAAGAAAGAGAGGAGTAGGATCCCTTACCTCGGGTCCGACTTGACTCGATTGTTCTTTAACGTCCTGAATAATAAACTTGAGTTAATTTCTAATTTCTTAAGAACCTTTTCCAAGTTCATTATTCCTTTTATATCAATTATTGACATGTTATAAACATTATGTAATCATTTAAGTTAATAATTTTTTTTTTGTCGATATTTGGTTCTTAAGTCGAAAGTGGACTTCTTACAATTACATGTTGTTCGTGTGGTCAAAGGTTCATTATATCCAGAATGATATTCATGATTTGGATAGCATATATATCATATATATCCAGCATATAAATGTATTTATAATATTACATAATCATTTAGGGGTAAGAAATGAAATGCACCGTTCATGGAGACGGTAAGCCGTAGGTACGCATGAACGCTACTTTCATTTTTTTTGTCATATTAATGGAATTAAAACTAAATGAGAGGTATGTATATTTTAATTCCAGAATTATATTCATCATTTAGATTTATCATTCATTATATATATCCATTATATATATTTACTTTTAATAGTACATTACATTTGGGGATAAGAAATGAAATGCACCGTTCATGGAGACAGTAAGCCGTACGTATGCATGAACGCTACTTTCATTTCTATATCATACTTTAATGGAAAGAAATAATAATGATATAGAGGTATATTATAATTACAGTATATCATAATATATAATAACATTAAATCCATCCTTTATACATCCCACGTATGGCATTAACGAATCACATCACTTTGAGGGGGTGGTAGTCCGCACTTCCTTAAATGAAGATATCGCGTATACCCATAATGGAAGCCATAAAGGTAAGCCAAAAATGAAAAATACAGAAGCTTAAGTAAAACATAAACATATTATATATCATATATAAATATAGTGACATCTTAGTGGAAACCTTTGAAGGTGTTAAAAGAATGTTGAACAATCATCGTTTCGGGAGGCATAAATTCGCCATCCACGGAAACAGTATGTTCGTTAACCATTAGATGTAGGTGTGTGTAAGTGTAGCTCGAATCCTTATTATAAAAACATCCTAGTATATTTAGGATACTGGATTTGTTACAAAAGAAAAGAATAAAAATAGTTTAGGGGGTTAGAGAAGCAAAATAAAACAAAAGGACTCAAAAGAAGACATTACCTTAAAATCGGGTAACTCTCCTTGGTTTGAGCTCAAAGGCTTCCTTGGTAATACTTCTGCCCAAAGTGAGGCTTCAAAGAGTAAGAGAGGGATGTGGAGAGACAAAATGGGCAGGGGTTGGCCGAGCCAAATGCTTTGGGAGTGTGGGAAAAGAGGTAGAGGTGGGGCCCTTTTATAAGAGGAGAGGAGGGGCACTCTTGGAAAGTAAAGATAAGTTACTTTATTTTAAAAAGATTTTCGGATTAAAAAGGTCCCACATTGATATAATTCGAGGATAAGGTGATAAGGCTTCGAAATCCACTCATCCAATTGGTTTTGTCCATGTGTAGGTCTTAGATGTTACATTATCATTCCATTTTATTTAAATCGTTAAATAATGAGGTCATCGCTGCATCATCATGATGTCATAAATAATTTAATTTATTTAATGTCTAAAAATTATATAAAAAAACTATGATGTAGGAAATATTTTTATATTTCCAATGACTATTTATAATCAAAAATCTGATCTTTATAACCCCATGTAAAAATTGTTTTTGTAAAACATATTATGTTTGTGTCATTTTTACTTTAACATTTAATAAAAAGTTATTTATGTCATTTTCCAACCAAAGTGGCTCCATGGGGTCCCCAAGTTTACCCATGGCTTGTATTGGTCGGCCATGACACAACCAATGAGGTTAGGACATGTTTCTAGGTCATTTTATATTATTAAATCATTATTTGTACCTTAAACTACACTAATTACCACTAATCGCGATTAAAAACTTAATAAGTTACTATTCACCAAAAAATTATTTTTATCCCATTGAACCACATTTTACTTCTTAATGACAACCATGTATGTCGGATTTTTGAAATTCAAAACACAGAAGTGGTAAAATTTCATTTAAACGAAAAATCAGCTTTTATAAGTACCACTTAGTGGTTTCACTATTCATCAAAAATTGAAGTTTTTCAGAAAAATCCCAAAAATTAACCCTAAGATATATTTGATATTAAGAATTCAAAAATGAAGTCTATTTTAAAAAATTCAAAACATATAAGTCACATTAATTAATTTAATAATTAATTCCCGCTGTCTGAGCAAATAGCGTGTTTTTATGAAACAATAAGTATCAAAAGATTGACACTGGTTTAAGTCCGATTTCAAAGTGAAATTAATTCCAACGACCACTATTGGATTTAATGGTAAAAATATTTTATAATTTCACTTTAAAACCAATTCAAATGATAATCTAATCATATAAATAAATTACATTAAAAAGTGGTTTTGAATTAAAATACAACATTTTACACTATTCATTAAAAAAATGAACTTTATCGGAAAAATACCAAAAATTTACACAAAGTAAAATTTGATGTCCCGATTCTAAAGAAGAGTTTTATTTGGTCCAAAAGAATGTATAAGAGTGATCAAAACTATATTTAATGACAGTTCTCCATCAAAAGGCGATAAGTGAACCTTTAGTGAAAATTAGGGTATAAAAGCCTAAAATTGAATTCTTTCCGTATTTTAAGCCTTTGGATAAATGTAAAAACATTTAAAAAACATATATAATCATATTTTAGTTATTTCTATCCATTCCCGCCAATAAAACGGCTACATGTTAACTACCATTTAAAATAATATTATTTTATTATTAGAGTGCAACGTAAGATTCCCAAGAAACTCGTTGTTGCGTATTGGGTACGCCATCAAGCATAACATCCCCTTTAAAGTAATATTAATATTTGATTCACAAATATAGATAAATATAAAGATGTCATATTCTTTATTTACCTGGGGTGTTCCAAGTATTCCCAATGTATATACCACTATCCTTACAACATTCAACATCACCACCTAAGATCAAATAAAAGATACATATACCATCCATTTTTTTTGTGTGAAATTACATTTAATAAATATCATGTGTTTGATAACATATCTTACATGAAACACCAAACTAGAATGAATAATTAATTATTTCATTAAGATAAAATATTACTATATAAAATTAAATAAATAGTAATACATTATAGTTTAAATAAATGAATCATAAGTAATAAAATTAAAAAATGAATACAACAAAAAAAAATAAAAATACTATAATGTTGAAATATTCATAATCATGATTTCCCTTGAAAAACCACCAATGAAAACTATAGGAAAAATCCAAAAAAATATAAATTTGATTAACATTTTGAGAAATAAATGAAAAAATAGGGTTGATGGATATTAGAAAAGAATATAAAGTTATATATAGTAAGGGAAATTAGTAATATTACCATTGGAAATATGTTTATTGGACACATAACTGTTAGAAATATGGTTGCTAGATATATGATTGTTACATATAGAAAATGGGTACATCGAAGTTTTTATAATCAAAATATAACCCTTTGGTATATATTAATAATTTATTTAAAATCATATGTTAATTCTAAATAATAAATAACTAATATCCAATTAATAATTATATAATAATAATAAATCAAAATATAATAACTCATTACATAAGAAGTTTCTTATTACAGAAATGATGATTTTCTAAATTATTATGTTTTTTTATTTTAATTTAAAATTGAAACATTTAAATATTGAATTTATAAAATTTATTTAATGCTTTGAATCAGGTAATGAGAATTAGTTAAAAGTTTTAGTTTTAATTATTTGTAAAAAATAAATTACCGGGGTGGATAGCGAGTTATGGTAGTAAATAATGAAAATAGTAAAATACTATACATTATTAGAATGATGTAGAAACTCATTAAAATCCAAATAAATGTACATAATTAATGAAAAAATTAACATATTTTTTTTCAAACTTATGGTACACTTATCATGATGACCTTCATTAACCATTAAGGAATGCATATTTGTAAATATGTCACTCAAACTCATTTATAATGACAATTTAATATAACCATTCCAACCAAAAGTTATATTTCAATTTTCTCTTAAATACCAACCCAAATTCCCTCCTCTATGTTTTTACATCACATTTTCTAGCTTCTAGTCATAATAATGTGACCTAAATCCTTCACTATAAAGGTAATTATTATAAGAAGTCATAGTTCCATTAATGTAACAAGTTATACTCTATATTTTATAATTATATCCTCATATAAAATCACTTAAAATATTATTGAACACCCTAATTATGTATTGCTAACTTTATTATGGTTATTTAAAAATGATGTTACAGTCATGTAACTTCTTACACTTACTCATCCGTATAACATGTTCTTGTTTGGGTTAGTTCAACCACCCACTCGAATGATGATATACCATAATCAACATTATCATCATATATGAGAATAAAAAGATAAATTCTTCTAATAAATGATATTAATATGTAATTTATGTTTTAAATTTTTTGTTGAAAAGTAAATCTCAAATGAATGATTATTATAAAGTAACACATTATTATTGGTAATGTTTTTCAAAACATGCATGTTATGAATTTCATTCTTGCAAACCACATTCATCCCTCTCATCATATGAAAATGGGAACTTATAAATAATTTTAATATTACAATTCCACTGCAATTAATATTTATTATATGATTAATTTAATAAAAATTAATGAAAATTGATAATTCCTTACAAAATAGGCATGAAAAAATGAAAATAACTAACTTCTAATGATCAAATAAACCATGAAAATTTAATATCTACATAATAAATACATATAATTGATTAGTATAAAAGGTATTAAATTTAAATAATAACTAAAATTGATAATTAATATTTCTATATTAATTATACAGTGGGTTATAATGAATTTATGGAAGTTGAGGGTAAAGGTAAGGGGATTATCTCCCAATCATTATTATTAATTTATATTCTTTATGTCTAAATTTTCATTTTTTAATTTTTATTTAATTTTCACCAAAATACCAATTTTTTTATTTTCCTTTAGTTATTTTGTGAATTTAGATGTCTTTTTACTATTCTCTATTCATTGATTTATATTTCACATACTATAAAATTTGTATGGGGAATATTATTTTTCACTCATTTTTTGGTATGAATATTCATTCCATGTATATGTTATTTATATTGTTTTATATATGTATTATATTTTATTCTGTATATTTATTATTATTTATTAAGGTATTTATCCATTTATTTTGAGTTATTTAAGATAGTGGAAAGCGAAACTTTTTATCCATATTTATTTATATTTATTTCTTGGTAACTTTATCACATTTATTTATTCTTTATAAACATTCCATTAAAATTTTAATTATTTGATGATTCATTTAAATAATTTTAATTTTCTTTATCCATAACTTTTCAAGCTAGGTATTCATAATCCGTTTATTTTAAAAGTAAGATATTAAAATGTTTCTTATTATTTAATTAAATTTTTTTATTATCCTATGAAGGGTTTTAAATCAATGTCAAAAACCATTATTGTTTCTTATATGTAATTATGGTTTTAATATAATGGATGTATCCACCTTTTTTCTATGAATGGTTAATTTTTATTTTTTTTCAAATTTATTATTTAACATGTTTAATTTTTGTGTGTTAATTATGCTATATTTTGATATATATTTTTCATGTTCATATTTAAAAAATATAAATGAATATATAATTTTGTGATGGGTGGGACAAAAATTATATTTACCTCTAATTTATTAGTATATGGATACATCTAATGAGATGTTATGTTATGGAACATTTGATGTTATCCTAGTCCACTATGTTTTCTTGCATGTTTGTGCACTTTGTGATGATGATCTTGAATAAGGGCCTTAACATAAGTTATGATTTTCTATACCTATATATGTGCAGTATTACTATTCTATGGTATAGCTTTATTTTATGGTCTATATTATATACAATGGTTTTTATTCATTTGGTTGTGATTTTATGATCATTTTCTCTTACCTACATGTTATGTTTTTTTATACTCTTATATGATCTTCTTTCTGATCAACAATGTTGATATCTATTATATTTTATCTATTATCAAGTTTTTTAAAATCACTATTTCTTAGTTTTTCATTCCATATGAAATTTAGATAAATATTCCATATGATATGTCTAAAAAGGTGTCAAGTGTTTCATAATTGTAAAAGAAATGTTCATTGTGTTATAAAATTATACGTTCATGTGGATATTCTCTAGAGATACTAAACCTTTTGTGTTATGGGAATATAATTTATTTTTGAGTTATGAGAGATAAGTAAGGATAATGTTGTAATATGTTTTTATGTTACAGTTATACCATCTTATATGGTATCATAGAGGGGTTTAGTTAATTTTGGAGTTTATACTATGGATAATAAAAGGTTAAAACCTAAATCAATCTAGTTTGAACATAGAGTGTCATAATTTGAAATTAATGTGTTATAGGTTCAGAAATATAAGTATTTATTTTCACTATCATGTGATTTTTTACTGTATATATTATTGTTTTATAATCAAATTTAATTTTTTTGGGTTTAGTAAATAGTAAAAATAAAGAGGAATTGGTTGAACAATATGAAATGATTTTGACAACAAACAACCAAAATGGTATGGGAGCTAGTATTAAAAATATCATGGATATTATTACATAATTATTTCAGATTTTTAGCAATAATATGATCCCCATTGATCTCAAAAATTCTCCAAATACATAAAAAAATTCCATTGAATCACTCACATGATAACCTCAACTATACTTTAGAGGGTCTTTAGATCCATTAATTACTGATCAATGGATCAATAAAATATAAAATATAATTTATTTTTTTTGTGTTTATAACATATATTAGTTGTTTTTGATATTTATCATTTATACGGTGAAGCATATGAATGGTGTACTCTTACTAGGAATAAGAGGAAAAAATAAGAAATTAAATCATGTAATGGGAGGATTTTAATAAAATATCTTTCATTAAATATTTTCCCTAAAATATTCACATTAAATTAGAGAGAGAATTTATTGAGCTAAAAAATAGGAATAATCCATTGGTTTTTACAAATTAAACTTTATAATACCGGCAAGGCATTACTCCAGTTTTATCATTGATCATAAAAATAAAATTGACCAATTCATTAGTGGATTAAAATTATGTCATCAAAAAATCACTAATAATAAGGAATAAAGTATCTATGAATAAATTATTTTATGTTCTATTAAGTGGAAATGAAAATTAGAGACTATCATTATACTTATGATTTTGGGGAAAAGATGTATTAAATGGAGTTTTAATGAAAATTAAATGATAAATATCATGTAGGAAAGATGATTAAACATCTTATATAATGGAAATGTTGGAAGAAACATGAAAAAAATTTCCTTAATAGATATATAAAAATTTTCAAGAGTAGAAAATAAGTTCATCAAGGAAATTAATGGATGATTGATATAAATAGGCAAATCAATATAATAAAGGAATTGAAATATTTTTCTAATAAACCACCCATCATATAATATTTCAATTGTAAGGATTTTGGAAATTACATAGACTAATTTACCAATATAAGTGTTAACATGTACAATTGAAATCATTAGCCTGTAATGGAATGAAATAAAGGTAAATATTATGAAATCACTACCACTAAAGTGAATCATGGAAATGAAGTGGTGAAAGATACACTTATCATCCACTCAAGTGCTATAAGAATATTATTCGATTATGATTAGACAGACTTCTTTATATCTATACATTTTTCTAAGACCATTAATTCACCAAATTGGTAATTGAATTTTGAATTATTTTTTGAAATCACCTAGTGGTGTAAGGATTTTATCCCATCTATAAAAATATTATTGGATTGATATTTGTGGTTAAATTTCATGACCCAACCTAACTATAACCCCACCTGAGATACTGGTAATAATAATTGTGAACCCTGAATCCTGACTCCAATTGGCCCTAGGTCAGTTACTAGTGATGAAACCTATGAAATTGTTAAGTGAGGAACATTTGTAATTGTTATCAACCACATATTTGATGTGTTTTGTAGAAACATCATTCAGTTGAAGTTCATGATGTTAAGATGCATCCATATTGTTTGAATTTTTCTGATAATGTTTAAATTAATTTTGAAGAAGTTATAACTCTATTATATAAATTAAAATATTCATTAAATCCTAATAAATAGAAAAATTACCAAGTTTATGGATTTGAACATTGAACATAAGCCTTATCCGGAAGAGCATATGACTTTTCAAATTAATGTATGACTTCATGTTTGTACGCAAGTCTCTGATCCTAACCATAATTCTTCAACATAAGAATTTTATTCATAATATGGAATGAGTGTATGTCCTTGAGAGCATAATCCCTTTCCATGAGTAAAATCCTTATTATAGTGAACATAATATTTTTTTGAACATATGAATTTAATCCTCCAAGTGTATGACTTTTTTACATTGTGAAAATTATATTTTCTACTAGGAAAAAATATGAGATTATTGATTTCAAATATTCCAAAGGAAAGAAATACAAGGATGATATAACTAATCATTAATGTTCAAAACATCACATCTAAAATGCGACTCAATATGATTCAAAAAATATTTCAAAAAGTATTTTTTTTTTATATTTATCTTATGATATGATCTATAATATATAAAAAGTAATTAATGTTTTATTCAACTAAAATTATTGACAACCCCATTCACTATAGTGAAATAATAATCAAATAAAATTATTCAAGTCTTTCACCGACTTGAGCCTGAATGTTATTCTAGTTGAATGTTATTCTAGTGATAAATTAACCAACTTAATGACTCACTTTGAAAAAGTATTTGACACTTCAAATAAGGATGAATATGATTCAAAACAAACCAATTTTGTACACAAATTGAAGGATGATATTGAATCTTGTCTTTAACAAAACACCATGATCAAGAATGAAAAGAAAAAAATGGGGACATAAAATAAAAATTTAATTGAATAAAATTAAGTGTTTGAAAATAAATAACCATACCTATTTGATGAAATCAAAAAATTCAGGTTGAATGAAGATGAATTTGGGAAAATGACAAAGTATCTTGAATAAAAATGTTCTTTAAAGAAGAAGGATTATCTATAAAAAATCCCAGCGTCTTAAAACTATGAATGAACTAAATAAGATAAATAATAATGTTAAAAATCTATTTATTTCAAGGTAGAATACTCTAAATTAGTTGAGAGAACATTCACAAACAATTAGGTGACATATACATATGATAAATCTATTTATAATCATTCTCTCCCTAAAAATATAGGATCTGATTGATAATATGGTCAAGAATGGGACAATAAAAATGAGGAGAGATACTTTCCCTATGAATATTAAAAAAGGATAAACTTTTTATGCACTTATTTTCAGAAACATAGGAAAATTCAGAATGAAAATTAACAATATGGACAAAATTTGGACAATACAGTAGACAAAATTTTTATGGACCATGAAGATTTGGGTTTAAAGGGTGAAATTATTGTTAGGGAATATTTGAGAATAAATCCTACATATGTTGGAAAAACATAACATTTCTTAGGATGATACAAGAATTCAAGGGAGGAAATCTTGATGAGAGGAAAGAAGAAAAAGGAGGAAATCCTACAGAGATGAAGAATATATCCAATATAAAATGCAGAACTATTTTGAATATCTTGAATAAGTGTGTGGAATATGTGACCTAAAAGAAAACCAAGATAAAAAATTTATGACAATTTTTCTAGGTAAACTGCCTCTTATTGAAAAAGGGAAGATTTCACTGGTGAATAAAGATGATAAGTCTTGATTTTTAAAAGTTTCTCCTAAAGAAAGTAGGAAGAAAAACTCATGGATAATTTATAGTGTTTGTTCCTACCATATGATTAGTGATTCTTGATTCATGAAAATTTTTTGGAAACATGAAGGATGTTATGTAAAATTTTTAAATGATTTGTTCCGTTAAAATAATACGTATTGGTTCTACTCAAATTGAAAATCATTATTTTAAATCTGATGATATTATTTATGTGGAAGGGATAAATCAAATTTTTTTTGAGTTTTATCCAACATTCTAATGATGTTCATGAGGTTATTTTAAATAAAAAATAATGTATTATTAGGATCTCAAAATATGGAAGACCGATCACTAATTGAAATATAATAAGTAGAAAGTGGTTTTTAAATGGTGATCCAAAAAATACATGTTATATGTGTGTGAGTGATGAGAACAAGATATGGAACTACTGGATTAAACTTCTTTGAGAAATAAGTTTAGGAAATATTGTAATGAATTTGGTTTTGAGAGGTCTTCCAATGATGAAATAAAATGATTAAAGCATTTTTGGAACATGCAAAAAGAGAAAATTAATATACAAATATCATAAGAAAGTATCTTTTACATCTAGAAGACCACTTGAGTTAATTCATACAAATATTTAGGATCCAATGAGGTTAAATTCTACCTGATGTTATGTTTAATTCATCACATTAATATTTTATTACACTCATATGAAAAAAATTCTTTTTATCAGTTGTAATATTTATAAAATTGAGATATTAAAATTGAATAGAGGAAAAGTTTAAATGTAATTAGAGTTGTGTACCAAGAAGTTGAGATTCGATAATGCTTAAGAATACACATGTTCTACATTTGATGAATAAATTTATAAAAAAGGAATAAAAAAACATTATATCACATCATATACACCTCAAAAAAATATTTTTACAGAAGGAAATAATAAAATCATAGTGGAAATTGGTAGAACTATACTTGATAAAAATAAAATTTCCAATTTATTATGGGGAAAAGAAATGTTTACTACTATAAAAAGTCATAATTTATTACTTTTAAACCTAAGAAACATGCTATACTATATGAAAGGTAGTACTAGATGAAGTATATAGTGAGATACTTCAATGTTTATGGTAGTCCATGTTACGTAAAAATCAAATACAATAATCTAGAAAAGTTTAAAAAAAAGATGATGTGCGTGTCTTTATGGGATATATATCAAGTAGATATGGATATTAATATGAGAACAAATGTTTTGAATAAATTATTTAGAGTTATAAAGTTAAATTGATGAAAATATGGGAAAAAATTGAGAAGTTTATATAATAAGGTTTTGAAATTTATCTTCTATAGAATGAAAAGATTTCAAAAATTATAGCTAATAATGTGGATATAATCACACTATAAATAAATTTTGTTGACTAGTAGGATAATAATGATGATTAGGATGAAACTTATGGTTTCATAAGTTTATCTTAGTTACAGAGAAAACATGTAAAAACTGAAAATATAATTATAAATTGGAATAAACTAGTTAAAAAAAAGAAGGTAAAGAGTTGAGAATTAAGTAGATCTTATATTAAAAGTTAAAATAATAATACTATATGAAGATATTGAACATGAATAGTGGGTCCAAGATATGAATGAAGATCAAAATAATATTGAGAATAAATCCATGTGGTATTTTGTTCCTAGAAAAAATGGTAAAAATGTATTTGACACAAAATGGGTTTTTAGAAATAAAATTAACGAGAAAGGTGAAGCAACAAAGAAAAAATAATGACTACTTTACAAAAGTTATTCACAGCCATAAGTAATTTATTATGAAGAATAATTTTATCCATTTTCTAGGCTTGAAACTATAATATTGTTTTTAATAGTTAATTGATATAAACACTACAAAGTCTATCAGATGGATGTGAAGTAAACATTTCTAAATGGTGAATTTAAAGAAGAAGTATTTATTAAGACAACAAGTTGAATCATTCATAATCATGCGGGGAGAATATTACATAGACTCAAGAAGAAATTTTATAGAATGGAATAGGATAATAGATCCTGGTACTCTAATCATGATACCTACTTGAGAAAAATGTAATTTTACAATGGTATTGTTGGCCATAATTTTTATATAAAATAAATTTTTGTAGCTAAATTGATAGTAATTGAGTATGTGGATGAAATAATTTTTACTATTGAAAATAAATCCTTTTGTGAGGAATTTTCTATACATATGTTGAAGAAGTTTGAGATGTCCATGATGGGAGAGATGAATTATTTTCTTAGATAACATATTAAGCATAAATTAGACTATATCATTATGTTCCTAGAGAAATATACTATTGAATTGTTGTAGAAGTTTGGAATAAATGATGACATGGATATTTCAACTCTTATTTATGTTGGTAAAATATTGGGAATATATAAACTAGTAAACATAGTTTATAAAAAGGAATTTAGAAGTGTAGCCGATAACTGAATTTATTTTTTTGCTTCCATACCAAACATTTTATATGTTATAAACTTGTGAAATTTTTATCAATGTTACCCAAGAGAATCATACATTATTGAAGAAAATAATATCTTAAGGTATGTGAAAAGTAAAATCGACTATGGGTAGATTTATATATGTAGTAAAAATATAGACTTTTTAGTTACATTAATGATGACTAGGATAGTGACTGTACTGATAAGAGATCCACTTTAGATGGTGTTTTCTTTCAGAGAGATAGTTGTGAGAGTTGGTGTAATAAGAATGGAAAATCAGTGACATTGAGTATAGTTGAATCTAAATGTTTGGATACTACACATATAGTAGCACATGTTTTATTGTTGCAGTTAAAACTGATCAATTTAAAATATTTTGTTGTAAGATCATTATTAATTTGATGTGATAATTTGGATTATATAAATCTCTCAAAAAACATTGTTCGACATTTATTATCTAAATATATTGACATTTTATATCACTTTATCATATAGATTTTGTATCCAGGTGATATATGACATGAATATAAAGTCACAATATAACATCTTGTTGATATCTTTACTAAAGCTATTCTAAGAGAATAGTTTGTGTAGTTAAGGCTAAAAATCCAATGTCCAACCATTACCCAACAATTAAGGATTTTTGGAAATAAAAATTCCCCATTAGATTTGGATTATGTTGAAAAAAGTAGAGAAAATATGACATAATTATATGAAAAAGGGGAAGAGAATTCTTATTGAATGGATGATTGATCACTTCCTTGACATATAACGTTATGGATAATGTTGAACTAGGGATTTTACTGATAAAGAGATTTAATGCAGGAATTGAGGGGGAGTCACTTAAATAACATGTATAAAATATGCCTATCACTAAGGGATATAATTCATTCAAAAACACTAATAATTTCTATGGTGTGGTTTCATGATAAATCCCTCTGAGATCGGCTATGGTTTGATGATTCATAATGAGTAGTGTCATGAAATATTTGACATATTGGTTAAAAAAATACAAAGGGGTATATTGAAGAACCATATGGATTTATGAAATGTTGGATTTTTTTGGTTTTTAACCATATCTTTGAAGTGTTTTTGAGAAGATTTGTTCATTTGAATTTCTTGATTTTGAGATCCATTTGAGTTGTAATACCTGAGACACTACCGTAATAGGTAAACAACATATCCTTCACTATCATACTCAAAAGAGTCTTTTTTCAAGACTTTATTCAAAAGTTAATTTTTTTGAATTTGAAATTTAATAAATTAACAAAAAAATGTAATTCATAATATCACAACTAACTTGGTATTAATTTTTAATCTTTTTCTAAATAATTGGGGTTTTTTGTTGAAAAATACGATTATCATGAAACATGTAATTTTTATGACTTTATCATTATATAATAATGACCTAGAAGTTTAAAAAAAATCTATGCAGTCAAATATGATTTTAAATAATTAAAATATTCATTTAAAAATATTATTTGAACTTATAAATCATATATGCACTTTTTTATAACTAATTAAAATGTTGATTAATTACAAAAATTGTTTTCAATTTTTTTAATCAAGTACTTTCATGAGAGATTTATAATTTTCATGAATTGAAAAAATTATTATTTTAATTTTTTTAATAATAAATCAATTTATGTTAGTAAAATTATTATCCAATATTATTTTATATTATATATAAATTTCAATCATAAAAATGTCCTTTTTATAATTTTTTACATGATTATGTTTTTTTTATTTTACAATTAACTTTTAACACCTTTATCAATTTTATTTGATAAAATTATTTTCATAATTTAAATAAGAATTATAATATTAGATAAGAGATTTAATCTTAACCTTTTTCATTAAAATTGGTTATTACGGTTAAAAATTATTTACCAAAGTAAAAGTAAATTAAAAAAAATTCAAAATGTTAAAACAAAAATCCATATTACACACAAATCATCCTAAACAATGAGTGGTTGAGGTATTTGTTTATCCCAAAATAACTATCCCATCATATTTTTTCCATTTTCATTCAATTGAACCTTGAATGGTAACTTTACATTATTTAAAATATGAGGGTTACACCCAAAACTACCATTCTCATCACAAATAAAAGAGTAAAACTACCACTACTTCAAGACTGACCTATACATTTAATTTCCTATTGAAAATATTATATTTTTATCCCCATATAAATCTTTCTCATGATCAAAATATTATGTCCATAATTAGTTAGAATAAGGCCTACATTTCCAAGGATAATTTGAAGGAAAATTCTAGTCATCACCTTGAGTATTATCTACTACTTAACTTTTATTATTAATTATATTATTTAAAATTTATTCTAGAAACTAATATAATGATATTAGTATCATTATTATACTTTAATGTTACTATATAAAGTTAATTATCATTACTTATTCATCTATAACATCTATTAAGAAAAATGAAATCATCGTTCGTGCGTATGTGCATATAATCACAACCATGACAAATATAATTCATTTTTCATCACCGACCAGTTTTTTTATGGTTACAAGAATGGATTTAACGTGTAAATATGATTTTTATAACACAATTAAGGTTTTTTATGATAAATTGGAGAAACTATTAACAATATTATCAATAAATGATCATTATTAAATCCATATTTTAAAAAAAGGATGTTAAGAGAATTATGTAATTTTTTCAAATCCATTACTTATTATTAAAATTACTATGTAAATATGATATATAACACTAATAAACAATAAATAAGATCCTTATTCATCCAATATAATTCTATTATAACAAATCCACCTCATAACCATCCATTAAATCAAGATATGTTTATGTTTGGGTCGGTTTAACCACCTACTTGAAAAATAAAATGAATTAATATCATGAATGACTATGGGAAAATAATTACTAGTATCATATAATTTAATTGTATATATAATTATTTTTTATTCTAGAGATTTTATATCAGTATTTAATTCATAAATTTAGAAAATACCCTTTAATAATCAAGAATTACTGAAACATGATTTTTATCAGTTTCATGTTCAAGTATAAATATTAAAACACTCAATAAATAAATTAATAAAAATATAAATAACTATAAAACATAACTATAACTAAATTTAATAACCTATTAATTATTAAATTAGGAATATTAATAAATACAGACAACACTAGTATGAAACTAGCAAAAATGATCAAAACAATAAACACCTGATATGAAAAGTATATCGAATTCATATAGAGAATAAATATTTATGAAAAGTATAAATGAAAATTGACATGAGTAACATTTTTAATTAGGTTATTAAGACAAAAATGTTTTTGATAAATGAGGAAAAAGTATGTTTGTTGAAGTTAGGACATAGGTAATAGTTTTCCATCTCAAATTTCTCCCTTGGAGACATGTTTAGTATTAAGATCCTAATTTTGTTTATATGGTTTATATATTTACTATTTGTGATATTATATCATGAATTTAGTTTATTAATGGTGTTTTACTCCTCAAGTTTTAATGCATAGAAATCATGATTCATCATGTTAAATTATGTTAAATTATGTTTACTCATGTTTACATATAATATCAATATGTTATGTTAGTATTTTATATCATAATATAAGTTGGTAAAATATGAAAAAATATTATCCACCATTATGTTTGAGTCACCGTTAAGGTGGAATCACTGTTATACATCTCACTGATGGAGGAAAATTGGATATGTATGAGTTACCATTAAGGTAGACTCGCTGTT
This sequence comes from Viscum album, assembly GCA_963277665.1. Lineage (NCBI taxonomy): Eukaryota > Viridiplantae > Streptophyta > Magnoliopsida > Santalales > Viscaceae > Viscum > Viscum album. Next base: position 602,583,169 of record OY728142.1, read on the forward strand.
AAGATATCTCATTGTCAAGTGTCTCACCATTGGCACATATTCTGAATTTTGACAAAGTAAGAGACACTATTATTCAACACATTTTAAATAGCATCTGATTTTTTTTGTAAAGTATGAGTCACTGTCGTATTAAACTACCATCGGGATCAATCCAGATTTTTTTAATGTACGATTTACCATTGGAATGATTCATCACTAAGTCAACCTACTATTAGATACATGTCACTATCAAGTCGACCTATCACTAGAGAAACATACCGCTGCATGGCTCACCATTCTTGAGTCACCACTCCAAATAGAGTTACAATCTAATTCCAAGACACTGTTCTAAGTCAACATTCAGAGACACCATTCCAAGTCACTATTTATAGACACCATTCCAAGTCACCATTCATAGAAACCATCTGAACAAGTCATCATTCAGAGACACCATCAATTCTTCCATTGTCTTTTAAATTATAATTCATTCTATTTATAATAGTTGTTAAAATTATTACTTGTATTTATTTTAATGATTTTTTTTGGTATTTTCCAAAAAACATTTAAATCAATATCAGACTACAGTACGAGGTATAAGTTACTATGATATAATCGATATAATGCTTTAATTTGTCTTCAGTGCATAAATAAAATACCTGATCCAAAAGGAATAAGTACAAGCTGTGAAGTTGTGAACCATGAAAATAAACAAAAAACTGCTAGCTATGGATACAAGAAAATATTATGGAGAACTCAAAGAAAAGGAAATTTTATAGAAAAAAACTAAGGTAGGAGAAAAAATCATTGAGAAAATCAATAACTCACTAGAAATAGGATAAAAAATCTCTCATGATGCTCTATTTTCCTCTTTGTTTCTAATATTAGACTCAATCCGCATTTCAAGATAACTTCCAAGAGTTGCAAGCTGCATCACATATCACATAGATATTTCCAACTCTCATATCTTTATTTTTCTCTAATTTCTTACTGTTTACATTACGATTAGTGTGTTTCTATCTTTGTTAGAGAATATAGACCAAATCCTTTGAAAAAATAGAATATACATAGATATATTCAAAATCAATATTTTTACACTCCCACGAATAATAGTGGAATAGGTCCATACCTATCTTGTTTGTTTTTGTACTCCCGTGAATACTATGGAAGAGGTCTTGTTAACCATGATAGCTATGTATGCAGTTTTTTACCCCTATATATGGTGTGGATCAAAGTTTATTTATATAAACTGCTTGGTAGTAGGTAATTTCTAAGTGGAGAAGATTAAGTCTCAGCTTTACATTGAACCTCTAGTTTAAATTCCATTGTGTTCTTTCATGTTTAGTTTTCTCTTTTTGTGTTTATTTAAATAAAAAAACTTCACTTTTCTTTGATAGTTAATTTTAGACAGTGTTCATATTAGAATTTTCATTAGTAGGTCAATTTCAAAAGTTAAATTAATAAATCATATTGGTTTAACAGAGAACTAATCACTCTTTGAGAAATACTTTGAAAACCCAAATATTTTATAATATACTTTTTTGGTTAACTATGTCATTTTTATTTCAAATTGGGGGAATTTAAAATAAATATTTTTGATATAAATTTATATAGGAACTAAATTCAACCCCGTATTGAGTTTCATACTCTGACCAACATTTGGTATCAGAGGTTCTTACATTTTGGGTTTCAAATTTTTTAAAGATTTCAAATAATTTCAACTATGATTTTAGTTATGTTTTAAAGATCTCAAAATTTATATTAGTTCAAATTTGTTGTTATTTAAAACATGTTTTTATTCATTAACATTGATAATATACAAGAAGGAGCTACTACCAACAGACCTCCCTATTTCAATGGCACAAATTATGCTCAGTGAAAAATCCAAATAAACATGTATTTAGAAAGCACGGGTTTTGAAATATGGTATTCAATTGTAGATGAATATAAGATACTAGATACATATAGAATTAATTATGATGGCCTAACCTAGGTATATTAAATTAATAATTGCAAATATATTAATCCATTTATTGTTCTCTAGGCGATGAAGAATTCAATAATATTTCTGTAGGTAAAACAACCTTTGATATTTGGGATCCTTTATCTGTTTCACATGAAAGAATCACTAATGTTAAGGTTATGGGGATTAAAAGATATACTATTAAATATGGTAACTTCAAAATATTGATTGATCAGCCTATCTCTAACATGTATCTCATGTTCAATAAGAATGTGAATATAATGAGCTCACTGGGAAATACATTCACTGCAAAAGAAAACATCATCTGAATATTGATATATCTTTCTAGAATGATTGAGAGGGAAATCTGTATCATTTAGATAATCTTGTGAAATTGATAAAATACCTTTGAAGGAGTTAATATTTAATTTGACGATGTTTGAGGAAGATCCGAAGGTTAATCGAGAAGAAGATGATGAACCTAGAATAATGTCAGTGGCTTTCAAAACCACTGCATCCATACAAAATCAGAAAACCAAGTTCATAGTGAATGTTACAACAATGAAGATTCATCAACTGATAGGGATGAAGAAATGGCTCATCAATCTAGGATATTTAAGAAATTTTACAAAAATAAAAAGTTCTTTAGAAATACTTTCTACATTGGGAAATATGAAATTAAAGGTAACTAGAAAAAATGACTGTACAAGATGTGAGAATACAAATGAGATAATATTCTATGAATGCAAAATAAAATGACATGTAAAGGATGTCTGTCCAAAACTGAAGTACAATAGAAAATATGAGTACAAAGATAGAAAATACAAGAAGGATATGATGGCTAACTAGAGTTATTCTATGGATAGATCTAGTGACTCTGAGTCATCTAAGGATGAAAAGGTTGAAAAAGACAGAATTTTTTTATGTAAAATGCATCCAAGGTAAAACTAGTACGTCCTGTATAGAATTATCATTATTATGAAGATGAATATGAATTTGACACTTTAGAAAATATGAACAATGAGTAAATGTTTGAATATTGAAAAATGCTTGAGGATACATTCAATGAGCTAAAATATAAATATAAATATCTCAATAGACAATATTCTCTTTCTACTACTATTAAATCTAAACTCAATATAGAAAAAGAAAAGAATGGGAAACTCCTCAATCAGATACTAAACTCAAATTTTCTAATGAGAAACAAAATAGGGATCTAGAAAAATTTACAAATGGTAAAAATACCTTAATTAAAATTAATGAAAAAAATGTTTCTCCTAAATATACTATTTGCATTATTTATCAACCCAGACAAAAAATTGTTGTTAAAAAAATTTATATCCAAATATATAAAATTCGGTTTTATGCCTAGATCTATAAAATTTTCTACATGCTCCAATGCTGGAAAATATTTTACTGCTTCTAATTGTACTAAACCTAATAAATTTTATTTTTTTAACAATTTATAAACTATTTATAGAAACCCATGAAGAAAATGTGGTTTCATAAATCATTAATTACTAATATTACTAGACCCAAGAAAATTTGGGTACCAAAGTCTTTTCTTGTTTAAACTATTTTTGTTGGAATATTTTTGAAGAGTTCATATAAGAACTTATGGTACTTGGATAGTGGGCGTTCAAGGAACATAAAAAGTGACTAATCTAGCGTCAAAAACATCATAAAAATTTCTGGTGGACATGTTACCTTTGGTGACAATGAAAAATGAAATTATTGACCTAAGCCAAATCGACAACAACAATATAGCTTTAATTTATAAAGTTATTTTTATTGATGGAATAAAGTATAATATGCTTAGAATTTCATAGTTATGCGATGATGGGTTTCGTGTTAAATTTGAAAATGATGCTTTTAATTTTTTCTATTCAAAGAATTATTTAGTTAGTATTTCTTTTATTATTGAAAATGTTTATGCTGTAAATCTTGAATCCTTAGTTTCATAGAATTTTTCTTGCTTAATTGTATTTCATAAAGAATCTTGGATCTAGCATAAGAGACTCGACCATTGTAACATTCAATTCCTTAGAAAGATTACCATAACAGGATTTGTCAAGGATATACCTAAACAAAAGTTTCTAAATGGTATATTCTATAATCCTTGTCAAAAAGTAAAACACCATAAAATATATTTCAAACCAAAAAAAAAGTTTCAACTTATCAACCTCTTGAGCTGGATCACATGGAGTTTTTGGAACATCAAGAGCTTTACGTTTAAATTGAAAGAACTATTTCTATGTTCTAGTAGATGGATTTTTTAGGTATACATGGACCTTATTTTTAGCTTACAAAAGTTAGGCTTGTTCTTATTTCACCAAGTATGCTAGATCAGTAGAAAACTTAAGTGGACTTAGAATCAAAACCTCATGAAGTTACCTTGTCCATGAGTTTGAAAATAAATAATTTGAATCTTTTTCTCACAAAATGGATATAGTCATAAATTCTCGGCTCCTAGGACACATTAGTAGAATAGAGTTGAAATAGAACCTTAGATGATATAGCCCATAATATTCTTAATGAATATGATATACCTATTTATTTGGGGGAAGAAGCTATGAATACAAATTTCTATATAATCAATAGAGTATTAATTAGACCTATTCTAAAGAAACCCCATATGAGCGATGGAATAATAGAAAACTTAAGGTTATTTACATCAATTTTTTTAGTGAAAAGTATTTATTCTTAATACAGAATATAATCATGATTTTTTTATCCATTACTAATGACGGAATTTTCTTTGGTTAGTAAATCTCTTGTAAATCCTATTTCATCTTTAATAAAATTACCAAATGTGTGGAAGAATCAATGAATATCAAATTTGATGAAACAAAATCCACATGAATCTAAAACCTCTTTAGAAAATATTTAGTATAATATATTCAATCTAGAATTAAATCCTAAATCATCTAATTATATTGCTAAGCAAGCAGAAAAATACTCCATTTCTAGAAAATTTCTAAACTCTGACCAAAAAGAACATGAACCTATAGAAGAACCAAAAATGACTGGGCCTTGTCTTTTAGACCTGTTAGAACTCTTAAAAACCATCCTTTGGATGCTATAGTTGGAGAATTACACAAAAGATCATAGACTAGAGATTATCTAAGAAACCAAGTTGAACATCATGTCTTCTTTTGTAACTTGATGCTAAGAACATCAATGATTCAATAAATGATGAATTTTGGGTGATGGATATGCAGGAAGAATTAAATTAGTTTAAAATAAATAATGTATGGGAACTTTTTAATATACCCAAATAAACCATGACTATAGGCACTAAATGGGTATTTAGATTAAAGTGTATGATGATGGCACTATAGTATGATATAAGGCCAGACTAGTTGTAAAAGGTTATAGTCAAGAAGAAGGAATAAACTATAAGGAAACCTTTCTACATGTGTCCTGACTTGAAGCCATTAGAATACAACTAGATTATGCAACACATCTTAATTTGAAACTTTATCAAATTGATGTAAAATGTTCATTCCTAAATGGGTATATAGTTGAGGATATTTTTGTTTAACAATACCCTTGTTTTAAAAATCATCATTTTCCAAATCATGTTTTCAAGTTAACAAAAGTTTTATATGGTTTAAAATAAGCTCCAAGAGCTTGGTATGATAGGCTCATCACTTTTATTATTTCTAAAGTTTTTTCTAAAGGTATAGATGATCCAAATATTTTCATAAAAAGATTCTCTAAATATGTTTTAGTTGTTAAAATATATGTTGATTCTATTATTTTTGGATATTTTTAAAATTATATATGTATTGAATTTAAAAAAAATGATGCAAAATGTGTTCGAAATGAATTTAATGGGTGAACTCAAATTCTTTCTTGGATTTCAAAATTTTCAAAATAAGGAAGTTATTATTTTAAATTAGAGTAAATATACTAAATATATTTTAATTTTTTTGGCTTGTATAACAATAAAAGTAGTGATACTCCTATTAGTACCACCTGTAAATTAGATCTTGATGAAGATGGAAAATCACTGGATCAGAATAACTATAGAGGTATGACTATAAGTCTTCTGTACATAACTATTAGCTGACCAGATATCATGTTTAGTGTATGTATGCATGCTCATTGTTAAGAAAATACTAAAGAGGCACACCTTCTTGCGGTCAAAAGAATTTTCAAAAACCTAACATATACTACCAACATAAGACTATTCTACCCTAGAGGACAATCATTTTACTTAGTTAGTTATTCTGATGCTGATTTTGGTGGTTGAAATTTAGATAGAAAAATAACCATTAGAACATGTCACTTTTTAGGAACGTCTCTAGTTTCATGGTGTAGTAAAAAACAAAATTATGTTACATTATCTACTAATGAAGTTGAATACATAGCTATTGGTAGTTTTTGTGCTAAAAGTTTTCGACGAAACACACATTACTAGAATATGAATATAGATTTAGGAATATACCTATAAAATCTGACAACTAAAGTTCTATTCACATTTCTAAGAACCCTGTTTCTCATTCGAGAACAAAGAATATTAATGTAATACATAACTTTTTGAGTTATCACTATCAAAAATGTAATATAACTCTTGAATTCATTTGTACTGAACATCATCTTGTTGATATTTTTACTTAGACATTAAATTCTAAGAGAATGATATACATCAGAATGAGTTAGGGATGTTCAATTTTGGATGAATCATCATTGGGAATAACTTTTGATGACTCATCATTGGGACTCACTATTGATGACTCCCCATTGGGACTCACCGTTGATGACTCACCATTGGGAATCACCGTTGGCGACTCACCATTGGGACTCAACATTGATGACTCACTATCGGGACTCGCCATTGATGACTAACGTTTTGGACTCACCATTGACGACTCGCCATTGATGACTCACTATTGAGACACACCATTGATGACTCACCGTTAGGACCTATCGTTGTGTATCAATATTCTTTACTTATTCATTTTTCTTGCTTGGACTTAGAAAATCATTGTTATTTATTTTGCTTCATTTTATTATGCAATTTCAATATTTGATTCTGAAATCTATAAATGATAAGAATCTAATAGATAAAAATCACTTCTCAATTACTCTTTAACTCTTCTCTAGAAACCAAACCTTTCTATCCTGAACTTCTACTACCTTCTTCCTTCAAACCAAACCCACCAAATCTTTCAAAATTAATCGATTAAATCATTTCTCTGAGACGTATCTGGTCGAGCCTCATCATTTGAAGAAGAAAAAAAGGTGACTAATGTGAACCTAAAGTTGAACCTATTAAACCCAAAATCTCAAAACAAATAGTCATTCTAGAAAATGAAATGCATGATCACTGGATTTTATTAATTAAGTCTCTTTTATTGAAAGTGTTAGAAGAACAATGTTTCTTGGAATTGTTCTCCAACAATTACTGGTATCTATATCCGAGGATAGTTGAAGAGTTTTTTTAGCATGTTGACTTCATTCTCGAGGGAATATATGAATATTTGATAAAGTCCATAATAATTGGAAAAAGGATTGCCTTTTCTTTTAGTAAATGGTATGAGTATTTGAACATACCTCATGAAGGTATTTATGAAGATCCACAAGGTAGGGATCCACCTGTAGGTGATATATTTTTTTATGAAGAAACCTTAGCTGAGAAACTGGAGATGGAACTACCAAAATACCCATAACCCCTGAACTTGATGGGGGAATATAGAATTCTATTTAAATTTATTTAGCATCATATTTTTACAAGGAATGGTGACTTTCCTCTTAAAAATATTAAGATATTTATTTACATTATCTTATGAAACAAGGATATAAAATCAACCTATGCAGACACCTTATGATTTATATGTGTGATATGATAAATCCACATTAGAAGTGAAACTCCCTTTTCTATTTAAATTTATTTATGCCATGTGAAAAGCTAAAGGGCTGGTGAATGAAGGTGAACAAACTTTCATAGATTGCAATGGATTTTTCATTACCAAAGATATATTCAAAATAATATAGATATGCTGAAATCCTTGAAAAATAGTAGGTAAAAGGAAATGAGAAAATATAAAAATAGTTTAATCCAATTCAATAACCCACTAGAAAAAAGGATATAGTTGATTATGGTTTAGAACCATATGAGGTTGTAAAGTATTCAGATGAGAATAAATAAGAATCTAATGAAGATATAGAAAAATAATCCTCTATTGATGATATAAGTGATACACATATTTTAGGAAGTCCTAAAGGAATTATATACGTATAACCTAGCACTCCAAAATAACATCCTATATGAGAAACTCTCCTAAGGGATTGTAATGATGATGATACAGAAGAATAAAAAGATGTTCAATATGATATTGAAAGTAAAATCCAATAAGAAAAAGATAATGATGTTGAAGAAGAATATAATTATGAAGAATAAGAGAATGATGAATAAAGGGAATATGAATAAAATGGGGAAACTGTTGGTGGCTCAGATCATCCTGATATTTATCAAGGTCATGATAAAAAACCTGAAAATATTACTAAAACCATTTCAGTGGAAAAGTAAATAGACTTGGAATCTCAAAAGAATCCAACATCTATTTTATTTGATGGTGGAGTTTCATATGTTCAAGTGAAAGATCTAATTACTGTTCAGAAGGAAGCACCTATTGAGGTGGAGCAATCGTCTCATAGAGTTAAATTGGAAACTATTACTCCTTTTGATTTGTTTGTAGTGGATGTAGGGGAAATAGATCCTAGATATGGAATTATAGGATCAAACTATCGAGAATATGATGTTGAGGAATATGATCCTAAGGGATCCATGTTTGAAGAATTGGATCTTTCTCAGAGCACTCAAGTTAGAACAGATCCAGTAGTAGCTCCTACTTATTTTCCTGTTGATTATGTGAGTCAGAATGATTTTAATTCTTTCAAAGAGGAATTGGTAATAGCTGTAAAAAATGTCCTTCCAACTCAACCAACACCAATGTTAAGTCTTATTGAAAGCGATCCTACTATGATTTCAAAGACATTTCTCTCACAGCTTCAACCATAAATGGTTTCTGAACATCAGGAAATAAAAATGGGTAATAGAGGGATGAAATGGTTGCTCTCATTCCATTAGTTAAAGATATGAAATATAAATATATATAATATTTGGGAAATTTTTTAAGAAGTATTATAGATACATATTCTAATTTTTCTTAGGATGTGACACCACATCCTCCAGTACTTTACTTGAACTTTTAAGACCAGTTATTCAGGATGAGTTAAGATATGAATCTACCTCAGATGCTACTCTTGCTGAATAGTTGAATGATGATATGGTTATATTGATGATTAGAGAGTAATTGAAAACTATGTTGGGTGGTATATATCATGAGATCTTAAAAAAAATTAGACAAAATAGTAACCATGTACACTCCATTGAAAGTATTTATTCTAAAGAGTCCACTGATGATCAATAAGAGATCACAAAGAAAGTATATTTCTATTTTAAAAGTATTTATATAGAATATCTTATGAATAGTCATTTCAAGTACTTTAATAAGAAGTTAATGATTCCCATATCACCCAATCTTTCAAGGAACGGTATAGACAGCTCAAGGAACTTATTCTAGCCCTTCAAACTTTCAAGGAAAACAAATATGACTTTTCTAAGAAAATGGAGAAAGGTGGGAAGATCATTATGGATTTTATCAAACTCTTGAGCCATATATTCATGTTCATATTACTACAACTGTATCTCCAGAGGCCTCCCCAATTCAACCTATGACTGATAATATTCCATAAAGTTCCATCTACCAGTCTGCTAATCCTCATTTTAGAGATTATTTCACTCGATATCCTTTTTCTCCTCTTCCTCCAACCCTCCAACCATTTATTATGCCTCTAACATAGGCACTTAGTCATCTGAGGCCTTTTACCTATCAAGAACATACATCCCCTCCTACTTCTACTCAATGTATTACCTCTAATTTTCCTTCTGAAGTTCTTATCCCTTCAACTAGTACCTCAACCAACATTACTCAAGTCTATACCTCAGCCACTTATGTACCTTTTATTTCTCCACCCACTTCTTCTGATAAGGGAAAAGATTCCATGGATCCATCATTGGACAAATATTTATTGGATTATTCTTTCATAGGTATGTATTTTTACCTTTTTATCATTCAATGTTTTATCTTTTTATTATCCAATATATTATCTCTTTTATTATACTATATTTTATTTATCTCTTGTTATTTTTCATCTTTTTTTATAATAAAAATGTGGGGGAGTGAGTATGGAATTTAATATGAGAATGGGAATATGTATTGTATTTAATTTTATATGATTATTTTTTATCTAATAATTTAATCACTCATGATCTGTACAAAATGTTAAGATGAAAAGTTTTATTTTTTTACTTTGGTCATTATGAATGACCTATTGTGTTTTGTATAATTCCATGTTTTGTGATCATCAAAAGGGGGAGATTATTGGACTCCTATAGTTTTAATACTCACAAATCAAGCTTCATCAATTTAAATTATGTTTACTCATGTTTACATATAATCTTAGTATATTATGTTAGTATTTTAAATCATAAGATAGATTGGTAAAATATGACTAAGGATGAGTCACTATTATGTTTGAGTCACCGTTAAGGTGAACTCATTGTTGGACATCTCACTTATGGCATAAAATCGGCTAAGTATGAGTTCCCATTATATAAGACTCACTATTAAGATGTCTCACTATCAAGTGTCTCACCGTCAGCACAGATGATGAATTCTGAAAAAGGATTAGACACTATTATTCAACTCATAATGAACTGCTTATCAGAATTTTCGCAAAGTATGAATCACCATCGCATCAATCTACATTTAGGATCAATCGCTAATTTTCTCAAAGTATGAGTTCCCGTTGGCATGAGTCATCTCTAAGTTAACATACTATTAGATACAACTCATCATCATGTAGACCTATTTCTAGAGAAACTTTCCAAAACTTTAATCATTTTCCCGGAGTCATCACTCCAAATAGATTTACAATCTATGTCCAGAACATCGTTCTAAGTCACCATTCAAAGACACCATTCCAAGTCACCATATAGAGACACCATTCTATTTCACCATTAAGAGACACTGTCAGACCTAGTCACCATTCAGAGACACCATCAATTCTTCCTTTATCTTTTAAATTGAAATTATTTCTAATGGTAATATATTTGAAACTTAGTACTTATAATTATTTCAATGACATTTTTTAGTCGTTTTCAAAAAATATTTAAATCAATGTTAGACTGTAGTACGAGGTATGGGGTACTATGAAATGATTTAAATCATGCTTCTTGTTGATTTTAGTGAATATTTAAAATACCTAATCAAAAAGTAAGAAGTACAAGTAGTGAAGTTGTGCGCCTGAAAAATACACAAAAAGCTACTAGTTGTGGATACAAGAATATACAACTTAGAACATAAAGCGAAGAACATTTTACAGCAACAAACTAAGAGAGGAAAAGAACTCATTGAGAAAATAAGTACCTCACTATAAACAGAAGTCATAATCTCTCATGATGCTTTATTTTTCCGTAAATTTCAAAAATTCTACTCAAGATACATTTCGAGATAACTTCCTGGAGTCACAGGTTTCATCACCTATCACACAGAGTTTTCTAACTCTCTTCTCTATATTTTTCTCTTCTTTTTTACTGTTTATACATTATGAGCAGTGTCTGATGATCATTGTTCTATGAACACCCATTGACTCATGTGAAAAACTAGAAGATAAATTGATATGTTCAATATATATATTTTTTACACTCTTGTGGACAACAGTTGAAGAGCTCCCTGTGTGTCATATTTTTTTGTACTCCCACACAAACTATGGAAGAGGTCTTGCTAACCTAGAAAGCTATGTATAATATTACTTACCTAGATTCAGTGTGTGGATCAATGTTTATATATATAAACAACTTTTTAGTGGGTGTTTTCCAAGTGGATAGGATTAAATCTAATCCTGAGACTGAAACTCTTCTTTAAATTTCGTTGTGTTCTTTCATGTTTGGTTTACTCTGTTTGTGTTTATTTATATAAAAAACATCACTTATCTTTGATTGTTAATCATAGATAGTTTTCATATTAGCATTTTATTTATTAGATCAGTTTCAAAATTTAATTTAATTACTCGTATTTTTTTTAACTGAGAACTAATCGCTCTTTGAGAAATCATTTGAATAACCAGATCTTTTATAAAGTACTCTTTTGGTTAACCGGACCATTTTTATTTCTAATTGGGAGACTTTTAAATAAATATTTTAGACAATTTTTTTATAGAAACTCAATTCACCTATTCTTGAGTGTCCTACTCCAAAAAACATATGGTATTTTAGGATTATATTTAATCTGTATATTTCAAGAGGTTTTGGTTGAATAGTTACCCAAGTCATAAGTGAGGTTTTTCTAACTCAATTTTCATTCTATTGAACTCAGGTCATATTAACTGACTATTTATTCTTGTGGGGTTCATACATTGAAGTGGAATAATTTCACCATATAAATCATGGGATATAAGGGATTTACAAGTCGAAATTTTTATCCATCCCTCATATTTTTTTTATTCAAGAGTTACCAAAATAATCGTAAAACTCAATATTATCCATGGTGGAAAACCATAATAAGTTTTTGGAAAGTAAAACTGTTTTTTGTTTCTATATAAATAAATTACTATATGGATAATGGAATTTGGGTGATGATTAGCAACTTATTCACTTAGATGTAATCACCTTGAAAATTTTTGGCTGAGAATTGAATCAATCATCACCCAGAGGCATGATGAGTGGTCCTAAGACTGCACACCCAGTTAGACACTCTCAGGGGATATGCTTTGAAATATTCACACGCTCTTTAGGAAACACGATGAAGGATTTTTCCTACCATTTCTTTATTCTACAATAAATTCATACTATTGATCCCAATTCTTATCTTCTATAGATAACCCATCACATTTAATGTACCATCACCACTATATTTCTTTGATATGGGTTCATCATGTTACTTTGTTGATACCCCACACCTTCTATGTTGATTAAGGTATGTAATCCTATACATCCACAATATTATATTATATGGGGAAGTATTTCATTTCTAAATTTCTCATTATATAAACATCAATGTATTTATTTAATAAGAGGTCCCTTAGGGATTTTAAGAAAAGTCTTATTAACTATTACGGTGAATTCATTGGAAATAATTAAGTGAGGGGTAAGGACCAGAAATATATATCCCCTTGATTCATTGATAAGTATCATGATATAAAAAGGTTGGTTTTTGGTGTATGTGTCTTTCCATAAAAGGATAGTGTCTAGGCACAAGTCCTTGACAACATGTATTGATGTCCGATATTTTGGATTCCATTAGTATGAAATCAATGATTATTATTATCCAATTTTTCATATATTTTTATAGATATAACAAGCCATCAATTTTAGACAATTATAGATTCATGTTCTTCACTAAATCCAGTAATATCAATTATTCCATATTTGTGTTAATAATTCTTCTATTGTATGATACTCCATACTGAGCATCTGATCTCACACTTTTATATCATATATTTTTAGTGGTATAAAAATTCTTGATTGTTTTTATAGAAGAATTACCTTTTAATCCTCCCAAGTGGGAGTTGAGTTCTTTGTTAAACTCATTCATAATGCAATACCTATATCTAAAACTCCTTATATAACAGAACAAGTGGAGTTGATGGAGTTGAATAAAAAGATTAATGATTTGTGTGATAAGTAATTTATATTCCATAGTGTTGCACTGTGGGTATCCCCTATTATATTTTTTTGGAAAAGAAGGATGGGTTTATGAGACTATGCATTCATTATAGGAAAATATATTCTATTAATATAAATAATTAGTTTCATTTACCATGAATTAATTAATTATTTGATCAAAATAAATGATCCCAATTATTTTTAAAGACTAATCATCACATTGGTTATCATTAGGTAAGGGTGAATAAGTATGATATACCAAACAAGACATTTAAAAAAAGGCATGGATATTATTAGTTTACGGTAATACATTTTGGATTGAATAATACACCGTATATCATTATCGATTTGATGAATAAATTATTCATGGTTTATACTGATTAAATTATGGTGGTATTAATTAATTATATTTTGATATACTCCAAGAGATATGAAAAATATGAGAGCTATCTTTAAATAATTCTGGAGACCCTAAAGAAAAAATATAAGATAAATATAGTAAGTGTGTATTTTAGCTCAATGTATGTTCTTTTCATGAATATATTTTCTCCAATAATGGAATATTTGTTGACTCTTCAGTGAAAAAGGTAGTCAATTAATGGCCCACACTGATGAATATAACTAATATTTGAAATTTCATAGATTTAATAGAATAATATCAATGATTTATCCAAGATTTTATCTAGTTGACCAACCCATTAACCATGTTAAAACATAAACGTATTAAATTAACATGGGAAAGGGAATATGCCAAATTTTTTTAAGAGTAGAAGCGGACACTAATTGATTCACCAATATGAACTCTATTATCAGGTAAAGAAAGATTTGTAATATTTAACTATGAATCAAAGAAAATACATGGTTGTTTCCTCCTGTAGAATTATAGGGTGACTGAATATTAATTGAGGTAGTTGATAATTCGTGAATATAAATATCCAACTCATTACGTTGAGATATAATACATAATATTCACTTAAAAAATATAGATACCCTAATGATATAGACAAATATGTGATATATATATATATATACGGACCATAAGAGTTTGATGTATATATTATCTCAGAAGGAGCTCAACATGAGCTAAATAAGATGGTTTAAACTACTCAAGGACTATTATTTCTAGATACAATACCACCCGAGGATGTAAAAAAGGAGGAAGATTCATTGAGAATTAGGGACCATGGAGTTATAATCATGATGTGGATTAACAAGGATCTTATCTAAAAATATCTAGTAAATATTGATATGGTTTTTTATGCAAGGGGAGACATCATTATTTTTTCAATAAATTGTTAAACCATCCTTATTATAAAATATAAAGATGTATCAAAAATATTATAAGAACATTAAAAGGAATATTAAAGCATTAAATGATATAAAATTTGCATACATCATCTATAGAGATGGAGTGTCGATGTTTGGGAAGTGGTTATGTGTTCCATCCATACAATAGTTGAAGTGGGGGGTTTCTAGATGAAGCACATAACTCAAATTTCTCTATACAGCCTCATAGAAAAAAATGTATAGGTATTAAAGAGATAATTTCTTGCGGGGTGGTACAGAGTATGAAATTGTAGAATATGTGTCTAGGTTCTTAGTATTCTATTAGGTAAAGGATGAAAGAAAACATCCAAATGGATTCATGAAACCTCTATCTATACCAATATAAAAGTGGGACAATTTCCCAAAAAACTTTTTTATTGGACAATAATTGTCACGACCCGTCCTTAGGACCCGTGCCGTGACTACCCCAAGCTCGCCTTCCATAGGCTAGGGGATGGAGACTAGCACCAAAGGCATAAATCTCTAAGCTGGGAAGGCATTGCCTTTATAAAAAGTAAACACACACAATCAGAGTACACAAATGGAAGCAAATCACTAAGAAATACTGAATCCAGAAGAGGTGTTGGAAAGTAAAAGGGTCCAGAAATACAAGCCCAACAGTAAAGTAAAAGTACAACTGAAATCAAGTACAACTGAAAAAGGGACAAATGGCTGTAAAGTAAAGAGAAGCTCCAGGATCATCCTCTGCGGTTCCTACCAGAAGGGTAGGTACAGATGGCCACCTCATCACTTCACATTCATCAGACTCCTCTATGTACCGACTCGTCGAAAGGTCCACCTTTGGGTACCATCCAGTCCGGGCACTCTCGGCCTCCGTCAGTGCTGTCCGTCGTCTGCATCCAACACATCGAGGTGCGGGCATAGCCCGTGCAGGGGTGAGTATAACAATACTCAGTAGGGACCCCGAGACCCTCAAGGTCTAAAAATATCCAACAAGGATAAACCAAAAAGTAAAGGATTCAATAGATAACCACACATAGGTATATGCCCATACATATACCTAAGTTATCTAGTAACTCATCTCAATCATGAGGAAAAAACAAAGGTCATTGACTCAGCTCAAACCAGTATTTTTTTATCGAAACCACAGCTGCTAGAGAACTCATCCTTTGTCGAGATCAATGGGCATGTCGTGACACTAAGGCGCTTCTCACTAACCTTGGACTGCTGAGGTACTCCTCCTGTCGAGTACCGCGGGTCTGCTACCAACTACTAGGTGCTCTTCCGCTGTGGGTCTGCTACTAACTACTAGGCGCTCCCTCTAATATCCTGCAGAGGTACTCCTCCTGTCGAGTGCTACGGATCTGCCACTAACTACTTGGCGCTCCCCACTGGGCTAGTCGAATAAGTCAAGCATTCTTCAGGTCTATCAGCTACTAGGTCTCCACACTCTGTCTGCTCGTCACTGGAAGGATCCGCTCCCCGAGCTATTGGGAAAAACTCCAACTGTCATGAAGTATCACGTAGAAGTATCTCAAAGGTCTGTATCGTTAAGCCAAGTGTCGATACATCAATTGCCTCGTCATCCCAAATTGATGTATCCTAAAGGTCCACCACGTCATAGGGGGATAATCTAAATGAAACATTCCCAAGACACTGAGTACAAGATGACCAAGCCTTTTACCAAAAAGTATACAACATGTTGGTATATGGTACACGCCATGTAGTCAGTCCTTGGGTACTACCCGTGTGCAACGAACCATGTCGAAAGGCTGGTCATGTAGAAAATAAATAAGTACAGGGCATGTGGTATATTTACACGCAGTGTCCATGCAACTGGGGTCGGCTCCGTGTATGCTGTCCATGTGCCCGTACACGGCCTCAACCCATGTTCGCCAAACTGTGTAACTGTACACGGGGTATCCCATTCCACTGGCTATGCTAGACCGTGTGGTGGAGTACATGCCAGTGTACTCCATGTCATGTCCGTGTATCCCTAGGATACACTTCGAGTCCCGTGAAGCCACTTCTGCCTTTCTGTGTAGAGAATACATGTTGTGCCACTTGGTTGTGTATTGCTGCCCGTGTCCATGTATTTCCCAGAATACACGCCATGTCTCGCAAAGCCACTTATGCCTTTCTATGTAGAAAGTACACGTTGTGTGAATGAGGTCACACTCCTTGTCTTACTTGTCTAACGTCTGAAACTGAAGCCAAATAACACCTGCACTACACGGCGTGTGCGTCTGAAGGACACGCTGTATATTCTAGAATTTTCCAAAAATGACGCATCTGGCCATCATGCCTCTTTTAACTCTAGTTCTTCATTCTGATTATATGATCGCCATGAAACCATAAACTTTAGGTCACCCTGATTTTCCGAAGTCGTCTATGGTGTTTTCCGGCCTCTGACCGGCTTCGAAAACACGATTTGATTGACCCGCTAGAAGAACGATCAAAGGAAGGTCTTGCCTGTTACAGTCCTATATGTCACCCTCTATCATCGCCACACCTTCGCTAGGTCGTTGTGATGTTGAGTCTTCATTCCGGGATCGTTGTGTAGAAAAATGATCCTGCAATGATCCTTTGTTCATCACCCAAGAAGAATACGAAGAACACACCACAAGAAATATACAGCGGAGGAATTGGGCCGTGTTAGTTTGGTTCGGTCCCTCCACTTCAGTTTTATAGCAAGCGGTTCAAGAAGAATAAAACAACTCATGACGAACATGAATAACATTGAACATTCAAACACACCCCTACCTTGTGTTCAGTGATTGATGACAGAGTCGCGGAAGGTGGACGTCGTTCCATCAATGTCGGAGAAGGAAGATCTCGGAGAAGACGAGTCGAGATGACGTCGTCGGCATACTTCATGGGCAGCGGTGCTTCCCTTTCTTGCCCTGGTTAAAGAAGGAATAAGATGTTGTTCATCATTTTGTAGTGGTGGAAGAGACGTTCTTCGTGTTTTTCGTGGGGAGAATGATGTTCTCCAATGTTTCTCCAAGGCTCCGCCAAAAGAGAGTTTCCAACCAAAATAAAATAATATCTCTATCTATTATTTTATTGCTTACATGAATTCAAAAGAATTCAAAAAGTTGTGATTAATTAAATGAGACAACCCTTCTAATTAATGAGCGTGGTGTAGGCTCAAATAATAAATGGGGGAAGGTGGAGAGGCTCTCCACTTAAATGGGGGGTTCCACGGGTTTCAAGCATGTGTGGGACCCACCTAATAATATCCTCCCAATGGAGGTTATGTGCGGGTGGGCCCCACCACTAACCTCACCTTGGAGGTTTTAACTACCAAGAAATAAAAATAAGCTACTCTTATTTTTATTTAACTTAATTTAAACCCCGAAAATATAACTTCCACTCTCGTTAGAATGCAACTGCGATGAAGGTCTCCTTAAGTGAATACTGGTGCTGCGAGTTTAACAGTGCCCTCATATTTCAATTCCAAGCACTGGTTCAAAAGATTTAATATCACACTCGCACGTTTACTGAATGTACCCAAACAAATCTTCAGAAATTGTTTCTCGGCACACCGGGCCTCAGAATCAAGTGCCGTTAGAAACTGTGAACTCGTAAAATTCCCATGTATTTAAGAAAAAAAATCATGGAAATTACAGGTCTTTACATTCTTCCCACCTTAGGTATTAAGTCCCTGTAAGCTACAAATCACACTAAGAGAACAAATGGGGGTACTGAGCACGCATATGAACCTCTCGCTCCCATGTTCTCTCTTGGAGGTTCACGTGCTACCAACGAACGCGCACCAGAGGTATCGACCGTTCACGTAGGACCCACTCCTATCAATCCTCAATCTCCACTGAAACCTCCATGGAAGTCACCCCGTCATCGATGTCCATCTCCCCATGGTCGATGATGTGAGAAGGGTCATGCACATATCTCCTCAGCTGAGATACGTGGAAGACGTCATGCACCCATTGGAACTGAGGTAGAAGAGATAAGCGGTAATCCACCTCGCCTAATCTGCTGAGAACCTGGAAAGGCCCGATAAATTGAGGAGATAGCTTGCCACCTCGGCCAAATCTTCGTAGAACTCGTCGAGATGAGACCCATAGAAAGACATGGTCGCCATAATCGAACTGTAGAGGCCTCCTTCTATTATCAACATAGGAATTCTGCCTACTCTGTGTAGTCTTCATTCGCTCCTGGATGATCAGCACCTTCTCAGTGGTAGCTCACACCATCTCTGATCCCACTAGTGCTAACTCCCCAGGGTCTATCCAGCACAGTGGGGATCTGCAATGTCACCCATACAATGCCTCAAAAGGTTCCATACCTATGGTGGAGTGATAGCTTTTGTTGTAGGAAAACTCCAACAAAGGCAAGTGATCCTCCCAACTGCGATCGAAGTCAAGGAAACATGCACGGAGCATGTCCTCGAGGGTCTGAATGGTCCTCTCAGTCTAACCATCTGTCTGAGGATGGAAGGCGGTGCTCAGATGTAGCTGCATCCCGAAAGCCTTTTGTAACCCCTTCCATAGCTGGGAAGTAAACCGTGAATCTCGGTCGAAGACAATCGAGGACGGTACTCCATGTAAACGCATTATCTCCTGCACATAAAGGTGTCCCAAGCTCTCAATTAATCCCAGCTCTCTGATCGGTAAGAAGTGGGTCGTCTTGGTGAGTCAGTCAATGATCACCCATATCAAATCGTGACTCCTGGATGTATATGGAAGACCCATCACGAAGTCCATGGATATCCCATCCCACTTTCACTCTGGGAACTCTGAAGGCTGAACCATGCCTGCTGGTACCTGGTGATCTACATTCACTTACTAATAAGTGAGGCACCGTGAGACAAACTCCGCTACTGCCATCTTCATACCTGGCCACCAATGCTATCGTCAAAGGTCCTGATACATCTTCGCCACTCTTAGATGTACCGCTAGAGGGGAAGTGTGGAAATCCCTCAACACCTCCTCCTGAAGTGCATCTGGTAGCATGGTACATCCTCTGAAGAGGATGAAATGCTCCCCACCTTCATAAAACCCATCGGGCACCTGCCCCATGGATATCTGAGCACATCGTGTCTCACAGTCAGTGTCCCCATGTTGTGCCTCCCTGACTCGCTGAAGAAGTGGGGGAGTGACTGTAAGAGACTGTAGATAGGTTGCTACATCCCTATCCACAAAGGATATCTATAAGGCAGCTAGCTGCTCTATCACCTCTCCTAGCAGCTGTATACCAATAATCCTACTTAGATTATCTGCAACAACGTTCCCCTTCCCAGGAGTATAGACTATCTCGAAGTCATAGTCCTGGAGGAACTCAATCCATTGACGTTGTCTCAGGTTTAGGTCCTTCTGAGAGAAGATATACCTGAGACTCTTGTGATCATAGTACATGGTAAAATGTTATCCCATCAGATAGTGCCGCCACTACTTCAAGGCGAAGACCACTGTTGCTAACTCCAGGTCATGGGTATAATAGTTCTTCTCATGCTGTCTCAGCTGCCGAGAACCATATGCGATCACTTCTCACTCCTGCGTTAGGACACACCCGAGTTCGGTCCCTGATGTGTCGTAGTAGAATACGTAACCTACGCCTTCCTCTAGAAGCCTAAAGTTAGGGGCACTAGTCAGCCTCTGTCTCAGCTCTTGAAAGCTCTGCTGACATCTCTCTGACCACACGAAGGGTTTCCCCTTCTTTGTCAAGGTTGATAGTGGTTCTGAAACTCTGGAGAAGTCTGGAACTAATCTTCGGTAGTATCCAGCCAAGCCCAGGAAACTCCATACCTCCGTCACACTCCTGGGTGGCTCCCAAGAACGTACCGCCTCGATATTCACTGGATCCACTATAACTCCAGCCTCCGAGATGACGTGTCCGAAAAAGTGAACCTCTCAAATCTAGAACTGGCACTTCGAGAGCTTACCATAAAGCTGGTTCTCTCGGAGTGTGTCCAGTACTACCTGCAAATGGTAGGCATGCTCCTCCTTAGTGGTGGAGTAGATCAGAATGTCATTGATGAAGACTGTGACAAAGAGATCAAGGTAAGGCTGGAATATTATGTTCATGAGGCTCATGAACACTGCTGGAGCATTGGTTACACCGAAGGGCATAACCAAGAACTTGTAGTGACCGTACCGACACCTAAAGGTCATCTTCTACACATCCTCGTCTTGAACTCTGAGCTGGTGATTGCCTGATCTGAGGTCTATCTTCGAGAACCACCGTGCTCCCTTGAGATGATCAAAGAGTTCATAAGTCCGTAGAAGTGGGTACTTGTTCTTCACAGTCACCTAGTTTAGGTGACAGTAGTCGACACAGAGCCTCATGCTCCCGTCCGCCTTCTTGGCGAACAGAATCAGAGCTACCCAGGGAGAAACACTGGACCGTATGAACCCAATCCACTGTATGTCCTCTAACTCTACTCGTAGCTCACGACGCTCTACGGGAGCCATCCAATATGCGGGAGGAGATATCGGTGCCATCCTGGGTTACAGATCAATGTAGAAGTCCACCTCTCTACAAGGAGGTAGTCCTAGAACATCATCTGGGAAAACATCCGCATACTGGTCCACCACTACAGGATAAGTCGGACTCTCCACATCAACCGATCCGAGGGTAAGGCAAGACAACTGCTGAGTGATTGGCTGCACCCTCCTCTGAGTAAGTCCATCCTGTGCTGCAAAGGATCCCTTCTCACCAGTGAAGGTAAACCTAGTCTCATCCTTGCGGACACACCACACTTTGCACCTAATACAGTCGATCTTAGCATGGACTTTAGATAACAAGTCCATACCAAAGATGATGTCGTAAGACCTCAACACCGCTATGTGGAGATCCCAGCCAAAGCTCTCTCCTCCTAGAGTATGCTCACACTACTGGCACCAGTGTGTAAACGTCGAGTCTGCTCCTGTTGGAGTCTATAGCCGTAAAAAATGATCCAACACCTCCGTTGGAATCTCCAAGCTCCGAACGAGGGTAGTGGAAATTAAATAATGACTGGCACCTATGTCTATAAGAACTGTAGCTAAGGTGGAATAGACACAGATCATTTCTCGAATCATCTCTATAGTGCCATGGTCATATGACTCAGCTGCTTGAAGCTGAGCTCTCCCCTATCCACCCGCTCCCTGTGGTCGGGGTGGACCTTCTGGTGGTGGTGGCGGTAGCACCTCGTAACGTCGACCGCTGCCATCTGCTCGACCAGCTCTTCTTCCAGGTCCTTCTGCGCCCTGCGGACTACCTCAATCGAACCTATGACTTTTTCTAGGAGGTCCCTTAACTATCTACTGATTGTCAGAATGGCAGGTCGGACAGTCACGAGCCATGTGACCAAGCCCGCCGCATGAGTAACACTGTACAATACTGGCATGTTTGGCTCTGTCTCCACACCGGGTTCCCCGTACAACCGATCCTGAGTAGTGCGGTCGTTCAGCTGTAGGTCTGGTCCTCTTGGACCTCTATAGAAACTGTCTACTCCCAGCTGTAGAAGAATTTTCTGCGTGTCAACTAGTAGTAGGTCTCGCTGCTGGTGACTGCTCATCAAGGAAACTCTATACCGGGAGGGATCTCTCTAACACCCCCGCCTACGTCGAGATGATGAGGGAGATCATCGAGGCTCTGATATCTCTTTTGAGTCCCTTCTCGAAGGTCCGGGCCCAGAAGAATGGGTCTCGTACCATATCTATGGAGTAGCGCAAGAGGTCAGTGAACCTCACTGAGTACTGCGCTACTATCATTCTGCCCTCCTGCAGATGATGTAGCTCTTGTATCCGCACCGCACGAAGGGTGGCTGGGAAAAACACCGCTCGGAACAGGCTCTCGAAGACTGCACAGAGTAGCGTCACCTCGTCGTGGACTTGGAGCATCAGGCTCAACCATCTGCCTGCTGCTACCTGAAAGAGGTTGGCATCAAGGATCACCATGTAATCTTATGGTGTCTCTACTAGCTTGAAGACTCTCGCTACATCCTCCATCCAATCCTCAACTGCATGTGGGTCCGTCTCTCCCCAGAACCTGGGTGGCCTCTAGTGCTGGAACTCATGCAGCGCGCTCAAGCGGCATGCATCGTCTGCTGCTGGGGCTGGTGGAATCGGTGGTCCAATGGGTGGTGGTACCACTAGTGGCTCCATCGGTTCCTCAACTGGAAATGGTCCCTACACTGAGGCCTCATCGCTCAGCGGGCTGTCAGTGCATACAACAATCAGGGCTCTAACTGGTCATTTGTGGGGAGGCATTCTGAAAGAAACAGAAGCCACATGGTCAAACAATTATACCTGGTGAGCTGACCTGGTTGAGATGACATAAAGAAAATCTTTTGAAAACACACACGCAATCAGTGTTTTCATGCACTAAGTTGGAAATCAGTAGTCTGGGTCCTGGTGTACGGATACGTCGGCCGCCGCACCAACACTAGACTCCCTGAACTGAAAACCACACTCGGTACCCTTAACACTATTGCTTCACAAAAATAATGATAAGAGTTTTGATTTATATGGTAGAACTGACTCCTCTGATACCAATTTGTCATGACCCATCCTTGGGACCCATGTTGTGACTACCCCAAGCCCGCCTTCTATAGGCTAGGGGCTGGCGACTAGTACCAAAGGCATAAATTCATAAGCTGGGAAGGCATTGCCTTTATAAAAAGTAAACACACACATTTAGAGTACACAACTGGAAGGAAAGCACTAAGAAATACTGAATCCATAAGAGGTGCTGGAAAGTAAAACGGTCCAGAAATACAACCCCAATAGTATAGTACAAGTAAAACTAAAAGCAAGTACAACTGAAAAAGGGACAGAGAACTGTAAAGTAAAGTGCAGCTCCTGGATCGTCTTCTAGGGTTTGTACCATAAGGGTAGGTATAGATGGCCACCTCAGCACTTCACGTCCATCTGACTTCTCTGTGTACCGACTCGTCGAAAGGTCCACCTCCAGGTACCGTCCAGTCCTGGCGCTCTTCGCCTCCGTCAGCACTGTTCGTCGTCTGCATCCAACACAACGAGGTGCAGGCATAACCCATGCAGGGGTGAGTATAAAAATACTCAATAGGGACCCCGATACCCTAAAGGTCTCACAATATCCAACAAGGATAAACCACAAAGTAAAGGATTCAACAGATAACCATACTTAGGTATATTCCCATACATATGCCTATGTTATCTAGTAAACCATCTCAATCATGAGGAAAAAACATAGGTCATTGACTCAGCTCAAACCAGGATTTTTATTATCAAAACCACAATTGTTGGAGAACTCCTCCTCTATCGAGAACAGTGGGCATGTCGCGACACTAAGGCGCTTCTCACTAACCTTGGACTGCTGAGGTACTCCTCCTGTCTAGTACGATGGGTTTTCTACCAACTACCAGGCACTCTTTCGTTGTGGTTCTTCCGCCAACTACCAGGCGCTCCCCCTAATAACCTGCTGAGGTACTCCTCTTGTCGAGTATTGTGGGTCTGCCGCCAACTACCAGGCGCTCCTCCACCATGGGTTTACCACCAACTACCAGGCGCTCCCCACTAGACTAGTCTAATCGGTCAAGCAGTCACCAGGTATGTCATCTACTAGGTCTCCGCACTCTGTCTGCTCGTCACTGGAAGGATCTGCTCCCCGAGATACTGTGAAAAACTCCAACTATTGCGTAGTCTCACGTAGAAGTATCTCAAAGGTCTGTCTCGTCAATCAAAGTGTCAATACATCAACTGCCACTTCTTCCCAAGTT
Source organism: Viscum album (assembly GCA_963277665.1). Taxonomy (NCBI): domain Eukaryota; kingdom Viridiplantae; phylum Streptophyta; class Magnoliopsida; order Santalales; family Viscaceae; genus Viscum; species Viscum album. The sequence goes on from OY728142.1 coordinate 602,607,841, forward strand.
GATGTATCCCAAAGTTACTACACGTTATAGGGGGCTAATCCAAAGTAAAAGTGTCCAAGACACTGAGTACAAGATGACCAAGCCTTTTACCAAAAAGTACATGGCATGTTGGTATATGGTTCGCGCTGTGTAGTCAGTCCTCGGGTACTACCCATGTGCAACGGCCCATGTTGAAAGGCTGGTCATGTAGAAAATAAATAAGTACACGGTGTGTGTTATGGTTACATGCCGTGTCCATGCAATTGGGGACGGCTCCATGTATGCTGGCCATGTGCCCATACATGGCCTCAACTGGTGTTCGCCAAACTGTGTAACTGTACATGGGGTATTTCATAGCACTGGCCATGCCTGGCCGTGTGGTGGAGTATAGGCCCGTGTACTCCACCCCGTGTCCGTGTATCCCCGAGATACATGTCGAGTCCCACGAAGCCGCTTCTACCTTTCTGTGTAGAGAATACACGCCATTCCACTTGGTCGTGTATTGCTGCCCGTGTCCGTTTATTTCCCAGAATACATGCCATGTCTCGTGAAGCCGCTTCTGCCTTTCTATATAGAGAGTACAAACAGTGTGACCAGGGTCACATTCCGTGTGCTACTTGTTTAACGTCTAAAACTAAAGCCACATAATGCATGTACTACACGGAGTGTTTGTTTGAAGTACACACCATATATTCTAGAATTTTCCAGAAATGACGCCTCTGGCCAGTGCACCTATCTTGACACCCATTCTTCGTTCTGATGGTCCGATCACCACGACACTACAAGATTTAGGTCGCCCCGATGTTCCGAAGTCATCTCCGATGTTTTCGAGCTTCCGATCAGCACCGAAAACACGATTCGATTGACCCGCTCGAAGAACGGTCGAAGAACGGTCCTACCCGTTCCGGTCCGATCCTTCACCTGCTATCTTCGCCTCACCTCTGCTAGGTCATCTTGATGTTGGGTCTTTATTCCAGGATCGTTGCATTGCAAAACTATCCCGCAACGATCCTTTGTTCATCACCCATGAAGAACGCGAATAACACACCACAAGAAATATACGGCGGAGGAATCGGGCCATGTTAGTTTATTCCGGTCCCTCCATATTAGTTTCATAGCAAGCGGTTCAAGAGGAATAAAACAACTCATGAAGAAAAAGAATAACATTGAACATTCAAACACACCCTTACCTCGTGTTTGGTGATCGATGATGGAGTCGCGGAAGGCGTACGTCGTTCGGTTAATGTCAGAGGAGGAAGATCTCAGAGAAGACGAGTCGAGATGACATCGTCGGCGTACTTTGTGGGCGGCGGTGCTTCCCTTTCTTGCCCCGGTTGAAGAAGTAAGAATATGGTGTTCGTCATTCTTCAGTGGCGGAAGAGACATTCTTCGTGTTTTTCATGAGGAGAATAATGTTCTCCAAAGATTCTCCAAGGCTCCGCCAAAAGAGAGTTGCCAACCAAAATAAAATAATAGCACTGTCTATTATTTTACTATTGACATGAATTCAAAAGAATTCAAAAATTTGTGATTAATTAAATGAGACAACCCTTCTAATTAATGAGGGTGGTGTAGGCTCAAATAATAAATGGGGGAAGGTGGAGAGGCTCTCCACTTAAATGGGGGGTTCCAAGGGTTTCAAGCCCATGTGGGTCCCACCTAATAATATCCTCCCAAGGGAGGTTATGTGCGGGTGGGACCCACCACTAACCTCCCCTTGGAGGTTTTAACTACCAAGAAATTAAAATAAGCTACTCTTATTTTTATTTAACTTAATTTAAACCCCCAAAATCTAACATCCACTCTCGTTAGAACGCAGATGCGGTGAAGGTCTCCATAAGTGAATACTAGTGCTGCGAGTTCAACGGTGCCCTCAGATTTCAATTCCGAGCACCGGTTCAAAAGATATAATATCCCGCTCACACGTTTACTAAACGTACCCAAACAAAACTTCAAATATTGTTTCTGGGCACACCGGGACTCAGAATCAAGCGCCGTCAGAAACTGCGGATTCGTAAAATTCCCATGTATTTAAGAAAAAAAATCACAGAAATTCCGGGTCTTTAAAATAAAAGACTCCAAAGATGAATGATAATATATGGGTAATCATTGATCATCTAATCAAGTCCACTCATTTCTTAGAAATAAGATACTATATAACCCTTGAGCATCATACTTGGATATATATCCATGAAATTTTAAGGATTTAGGGGGAACCTCCATCGATTGTTTTATATTGTGACCCCCAATTCACATCAAAATAATAGAAGAGTCATCAATTTTCTCTCAACATTGAGATACATTTAGGTACCACCTATCATCCCTGGAATCATGGGTAGTGTAAAAGAAATATCCATACATTAAAATATATGCTAATATAATTTTCTATTGACTTCCATGGTATGTTGTATCAGTATCTACATTTGGTTGAAATTTTATAAAATAATATCATCCATTTGAGCATCTAGATTACACCATACAATGCATAGTATATAAATAGGTGGCATAATTAAATTGTTGTGATGATGATAGAGAAATAAATCTAGTTATCCCAATGATTAAAAATGATATGATTATCAATGTATGGACTATTCATGATCATATTAAAGAAGGCTAGATGTAACGACTTGACCCAAGATCCACTAAACGATGCCCCGATCCGGTGGGTCACATGGATTTAAGTGCACCTCCCTATATGATAAAGGCCACTGACTAGTAGGAAGGGTATAAGGTGGGACAATGGGGAGACTATACCCTCATGATTAGAGTAACGTAGTGGTATATCAAGTAAATAATTATCAATAGTGGAATCCTGATATAAATCAATATAGAAGATAAAAATATAGAAGAATGTAATAATAAATAAACTAGAATAAATGTCTTATAAAAAGAAATGAACATGTTGCGTCTCTATAAAAAAATGCATGGCATTACATGGAATAAGAATCCAATACCATACATGTATGAAAAGAAAAAAACCAAAAAGAACTATCTCTAGCTATCATCACAAGTGTAGATCGGTCTTGTGCTCCCATTCTCGTAATAATATCAATAAAACATCATAAAGTGGGTTCTTTCCTCAGTCCCTACCTATATCTAAGACATTTTTTAGGGTACCCAATGATCTCCCAAATGGGGTGTGATATAGAACTCAATAGTCCACTACTGATGGTTTCTATAACATGTGCAGTATGGGTATAAAATCCTATGTAGTGTGAAATATATCATAGAAATAAAAATAATATAAATAAAATGTCAAAAGATAATATGATCCTGTCTGAAAAAACATGGCTCCTTGTGAATAAAAAAAGCCCAATAAACATGGGTGAAAATTAAAGCATAAATAAGACAGTGTGATACTGTCCAGCCTAAAAACTGTAATAAGATACCCATACAAGGGATTTTTGTAAAGCATATAAAAATATACACAATGGAAATGTTGTGTAATAAATTGTATAACATCCATAATGGTATATTCTATTAAATATATTGTTATCCCATGAAGGGTGAAATCCTTGGTATAGAAGACAAAGGCATCCTTATCAAGTCCATGAAGAATCTTGATGGAATCTTGGTAATTACTTGGATGGAGTCCAAGGAGAATGTCAAAAGGTCATGTCCAATGTGATTCCTAACAAGCCAGATCCAAGGGGTAGTAAGGACCTTGGAATCCTATGGAATTAGGAATCAAGGATTAGAAATTTACAAGGAATCCACAACTATAATCAATACAGATCTATGGATTTGAATTTTCCATGAAATTCAATGAAATTAGGAATTAAGTAGTGGATATTTTCTTGGCATCCACTACCCTAATAAAGATACATAGAGTAGAAACATTCATGTAATATAATGGAATCAAGATCCAAGGAGATCATACAAGGAATAAATAACCATTATCAATTCATCAATCATTTCATTAATAATCTCATAACCTATTTCATAATCATTTACAATCCATGAGTTTATCCAAATCAGTTCCACATTTTCCATTTAAAAATTTAATGTATTTTTATCTTATGTATTCACATGAAAATGAGGAATAAAACTTCTCCTATAACTCGTTCAATTCTCATCAAATATCCCTCTAACAAAGTAAAAATCACACACAACTAAAAAGGTGGTATAACAAGGGTAGATAAAATAACACTCCACATGGGTGGCCTAGGTTAGGGATAAAAACCTCCAATAATAAAAAGGATCCAAGTGGAAAACTTAAATAGGTTCCAAAAAATTATATCAAGACATTTAATTAATTTTAGGGGAATCGCTAAAAATATCAGCATGTTACCCAAAAATAATAAGGAATATAAAACACCAAACCTTGAAGTAAATGTATAGACCACCTACCATATTCTTGTTGTAGAATAATTTTCCAATATCAAACTATGATTTGATTCAGGTTAGGAGAAAAAGGATGAACGGATGAAAAACCCTAAAATAGGGAATATTATCTCACACCAAAATAACTCTATCGATGTGAAGACTAACTAAAAATGAAATATGAAGAATAAAGAAAATACCAGTGAGGATCCAACAAGATGAAAAACTCTTGTTTCTTAGTCCATAAGATGAAATGACACCTAATATGAGGAGGAGGAGCTTCAATGGTAGAAAAAGAATCCCCTATTTCCACTGGAATTAAAGGAAGAAAAGGGAAATTAGGTTTTAAGAAATTTTAAGGTCAATTTGGTCATTTTCCACATTTTAACTAGGTCACACTATTTTTCCACACAGTTGGAGAAAACCAAGTGCCAACTATGCGCCCTTCATTGTCCAAAGGGGGACCCCACAGGGTTCATGCACACAATTTGGGAAAATGTGCACAAACCATACTATATGCCTCTACTAAAAATTGAAGAGCTTCACACATGGGTGTGAATTCTTAGGTGTATGTTTAGGGAAAATAATTCCCCCATTTCTGTTCTATGTCCACCCCTGCATGGTTTACTCAAACTATGAGGCTTGAATCCCATAGTTTCCACTAACCATGTGGCCTACCTGTCTTTTCAAAAAATACAAAGTTCCATTCTCTAAAAAATTCTCAGATACCCCAAAACACTCTTGACCTCATTAGGAATTTATACTATGTCAAAAAAAAGTATTTAAATTGAAATTAAAAATATTTGTACATTAAAAAAACTCTGGATTTTACCATCTTCCCCCATAAAGCAATTCATCCCTGAATTTCCCTTCTTGGGGTGGTTAAGAATCACCTGATAATAACTCCAACCACTATACACATATATCAAACTCCCTCTACCAATTTTTGTATTATAAGAAACCTTACTATCATTGAACACATACTAAATTAATTTACCAGCCTCAGAGAACCTTTGATCTACTGTCAATGATATGAATAGAATGCTCCTCGAAGGATGCATCTACCTATAAATCAACCTCATCCAAATTAATAGTATGAGATGGTTTTGAGTGATAATATCACAAATGAGTTACATGTAATACATTGTTCATGGCTCAGTACCTCTAACATAACTCCAACCAATAGACTACTAGATTGACTCTCTCTAGAATCTCATATGACATGATATATCATGGTGAAAGCCTACCATGTCTCATAATCCATCTATTTCCCGCAATTGAAGAGATATGAAAAAAATAATTGATCCTTGACCTCAAAATATAGAGGTCATTGATGAAAATCGATGTAGTATTTGTATCTAGAAACTATAGTAGTTATCTGCTTTTGAATCAATTTGACAAACTCTAAATTCTACTAAAAAAAGACGAGGCCCCAACAATAGTACCTCACCCAACTCTAACTATCACATAGGTGATTGACATTGAATGTTCTAAAAATCCTCATAAGGTTCTATATGTATAGTCTCATGATGTCTATTGTTGTTCGATAACTCAACCATGTGCATGAACCTCTCCCAAGATCCCTTGAAATAAAGAATGCATGCCCTAGGAATTCCCTCTAGAACTTTTATAGTTCACTATGACTGGTCCTCAATCTGAGGGTGGTATTTTATGCTTAGAGGAATCTGTGGACCTAACACCCTCTACATACTCTTCTAAAACCGATATGTAAACTAAGGATCCCAGTATGATGCAAAGGTATGAGGAACCTCATGATGGTGAACCATCTAGCAGATATAATGTATCCCAATCTCATCTACTAATAAGGTCTCCAAGATCGATAAGAAATGAGAAACCTTTTTGAGCTTTTCTCCTAGTGTTCTACCTTAATCTATTTTCAGGAGGAATATCTCATGAAAAACAAGATACCTATTATTTCATTCCCAGACACTAGTATTGATAGCACAAGTCATGATACATCTTGGTGATGCCGGGATTTACTGACCAAGATGAGGCAGGAAACCCTCACATAATCTCCCCTCATATGTCTGTTGGAACCCAAAATTGACCATGAATATGCATAATTTCATCCACACTAGCAGTCCAACTTGAAGGAGAGTCCTCACTTACCACACTCTCCCATAGGATCAAGCCCTCAACATTAGATAACAATCTCATATTCAATCTATCAATAAGAGTTGATGAAACAACCAAGTATGAGATAAAATTATACCCTTAAACATCATGAACCTCCAAATTCATCTATGAAAACAATTCCATAAGCTACCACTCACTACTAACCTCTTGAACATTCTGTGTCTAATTCCTCTATTTTAGTTCATTTTCAACTACATTCCCCTTTCTGGGTGTATAATCAGGTTTGAAGTCTACAATAGGTACTCATCCTACCTTCTCTCCCTCAAATTCAGATCAAACTACATACATACATACTTGAGGATTTTGTGTTATGTATACACCAAAAAAATGCTCTCCTAGTAAATAATGCATCCTACAGTGAAAGACATGTATAACAATTTATAACTAAAGATCTTGCATTGGGTAATTATTCTTGAGTGGCCTCAACTTGAGATCCCCATGTGACATGAATCTATCAGCATACATCATAATTTCTCCTATCCTGATACATGATGTGTCATAATACATAGTTTAGATTCCTCCTAACTCTAGTAGAATCTGGACCGGTGATGAAGTTAGTTTCCCTTTCATCTCTTGAAAGGCTATCTCATTGGTATCAGACCATAAAAACATCACAACCTTCTTAGTAAATCCCATAAGAGGTGCTTATAATCATGAGAATCTCTGTACAAAAGGTTTCTAATATCTTCCCAGCACTAAGAAAATATGAATGTTAAATAATTTCTTGGGTTTCACCTCGGAAACTACAACTCTCAGCTTCTTTGGGTCAAGTGATACTTCTGTCTCTAAGATGATATGACCTAGTAAGTGAATATTTTCCATCCATTAGTGTAACTTTGTGAGCTTACCATATAACTAATGCTCTATCAGCGTATCAAAAATGATGTCAAGATGTTTGGAAGGACCGTGTCGACTGTGAGACTACACTAAGATATCATCTATGAATACCACCATAAAAAATCCATATAAGGATGAAAAACTTAGTTCATCAGTTCCATGAAAACCACTGGTGAATTCATTAGAACAAACTATGTAACTAGATACTTATATAGACCATACAAGCAATAAAAAGGTTTATAAGGTATTTTTGAAGTTTGAACACATACATGCTTGTAACATGACCATAAGTACATATTTTAGAAAACATGAGCTCCTTGGAGTTGTTTGAAGAGATCATCTAACCACATCTAAGGATACCAGTTAGTAACTATGAAATAGTTCAATTTCTAGTAATCCACACAAATCCTGATATTTTTTTTGGTATTTTTCAATAAAAGGACCAACAAACCCCAAAGAGAAGTAATGGGTCCTATAAAACCCTTTGTTTCAAATTCTTCTAGCTTCCTCTAGAGCTCCTGTAAGTCCATAGTATCCATCCTATAAAGAGGAATGGGTACCAGTGAAGATCCTAGCACTATATCAATTGAAAATTATACCAATCTCTTAATAGGTAAACCAGAAAATTCATTTGGGAAAACATCCCTAAAAGGATAAACACTGGAGGAAAGTCTTCCTGACAAGTTCCCTAATTATTTGTATAGAATATATAAATCAGGGATGTTATCCCACCCATCCCTAAGTGATTGGGTCTATATCTACCTCGCAAGACATCCCTATCACCCTTGTGAATAAAAATTCCATGCTCTGGTGATGTGAAAGTCACCCTGTGACAATAGAAATCAACATGGGCGTGATAAGAAACCAGATATTCCATCCTGAGTATAACATTAAACCCTATCATATCTCGGATGAAGATATTTATTAAAAAATGACACCCAACTATCTCAAGGGGTTACTCCTTCCATCGGTGTACACCCTCCATTCTGATCCCCAACAGAGTATACAGAGTCATAACACCATTGTAAAATTGAACAATGGGCTTGAGGCTGTCCATAATAGGTATAAATATGAAACTCTATGAATCACATATATAAAAAAGATCTGATACCAAATTAGAGGCTACTAAGATCATAAATATTATCATAGATGGCCCAATGATCTGCAACTCATGTATATTCTATAAAGAATATATCTGACCTGAACTGCAACCTTGTAAAATAACCTCACTACTCAGTGTAGACCCACTTTACTATCATAGTATAATTGGTGTCTGGCTGACTCAGCCATGAATACCACATAAGGATAAACTAATGGTATTACTATAACTCCCAGCCTAATGTAGAGCTATGAATCCTACTCCTAAACCTAGATTCGGATTCGATCCCCTTCCACTAGTTAATAGAGGGAAGATCCTACAAAAACATTATACATGTCCCATAATTCCGCAAGAACAACACTCTACTAGGTCTCTATTGCACTAGTACCTCATACATATCAATATCCCAATCTGATTATAGAATACTGAACTTCCAGAACTAACATCTTGGATGGTACTCCCCTTATGATAAATCTCAAAATGGCACTTTCTAACACTGGTAGCTAAAGAACCAGGCTGACAGGCTGAACTTCCCAACTATATGACCCTAGATTCCCTTAGGTTTTTCTCAGTAATCAGTCCCTAATTCACAATCTCAATAATCATATTAAACCAAAAATCATTTCGCTATGATCAAACAACATTCTTGATACCTTCCTCAAAGTGTCTCTCCCTCGATGAATCATCAGAAAGATAAATTAGTGCAAGTCGATTAAGCTTTGTGAAGCATTCTGAATACTCCATAGCAATCATCGTTCCCTACTCTAGATGAATAAACTCACCAACCCTTTTAGTTGTCATGGTCTTAGGAATTAATTAGTTATAAAAACTCTATTGTAAATCCATTCAAACCGTATCTTGGAATGTATCTGCCTGGTTTAAAACATCCCACTAGTACTTATCTTCTCCCCAAAACATATATATTTTGATCTTCACTATCCTCCTAAGATGTGTCTCCAAATGTAGAAATTTAGAAACATAGTCTCAAGACACATTTTTGTCGCTCGTGGACCCCCATACCTTGAAAACATGGGTGGATACTACTTCTAAAACACACACGTCAACTCTTCCATAGATGAAATAGGATGAAGAGTTCCCGAAAAGGTTTGTATAAATCATATTAAATCCTCAAAGAATATGTAATAAACACCCACATCAAGTATAACCACTGATTTTCTAACTAGAACAACTTAAGGTTCTACTAGATTCTCATAGACCACTACCTTTTGAGCATGGTCATCACCACCTCTTAGAACAATAATGTACATCATCATGGAGGAATATATCTACAAATTTAAATCACATTCTTTATAAAATAATTGATTATAGACCAATTCAAAAATATTAAAGCATTGGATAGGTTCAAGCCTTTCTATAAACAATCCACACCCCACTTTCATCTCTTAAATCATAGACTAGGTAATATAAATCATCATAAAATCACCAAAGTCACTGCCTGCAACCAACTCTAGAGCCATGTCAAGTCAAGTTATTTATTTCACAATTTCAATTTCATTTAAATTCATACTTATATTAAAATTAGATTTATATAGATAAACCAAATGGTTTGCATCTTCCAATCCATAAAGAACCATACACATTATAAACCAAATTTTGGCTTCCAATTAATCCATACCATAACATGTTCTATTCCATGATACCAGTGGTATATGACTCAACGTGATATAATTGACTTCTTAGGGTGTCTGTTGAAGCCTAAGTAGGAAAAAAGTATTCAGGTTATGAAAGGAACTCTAAGTACTATATATGTTTCTCAATTAACTGAACAAAATTTTAACCAAATAATATATATTTCAGAAAAGGTCCATAATCATATTTTTATGTAGTATAAAAATAAAACCTATAAATAATGGAATAATACATAGTTTGTGAATTATAATTGGGTACTAAAATGATGCATGACATAAAATACCCTTATATCATGAGAAAAATTAAAATCCATAATCATAATAAACATCAAAACTCAAGTTCATCACCAAAAAATGGAATGAAATCAACTATAGTAGAAAAAACCAAAAAATAATAGATTCCATTCTTGGAAATTATGAGTTTTCCTATATGTGGGTTAGTTACTCCTAGACATAGATCATTACCAAATTCTAATACAATCCTAATCTCATATCTATTTCTCAAAATATTAAATCAATAAAATATAAATTCGCTGACATGAATTTATAACACCCCAACCTGAGAGCCACTAAACGGTTCCCCAGGCCAGTGGGTCACATGGCCTCAAGAACACCTCCACATGGGCCAAAGGCTTCTGACTAGGAGCAATGGTCTAATGTGGTATTGTGGGGGATTATACCCTCTTGATTAGAGTAAAGTAGTAGTATCTCAAGAAAATAATGATAAATAGAAAAAAATTAATATAAATAAATATAAAATATAAACATCTATACGAATGTAATAATAAATAAACTAGAAGTAGTTTCATATATAATGTGATGAACATGTCATGTATCTATGAAAAATGGATTTCAGTACATGGAAAAAGGAATCCAATATAATACATGTATTAAAAGAACAAAAATACAAAAAATTATCTTTATCTAGTATCATGAGACTAGATTAGACTTGTTCTCCTCTACCCCTAAGCATATTAATAAAACATCGTAAAGAGAAAACTTTTCCTAATCCATACCTTCTTCTAATAAGTCTATCTGGGAACCCAATGGAGGCCTGAAAAGGGTGTGAGATAACACTCAGTAGGCCACCACCAATGGTATCTATAACAGGTCTAGTTTGTGTATAAAATCCTAATCAATGTTTAATACATCACATGTAAAATAGTAATGTAAATAAAGTGTCAAAAGAATATGTGATCTTGTCCAGAAAAACATAGATCCCTATGAAAAATAACCAAGAACCATAAATATGGGATAATATAAAATCACACATAATAAGGTGTGATACTTTCCAGTCTGACAACTATAATTTGATACCCATACCAAGGATATCTATAAGTCATAGAACAATATCCATAATGTTCATGTCATGTAATAAAGTTTATAACACCCACAATGGAATATTACATTTATTCTAGTGTTAGACCATTAAGGTTTAGATCCATGTTCTAGATGACCAAGGCATCCTCATTGAGTCCATGGAGTATCTTATTGGAAACTCAGTAATGACTTGTGTGGATTCCAAGGAGCACATTAATAGACGATGTCCAATGTGAGTCCAAGAGATATAGATCAAAGGGATATAAATTCCCTTATAATACTATATAATCAAGATCCAAGGATTATAAATGTACAATGAATCCACTACTATATCAATTGGATCCATGGAGTAGAAATGCCAATGGCATCCAATGGAATCAAGACCCAAGGAGTAGAAATTCCCTTAGCATCCACTGCCATAATCAAGATCCATATAGTAGAAACATCAATGGAATCTATTAGAATCAAGATGAAACATTTATAATTCATCCACACCCATTAGGAATTAATTAATAATTTCATTAATCATCTCATAAACCAACTCATAATCATTCGTAATATATGACCTTAGCCAACTGATTTCCACATTTTCCATTTAAAAATTTAAACCATTTTAATCATACGAATTCACAAGTAAAAAAGATATAGAACATATGATATAACTAATTCAATTCTCATAATGTCTCCCTCTAATAATGATGATCTCACAGACACCCAACGAGGTTGTATAACATGGGTAGATAAAAATAACACCCCATTGGTTGCCTAGTTTCAGGCTCAAAATCTCCAACTATAAAAAGTCACTAAGTGGGAAACCTAAACAGGTTCCAAACAATTATATCAATACATTTTTTGTAATTTTAGGGGAATATTCAGAAAGTATGGAAGAATCATGACAACAACAACGAATATAAAAATCCAAACCATGAGGGAAATTTATAGACCACCTACCATATACCCATGGTAGAATACTTGTCTTGTATCAACCACTCATTCGGTCTGATGAAAACCCAAGAAATATGGAATATTATTTTTTACAAAAATAACTACTTAAATAAGAATAGAATTGAATAAGGACACAAGAGGAATGAAGAACTTACCCGCATGAATATAATGAGATGAATGGATCTCGATTATATGTTTGTATAAAGAAACAACACCCAAGATTAGGAGGAAGAGCTTAAATGAGAGAACATGGATCCCCTATGCCTATTCGATTGAAAGGAGGAAAAATAAAATTATGTTTTATGAAATTACATGTGATTTTTTTTCATTTTACACATTTTAATTGGGTCACACAGTTTGGCCGTACGATTGTCCAAAATGTGAGCCAACAGTGATCCCTTAACTATCTAAATGGTGACCCTACAAAGTTCTCATGCATGGCTTGGAAAACCATGTGAAAAAAATGATGAATTACCCTTATAATATATGCACAGCTTCCAAAATGGGTGTTTAACCCTAGGTTCATGGTTTGGGAAAATTGTGTTCCCTTTTTTGCTCTTTGTCCATCCCCATATGGTTTACTCAAACCATGTGGCATAGGTCACATGTTCTTCACTAAACATATAGGCCCGATTCATTTTCCCAAAAAAATAGGATCTGGGCTCTGAACAATCCCCAAACACCCATGAAACTTTTGTGACATCATTAGGCATCCATAATAGGTGAAAACCAAGTATTTTAACTGAAATTAAAGAGATTTGTAACTTAATAAAAACTCAAGATCTTACACTAGAGCAGATAAAAAAACTAAGTTGATAATCAAAGTAAATAATTGAAATTTTAAGTTGGGGATCAAGTATTATTAAAGGTTTCACCATGTATGAGAGTTGTGAGACATGGAAGAATGGGTATTTTAATCCCTATATAATTTTGGAATTTTGAAATAATAGAAATATTTAAAGTTATAACTGACTAATTGGATACACCGCCCAATATTTCTAAAGTATAATATGTATTCCCTATTTCATTACTGAAGAAATACATTCTAGATCCAACACATGTTCTCACATATGAGGAAATAGTTTTGGGTCTATACTCTTCTTATAATGAGGATATTTTCCATATTCTTGACACTAGAGCATATGTATTACAGGATCAGACAACTCGATTGGTGAAAGTACCTTGATAAAGTCAAAAACAAGAAGAGAAAACATAGGAGATTGAATAAGATATAAGGAAGGAACATAAAAATTTGTTCAATAACTAATATATAACCCAATTTAGAGAAAAATTATTTAATGGGGGATAATATAATACCTGAGATCTTATTATAGCAGGTAACCACCAAATCCTAAACTATCACACTCTAAAGATCATTTATTCAAGAACTTAGTTAAAATTTAAATATTAGAATTTGAAATATACCAATTCAAGTTAATTTTTTAATTCATCATATTATAATTAAACTGGTATGAATTGGTAATATTTTTCTAAAAAGTTTAGTTTTTAGTTGATAAATATGGTTTTCATGAAACTTGTATTTTTTCTAAATTTATCAATATTTTAAAATTACCTATATGTTTAAAAAAACTTTCAAGTAATCAAATATGAATTTAAAGAATAAAAATATTCATTTCAAAATATTCTTTAAACTTAAAAATCCTATTACCCACATTTTTAGATCTAATTAAATTGATATATTAATAATAAAATATATTTTTAGTCTTTTCTTTGAATGAATTATTTTACATGAAGATTCAGTTTTCAATTTCCTTAAAATCCTCATAATAATTATTTTTTTCAATATATATCAATTTATGTCATTGAAATTAGTATCCATGAAAATTTTATATTATATATAAATTTAAATCATAAAAAAATTATGTTCTTAATAACTATTTTTTCACGATTAAGTGTGTTTATTATAAAAATTATTTTTCAAACCTTTATAAATTTTATTGGATAAAATGATGATTCAGAATTGATATCAGAAGTGTCAAATTAGGTAAAAGGGTCAATCTTAATATTTTTCATTAATTTTTTTTAAAAGGATAAAAATTATTTTCCAAGGTTAAATTAAATTATGAAAAATATTAAAAAATAATCAATTTTTTCTAAAAAATAGTTTTTAAGGTAATTTTGGTCCCAAAATCACCATCCCATTCTCTTTTTTCCCTTTTTTCTGTCATTTTCCCTATAATAGTGACTTTACATTATTTAAAATTTATGTGTTGCTCCCAAAGATACCCTTGTCCTTACTTTTAAAAGAGTAACACTCCCACAAATTAAGAACTAACCTATACATAGAATTTACTCATGAAGCTATGCCCCTTTGATCCTCCTATAACCCTACACCATGTTCAATTTTTTTCCATTAGTTAGCATAAGTCCTTTATTTTGAGGATAATTCCTAGAAAAAATAAACTCTTTGACATGAGTATTAAAATCTAATTAGATTTTCTCTTTACTTATATTATTCCAAATTTATTCATTACACATTAATATAATAATAGTTTTTCATTAATATACTATAATGTTAATATATTAAGGTTTTAATCATTTTTTATTCTTCTATCCCATCCTTTAGAAAGGAAAAATTATCGTTTGTGAGTATGTGTGGACAACCAACGCCATAAGAAAAGAAATTAATTTTTCATCACCACCCATCATTGATGGTTCATTTAATTTATTTAATAAATAAATATGTTTTATATTATATCATTATGGTTATGGTATAGAAAATTGGAATTATTATTAATGATATGATCAAAAAATGTTCTTTGTAAATTCAATACATTAAAACAAGAATTTTAAGTGGAAAATATTTTATTCAAATAATGTAATATTTTTATATCAATTAGATATTATTAAAATTAATTTATAATTATGATAGATCACACAAATAAACACAAAATAAGTTCATTATTATTTTTTAAATATATTACAACAAAACCACCTCATAATCAAAAATTAAATTAGGGTATGTTCATATTTGGGTTTGTTTAACCAACCATTTAAACAATAATAAGAATTTATATCATGAATAAATATGGTCACATAATTAATGGTATAATATAATTTAAATGTAAAAATAATTATTTTTTTATGTGTTATATTAATATTTAATTCAACAACTATGAAAAAAAATTCGATTATAAAGAATCACTGAAACATGCTTGTTATCTATTTCATCATCATGTGTAAAGACTAAAAAAATCATGAAAGGATTTAAAAAATCATAAATAGTTATAAGAAAAAACTAAAAGTAACATTAATGACCTACTAATGATTAAATTTTCATGAATAATGATTATATACACTGCAATTATGAATCTTGTACAAATGATAAAAACTATAGACGCTCGATGTGAAAATAGGTAAAACTCATATAGAGAATGTATGTTTATGAAAAGTATAAATTAAAATGAATATTATTATAGATTTTAATTATGTTATTAAGATAGTTATGTTTGTGACATGTGAGGATAAATTAATTTTACTGATGTTAGGGCAAGAGGTTAGGGTTTTTTGTCTCAAATTCCTCTCTTTGAATCCTATTGGTCGTTTCACACACAATTTTATTTATTATGTGTATATACTACCTATTTGAAATATTATACCTTGAAATTAATTTATTCATGGTATTTTATGATATTTTTTAAGACCAATATTTTAAGAGGTATTGATTGAATTGTTACCTAATACATAAGTGGGGTTTTTTCATCTCAGTTTTCATTATTCAGGACTCATGATATATTCACCACCTATTTCTTTTTTTATGGTTAATAAATTTACATGTAAGAGTTTTACCATATTAATCATGGTATTTAAAGGATTTAAAATTATATATTTTTATCCCTTCCTCATATTGTTTTGATTTAAGAGTTACCAAAACCGTTGTAAAACATAGAATTTTACTTAGTGGGAAAACTATCCTACATTTCGGTAATGTAAAAGTGTATGTAGTTTCCTAGAAAACACATCCGAATATGAATAATATAAATTGGATGTGGCTGTTTCAAAAATTCACCTAGGGGTAATCACCATGAATATTATTGGTTGAAAATTTAATTAATAATCAACATGATGCATGATGAGTGGGCCAAAGAATTAACACCTGGATAGATTATCCCAGAGGATATGTTTTGGAATATTCACACTCACTTTATAAACAATGATGAAGGATTTATCTTACTATTTCACTGGTCACCCACCATTTCATACTATTTATCCCAATTATTATTTTATATGCATAACCCAACACATTGAAATTACCCCCACCACTATATTTAGTTGATATGAGTTGTTCATGTTACGTTGATGATGACCCCATGAATTCTATGTTTATTAAGAGATTTTCTCATAGGAAACCACAATATTATATTGAATTGGAATGTATTTGATTCCTTTATTTCTCAATATACATATATCTATAAATTTATTCAATAATTTGTTCCTTAGGCAACAATGTGAATAGATTTGTTGACTCCTATAGATAGTGCATAAGACTTAATAAGGTGTCAGATAGGGCCTATAATAATATAGGATCTCAATGCATAGATAGGTTTCATGAGACAAAATAGGTTTCGTTTTGGTGTATACCTCTTCCCACAATAGGATAGTGTCTAAGAATAAGGCCTTGAAAACATAATTTTATGTCCACTATTATGAATTCCATCAGTGTGAGATCAATGATTATTGTTATCTATATTTTCTTTTATTTTCATGTATATCACATTCCCTCAGTTCTAGCTAATTATAGATTCATATTGTTCATCTATTCATTCTAAATAACTTATTCCATGTTTATGTTATAAATTATTCCACCTTATTTTACTTCTTACTGAGCATCTGAGCTCACCCTTATTTATTTTCCTTTCCACAGAAAAATTATTTGAGAACTACATATAATTTTCAAGGATATTATGGAAGGGATAATCATTTTCTATAAATTTTTTCATGTAGTGTCTTATGTTTTCAATATTCACATATGTATGTATCCAGTATTCCAATACTACTAAACTGGTGGATCATTTAGGAACTCTTATATCATGTATCAATAACACATTATAGCTACTAACACTGGGTTTCATAACTCAAAGATATTACATGAGTTGTTTGAAATCTCTTTTAGAATGGTTGGAGGTAGTTTGAAGAAGTTATAATGTTGTTCTACAAATTATCAGATTCTATACATCTTGATAAATTTACAAAGTACCAAGTGTAAGGCTTTGAGTGTGGAGTGTAAGGATTTATATGTTGATGGTAATACTTTTACATTAAATGTAACGCTTTAGGTCTAAGAGTATGTTTTTCAAAAAGATCATAATTATTAAATTTATGACGTCGATTCATCATATGAGAAGAGAATAAGTCTTTGAGAGCATTATACTTTTATATGAGTGCAATCATTCTTGTACTGAATGAAATAATTTTTTGAGTGCATGAATTTGATATTCCCAACAGAACACTTATATACATAGTTAAGATATGAGTTTCTTTTAGGTGAAAATATAAGATTCTATATGTTTAATATTATTAATAAAACAAACTCAATGATGCAATACTCAATTTTTCATGTAAAAAACATCACATCAAAAATTTGATTCAAGAATATTCATGTGATAATTAAAAAATTATGATTTTTTTTACATTTGTTTGAAGATTCAAATTGGATTATTTTAAAAGTTTCCATGTTTCTCAAACTATAACTTATAAAAAATTAAACTCCATATATTATATATGTAATGTTAGTGTGGTGATTTTTTCTGAACATAATATCTTAATTCATATATTTCATTATTAGTGATGAAGAATAAGATATTGAGATAAATAATAAGATTTTAAAAAAATATCTGAATTAAAGGTCTTTTTTTATCTCATTTTATGCAACATGAAAAGAAACATCATGTGACTAACTTTATTAGACAATGAAATTAGAGTACCAGGATTCAAAAAATGGGAATTCTGTAGTGGTTCTTTTTTTGGAAAACATAAAGTCTTCCTAGACTTCCTTTTATGTCTACTGATTTCTATTGAAACCATTTAATTATGTTAAATTAAATACCTTTTACTAATATTTAAGTTATGATGATTGAGAAGAACAAATAGACAAGTGGGGAGAGTAGCTCCTTAGTGGGGTATGTTGAGTGTGTGAAAAATCGAATAATGTGAGAGAACATTTAGTTAAGGCTAAATTTATATGAAGATATATTATTGTCCATGTTCATAGTGTTGATTTTTGATAAGAAAAATAAGAAAAAGATCTAAATCATTTATTTATAGAGTGAGAAAGTGTTATTGAATATTTTGTAAGGATTATTGATGGAGAACTACATATAATATTTCTAATGTAACTAAATTCTCAAGAGGATATTTCTCATTCATGTTACATATGTTGTATGAAGGCAGTGTGAAATTTATTATTCCAATATTACTTTAGACTAGAGTGGTTTCACTTTGTGAAAAAATTATAATATTTTGATTTGTAGTTACTTATGGTGAAAAATATATTGTTGGGATACTAACAAATCATGGTAGGTAGTAACTTAACTTGGAAGGGGATAGACCTTGTAAAAATTCATATATCCTTTATCACTTTGTTTTCTATATATATGAGTGAGGTAGAGACATCCAACTTGAAAAAAATAAAATATCAATATATTTAAATTGTTCATTTTATATTGAAAAAATTGAAAAAATTAGAATCCATTGATTCACCCCTCTTAGTGGAGTGATCCAATCCTAGACAATTCAACTAGAACAGAAGTTATTTGTCAAACTTATGGGAGGTATTACCAACAAAATTCCAATAAAAATAGAATAATTTCCACTAAAATCCATATATTAACTAAAGAGATAAAAATTATCATACTAAAACTATCGCTATATAGAAATGTATGAAATAAAACTACTGAAAATGCATGCACAATCTATAAAAACTCCACTCCAGTTTGTTGAGCAATAGTTTCCCCAATCTCTCTCAAACTGTCCTATAGAAAAACTAAAGAAAATTTTATAGGGGTGAAAAATTTGGAGTACTCAGTAGGATCATACTTCTAAATAATTGAACATCCATGTGAAATAAAATTATAGGGACAGATATAAGTGAGATCAATTAATCAAATGATAAAGAAGGTATCAAGAGAATGGCTATAAAATCAATCAATGTTTAAGGTAAACATAATTAACACTCCAAATGCATCATCAATAGTCACTATAATACATAAATAATCCACTAGTATAAATAAAATTGGGTGATTTCATATTTATAGAATAATTCGACAATAAATGTAAAGGTCTATAAACATATCACCACACTTTCAATAATCATAATCGATCCACTATATCATTGGCTAAGAACAATCAAATCATCTCCATCCCATCATCCCAACCAAAATCACATCATAACCCCCACCACATCACCACAACTATAACCAAATCAGAACCACTACCATAGCCATAAAAACATCACAACCCCCCCCCAGATCACCGCATACACAACCACCACAACATCACCACATCATTATCACATTGACTAGTGTTATAACTGTGATTTCTCATAGCCCAAAAACATGACATAACCTTAATCTATCATAAACTAGGGATATATATACATGTCATAACATCAATTCATTATAACCCAAGGATGAAATAAATGTGTCACAACCTTGATCCATTAGAGCCTACATAAGTAAATATATATACACTATACATTATATTATTTTAACACATGTATATATATAAAGGCATATAACATCTGCAAGATATTACAACCCATATTATATATACATGTGATAACATTGATCCACTACAACACGTGTATATATTCACTACATGTTAATCCATTATATCCCACACAAGTATACACATAATTGAAATCTATTATAGCTTACATATATAGTACCATAAGACCACAAGTATTAAAATGAATTCATAAACAATTAATAAAAAACAATAAAAACAAAGAAATAATAATTACCTATTAAACATCACAAGGTATCCTAAAGAAACACCATTAATAAAATTTATAATAAAATAACCATATCAATTCACGATCAAAAAATTAATCATACATGAAAAGAGAGCTAGAAAAGACATCATATCCATATCTTATTCATTTTAAGATTTCAATTATTTATCACATAATAATAAATTCAAAAACTTGTATTTTCATCCCATATATAATATAATATTTATATTTAACTAAATCCCATTTCAATTTATTCATTTAATTCATTCAATTAAATCATTTAGAATCATATAATCATTACAAAAATTCTTTACATTAATAAATTAAAATTAATTATATTATTAATTTAACACAACCATAAAATTATTAATATTTATGATAGAACCACGATGTAACCTTAAAACATATAAAAAACTTTTCCAAGACAACAATAAAAAAAACAATATCTACCCAACACTCAAAACATACTTTGTAAAACAGAATTAAAACCGTCCATCAATCTCACACTTAAATCTTTCCTAACTCTCTTAAAAAGAAGCCTATATAACCACTTATCAACCATACACACCTAAACCTAAAGAAAAACTAATGAAATCACACTGGGAAAGAAAAATTTTCCACTTTTTTACAGTTAACTTCTCACGATACAACCAAAAAATCCAATGACATCAGTGTTTGGAAGGAAAAAGACTTTCAATGTGGCGGTTTTGCCCAAGATTCTATTACATATATACTATATCTCACATAAAGATTGAAGCCATCCCTACCTAAACTAACCTTTTAAAACTATTAGTAAATTACTAGATGTTTAATAATAAATGATACCATAAATATATCTCAAGACAAAAATCCATAATAAGAAAATAAACATTCTCAACTAAAGAAACACTTCTAACTCCATAGGAAAGATGATTACACTATTTAAATCATTTAATGTTCAATAATCTTTAACTTTAGGGTTTCATTTTATTACTGTTATTTTAACACTGTTAAATCACTTCCTATTTATGTAAATTAATTCAACATGACATCAACATCATAGGGAAACAATATATATATATAACTTAACTTCATAATAACTTTTCATAATGAATAATTAAAAAAAATCAATCCTTTTAACTCGGTTCACTTTAATACCATTACATAACCAACAAAACTTAATCCTGCATAACATCATAAACATAATAATCATCTATTACTTATAATACCATCAATAATAATACTATATTATGGGAACTGACCAACATAATCACGTTTCCATATAAATTTTTTATTCAAATTCACATATTATTTTCACTTCTCAAGGTAACTATTTCATAATAGTGATATTCTAAAGAAAAAAATAGGGAATTAATGGGGATCAATCATAAAAAAAATTCAAGGCAAGTATATTATAATTCAAAAATAAAATGAAATAAGAAACAAAACATATAATATTTACTTCTTTCTGACCAAACCTGCTACTCTAAGACTGAGGGAGGAGAGTAATACATGGAATAGAAAATGGAATATTATAATACCTTCCCAAATAGAAATATATATTATATAAGATCAAGGGAAAATTATAAACCAATCATGTTAGATAGGAGTCACTAAATATTGGATAGTGGGTAAGTTATCAAATGTTAGAGTAGTATAACAAAAGGGTTTTGAATTAAAAAATTCAAGTGAAGGGTTCCAATCAAAGGGGATGATGGTAAGCATGATTAAGGGAACTAATAAAGGGGGTTAAAATAGTTATATTTAAAGGGGATAATAATAGAATGACGTAAGGAACAACATGAGTAACATAAAAGATTACAAAAAATTTCAAGAAAACACATTATTCTGGAATATATATGAAAATAATAGAAAATAATCACCTCAATGGAGCCATTAAATTTTTTATTAATAGAACTGAAGATGATAAACAATAAATCCATGAGAAACATCCATAAAATTTCTTTATTTAAATCCAAATCAAATAGTCTACCAAACCCAAATATAATCACTGCTATAAAAATCCTTAAAAGATAAATATGAAATAATAATATAAAAGAGATGAGGAAGGCACTACATATTGAAGGTGAGACAACCTTAAAAGATATGGATTGAATAACCATGAAAAGATAACCCAAATATTACTAAAGTAATCCTACTTAGATTCTTAGGGTTTGTAAGAAATAGTGAATATTGAACTAAATGGATGAGGAACCTCAAAATTATAATAAAAATTTTGATTCATGGAATCATAGTGTAGAACAAAGTGTTATAGTGCACTGGTTTAGTTTTAAACACTCTCTTGAGGATCACAACATGATCTTATTAGACTATGAACCTTTTAAAACTTGATCATATATCTTAAATTTAAATATTAATAGGAAGGCCATAAGATAATTACTACTATCATAAAGAAATATCTAAATTCTCCATAATCATGGAATAAACCACACACCTTGACCTCTGGCCAAATAAACCCATAATAAGACCACAGAGAAGCCTATACACCACCACATAACAATCTACAAGAATAAAAAATGGGATTCAAGAAACAAGGATTCATAATAAAAAAATAATAATCATGATGCAATCAGTCCTTATATGAGATTAAACCAAACCCTATATAAGATTAAACCAAAATCAATCAGACATTAATGACATGACCAGACTCTCAACACTATAATAGATCCCCTGATGTATTAACTCATAGGAATTCATGGAATATTAACCCACCTAAATACCCTTAGGTATAATTGATTTAAGTGATTTGAAATTATTCACCCCATAACACAACACATCACAAAATAACCAATAATGCCCCAACAAATAGAGAGACTCACAACTCTCCTATCCTTAACCACACACTCCAAGAAAAACCTCACACTATAATATAATATTAATGGAATGAAAAAAACACCCAAAACTCCATAGCAGAACACATCATACCACATCCAAAAATCCCCACTAAAAGTTAAATTCTTAAATATCATATCTGTAACTCCATATTATAAGACAAAACTCAAGATAAAATCTAATAATCATATTTTTATTAGATCTCACAACTATATTATCAACTAAAACTGTACCCTTATCCATACAAACTACTATCGACATCCCTTAACACCAATATCACATATAAAAAGGTAAAGTAAGGTTCAATAGAATTATAGGTCCATATATTATATATTCCTAAAAAAATTATTGTCCTCTAAAATCAAATGATAATTATAAAAATAAGAAACAAACCTTAGTAAAGGACAAGGAAACCAGTACCGCCACATTAGGTACCTCTCAAACCATTATCATCCTTGAGAATCCAAACCAAACATAGAAAAATAAAAATCCAAAACAATAATAAACAAATGAATATATCTTTCAAATAGTGTGAATGAACTACCAACATTCTCTCAAAATATGTTAGTCTATGAATCAAACTCACTCTCAATAAGATAACTCTCTAATATATTATTTCCATAGAGATATAAATCAAATAAAAACCTCACAACTGAGGAAAATAAAAAAAAAGTAAAAGAATATAGTACCAACCACATTATATCATAACTATCCTCTTGATAAAAACTCCTTCCTCCTCCACCAACACTGTCTCAAAATTATTACTCCTTTAAGATAATTCTAAAACCATTTAAAATACATGAGTAATCTTGAAAACAAAACCTGTTAATTTTTCTATAACAATTTTTACTAATTTTAGTAAGGGTAGAATTTACTTATTTTAACATCAATCACTAAACACCCTCCTCGTTTTCTGTTTTTATAAGATTTTAGAATTAAATTCAAAATCAATTCTGAGTTATTTAATTAAATGAGTAGATTTACCAAACTATGACATGACTCACTTACCAAACCGTTAATAACTAACCACCATAAATTAAGAGGCACACCAAACCTAATAAAATTAATGTGAATGGTTCCCAATACAAAAAATTAAAATTGAACAATTGACTATCCTTAGGACAACTCAAACCTCTCAAGGATAGAGATACAAGACACACACTAAATCTAGAGTATCACCACACACACTGCTTCTATAGGACACAAGACATATAATTACTATTATTCAACTTCAATTATTGTACTCTTATTTAATATTATCCATATATTCTCTATTCACCCAAGAAAAATAAAATTATTATTGAACATTTCAAGAAACATTGACTATGTATCCCCATAATGGTGGCTATTTTGAATTATAAATTATCTTTAAATAACTATCAAGAAAAATAATACTATTTCTAAATATCTCATGAATCCTTACTATATCATGGAGAACGTCTTATCACAGCAATAAACACATTCAAGAACCAATAATACTCTTTACCATTAACCCATCATCATAATTCTTCCCAATCAAATCATAATTATACATATCATACACCACATCAACTCTTAATCTAATATCTATTTTTTAAAAACAATCACATCCACATCATGCTATTATATCAAATATTACCAATGATATAAATAATATAATAATACTTATTTTTACAAAAAACATAATATTGTAA
This sequence comes from Viscum album, assembly GCA_963277665.1. Lineage (NCBI taxonomy): Eukaryota > Viridiplantae > Streptophyta > Magnoliopsida > Santalales > Viscaceae > Viscum > Viscum album. Next base: position 602,632,627 of record OY728142.1, read on the forward strand.
ATCAATATCTAAAATGATTAAAATTAAGGAATAAAAAAATATATTTCATAAATAAGGCTTGATAATTTATAACCAATCTATTAAAGGGTCAATAAATCAAGCCATAATATTTAAACATCCTTATAAGAATCATTTCATGGGAGGTACATATGGAATATTCATTCCCAATGCTTGTATAATGACCACATGATTATAATACTTCTAAAATACTAATTTTTTTACTAATAATATTATCATGATTTTAACACATAACTTAATTAAAACATTTTTCTCTTTTATGATTTATACTTAAAATTAAAAAATCCCATGCTTAAAAAATTGCATAGAAAATTAAATAACATTATAATTGTTTAACACTTCATGCTTATTATATAATAAAAAGAAACTAAAATATATCTCATGTTTTTAAAAAAATTATAATAAATAACTTATATAGATTTATTAATATTTTAAATATATTATTTATAATAATATATTCATATATATATATAACATTACTCAATAATTTAAATCATGCATTATTTATTCATTTTATGTAAACTATATTTTAATCACACATCACAACAATTAATTATGTCATACATGTTATGTAATCGAATTTCATAAATCCAAATTATCTTTAATTAAAGATAATCATTCTTAAAACATTAAACTAATTATTATAAACATCCTAAATTTCTATTTTGGATTAACACATGGAATAAAATCTAAGAAATTTTATAATCAAAAACATGTTTCTAATAAATTTATTTCAAAATCTACTAACATAATCAACAGTTATTCATCAATAGAATGATTAATCAATATGGATTCTAGAAATTTTTTTATACAAATAATAATCCGTTAGACATGATTTATCATTAGTGGGAACAATAATTTTAATTACTAAAATTATCCTATAGGTTTTCTAATTAACATACATTAAGATTTAAATTATAAACTAAGCATGGTATATTATTGAAATAAAAATCATACCATGAAATGAATTTTGAATAATAATATCTATAATAGAATAAATTAATTAATTAACGATGAATGACAGATAAATATAATGAATACTTATTATTAATACATGTTAGCATAAATAAAAAAACCAAAAATTATCAAAATTTAAGATTTTATCCTCTGATAATAATGCAATAACCCTTTAAAAATTTTATACTCCACAATCTATACATTCCCACCTAAATATGATTTATTGGCTATCATTGTTATTGGATCGAATAAGAGTAGGCTACAATACCTATCTCATAGCTTTTCTCACTTTAACATTAATGGTCCTTGCACCACTCATAGGGGGAGCTAAATAGTTTTGTTATAACTATTATATATCATTTATCAAAAATTATGTTAAATGACATTATATCCCCATCGAATCCATTTAATCCTAACTTGTTACAAAATCCAAACATCATCCTAAGCCTCTACCAAAATATTTGATACCACTTTTCTATGACATGACCCCATTATAACCCCACCTGTTCTGGAAATGAAGACAAGTGTTACTCCTGAATCATACCTCCAATATTCCATGAGATGGTGACTAGAATCTAGGGTATTTTTACACATATGGGAGACATTACCCTCATAATTACTTGTAAAATTACCCATAAACACAATTAATATCTACATAGAAACTAAAAATATTAAAAATATCATATAAAAAATAGCACTATATAGAAAATTATACAATGAAACAATAGACAATGAAAGACTGACCTCCAAAAACAACACTCCAGGTACCTGAATAGGAGCATCCCCATTCTCCATAGAACACTATAGGAAAATAATTATGGAAAATAGTAGATGGATGAGAAAGTAAGTTTAATTAGTAGAATAATAATTTTTAAACAATTTCATATATGTATGCAATAGAAGTGTTACGATTGAAATGAGTGAGAATAATTAAGAAAATAATAAAGTAGGTATCATGAGTAGGAATATGTAATCAATCATTCCAGAAGGTAAACACAATCACTACCTAAAATTTATCACCAATAATCACTAAATTACATTAATAATTCCCTAGAATTAATAAATTTGGATGAATCATATAATAATTACACTAAGTCATAACATTTAAATATTACTATTAATTATTCAGTTAATTAAACATAATAATGTAATTATGAATGTAATAAATCAAACATAACCATTTCATAATTATATGATTTATATAAAATATATCATTAAATAAATTCCCATGAACTTTTAGGTTTAATGTTTTAGATGATTTAAGAAACTATTAAGATAAAAAATCCCACACTTCTATTCAGTGTACATGTTTCAATAAAAATAAATTCTAAAAATGATACAATTTTTATATCAAGAAACAAATCCATAAGAGTATCGTGACTTTTTTATTGTTCATAATCATCCATCAAACATGTAAAATCATAGGAATACTTGAGATGAGAATATAAATATTAGTAAGGGGTATAAAAATAATAAAAACCCATTAGTCCTTTAAAATAAAATAAATTCATTAAAAATAAATCCCATTAAAACCATGATGTTTAGGATTTTAAAAGAATATAAAATTAACTTCAAACCTAAAATAAACTTTTTTTCTCAATATTTCCACAAATAAATATTATATATAAGTATAAATTCACTAATTTAATCAGGAATGTTATTTGGGACATAATATTCATAATCATTCTTAAAATCATCCTTACAATAACCCATATAATGCAATAACCTATTAGTATTTCTATAATATAACTTATAAGGAGAAAAAATTAGTACCCAATTAATTTGAGGGCTATATTGGACCCAACCACGATCATATATAACTTCCAAAAACCATAACATGAGTAAGACACATAGGAGTTACATTTCATCATGAAACTCATAAAAACATTCTTTTCAGCCCATATTTAAAAACTCTATAGTTAAACATTAAAAATATGATAATTTTAAAAAAGTATTAACTAATTACTTATTAATAGGAAAATTAAAATTAAACATGGAATATTATAAGAGAACTAAAAAAATGGTTTGTAAAATAATAATAAATAACATTTTCTTTTGATATCCTTGAAAACAAGAAACTCACAAAAAATGGAAACATAAATTAATTTTAAAAAATATAAAAACATGAAGAGGAATATATATTAATAAAAATTATTATAAAATTTAGAAATGGATTTCATGTGGAAAATTTTAAAAATAATATTTTTTTACACTTTTTTAAAGAAATGATTTATGTAGAAAACAATTAGAATATTCATATTAAAACATTGAGAATAATGTAAAAGGAAATATAAAATTAACTTAAGAATTAATTTAAGTAGAGATAAGGAAATTTAGATACCAAAATAACAATATAGTCATGTAATAAAAAGTGTTTTGAGAAAGGCTTCAAAACTTGTAAAGTAAATATTTAAAATAAATCCCTTTACCTGGAGTCCTGACTCAGCTCACACATCCACTAACCGAATAAATAAATAAAATATTAATTATATACTTTATTAAGAAAATTTTAATAAACAATTACCAATTATTATTCCTTTTAAATAATTTATCATCATGTTATATTCCTTTAAAAATATATTTATTTCTCACATCGTTTGTTTTGAGGTCATTCAATTCAAAATCTCAAAAATAGATTCAGTATTTTTATAGTGGTAAAAATTATTTTTCTAATGTTTTCATAAGATTTATAAGTATCATGTTATCATGAAAATATAATTTCTAAAGAAAATAATCCCAATAGATATTTGAATAGTTACTTATATTATAATCTTCCATGATAAGGTTGTTTTCAACATTTAAATATAACCATGATTGTTAACATTTAATTGATTTGAAACTCTCCTAACAAAACACTAGGAGGTAGTGATGGTTGCTCAAGCTTACCCTTCCTCCGATAAATGATATAGGTGTGGGGGGGGGTCTTGACTTTCAAATCAACCACACTCCTTTTCCACTTTCTATAATCCTGATACTCTTTCATCTTTTCCCATAATATCCATTATCCCAAAAGTATCATCCATTCATTTGGGGACTCAAAATATCCCTTTACATCATCAAAAATTCATTGATATTTTCTCACTAAATGACCTCTCATAGTTTAACCAATTTAGTCAGATGTGTTTGATGGTTGAATCCATTGATAGATTCATCAATGGTTCATGGGTATTATAGAATCATTCCATAGTTGGGTAGTTGGACTCTCTCTACATTCTAGTCCACCTTTAGTACGAAGATAAACTCATGTATTCATTGTCTAAAGCTCAGTTTCTGGTATATGGTGTTGGGTTTTCATTATTTTTATGGACCTGTGTATTTTATATGATGTGTGATCCCCTAACCATGGTGATTTGGGTATGTTTCTCAAGCTTGAATCTTTTATTTCAAAATCCTTCCATTCTTTATTTTCTCAAAAATCTGGTTGGTAGATCCTTATTCCTCTATAGTATAACTAAAGTACAGTGTCAACCAATAACTCCTAATGTTTTTTAAGGTAGGTGTATCCAATACTATATTGTTTTATATGTAGATTGAGGTGGGTAATGAGTTTTATTAATTTCAAATTTTATATATTAAATCCTTGAGTTATTTTTATCCTCTTGAAAACACATGGGACACCATTATCTGGAATTTAATCTTGTATATAATAAAAAAGAGTTTCTTATTGGTGTTATCTTGGAAACTATCAGTGAGGTTAATAGGATGAGTAAGGTTCTAGAAAATTATACATTGAATGGAAAATTTATGAAAGACTAGGCTGGAGTGGGTAGGCCAACAAGTCTTGGGTCTTATTCCTAAGCTATGAGAAAGTATTTCCCATCGAATAATAACCATATCAAGATACAAGGGATTTAGGTAAGATTTGGTATCATGTGGATGGTGTGTTCCATTACCTATCCCCTTGTGGTTTGAAGGTTTCTATGAAACTTCATATTTCAATAAATAAATTTCAATTTGAAGTAGTTGAAATGGAAGGTAGCATTGAAATGAAAGTACCAACAACCTCCATAGGTAATGATCACATGAATGAGAGAAATTTTCAGAATAGGTTGGAAAATAGCTTTAGGGAATATTAGTGGTGGAAATCACTAATGTAAAATGTGAAAAATCGAATAAAGTTAGTGGTAAAGAGGTTTAATATGAATAAGAAAACTGGTCTCATGTAGAGCAGCTTGAGGAATATGATGAGGAGTCACAAAAGTCAAATGATTCTCTATAGGTATACTCTAATATGGAATTGTAAGACCTTTACGAAAATAAATATTGATATGATAAAATTCAAAGTATATAATATTCAATTTGGGGGCATTATCTAGGTAATAAGGGCATTAAAACCATAAATTAGAAGGGTTATTCCAAGCTTCCAAAACTAATTCTTACCAGGTCGGTCATGAGAGAGCATGGTACTATGTTCATTTATAATTCTCTCTAAAATAGGGATCATCTATTAATAGGGATACCAGTTAGTAATTGTCAAATATATTGAAGAGGAAATAGGGAGGGAGGAGGGAGTCCTAGAAAATACACTGGATCACGGGAGGACATAACATAAGATTGTTGTCCAATAAGCCTGCCAAAATTCAATGCCTAAGGAACTGTATAAAGGGGAGAACAATAAAGAAACTCTGTACCAAATAAAACAAAAAAAAATTGGAGGATAATACTTGGAAATATCATGTTCAATGGGAAACCTATTACCTGCCATGGTTCAAAGAAACAATGAAAATTATCTATGATAATTTAAGAAAATCTTTAGAAATAAAAATCTTACGAGCATACTCTAGGAATACCTAGGATGATCCAATTAAATTGAAAAGGAATATATCCCTAGAGGGGTTTCATCCTCAATAATTGAGCTATTTTAAATTATAATTTTTATGGACCCTTGGGGAACTAGAATATGTCTCCCTTCTATATAACGATTTTTTGAGGTCTTGGGTTTTATATCAAATAGTATTAGTGATTCCCTATGAATTAATATGAAAATTTATTTTAGGAAGTTATCTTATAAGTAAATTGTGGGTGTTATTATAATCATTTTCAGGTTTTCTTTAGTTTAATTTTTTTATTTTTGTTTCTGTTGGTTTGTTATTGAGTTTTGTTTTTGTTCACACATAACCCTAAAAATTAGTTTTTTGAAAATCAAGTTAAAATTCAATTGGAATAATCGATATTTCACCATTAAATAATTATAATCATAAAATTTATTCAATATTAATGTTATGTTAAATTATAAGATAAATCTTGAAAAATAACCATGGATGATATGCATTTACAAAGGCATCATCATTCACTTAGATAGAAATCAACCAATACAGTGAATGGTGTTTTCAAAAGAGTTTTAAAGAATGGTAAACCCAATAAAAATTTTATAAATGAGATACTATTTTAGTTTTACCTTTAATGATTACTTATGTTTTTGAAAAGAGTTAGGGAATAATAGAAATGAAAATACATAGTTTTAAAAAATTATATATTTTGGCATAGTAACAACTAATAAAATGATATTGGTGAGGGATAATGAATGATATTTCTAATTTATGGATCAAAATGATTTTAATTCCATGGTAATATAATATTAGAAGTAAAATAAGATAATTTTTATAAATATTTTCAAGATGAGGAATCATAAATTAGAAATGAGAAAGTGGATAAGAAACTCTAACCTTTAACTTTGAATAGCCTCCTTTAGATTGAGTCAAAATCCTTTTAAAAAAGATTTCATTTACAAGGAAAGTGGGTAATGGATGTGTAAAGGGATGTTTAGATTGGGAGTTGGATAGAATATGGAGAGAAAAGTGAACTTGATAAGTCTTTTGAAATAGTTAGAATGTGTCCCCTTTTATTGAAAAAATTTAATTGTATTTTCACAAATATTAATTCTTTAGGGGTAGATAATGAAATTATAAAATGAAAATTTGTTCAGAAGTAGATAAAAAATATATATTATCAACCATTACCCATCCAACTTGAATAGTGATAATATTTTTTTTATTTTATATTTTTTTATAATTCATTTCTAATATTAAACACCCTTTAATGTGTCAAACAATTTCACTTTTAATATTTTTAAAACCACTATATTGGATTTTCTATGACTTGTAAATGCATTGTGTCAACGATGAGACGGCATTTTGGATAATTAATCTATTATATAAAATTAAAAAATAATTAAAAATTATTTTTATTTATAATTATTAATAATGTATATATATTCTCATACTTATCATGGAATTTTTTTAATATATTACTTTCAATTTTCTTACCTTCTGCAAGTGGTGGGTAATCATTTGGATAATTATCCTTTTGTATTACTATAAAAAATCATAAATATAAATATAAATATTTTATTATGAATTCTTTATTATATTTTTCTTGATCCTAGAATTATAAACTTATAATTATCATCTTAAATGAACACATTTTTACTTTTCTAATACTGCACATGCAACATATTAACACAAAAAAATAATTTCATATTAATATTAAAATAAAGTTTAATTTATATTAAATAGATAATATGTTCATTATAATATCCTCATTTTTTAGAATTTCATAAACTTTTAAGTCTTATTTATATAAATTTTATGTTATAAAAGTTATTGTATTTTGAAAAACTATAATTTTTAACCATTCCCCCAAAAAAATAATCTTTCATGGAAAAAGATTAAAAATCCACCCTAAGATAATTTCAACATGTTGAAATAAAAAATAAATTTTGTTTTATAAGATTAAATTATATAATATAGAAAATTCACATTTTTGGTTCCATGGGATCAGTAGACCATTGGTAGGGGAGGGGTGAATTAGTTGTTAGTTAAAAAATTTATGAATTTCTTTCCATTGAAATTTAACGTAAAAGACTTAATTAGTTCTGATCTACTCTTTCATGTTACTCGTAGACTTAGACAATGAAATAAATAAGGCTGATAAAAAAAGTATTTTTAGAGGGTTCTATACTAATGCATAATCCCTTCCTTGGTTTCTTATAATTCTCAATCAAGTATTATACAATATAATCAATATCATTCAATTACAAGTGGAGGGTGCATCACACACCATAACCAGATCAGAGTCACATTAATCTTCTTTAATCCAGATTCATGCTATCCACATGACTATGTATCACTAGAAATAACTTAATAGCTTCCCATTGTACTTATTCAACATCTTCTAATTGTAGTCACAAAGTTACATAGTTGTATTTTTTCATACCCCGAGTCACATTGGTTTTCTGGATTTTCACCATTTATACAAAAGAGGTTCTTTATAACTTCTCCATGGATGTAGATTTCTAATCTAGAAATGAATGTCTCTACATCCACAAAATATAGGTCCATAAAATCATAAGCATCTTATTAACATTTTAGATGCTCTTCAAGAAAACTAAGAAACTCAGTTACTACTCACAGCTTAGCATCATATAAATTTTGAATATGTTCACTTGGATATCTCACTAGATAATCTCCTTTGATGTTAAAACCCAAAATATATTTATTAAAACTCATATAACCAAGGATTTGATGGGATATTCTTCTTCTCACAACTACATCTCACTCAAACTAATCACATAATGATGAACAATTTATTCTTTTTCTTCTAATTTACAACATGTAATGGATTATTATATTTTTATTAAAGATATTATCTTCTCTTAGATACTCAAATATCACACATAACAATCTATAATAATGAAATATTTTTTCATATCTTCAAAATTTTCTCGTATAAACTCATGTGCATGCATGGATCAATAATTTCATCTTTCATTTCCAAATACTATACATTTTATATTGAGAGGATAAAGTGGATTCTTGTACAAGATAACTATTATTGAACACCCAATTTGGTTTTTCATAATTATATATGCACTAATTTTTCACGTCAAGTATTATTCCTAGAATACGTTCATTTAATGATTCTTATTTTTGAAACTCAACCTAAAATATCTTCACAAAACATTTATAGTAGGTATGGATTATGTATCTTCAACCGATCTTTAAAAGAACCCAAAATTTAATTTTACACAAAATTATAAAATATACAAAAAAGGATTTTTCATGTAACTCATCTTGATAGTAAGAGATCATCCATTAAAATTTTACAGCCATTAAGATTATATCTTTATAGACTAGAAAAATTATAGATATTCTTCATAATAGCTTAGACAACGTAAGATAATAATTATTTTTAGAGTTTATGAAGATCCAAGATTCGAAGTTTTTACAAATTTATTATTATTGAAAATGTGATAAATCTATTTTTAGCTTCAAATAATATTTTTAGTGGTTCTTTACCTTTGATATTTTTTAAACTATGATCAGATCATGAAAGAAATAAGATTTATGATGTTTTTATCTTGAAATAAAAACGTAATCATCACAAGATTTTAATTTCCATAAAGAATTAACAATTCTATAAATCTATAATTCTAAACCAATACATATGGTAAGGTTGGTGTGGATAATTTCAATTTCACATATACAGACTCAATATATAAATAATACCCTTATGCGGTGATTCAAAATTCACGACATGGTTATGTGGTTATCTTCTTATAGTTCACCTATATGAGTCTTTATCCATGTATGTTGATATAAATTTATATGAATATTATAATTTTACTATGTATCATTCTGATACACCACATAATCCCTTACATGAGAAATTCAACTACATTTCTCGATTTGGATACATTGAACTCTAATCATGTATACAGTTCCTGAATTTGGACACACAATAGAATTTAACCATGTTATCATTCAGTTATGTTCGCTAAATTCACATACATGGGTCTTCACATAGGAAAATATTTACATATTATATGGCTTCAACTATATAGATTAACCTATTCCATAATTCACATATGCGACATTCACACAACTAAAAATTTTCATACATAGAGTCTGAACATAATAATTTTTTCCTAATTTCTTCATTTAGAATGTTGTCTCATTCACATCATCTCCAGTTGATCTTAATCACTCATAAACACTTAAAAACACCTTTTTAGATTTATGAAACTTCTAAGAAAATTCAAAATGATTCCCAAGAATTTCAAAAACATATAAAAACTCACCTCTTGGAATTTTTTAATATCACACACTATACTATGAATGCCTTTAAACCCAAAACTATGTCTAATCCTCATTCAAGTGTGTTTCAAAATAGAGTTTGAACATAATCCAGACACAAATATATATGGATATATCCTCATATTATATAAGACACATCTCTAACCTTGGAACCTTTTGTTACACATTTTCTTCACAGGTATCCATGATTTCTAGTATAGGTGTAGAAACCATCTCTCCATTTCCTTTAAAAACCATTGTAGAAAAGAATGGAACCATCCCTTCAGCACTAATCATGATTTATCCATGAATTTTATCTCATAAATTGTCCGATGTATTATGGGATTCCTATATGATACTATCTATCCAAGTATTAAAGGGAATCCATATCCACTTTTTTCTTTGACTAATATATGGGAAACAAATTCTCAATCACCTCCAATGTACCCATCCTAGGAGAACCTTACAAAATATTTACCCAAAATCAATGGAAACTTCACTTCTTCAATAATGGGTGGATACTTGAATCCATCATCCATATTCTCTTTATATTTATTATATTGGCTATCTAAATTTTAAACACAATTATAACTGATACAAATTGAAACCAAACACCTTTGGGTATTTCAATATCCCATATTTTATTTGTTTTCAATTCCGAATTCAATTTAAATAAACTTTAATAGTCACTATAATTTATCTCCCCCTTGTTGATAGGAAATAAAAGGGGAGGAATTTATTCTCCCTATATATGTAAGGGTCACTTTCTTCTCCCCCTATTTGATAATGTGGGTATTGGGGAGAAATTACTCATCTTTCAAATTGCATCCAATTTTTTTTATACCACTTCATATATGATACCGATTTAAGGATTATACTCTTTGAAGTTTAATATGATAAAAATTGGAATAAATAGGAAATCTATTCTTCAATATGAAATTATAACAACTTATCACCTTATGTATCCTTACATTTTCTTCTTGAGAGAAGTGTATAATTTTTAGAAACAAAAAAGAAATTATAAAGCCCAATACCAATTGAGGCTTATAAATAATAATAACATTTTTAAATAATAAAACTTTAATAAAATATGTAATAAAATTTATCAATTTTACAACATCTACAAAAACTACATGAGAGAAGGAATTCATCTTGTGTTATAACTCACATGTTGAAAGTGGCAGTCAAAATTTTATATCAAATTAGAATCATCTGAATTCATGTGGAACCACATGTTCCTTAGTAGTGTGTCATTGATCAAACAACTCCAACTAAACATAGGAAACTCTACTGGGAAAAAACGAGTGATTAATTTACACAATTTCTCCCCCTAACTACTCACTATGGGATTCCAAAACATAAATTTATTTCTTGAGGGATTTTCATGAATATTTTTAGAATTGAAACAAGAATGTTCACTTCAATTGGAAAAACACATTAAAAACATTTAAGTGAAAGTAGTTTCTTCCCAAACTGATTAGATAATCACCTCCATGTTAATAAAACTAATATAAATAGTAACCAAAGTTTAAACAGTTAAGATCACACCGAAAACTTATATTTTATTCAAAATTATCCAAAATTCCACATTTAGAACAACTATATAATTATCTGGAAGATTGTATTCTCTCAAATGCACCCCCTCAAGGGATTATTCCCATAAAACTTCACCTTCAATCACCCTATATTCTAGAACCACTAGATATATTGGGGAATAATATGGATATTCCAAATATTATTATTTTGAGTTGGAGGGTTGAGATAGATTTCCAAAAACATGATATTTAACTCTCGACTTCTGTATTCTTACACCCTAATATGTTAATGTTTTTTCAGCTTTGGGAAACATGTTAATTTACTCATCTTCAACGTTATTCTTAGTCGTAAATGACTTCTATAATTTATAATACATAGTAATTTATTTTTATCATGTTTCTCAATATTTATATACAATTACAAATGACTAGGGAATAGAGTTAGAAAACCACTGTGAACATGATTTTATTTCTCTTTGGGAATGGTTAATTTCTTTGAAACAACTATTTTTTTATTGAAAACCACTATTAGATTCCCCTTACTCCATAATAGTTCTTTCATAGGCTTCCATGAAATACAAGTGAAAACATTATGGTATTCCTTTATACACCTTACACTGAATTTTTTATTAGATTTCACTTCTCTATTTTTAGGAAAATTCTCCACTTCTTCAAAAAGGGTTCCAACCACATTTCTAATTCTTATTCTCTCACATTGATGGATTATTTTCTTTCATTTATTTTAATCATATTTTTTAAAAAATTTATAACAATATTACTTGTGTCCATGATGTGTCTTATCTTTCTATAGTATAAGTGTATCTTTCTAGTATGTTTTACCACCTTTTCATTTTTTTCTCTTTCCTATTGGGTGTATTTTATTCATCTTTAATCTTTATAGAGTTTCCACCCAAGGATGATTTACTCCCTTAGTTCACTTGCTTCTTATTATATTGGGGTTCTTACTTTTAGTCATTATATTGATGATATCTAGCATTATTGTACTATAATTCATCAAAGAAATAACCACTAATGTCTCATAAATAATATAATTTTTCAAATATATCAAGTATATTCTTAGAAGATAGATTATACTTTATATATGTTGTTTTATTCACTATATTAGGTTGTTTTTTTTATTTAGATATAATACTATATTTTCAAGTCTTTATGAACTTATTCACACTAAGATATTATTCCAGTAATAAATATCATTGTTTCCAGAACTCCAATGGCACCAACACATTCCAATAAGTCATTTTATTTTCCCTTTAGATACAGGATATCCATCTTGACATGCTTTCTATTTTTTGACCGAAACCCCAATATTTTGGGTTCTTTTTGGGGAATAGTTTTTCTAGGACATACCTAATTCCTTCCTTGACATGATTATTTATGTAATATTATTTTTTATCTTCCATGTTTTTAAGGAGTTATTCTTTTTTCCATTAGTTCAAAAAATTTAATATTTAGTGCAAGCTAGTTTATCTGCACAGGGGGTTACCATTTCTCAAGAGCTAGAGACGGAGGCTTGTCCACATAACCTCAATATTTATTTATAACTCAATAGAGCCCTTATATAGGTGAAACTATAGTGAAATAGGCTTAACATACATGAATATTACATAACTTTATATGAATATTCAACACATTACAAAAAATAATTTACTAAGGACCATAACAGTTCAGTGTTTTTGGAATCTTGGAACAAAATATTCTATGTTGGTGAAAGATCTTAAATGTTTCCAAAAAATATCTCCCCATTTAGTACTTCTAATTAAAACATTTATTCACAACCTAGGGAAAAGAAACATAAGAAAGGGGTGATCGCAGATGTTCAATAAGGATACACAAAAGAGATACATGAGCATATCATGAATAGAAGGGTACGAGAACATGAAAATAGAATTTGAAGATCATACCCTACATATCAACAATCTAAAAAATGTGACATAAAATTAATATTGTTAGTTCATGAGAAATTAATCATAATATAATCAAGAACATGAACCATGTCATCATATACCAGGCATAAGACATAGAATTTTTAGCATACACATAAACATGTAACATCATCCCCTATAAGTCAAGGTACATTTCTGAAAATTAACATTGAACTTCATGGGGAATACACCTAATTGAAGGGACACACCACCATCCCCGGTCACAGTTTTTTCTTATAAGGGATAAGGTTTCCCCATAATACTATAATAGATTATCTTTTCCCATATTCCCATAGTGGTTCTAGTTTCCCCATATTTCCAGAGTGGATTAGGTTTTCCCATATTTTATAGTGGATCAAGTTTCTTCATCTCCTATAGTGAATCAAGACTTTTAACTTGATTCCCATCATTATCTGATGAGATATAAATACTTACCCAATTCACTGGAGGGAGATATAGGTCCCAATGATAACATAATATAATCATGCATTCATGTTCCACATGATAATTAAACACGGATCATAACATGACCTTTAAAAATATTTGTGTTTCATAAACATCATATCACCACCCATGAAATGAAATGGGTATCATAAACATTTCATCATATAATAACCTATGGAAAAGAGATAGGTGTCATGATAATATCATCAAAGCATAACAAGTGAAAAGAAGCGGGATTCGAGAGAATATAAACTATGTAATATAAATAGTTGTCATAAAAATCATTAAATCAAAACATAAAACATTCAAGAAATAATAAGAATTGTATTCTTGGATCATATCCCCATTAAATAATAAACATAACCAAGTATTTCATCTTATATGGAGAATTATTTTTAAGGATCACATGAAATTTTTTTAAGGAAAATAGCCTTTTATATAAAATAATTTTTATATGACAAATTAAAAATAATTTTATTATAAAATAAATATTAAAATTGAATTTAATTTTTTTGAGTAACATGTCTTTTATTCTATGAAAAACACATTTTAAAACACGAATAATTTTGAAAACCTTTTTTATTTTAAATTACCTTTGAAAAATCTATAATGAAGCTTGAATGTACTTTCAAAACCACTTTCTTTGAAAATAATTTAAAAACATAGAAATAATGATTGAAATCATTTTGAAAACCATTTTCTAGAAAATGTATTTTAAAACATATAAATAAATCTTAAGATAATTATGATTATTTTTTAAAAAATAACCTTTTAAAATCATATAAAGAAACCTTTTAAAATCATTTAAAACACTTTTTAAACATAAAAAATTTTTGAAATAAAATTTCATTTAAAATAACTTTAAAATCAACAAATTTATTGAATATTAGGGGAAACATGTATTTAAAAAAACCTTGTAAATGTAAAAAGTAATCTCCAAGTAAATGATGGTCGTTACAGAGAGTAATTCTATACATATCAAACATTCCTTTTTCACCTTGAAAGTATAGAAAAGTGACTTGATCAGAAAATGACAAGAAGATTTCTTTAAAACCCATTTTAAAAATATTTAAAATAGTGTTAAAAAATTCCTTTAAACATAATAGGATAATATTAAAACATTTTTTTATTTTTTTAGAAATAATAGTTATAAAATAATATAGATTTCAGAATGAAAGGAGAAATAAAGTCGGATTCTCATAAAAACATTTCCTTAATTATCTTATGTATCAATGAGTAGAAAAATGGTAAAATTAATTGGATGTAATATAAATAATTAGATCTTAATAAAATTAATTAGAGTTATTGAGATATGGATTATAATATTTCATCAATGAAATCATAATAATAAACAATCTCAATAAAAGATGAGAATGTAACAATAAACCGTTGCCACTTTGTTAACATTGAATCATATTAAAATGTAAGGAATAACATTATATAAAGCTTAAAATATTATTAAAATAAATATATTCATTATATAAAATTTTTATATCAGTATATAATCCTCATAGAAAAATATAGGTGCATAATATGGCATGTGTCTCAAAGAAGGAAAATTGAGACAAAATTACTTTACCGATTTGGTAACTTTGGAAACACAAAACCCATGAAATAAATATCATAAAATGGATATTTAAATACCCATAAATTTATGTATAATAATAATATAATACATACATGGGAATTATAAACACCACATATAAGAAATAGAAGGTAAACATGGCTTGTGTCTCATGAAAAATAAAAGTGAGACGAGAAAACCCTTACTACATGAGTAACTTTCGAATCATGATTCCCATTAAAGAATAAAATGACTTTAAACTTATAATATTATTTAATAAATGAAATTATTGATATAAACTTTAATATTTTAGTATATAAACCACAAAATAGAAGAGAGTGGTGAATATGGCATGTATATCATGGAAATAAAAAGTGAGATGAAATTACCTTACCTTAAGTCTTGAATTTATTCATACACATTAAAAATTAATGTATAATAAATATAGGTTTATTATAAATCTACCAAAGAAACCTATTATTATATATAATACCGTAAATTATTTTTTTATGACTTTATATTACAAGTTTATTAGTAACTCAATGTTAATGTTATGTTTCGGGTAATATTTTCTTTGTTTATTGTAGGTGTTTTGACTTGTTATTCTCGATACTCTTACTTTGATCATGATATAATTATTTAAAGAATGTAAAAAATTATTTATATATCATATATATTCAATTTTTATATATTTATAATAGTCATAAAAATATAGATTTATAAAATGGAATACACCATTCAAGGAGACATAGGTCGTAAGTATGCATGAACGTTGTTTCTGTTTTCTTGTCATATTGAAACAAAAGTAAATTAAATAATTATATATATATATATCATTAAATTAAAACTATTATGTTATATATACCATATAAGTTTACTAAACTCATCATTAATACATTCCATGTAGAGTGTGAACGAATCACATCGTTTTGAGGAGGTTGTTGTCCACTTTCCCCCAAAAACAATTATTGTATTTATAGAAATAGAATGAATTATGGTATGTATTTTAAAATAATTAAAGAATAATAAAAACATCTTAAATTTTATATATATCATATAGAAACATATTTTACATCATAATACCCAACTATGAGAGGTGTTAAAGGAAAAATGAACAACATCATTTCATGATGTGGTAGTTCTCCGTACACAAGAACGATAAGTTCACTACCCCTTAGATGAAAGTGTGTGTAAGTGTAGGTATAAAAATTATAATTAAAACATCTCAGTATATATATTATATTTAATTTATTTTATAATAATGTAATTAGAATATTTTAGTGGGTGGATAATGAAAATAAAACAAAATAGCTTGAGGAAGGACGTTACATCTTCTTTGGGTAACTCCTTTTGGTTTGAACCAAAGGGATTCCTTGGATGTTTCTATCACAAAGGGGAGGCTTATAAAATCAATGGATAAATTTTTGGATATTATTTGAGAATATTATGGTAGATCCAAATGTATTAAGAGACGTGAAAACGTGGGAGGGGTGAGTTCTTTTTTATAGTGGAGGAGGAGTCGCATTTTTGTAATTTTTTTAAAATGGAATTCCACCCACATTTTTCCTATGAAAAGTGGATAAAATAATAAAAACATTATATAAAAAATTATATTGATGAAATATAGACATCCAATGGAATTTTTATAAGTTTCTCTGTCATTTTGGCCCTTATGTTTAAGATTAAGTCATTTTTTAAGTTAATTTCTCTTGTAATCACAGTAATTAATTTTAATCACTTTCACTAATATTTTTGGTAAAAAACTAATTTGAAATTATTAGACCTTATATGTCTGTATTATTAAAAAAATGGAATAATTGTTTCAAAATTATAATCACATAAGTGTTAAAATTAATTAAATTTTAATCCGACAAACTGGACGATAAAGTGGGGTTTTAAAGTAAAAATTGATCAACAATTTGAAATGTTTTATATCCAATTTCATTGTGAAATTGATCCAATAAGATGAATTTTATTAATTTATTTAATATTGATCTAATTAAACACTAAATAAAATAAAATAAAATATATCTATATAAATAAATTAGATGAAAAAACAGTTTTGAATTAAAATTATGTGTTACTCACTATTCATTAAAAAAATGAATCTTCACAAAAAATAACAAAAAGTCTCCCTAATATTGTTTTTATGTTCTGATTTCAAAAAAGAATTTTATTTTCCAAATAAAAAATTATATAAGTGTCTAAAATTATATTTAAAATTTGTTCTCCTTTAAAAGGTGGTAAAATTACATTTTAGAAAAATACATCTTTTTATTCATAAAATTGGATTTATTCTTACCTTATAACTATAAAATCTATTGGATGAGTATAAAAAATATTTATTGAATATATAATATATAAATTTAATTTTAAACATGAATCAAAAGTTGTTTTTTTTAATTTATTGAGAAAACATTGTGTTTGTATATTGAAAAAAAAATTCTTAGAAAAGCAATTTCTTTATTTTCAAACAGTTCTTACATTACCTTATACTAATTGATAGCCAAAGGACTAATTTTATTTAAATTTGTAAATAATATTTTTATCATTTAGTTAATCATATTCTTAACTTCCATTCCAATAGTTAGGTGGTTTATATAATAAAATTTTAATAATATTATTAATTTAATTTTTAATTTGGTAAAAATAAACCATACTTGTAACACAAGATATAAAAGAGACTGATTATTGTGAGTAATACAAGAGAAAAATAGTGTTTTGTGTACCAAAATCTAGTCTATGTGTTTTTTATAGTGCAAAATTGAATTGGTTTTTCCTATAACTCAAGCCACACATATTTCGTTTTATATAACAAAATATATATTCTAGGTTTCATGAAGTAAAACATATCAAAAATATTAAATTAATTTGAAAAAAACATTTCAAAAAATATTAGGGTGTTATATTGTATCACATCAATATTAATTTCTCCCCCAAATTTTGTTTTAGTTATCAATAGTTTAATATCTAAAAGTTCCATTCATAGAAACCCATATCATAAAAATGAATACTAAAACTTACTTTAAAAATATAATGTTGTACATAATATTTATCCAAAATAACACATAACTAGGTTTCCACAAAGGATCACATAGGTGGAATGTGAAAACATGGACATGGAAGAAAAGTGTAAATAATTATAGAGATTGATAAATATCAATGATCACAAGAAAGTAGGTGATCTTAAGAAAGTTAATAATCATAAAACCATGAAGAGAAAAAGCATGAAATGGGTCATTGATATCCTAAAAATGATAATAATAGGAAAAAAATTTATTTCATGACCATCTTACTAAAGTTGATTTTTTTCAAGAAAATATAATTACTTTATTTCATTCCCTTTAATAAGTAAAATCACTCCCTTTGGTCGTGTCTTGAACAATTTATATTTCACCTATTTCTCCAAAAAGAAAGATGAATAGTTCATTCCTAAACTACAAACAGATCATGAGATCCATGATATGTCATCCCATCTTTCTTAAGTTACCATCAACAGAAAGTTGTTCGAACATGTTAGCCAATATGAATAAATCCTCATGTGGTGAGATAATACTTTAATCTCACAAACATCATCCGAATTTTGACTTAGAAATTCCATAAATGGATAACAGTATAACCCTTCTAAAAGATGAAATCCCAAAACATTAGAAAGAATATCATGAAATCAACTTAACATTAACCCCCCTATATTTCATAAATTAGTACTTGGTTGTCCCATTCCAAACATGTGAATACCCCCATCGTATATTATCTTGAAAAATGGTATCATCCTAAATTACTATAAATCCTTTTGGAAAATGTGCATGCTTCTTTATTTCTATGATTTTGAATATATTCCATAATTACAAGAAGTTGTAAACTTTATACATAATTACATAGACCAATTTCTCAACAAATAAATAATCATTTCCTGGGTAATCAATACTATCCAATTTACTTCATCTATAGAAATAATCTCTTTACCCAAGTAAAAAACAATTTTTTCAACATCAGGGAAACATTAAAGGTTACATTTCCTTAATCAAAATATCACATTTCCATTAAATCCATTTTCTAGTTCATCAAAATTATTAATATATTTTTTAAAATTATTAATGGAAAATATATACTTTATGATTCATATAATATAATTCTTGAATTTATATGCATACACACTTCAATCATCCATATTTATTCTTAAACCATTACTCATGATTCATCATCTTGTCCCTTAATACCCCTTTCATAGAATATAAAATAAGAATCACATATTAAGGTTCCTCAACCTTAATCTAATCATGCTTCATATGTTTAATGTAAATGATACTGGAAGAAAATCCTATACCATTCACATGTCATTTTTGGTCTCTTTACCTTAAGTAGTATAACCAACACTCATTGACCATCTTGATTCAATTCATGATATTTACACTTACTAAATAAATTTTATTCATGTCTTAAATTTCCACATCCAAGATATTCAGTTTTAACCTAGTTCATTCCAGTTCTTGTTATTGACTAAAACCAAAAATCATATCATGATAAACACTTATCATATCAGAAAGCCACATACTCATGAAAAATTACATACAAGATGTCTGAATAATTACACCAGATTATTTAATCTATGACACCTTAGTTTTATCTTAGTTTATTAGTAGTAATATTATATTTAAATCATTCATGATGGTTCTTAAAGAGTTTTTGAATTTTCAAATCATATCCCCCAATACTGTCAATCATGTTCTATAGTAAGACCCATTATCGTGCACTAGTTGTCAATTGAGTCTATCTCAATACATTTTTTTGTGTACAAACTATTAACATATGCTTTAGAGACACATCCAAATATAGTAACTAGATTGGGATGTGTTTTTAGGATACAACTCCCTCTACCCTTCACCAAAATTCTAGGTCATTTTCCTAAACATAAACTCTAAATTAGACCAATCCTTAGAGACATCCCTAGACATTTCCTTAGAAATATACCTAGAGATATCACTAATTTTTTATCTTTAAAGTTTCCAAATTTTTACTAAAACATTACTTTCATACCAACTATAGTGACCCAAGATTAACAGACATAGATATTTCATAATTTTATATAAATATTCAGAACATTATAAAAAATACATGCCTAAGGACTATAATATTTTAGTGTGTTTGGAATTTTGGGAACAAATCTTATAACTTAGTGAAAGATCTTAAATGTTTCCCAAAAATATATTTTCCTTTAGTAATTCTACTTAAAACCTTCCTTTATAACATGGGGATATGAAACATTATAAAGGGATTAGATCACATGGCCAATAATGGTAAAAAAGAGATACATAAGCATATCATGGACACAAGTGTATGGGAACATGAGAATAACATTTAAAGACCATATCCTACGTATAAAAGATCCAAAACATGAGACATGGAATAAATATTTACTGTTCATGAGATATGAATCATAATATAATTAAGAACATGAACCTAGGGAGAATATCATAGGGATAAGACATATAATTTTTTCCAAAACACATAAACATATAACATCATTCCCTATAATTCATGGTGCACTGCCAAAAATTAAAAGGTGACTTCATGGGGACTAAACCTATTGGGTGATTCACAGCACCATCCCTATTCATAGTCCTTTCTTTGTAAGGTATTGAGTTTCACAATCCTCCCATTGTGGATTAGGTTTCCCTATCCTCTCATAGTGGATCAGGTTTCTCCATCCTTCCATAGCAGATCTGGTTTCCCCATCTTCCATTGTGGATCAGGTTTCTCCATAATCCATAGTGGTCAAGACCATCAACTTGATTCCTATAATTATATCATGTTATATAAATATTTACCTAATTCATTAGATGGAGATATAGGTCTCACCAGTCACATAATAAAATCATGCATACATGTTCCACAACATAATAAAACGTGCATCTTATCATGAACCATAAAAATAGTTGGGTTTCATAAACATCATATCATAAACCATGAAATAAAATAGTTATCATAAACATTTTATCATATTATTGCCTATGGAAAATGTGTAGGTATCATAATCATTTCATCAAATCATAACCCATAAAAAGAATTAGGCTTCAAGATAATATGGCCCATGGAAGAGAAATGAGTTTCATAAAAATAATTCCATCAAAACATAAAAAATTAAATAAATAATATGAGTGGTATTATTAGATCATATCCCTAGTAAAGAAAAAATATAACCAATTATGTCATCTTAGGAAGAGAAGTATTCTGTAAGATCACATGAAACATTTCATAAGGAAAATACCCTTTCATTGAAAATAATTTTTATAAAACCATTTAAAATTCTTTTTCTTATAATGAAATATTTATAATTTAATTTAAAAAAATTCTTGAGGAAGATATATTTTCCTACAGGATAAATACTTTTTAAAACATAAAGAATTTTGAAAACATTTTTCTTTTAAAATACCTCTGACAACCCAAGAAGGAAGCTTGAAATTATTCTAAAAACATTTTATTTTAATATAAATTGAAACACTAAAAGTAATTCTTGAAATAATTTTGAAATCCAATTTTGAGAAAATGGTTTTTAAAACATATAATGAAATCTTAAAATCATTGAAATATTTTACTTTGAAAATAAGCTTTTTAAAATATATAATGGATTCTTTAAAAATCATTTAAAACACCTTCTAAACATTTCTTTAAATCATTTTTATTTGAAAGCCACTTTAAAATATATTTTTTAGAATATTAGGAAAAATTTTAATTAGAAAAATAACCTTGTAAACATACTAATGAATCTCTAATGAAATGATGGGAATTACATCTCATAAGTCTCCACATGTCGAGCATTCCTTTATCACCTTAAATTTTTAGAAAAATTCCATGATCATTAAATGAAATTAATAATACTTTTAATTTTTTTTAAAAGGTAAAACCTGGGTAAAAGTTCCTTTTAAACATCATAGGATAATAATGAAACATTTTTGAAAACATTTTTTGAAAACACGGTTTTGAAAGAACACAAAATTTCGACCGAAAGGAGAAATATAGTCATATATTCATAAAAATATTTCCCTAATTATCTTAAGTACCAATGATTGGAAAAATGATACCATTACTTGGTTATAACAGTGATAAATAGAGTTTAATAAATTTTCTAATAGTTCTTGAGATATGGATCATAATTTTTCATCAATGGAAGCATAATCATAATCAATCTAGATAAACGATGAGATTGTAGAAATAAACTCTTACCACTTTCGTAACATTGAATCACAATACAATGGAAAGAATAAAATTTCATGAATCCTAAAATATAATTTAAATAATGAGATTCATGATTTAACATGTCAAGGTAAATATATACACCTCATATAAAAATATAGGTGCATAACATGGCCTGTGTCTGAGATAAGGAATAATTGAGACACAATTTCTTTTCTGATTTGGTAACTTTAGAAACATAAACCCCGTGAAGAGAATTTCATAAAATAAGTATTTAAATTCCAATAAATTTAATTATAATAATAATATAATACATCCATGTTCATTATATATAACACATATAGGAAAGAGGAGGTGAACATCACATGCGTCTAATGGAAAATAAAAGTGAGACGTGAAAACCCTAACAACTTGAGTACCTTTTGAATCGTGATCCACATGAAAGAATAAAATAAATTTAAACTTATAATATCATTATATAATGTATTTTAATGATATAAAATTTCATAGGTAAGTATATACACCACATAATAGAATAAATTGGTGAATAAGGCATGTATCTCTCGAAAATAAAAAGTTAGATAAAATTTCCTTACCCTAAGTATTGACTTTCTTTGTATATGTTCAAACCTCATGTATAATAAATGTAATTTTAGAACAATTCTACCATATAAACATATAATTATATATAATAACATATATTATTTGGTTGTAACTTTATATTACCTGTTAACTAACAACTCCAGGTTAATGTTATGTTTTAGGTAATATCAGTTTTGTTTAATGTATGAGTTTTGACTAGTTATTTTTTATCCTATTAATTATATCATGATTTAATTATTTAAAGAATGTATAACATGATTTATATATCATATACATTCATTATATTAATATTTATAATAATGTATAAAATATAGCTATTTAAAATGTAATACACCACTCCTAGAGATGGTAGGTCATACGTACACATGAACATTGTTTCCATTTTCTTGTCATATTGAATGAAACATAAATGACATATATGTATATATATATATAATATCATTACAATATCATTATTATTTCATATATATCATATGATTTTACCAAACCAATCTTTAATATATTCCATTTATTGTTTAAATTAATCACATCGCTTTGAGGCGGAGGTAATATACACTTCAACAAACGAAATTATCATATTTACACAAAATAGAAAGAATGAAGGAATGTGCGATATAGTAATTAAAGAACCCAAAATCCATCCTAATAATAATATATATATTATAAAAATATATTTTACATCATAATTACCAACCATGAGAGGTGGTAATGGAAAAACAGACAACAATGTTTGGTGAGTTCGTAGTTCGATGCACACAAGAACAATATGTTCGTTACCCATTAGATGGAAGTGTGTGTAAGTGTAGGTACAAACCTTTTAATAAAAGAATATAAGTATATTTAGGATATGTAGGGTATTATGTATTCATGTATTAATAACATTTTAGTGTGTGGATAAAGAAAATAAAAGAAAATATGTTAAGGATGGATGCTACCTCCTCTTTGGGTAACTCAATTTGGTTTGCCACAAAGGGTTTCCTTGGTTGGATTTCTCCCCAAATAAAGGATTATTTTATGATTTTTTTTGTTTTTTGGAGATTATTATATCAGATAATGGGTGATAAAAAGGGATTTATAGGTGTGAATAGGTGGTAGGGGTGTGTTTCTTTTTATAGTGGAGTTAGAGTGAAATTTTGGTAAATTTTTTAAAAGGGAATTCCACCCACATTTTTCCTATGAGAAGTGGATACAATGATTAAACAATTCCATAAAATGGATTATAAGGTCGATATATTTCCAAAATATTTATTTTGGACAAGTTTCTAAGACATTTTGGCCAGAATGTTTACGGTTTAGTTCTTTGTTAAGGTAATTTTTCTCTTAATCACCATAATTAATTTTAATCACTTTTGCTAATATTTTTGGTCAAAAAATAATTTGATCTTATTATAAATTATATATTTTTTTTGAAAAATATGGAATCCATTTTTACAAATTATAATCTCATAAGTTTCATAAGTTAATTTAAATGTAATCACACAGATAGGATGACAAAGTGAATTTTTAAAGTAAAGGTGTTCAAAAGGTTGAAATGTTTTTATATCCAATTTCACTATGAAATTGATTCCAATGAACTAAATTGGATTATTTAATTTAAAATTAATCTAATTAATCTATAAATATAAACAAAAATATTATTTTATTATATTAATAAATTTGACGAAAAAACAGCTTTTGAATTAAAAGTCAGTGTTATTCACTATTCATCAAAAAATAAAACTTCAGCAAAAAATAAAAAAAAATCATGGTAATATAATTTTTATGTTATATTTTGAAAAAAATATAATTTTTTCAAATAAAAATTACAAAAATTTCAAAAATCATATTTAAAATGTATTCGTTATTAAAAGGTGGTAAAATAATCTTTTAAAAGAACATCTTTTATTCATAAATTTTGATTTATTATTATCTTATAACTATAAAATATATTGGATGGGTATAAAAATATTTATTGAATATATAATATATAAATTTTATTGAACAAATTAATCAATAGTGGTTTTTTTAATTTATTAAGACAAAATTGTGTTTGTATAAAGGAAAATAGTTTTCTTAGAATAGTAAGTTCCCTGTTTTCAAATAGTCCATACATTCACTTATACTAATTTATAACCAAAGTATTATTTTTATATACATGTGTAAATAATATATTCATATTTTAGATAATCTTATTTGTAAATTCCATTCCAACAGCTATGTAGAATCTATAATAATATTTTAATAATAATATCAATATTAACTTGTAATGCGGTAAAAATTTACCTTACGTATAACACAAGCTATTGAAGGGACTTGGTATTATGTGTAATTCAAGCCAAATATAGTGTTTTGTGTACCAAAATCTGGTCTAAGTGTTTCATATAATGCAATATTGACTTGGTTTTGTGTACAATGAAATAAAAACATAGTGCATTTATATAAAAAAGCTATATTCAGTGTTGCATGAAACATAAAATACCAAATAGATTAAATTAATTAAAAAAATTCAAAAAATATCAGGGTGTTACAGAAATTCATGTTTAGCATAGAATGATTCAATATTTTTTTTGTTTATTATATTACTTTAAAACTTCAGGTTGAGTGAGTTATTTTTATTCTCATTATTCCTCAACGTTACTTCCAAGTCACTATTTAAATTTTGATCTTAATCCTCATGCAACTTGGAAATTTGTTATGGTGAACAGCTAAAATAAATAATTTCTATTCCCATCACATCCATATGTGAATATTTGAAATTCATTGAGACTTTTTACAAACTCTATTATGCATGAACTACTTTAGTAACAATATTTTTGAAGACTTCATACTCAATAAAAAGTCTTTTTAATTTCCACTCTACCTGATACATGATATCATTGATAAGTGAGGAAATTTCACTCTTTGAATTTACCAATTTTTATTGGGTGTTGGATCTTCTAATTTATATTTCTAATGCATTATCTATAGCATCAAATTATTCATTTAGCTAGGTTTTTTCATCACATGAGTGCTTGATAAAATTCATCTTATAGGTAAAAAACTCAATAAGAATCTTCTCTAGATACTTTCCAATATGTGAGTAAAAATATTCATCTATTATATTGCCTCCACTATCTCATATTCATAAAATATTGAACTAGCATCAATATAGGGATAAAATTCAATATATTTCACAACTAAATCCTTATTATTTTGACTATATTCATATAAAGGTATTTATATTCCATTCTTAGGAATTTTTTCTGATTCCTTTCTTCTTTCTTTGTCTATTTCTTCTGTGTGATGGATGATACTTCAATATCATATTTATTAGATATATAGTAAGAATTCATGATATAATGCTTATTTTAATCATTTTAAATCAAAAAATATCATATGAATATTTTTGGAGGTATCCTTCTCTAATAGCAATTGAGGTTCTAGAGAATCAGTAAACCACTCAGAGGGGAGGGATGAATTGGTGGAAACATAATACTTTAATAAATTTCATTCCATTTAAATTATACTTCCTGGACTTCTTTATTATTTATCCACTCATTCTTTCATCTTAGGGACTTAAATAGATAATTCAATAAATAAAGTCACATGAACACATAGATTTTTACAAGGTTTAGTAATAAGAAAAACTCCTTACCATGAGTATTTATTCTCCCAAATCAATTATTTTATACTATAAAAATATAATTCAATTACAATTGGAGGGTGATTCGTACACCATATCTATATCATAATCGCATTGGTATTCTCTCGGCTAGAGTCACACTAGAAACTTATACGTGTCACACATAAGTTACCTTGACATTTTCCTACTGGACTTCTGTGAAAGTACCCCAATATAGTCACCAAGTATCAAGGTGTGTGATTCCTCACATTGTCACATGTTGTAAAGTTCAGGGGAAATTTATAAATTTTTCATAGAAGTGTTCCAGGGTAAAAAATAATTTCTATTATAATATGATCTTGAATAATTTTTCTAACTACTATATTTGTCCCAGAATAGGTTGTTTTCCCTAGGAAAAATGTTTGGTGGAAATATGAGTTGTTCAATTTTTTTCAAAATATTTAATATTTAAACATTGATTTATTCCTTCATGTTCATTCAATGATATCTTTCCAATACAGTTTATATTGGGATTTTTTCATCATGGTTTAGTCTATAATTTTGAGGGGGGTCCTAGGTTAGGAATAAACACATTCTATACACCAGACTCAAGCTCATTCTCCATTTATTTTCTTTAATATTCATTATTTCTTCCTTTTTCTACCTTCATATTTTCTCTCTTTCCCCTTTGGCTTCCCATGCACTCCTCTTGGGTATTTGGCATCAGGAATCCAAGAGAGGGAGAGAGAGAAGAGGGAGATATAGGAGGAGGGGATTCCTATAATGGTCATCCAAATATAGATCAAGGTCTGTCAGGTGTGTGGCATGTATCTAGATTGAATCCTCTACATTTTACACCCAGAGGTAGGCCCATTTAAGTTTTCCCATAAACACCAAAAGGTTAATTATTTAAAATTTTCAAGCCTTATATGAGTAATTTGGGACACCATGGGTGTTTATCTGGGCTTAATCAGTGTGAATAAGGGGTTTCCCGCCATTTTTGGGGTCTTCCATTCAAGGAAACCCATGTGGATGACATATAGTTTAGAAAACACATGTCTTGTTTTCTTACTATAAAGTGAAGATGATTTTTTGGGACTACACAGCATGTACCAAGAATACACGTATTATAGTGATGACTTAGGGTGTCCTGGGGGCACATGGTCATGTAAGGTATATTGATAGATCCCGTGAAATGTACATAGATATAGGACATGTATTGTGCTTTTCTAGACCCTGTGTGGGGGTACATGGCTAGGTACATGTTGTGTATGGGGTAGTAAACTCCATGTAGTCGAGTGTTGTACACACCAAGTTGGGAGGAGGTACACACAAAGTTACCCTATTTGGGGGTAAATTCCATGTATAGAATAAAACTTCTATGTAATTTGGGAAACTATTGGTCAAGTGGAAAGTGGAACATGCCCATAGAGGGCCTTTAGGGTTACATGTCATGCAATCGAAGTACACATTGTTTAATTTTCCTTACTTGTTTTATCTTTCCTTATTTTAACCATGAATTCATAATTGGACTTATGAGTAGTATATTATATTAATTTTTCCATATAGATCTTAACGGTGGAATCATTTAAGCATTTAGATTCCATTGGATATTTTTTGGACTGAGAGAGTTCAGTGGGAGGATTTCATCAAGGATTGGTTTTAGAATCGGCGAACATGTTGGGTTGTGAGGTGTAAAGTATGGGTGAGGGTTGTGATATCAGAGATCATCTTGAATATAGGGTTATTTGGTGATCTATTTGAGGTTATTTGAGAATGATTTCAGGAGGTGGGATAATGAAGTATCTGTTCTGATATCTTAGTTTTCCCAACATGTAGCGATCAGTTGCCTGAGTTTAGAGTATTTGAGGTTTAAATTATGTGTTTGTGGATATTAGTTATTAGAGACTTTGTACTGGGTTGAAACCATGGGATAAAGTTTACAATCCAGTGAAGTTGAGTTTTTGAGATGAGTTTGAGGGGATCTTGAGGATTCCCCTATGATATAGTTTCTGATTATGTATGTAGTGGATGACATGATCTTCTTTTGAGAATGCATGTGTGGCATGGTGCTGATTTGTATGCCCTTATGGGTGAGATGGTAACCACAGATGGTTCATTCGTCGAGAATTATAGATGATGATTTTTTTTGTTTTCACTTTTCCCCATGGTTTAATTCATAATGAGAATATATAGTGGAGGGTTTTCTAATTTTGATGTGGTTATGAGGACCATTGGGTATACCCTTGTAGGTACTCTTTCCCTTAGTATTCATTTTAGTCATGTGGCTGATCAAGGATCAATTGGCTACAACTAAGGTTTATTTGGGATGTTTCCAAACTGGGTATGTCCTGTGCTTTGGATAAGCCAGAGGAAACGCTTGTTGGGTATCCTTCTCTTACTATGACTATTAGGAGGGATATGGATCTCCTTTTATGGGAATGGACTTAGATCTTGTGTGTAGAAGGCGAGTCCCCATTTGGATGTCTCTTTATGTTGTTCCCCTGGGGACTATGAGAGCCTCAAGTTTTTTTGGCCCTAAGGTGGGATGTGGAGAGCCCATGGTGGTTGTTTGCTTAATGAGGATATCCAAGGGACTAATAGAGTCCCCATGCTTTATTGGATGAGAGTATAATCATAACTTCTAGTACCACCTTTTGGATAGTGGGTTCAAATATTAGACCAACCCAAGTTTGTTTGGAGTTTGGTCATTATATTTTAGGTATTTTCTACTCGAGAATTTGGTTTGAGGATGAGTCCCTTGGGATATATTTTATCAGTCATTTTCCCTAAGTTTTTATTTCATTTATATATTGTTTGAATATGGTTAGATAGGCTTAGGGAGATAATAGATGATATGGATGAGTGAACCCATCTTTATAGTATAGTATGCACCCTGTATAGTGGGGTTTGGGGATCATGAGGTTTCGAGGCAGTCATAAACAATGTGTTTTTCTCCATGGATGTTGTTGTGCTCCTAGTTCCATAGATACTGTATATACCTGGGATTGTGTATGGATCATATGGTAAAGAATTGTTTAGGTCCAATGATGGTTCCTAATTTTTTAAAGGAACATCTAGACTACCAGGTTCTCTAATTTTATTTACCTATATGTTCCTGTCACTAGTTTAGATTCTATTATTGGGTTCCTCAAGCCCAATAAATTTACTTTTTTATGATTATGACTGTGATTATTCCCTAGGATCTAGAATTCATTCTTATGGTATCATGATTACTTGGATATCCTATGTAGATGTGGCAGACATTCTCTATTTTGTGTGGATGGGTGAGTCACATGCCATAAATCCTATGGAGGAGATATTGTGGGGTATATATTTACCTCAGGTTTTAGGTTAGAATCCATGACTAGTTTTTTCTTTGTTTTTATTCCTCCGGATTTATTTTAATGAATTTATTTCTTATATGCCAATTTTTATTAGTTTTTGGATAGGTTGTGCACATCATGTGTGAATGAAGTTGTTATAATAGAAGATTATAGGTTCACCATTATGGTTGAACTATTGAGATTTATTTTCCCCCCCAATACATGTACCTTGATATTCATGAAGATTTGATTTATACTTTTTGGATTTACCACATGTTTCACAATGGATGGGGTTAAGACAAAGTGTTTGTTGGTCAATAATAGCCAATCACATGGAATTTCAGGATCAAGTATGTGTAGCTCAAGCATTATGGGGGCTGGGTATGTGGTTTATCTAAGGTATGGCAGTGTATCTGATTTTATTTATCTTTAGTTTCTTTATTTTCTATACGCGGTCAGCCCAGTGGGTGACAGACTGTTGTATATTATTCATTCCTTGTGTCTATATGACTGTAGTTTTTATTTAAATTAATATATAATTAATCTATTTTAGATGATTTATTTTGAATAATATAATGTTTATCCTTATGTATGAGTTTGGTTATTTTATTCTTAGATTTTACTCTGACCAGATTGTATAGTCTCCCTGCTATATATGTTAGACCCCCACCATTGTTCAATATCCTCTGGCATTTGGGAATGCATTCGTAAGGCCTTTTGGTGAGCCAAATCAAGTGTTGTGTTAGGTTGACTATGGATGGTTTATTACAATGTTTTACTAGTGGCATTTGGATTTATGATTTTGGGATTTGGTAGATAAGTGGTCTAGGAATGTGTTAGAACTTGTGATGGATATTATACATGTGTGTAGTGAATACATTTAATTATAGGAATTCCAAGTTTCCTTAGCATGGTATTATTGTTCTTGGATTCTGTTTTTATGGTTGTGTGATTCCACCAAGTGTGATGCACTTGGGTTTGTGGATTTATGGTTTATTCTATTTTTTCAATATTGTCCCATGGTCTTGTTGACGGTATTCATGGATAATTCTAGGTTTGTGGGATTCAAATAAAATATTCATTTCTATGTGTTTTTTCACTAATGATGGACGTTCAATTGTTTAATGTGTCTGCAACGATCTATATGGTGTATCATATTCAGATCTTTGGTGAAATTATGCTCAACTGAACCACTTGTATAAATTTTATTCTAATGAAAGGTCTTGTGGATTATGTGATGAGGTGTTCTCCAATGAAATATATTCAGTCCCTTCATTGAGGGATGAATAGAGACCATTGTGGGTTTGTAATTGGATTCGAGTTCCCTATTGGTGGTTATATGAGGGAAAGGAATCCCAAGAGATCTTTGGATTGCTGTTGTGTTTCCAGGAGATAGTGGTTCCCAAAAATTCCTCTCTTTGTGTTTATTGGGATGGATATATTCTTTCCATGTGTTTTATTTTGAGTATTGTAGTGGGGATATTGTTCATGTTATCATCGATCACTTGGGTGGGTGTGGTTGTTTTCCTTGGAGGGGTTTTCGAGGTTTTTTTTCACTAGATTATGGTTAGGAATGTGGATTATTGGTTTTTGAGAAGTGGATTTCATAGAGTGATCCTTGTCACTGGGTTTATTTGAGAGGTCCGGTTCGGTTGGTAACTATCCCTACTCATTTTTGGTTATCCCTTAGGTAGTTAGGAAAAATCATCATTGGATGGTTGTGGCTTTGGATCAATGTTAGAGTGGATATTGGTCATGTGGTTGATCTTGGTGTGAGGGTGATTCCTATTTTTTATGAGGGGTTCTGAGGGTGCTCTAGTTTGTTGGAAATTACCAGCTAGAGGGGCATGGTCAGTGGTTATTGGCGTGTTATCCAAGATTCATTAGGAATCGACCACAGTTCACTTTTCACAGAGGCGACGTTCTTTTCTTGTGGACGTGCTGGTCTGTCTCGGCTCGACGGTGAGGCATTCCCCCAACCTCCGACATCAAGTTGTCCTAGCCCGGTCTCACTACTTCTTGTCATTGGAGGCTCTATTCTGCCACGGTTCTTTCAGATCTACTCTTGCATCTTGGTTTCTTCTGCTCCTCACCTCGGCTTTCGGATATCAGTGGCGGAGGGTTCGTGTGACAGAGGATCGGACATTCAGAGGCGGTGATTCTTTAATTTTCCTTTGCGCTATAGATGCAGGTCACCGTGACTGGTTGATTTGGTGGCTCAGACACTCATCGGTGGCGGTGGGTTTGGGTGACAGTGGTGCAGGTCATCGGGACTGGTTGATTTGGTGGCTCAGTCATTCAGCGGTGGCGGCGGGTTCCTGTGACAGAGGATTGGATATTCAAACTCAACATGTGAACTAGAATGGATTTCCCTTTCGTTTCTTTTTATTTGGGTCTTAGTTCCGTGTTTGTGCTAGGTTTTCAATCACGTTTTCTTCAACTTCATTCCATGGTGGTCGAGGGGTAGCGATTCTGTTTCTGCTGAGGAGTTTCAATAGATGTGTGGTCTATGGTTTGTTCGTGAAGGTTCGTTGATGTTGTTTTATGGTGAGTCTGGTGTTCTTCCTTGGTCGTGGCTTACTACAAGAAGTACTGCCTGCTTGTACACCTCTCTGGCTTCTAGATCCACTGATTCCTTCCAGGTCGGTCAGGTATGATGGATTCCAAGCATCTTTGGGTTGTGTTGTGCATTGTGGTGGGGGTTCCAGGTGGCCCGTCTTGAGTTCAGGTGTTGTTGGTGATTCAGTTTGGATAGGTGATTTCGGTGAAGATCTTGGTTCATTGTGAAGACTCCTTACTTCTCCTACTCTACTCTATCTTTAGGTATCACCACTCCTCTCTAGGTCGGTCTGGCGAGGTGGCTGTCACGCAAGATTTGGGAGGTGCTGTTTGAGTGGTTATCAGTGTTCCAGGAGGCAAGATCTTCATTCTGTTGATTCTTTTTGTTGCTGGTTGTGGTTTGGAAATGGGGAACGACAACTTTATGATGTTGAGGTGCTTCGACGTTCTGGTGTGGTGTTGATCGGCGGTGATGATGGTGGTGGTGGAGTGGATTTTATGACAAGAGGGAGGCTCTCCGAGTGTAGGCGGTGGTGGTCGGAGAAGAGGTCGGTGGTGATGAGCCGATGAGGTTTATGTCTAAGTGATGTGACGATCTGACAGTGCTGAGACGATTGGACAGCGTAGTGATGATAGCAGTGAGGTGTCTCTTTGATGGTTGTTTTTTCAGGCTGGTCTCTTTCTCGAGATTTTGGTTTTTCCAATGTTTGAAGTTTGAATTTTGAAATTTGAATGTGGCTTTTGGGATGTGGTTGGCTGTGTAATAGTTTATGTGGGTGATATTTGGACTATATTAGGTCTTTGTGAGGTTTCCACTCAGCCTTAAAGTGGTATTTTGAAAATGACAAAAAAGGGATTTGGAGGATAGTCATTGCATGGGTTGTGTGGAAGTGATGTGATGATAAGGATAATACCGTTCTGGGGAGAAATAGTATGGTCATGTTTAAATGTCTCTCATGTTAGAGGAGAGTTGTGGATACTTTCAGAATAGTTATTGGATGGTTGAGATGGTGTCAGCTACACCAGTTATTGGGTGGGAGTACGAATGTTGGTTGACCACCAAGGCTTCTCAGGGGTGAGAAGCATTTGTGGTGGGGAGTTTGTGATGCATCACATTTTCATAATTTGTAAAAATAAGGGGAAATATGATTTTTTTTCATAAATGATTTAGGGGGTAAAAATTTATAATATAATAATATCTCATATAATTTTTCTTGACCACGAAACCTGTTCTTGAATATGAGTTTTACCATAGTAAAAAAGTTTGGTGGAAATCCAAACTATTCAAATTTTCTTAAAATATTAAATATTTAATATAATAAATATTAATTTATTGATTCTTGTTCATTCATTAATATCTTTCAAAATAAGAATCATATTGATATTATATCGCTAGGGTTGATTCTAGAATGGGGGGTTTTTCTAAGGTGATACATAAACCTTTCACAGGTGTCAGGGCTTGGGTCAGTCCCTTTTATTTTATTTTTTCATTTTATTTTTTCTTCCTTTTTCATTTTTCCTTTTCTATTTATATATTTTCTATTTTTTATTCTATGTATTTTACTTGGGGCTTTGTAATCGTGGATATGAGAGAGGTAAATAGATAAAATATAGAGATGGAGGATGGGGTGCCTCCTGAAAAGCTCGCTCGGAGGTAGATCGTGGCTCAGTGGGTGAGTGGCACAAATTTAGTGTGAAGATTCATCATTTTACACCCATAGGTGGGATATTTTTATGTTTTTTTCACCATAATCCTTAAAATTTAATTTTTGTTGTTGTTTTATAGCCTTATATGGGCTGTTGGGGACCCCATGGGGGTCGATCTATGCTTAATTAATGAGAATAGGGTTTTTTTATTTTGGGATATTTTACTTTGGGAAAACCCATGAACACAACATGTATTTCAGAGAACACACCCCATGTGTTATTTATTTTTGGGGAAAATGGGTTTTGGGGACTATATGCTATGTACTCGGGGTACACATTGCGTAGTGGTGACTCAGGGTGTGTCGGGGGTACATGGTCGTATAGGGTACAGGGCCAGATCTAATGTGAGGTACATGAACAATTTTCATGTACTATGATTGGATGGACACTATATTGGGTTACATAGCCTGGTAGAAGGTTGGTAACCC
Organism: Viscum album; assembly: GCA_963277665.1. Classification (NCBI taxonomy): domain Eukaryota; kingdom Viridiplantae; phylum Streptophyta; class Magnoliopsida; order Santalales; family Viscaceae; genus Viscum; species Viscum album. Next base: position 602,667,559 of record OY728142.1, read on the forward strand.
CTTTTGGGGTACACAAAATGTACAGGGTGATACACATCGTGTAGCCAAGAAATGCACACACTAAGTGGAGATGAGGAACATAAGAAGATACACCATCCAAGGTTACTCACCATGTAATTATGTAGTGTATACACCAAGTGTCTAGTAAAACACATCTATGGAGGACCTTTGTGGTTACACACAATGTATTCAAAGTACATTCAATTTACTATTCCTTCATTGGTGCATTTTTCCTAGTTTTCACCCTAGAGTTAGAATTGGAATTGTGAGTAGTGCATTCAAAGTATTTTTCCATATAGATCATGATGGTGGAGTAATTTATATCTTTAGAGGCCATTTAGATGGTTTTTTGTATTTAGAGAGTTTAGTAAGAGTATTTCTTTGAGGTTTGATATCATAATCCCCCAGGGGTAAGGTTGTGAGCTCTGAGGCTTGAGTGAGGGTTGTGAGCTTAGAGATTAGCCTAGATTGAGTATTCCATAGTGATCTACTTGAGGTTATTTTTGAAGGATTCCTAGATGTGAGTTATTATTGTGTATATATAGATATATTTGTTTTTCACTACATATCAGAACTGGTTTCTCAAGGCCATAGAAGTTGATGTTTGAATATTCCATTTGATGATCAGATGTTTTGGATAATTTGGGATAGGGTAACACCACGGGATGGATGTTGTGGCTAGGTTCCATTTAGTATCTATAATGAGTTTCATGGACTATTGATGATGAACTTGTGGTCTGGTTTCTGATCAATTGATCAGTGGATTCAATGATCATCTATTGAGAATTCCCACGTGGTATGGTGCTTCTTTGGATGCCCATGTGGGAGAGCTGGTACTCATGGATGTATCGTTTATTGGGAATTTCGTCTAAGGTTATTTTTTCATGGTATTTTCCCCAATGTTTAATTCATACTAAGGATTACTTTTGCAGGGTTTCCCTATATTGTTTTATTTATGATAACTATTAGGAATTCCCTTTTATGAATTATTTTCTTTTGGAATACCTTTGGGTGCATGGTTGACCAAAGATCAGTTGGAGGCCCCTAAGGGATACATGGGATATTCTGTACTAGGCATGTCCTATTCTTTGGATGAGCTAAAGGAAACCATCATTGGGTGTCATTATCATTTTTTAGTTGTTGGTGTGGCTATGGATTTCCTTTGACAGGTGTATCCCAAGAGTTTGGGTATAGTAGGGGAGTCCCTAGTTGGACACCACTTTATGCTATGAGCACAGAGACTATGGGACCCTTGAGTCTTTTTTGTCCCTAAGGTAGGTCATGGAGAACATGTGGTGGTTTTTTATGGATGATTTGATCCATGGGATCCAGAGAGGCCCCATGCTTTATTGGATGAGAGTTTATTGTAACTACTAGTATAATTCTTTGGATGCTGGGTTTGGAAGTTGGAGTAACCCATATTTGGTTGGCCTTTTTACATGATTTTTGAGTTTGTTTTTTCTCAAGAAATTGGTTTGAGGAAGAGACCCTTGGGATATCTTGGATTGGGAATTATCCCTGAATTAGGATCTGGTTATATCCTCTTCTAGATGATTGGGGTTAGACACACCTAGGGAACTAATGGATGATCTGGATGAGTAAACCAAATTCAAGTTGAGTACGTTCCCAGGAAAGAGGGTCTTCAAGAAAATGGGGTATTGAGGAACTCATAGAGTGGATTATTCCCTCAATGTATATTGTTTCACTCCTATCTCCATGGATGTTTTGTACTCTAGGATTTGTGTATAGATCCCATGGGATGGTATTATTCGAGTCCATATCTAGATCCTGATTCATTCTACATGACCTCTATAATTGATAGGATATCTCGGTGTGTTCCCCTAGATGTTCATATCACTAGTTAAGATCATTCTATTGGAGTTCTATAGCCTTATAGAGGATCTTTTTTTTGTGGATGCCTATAGTTACACCCGGAGGTTTGGAAATCATGCCTATTTCATTTAGATGTCTTGAAGATCCTATGTAGATCTAAAAGATGTGGTCAATATAATGTTTTTAGGTTAGGAACATGTTGTAAATCTTCTAGAAGGGGATAGCGTGGAGGTATATTTACCATAGGTGTTATGATAGAACCCACAACTAGCTGATTTCATTATATTTTTTTATCCAACTTTATTTTTATGCAGTTGTTTCTTATATTCTAGTTGTTATTAGTTTTAAGATAGGTTGGGAATATCATGTGTTCTTTCACTTGTTATGATAGTATATTTTAGGTTCACTATTGGGTGTGGAATACTAATATTTATTTCTCACCCCCTATATGTGATCCTCAGAGTGTGTACAGGTCTGATGTTTTCTTTTAAGTTGGAGAAAAATTTTCTTAGTTGATGTGGCTAAGGCCTAGTGTTTCTTGATTGTGTAAAGATGATCATATGGATTCTTAGGATCGGTCTTGTGTATCTCAAGCATCAAGGAGACTAGGTATATTATTTATCTCAGTGTATAAATTTGGTTCTATTGTATTTATTTTTAGTTTTTTAATTTTGTATATGTGGTCATTCTAGTGGGTAACTATCTATTTTATATTTTTCATTACCTCAAAATGTATGACTGTATAATGAATTTAATTTATTATATAATTCTTTTGTTTCAGTTTATTTATTATGGGTACTCTGATTTTTATCATTATAGATGATTTTTGTTTTTTTATCTTCCATTTTAATCTGATGAGAGGGTATTGTTTTCCCATCTTATATATTAGAACTTCACCACATGTCAAAAGAATTTGGAATTAAAGGAGGCATTCTTGTGTCCTTATAGAGATCCATATTGGGTAACATATTAGGTTTATTCAGACTGGTTCATTTTAAGGTGGTTTGTTTTCGTACCCCAAGTCACATAGGTTATATAGATTTTTACCATGTATTCATAATAGTTTCATTCCAGAACATCCTTGAATGTAAATATCTGATCAGACCAAGGATGTATATAATTCCATGGAATATACCTCCTTTGACTCATAAAAATCTTATTCATATTTTAGAATATTTTAAACAAAAATTAGAAACTCACTAATTTCTCCCAGATCAACTTTATATAAATTCTGAATCAGTTCACTTGGTTGTTTCACTCGATGTGGTTCTGTGATATTCAAAACTAGTAACTCCTCATTAGGACTCAAAAAACTAAGGATGTTTTAGGATCTTACTCTTATCACTACTCTGAATTTCTCAAAATGATCTCAAAATTATGGATGACTTCTTCTTTTTTTCTATACTACGACATACAATGTATTCTTCTCTTCTTATTTAGGAGCTTCTATTCTCTCATATACTCATAGGCCACACATACCATTAGGCATCATCATATACTTATTTTTTCAATTATTTATTTTCACATATCCATTAAAATGCATAAGTTTCTTATTAATTGAAAATTTCATTTCCAAAAAAAATAAATGCTATACTGAGAGGACAAAGTGACTATTAGTTAAAAATCTAGAACACCTATTTTGAGTTCCCATAGTTATATATAAACTGGTTTTTCAACACAAGTGGTATTCCTAGAATACCATCCTTTAATACTACTTCTTTTTCAAACATGACCTAAAATATCTTCATAGAATATTTTCAATAGTAACAACTTAGTATTCATCAATATATTTCCATGAAAACCCATAGATTACATTTCCTTTAACTATATAAAATATATAACAAATAGATGTGTCATCGAACTCATCCTTGTATCATGATACCTTCCATGAAAATTAAATAGACTTTAATCTTGGATCTTTAATGAAAAATATATCTCATATCATCTTCATTCTCTCTTAAAAACACTCAGATCATAAATACTTTAGGTTTTGATGAATAAATGGACTGCGAAGGATTTAAATATCTATTATTATTAAAAATGTTACATATTGATTTTGATCTTAAAAGAATATAAATGTGGGTTTTCACCTTTCATATTCCCTAAAAAAGGCTTGGATAATAGATTAAATAATCTTAATGATGTTTCAATATTAAAAGCACAACATAAGAAATACGATATTTGAATTTCCCCTCAAAATAAAAAATCCTAGAAATCATTAATTTTCACTTAGTATGTAATGAAAATTTGGTTAATTGAATTTCCATTTTTCATTTACAGAATCAGCTATGTAAATAATTACCTTGTTTCGTGCTTCACATGTTAGAATTTTTTTATGTGGTGTTATTTTGGAAATTATTATACATAATTCATCATTCATTTACAAGGATCTGGATTTGGATACATAGAAAACGTTCGGTTCATTAAGTTTGGATACACAACAAAATATCTTGCTTGAGGAATTCATATACATAGAGCTCCATTTTCTTATGTAGTTCCTAAATTTGTATTTGCAACATAATTTTTCTACGTGATCATTTGATTAGGTTCACTAAATTCATGTATGTGGGTCTTCATGTATGAAAATATTTCCATACATGGTATCTTTGGATACATGGATACAAATATTCTATAATTCATTTATGTGACATTAATGTAAATGGAAATTCATATATATAGAGACTCAATTTTGATATTTTTATATAATTCCTCCATTTTCAACTATGGCTCATCCACTTAATCTATAGATGATCTTAATCTCTCATAAAAACTTAAAAACACCTATGGTACTTTATAAAACATCTCAAAAACATCAAAATGATTCCCAATAACAACTCATAACTCCATTTCATCCTTCTTCCAAGTATTTTTCAACACTAATTTATAGAAACCTTCTTACATAGATATATAGGGAGGGATCCTCACATTCATCTATCATCATTTTAAACCATTAAACCTATTTTACACATGTTATTCATAGATATCCAAGCTACTTAGTAAAAATGAAACAACCAGATTTACTTTTTCTTTGTAGACTATTATAGAAAAGGATGGAATCATCACTTCAGGAATTTTCACGATTTAACCAATAATTTTAGATCATCAATAATAATATGTATTATTGGATTCCCACTTGAATATTTCAAGCCATGTATTCAAGGGAATCCATCTCCACTTTTATCTTTTCCAAATGTGGGGGCATTAACTTCTCAATCACCTTTCCTATGTACCCATCATGGGAGAACCTAACAACACCTTTACCCAAAATCATGGGAAGCATAACTTATTCCTCAATGGGTGGATACTATAATCCATCACCCATATTTTGTATTTTTCACTTTAACTAGCCTAATTATAAACAAATTTCCAATTGATAGCTAATGCAATCAAATGCTATTCGGTACTTTAATCACCCCCTTTGTGTTTTTATTTCAATTTCAAATTAAAATAAAATAAATGTCAATATTCATTGTAATATATACCCCCTAATTAATAACAAAATAAATTGGGTTATTCTTCTCCCCCAAAATGTAAGGGATAATTTATTCTCTTAGTAATTGAAAAGGAGAGTATTCAGGGGGACTCCCTCATCATACATTTTCTTCTCCCCCAAAATGTTTGATACTATTTGAGACATGGTAACAATTAAAAGATGAAACCATTAGTGGTTTAAGATGATAATAATTAAAATAAATGGGTTACTCTTTTTTAAATTTAATTTCCAACATATTATTTCCTTAAGTAACCTATCATTTTATGATTAAGAAAAGAGTAAAATTATCATATACAAATTGAAAATTATAATAATTGATACCAATTAATGTTTATAAAGCCTAATACCATTTCTCAATATTACAACATTAATAGAATATGGCATAAAACTACCCAATTTGAAAATATCTCTAGAAATTCCTTGAGATAAGGAATCTATCTTAGGTCACAACTCACTAGTTGAAAATGAATGTCTGAATTGAAGATCAATAGAGTATCATATGAATTCATTTGGAATCACATGTTCTATAATCGTGTGCCATCAATCAACCAACTCAATGTACACATCGAAAAACCCAATGTGGAAAAAATGAGTGACTAATTTAGTATTTTTTTCTGATAATTACTCACTACGTGATACCAACACAACAATTTATTTATTTGGGGATTTGTAAGTATATTTTTATAATTGATTCAAAACCCTACATTTCACTTAAACAAATACCTCAAAAAAAATTGTAGTCAAGTATTTTCTCTCCCTAGTTGGTTATATAATCACCACTTCATAATACATCCCACATAAATAAAAAACAATATTATGAGATTGAACATCATACCTCAAAATTAAATTTTCTTCAAATCGATCTAGAATTTCATATTTAGCACAACAATATAATTATCTACAAATTGGATTCTCTAATAAACTGCCAATTAAGTTATTTTTCCCATATTTCTTTACCTAAAATCCCCAAATATTTACACACCTCTATATAGATTAAGGAGTAATGTAGATCTTCAAAAAGACTATTATCTTAAGAAGGATGGTTGATATAGATTTCCCAAACCATGAAATTCAGATCTACACTTATATATTGTTATACCACTATATTTCTAGGGTTTTTCATCTTTAGGAAGCTTAATATCCTTCTCATATTGAAAATTATTCTTATATGAGAGGGAATTCACTACTTTATTATATAGATAATATTTATTATTTTCTTATAGCGTATGATTTATAGACAATTCGAACTGATTTGGAAATATGGTTAGGAAACCTTTGGGAACATGCTTTAATTTCTCTTTAAGTGCAAATACTTTCTTTGAAAAAATTGATTTGAAATTGAAAACCACTTGTACTTTACATTTATTCTCCAATAGTTTTATTGATTTGGAATAAGTTTCATAAATATAAATAACTATGTCATACCTTCTTGCAACTTCCACACATTTCATTATCAACATAGAATTTTCCCTTCCTGGGAAGCTTCTGTACATCTTTATAAGTAGTGCAAACCATTAATCCAATCCTATAATCTATCATTTCAATGGATTCCTCACTTCCCTTATTTTTTTCTCTTATTTTATTTGAGATTCATAGACATTCTACATCAGTCCATGATGTATACTCATTTTTTACAATAGAAGAATCTATTTTATATAGGTTTTATATCCTTCTCATTATATTTCTCTTTCTTCTTATTAGTAGGTGATTCAGATTTCTTCTTTATAGAGTTCCCGCCCAAGTTTCATTAACTCACTTTGCTCACCTGCATCGTAGCATGTTTGGGATCTTTCATTTCATTAGTAAGTGTATGATATCTTGAAGGATTATTCCAGTATTATTTATATGTATATTCATAAATATTATAAAACTCATAAAAGTTTTCAAAGTCATAAAATATGTTATTAAAAGACTAATTCTTCTACACATATATCATTTTCTTCATTTTAGTAGGTTAGTTATTTCCTTTACCTTTCCACCCTATTTTTAGATCTTATTGAATTTGTTCATATTGAAATATTGTTCCTACAATCAATGGCCTTGTGGCCAAATATACATTATCAACAAAACCTTCTAATAAGACTTTTTTCCTTTCCCTTTAGATACAGGTTTTCTTGCTTGACATGCTTGTTGTTTTTGGGTTCTAACACAAATATTTAATTTTTATTTTCTAGGGAATAGTTTTTTTGGACTTAACCACTTCCTTACATGAAATTTTTATGGAATTACCATAATTGTTTCTATTCCAAAATTTATATAATTTTACTTTTGTTCATCACTTCCATAAATTCCAAATTTAGTGAAATCTAATTTATCTACACAGCGAGTTACTCTTTTCTACGGGATGTAGGTGGAGTCTTATCTACATGACCTCATACTCCTTTAAACAACTAAAAATGTAACTATATAGGGAAAAATTATATCTAAATCATGAGTCAAAGAATTCATCTTTTCAAATCATTGAGGTAGTCCAATATATACTAATTCCATATTTTTTAGTTTAATCACATAATCTAGATACTTCAAGTTGAGTGACTTTTTTTTCATCCTCAATTTACCTCAAACTAACTTCCCAATCACTCTTTAGCTTCTAAAAAATCCTCATGCATCTTGGAAATTTTTTATAGTGAACTATCAAACCCTATAATGTTTTTCCTTCACTTACAATTGTACATCTTTTACATTCACTCTGACTTTATAAAACTTCCATAATTTGTGGAATACTTTATTAATAGTATCCTTTAACACTTATTTCCCATAAACACTTATTTTATATTTTTTCTTCATCAAAGACATGTTATCATTACAAAGTGAGGTTGTTTTACTCTTAGATTTTTACTTATTTGAGTTGGTGATGCATCTTCCAATTTTATTCTAATGATTTCTCCATAGAATTAGTTTCTTTATCTAGTTATAATTTTTTATCAAACATGCCCTTATTAAAATACACCATATTAGTTACAACCTCATCATTAACTTTCTTCAGATAATTTATAATATATGAGTAAAAATATTCGTCTACTCTAATGTATCCATTTTACTCACATCCTTCATAACATGAAATAGCATAATTAGAGGAATAAAAATGAATTGATTTAGAAACTAAATACTTAGCATTATGTTTACCTTCATATTATGGTATTTCCACTTCATTATTTGATTTTTTTTCTCATCTTCCATACATACTATTTTATCCATTCTTCAATGTCTTGGATGATACATATATATCATCTTTAATATATATATAGGTAGAATTATCTATTAGAGGGTTTTATTTGAGAATATCAAATCCAAATTTTATATTGATATTTTTAGTGATAACACACTTTAATACTAATTGAGGTGCCACTGGATTGGTGGACCATTGAGTGGGGAGGGTGAATATATAGCCACCTATAGATTTTATGAATTTATATCTTTTAAAATTTAACATCCTAGACTAATTCAATCACAATCTGATCCTTCTTGTGTCTTATATCCTTATATAGATAATACAATAAACAAATTCACAAAAACATATGGTTTATTATGAAGTTAAATAAAAATACTTAATTTCTTCCTTGATTTGTTATTCACCCTAATCATGGAATATCCACTATAATAAATATATTTTAATTATAATTGGAGGGTGCTTCAGATAGTATAATTAGATCAAAGTCTCACCGATATACTCTCAAACATTTTCACACTAACCACATTCCATTGTATCATAAGACATCTCTAGTCATCTTCCAACTATAATTATACAATAACTTCCCATTATAGTCTTTGAGTGTGATAGTGGTCTTATTACATACCCTAATTTAGAAGGGTTCTAAGGATTTACAATATGTATACACAACAGTTTTTTTCTAGCTCTTCCTTGGAGGTATATCTTTGATTAACACAAGGATGTATTTTCATACACATAATAGATCTCCTTAAACTCATAAGTAGCTTCTGAAAATTCTAGAATATCATCAAGAAAACTCAATAATTAAGTCACTAATAATATATAATATTTATATAATTTATAAATATATTCACCAAGATATTTCACTTGAAGATCTCCAATGATATTCAAACCCAAAAAATCCTCCTTAAAACTCATGAAACAAAGGATATCATAGTATCTTCTTCTTATCATTAATTAAGATCTATCAAACTGATCTCATAATGAAAGATGGATTCTTCGTTTTCTTCTTCACATTAGCATGTAACAATTTATTCTCTTTTTTTGAGATTTTATATTATCTCATATACTCATAGATCACATATACCATTCATCAGCAATGACTACTTATTATTTTCTTCCATTCTAGATTTTCTAATACCCACTCGTGTACATGAGTGGTACATTAATTTCAGTTATCATTTAGAAATACCATAAATTGTATATTGAGAGGAAAATGTGACTATCAAGAAAAAATATCTATTATAGAACACCCAGTTTGATTTCCCATAATTACATGAATGTAGATGTTTTAGCTAAATGGGTATTCCCATAATAATCCCATTGAGTGATTCTTCTTTTTGAAACTCATCAACAAGATCTTCACAAAATACTTACGGAATCCATAACTTCTTCTTACTCATTAGATCTCTATGAAAACTTATAGTTTACATTACTATATTTTTATAATAGATAAAAAATATGTGGTGCGAAACAAATCCTTATAGCATGATATTTTCTTTGAAAATGATATAACCATATATCAGATTTTTACATAGCAGCAAAATATTAGATCCTCTTCATTCTCTCTCTGTCTACCAAAGATAATGATGATTTTATGCTTTAATAAACAGTATATATTTGAAGGATTTACAAAATTATTATGCCTGAAAATGTGTTGAATATATTTTTAGCTTAAAATAATAAATGATGTGGTTATTTACCTATGATATTCCTCAAACCATGCCTAGATAATGGATTAAATAAACTCCATGATTTTTCAATATTGGAAGCACAACCTAAGAATCATTATATTTTAATTTCTCTTTAGAATATTCAATTTGGGATATATTTAATTTTACTTCATTATATAATAGAAATCGAGTTATGAATTTCTATTTAACATATGAAGACTCAGCTATGATGTAGTACTTCACCTGTCATAATTTAGATATGTGGTTCTCCTATACTAATTAACCTATATGAGTCTTCATTCATGTACATAGATATAAATTTGGATATGTATCATATATTGGCTACATGAAGTTTTGATACACCATGGAATCCCATACATTAGGCATTCAACTATGTTGATGGATTAATCTATGTAGATCTCTATTCACATATGAGGTTTCTGAAATAGGATACACAATATAATTTCTCGATGTGATCATTCAATAACATTTAATTTATTCATATATGTGTGGATTTAATTGTGATTTTTTTAATATGTGATGACTTAATCCATGTTGATTCACTTTTATTGGAATTTGTGTATGTAACATTATCATAAATGGAAATTTATATATATAGATATTGGATCTAATAATTTTTCAATAATTCCTTCATTTTGATTCAAGTATTATTCACTTTATCTCCAACCAATATTAATCACTCATAAAGACTTGAAAAAACCTTGTGAATTTATAAAGAAACTCAACCACTTCAACATGATTCCCAATAACTTTATCAATATTTGAAAACACACCTATTTGAATTGTTTAATATCTCACACTACACTAAGGATTTCTATTAACCTGAAACTCTATTTGATCCTTTATCCCAACATGTTTCAACATTGATTTGGAGTAGACATCATACACAAATAGATAGGTATGAATCCTCACATTTTGTTATCCTTCTCTCTAACATTTAAACCTCTTTTACACATTTTCTTTATATTTATCCAAGATTTATAGTACAGGTACAAAAACCAGATCTACCTTGCCTTTATAGACTATTGAAGATAAGGTTGGAATAATCCCCCCAACACTTGTTCTGATTTATACAAATTTTATCACAAAAATAATAAGATGTACTATCAGATGTCCACTTGAATCTATTTAACCTTGTATTCAAGGGAAACCATATAAAGTTTTCTATTTTCTCAATACTTGGGAAATAAATTATTAATCACATATCCCAAGTACCCAAAAAGGGAGCACCTAACAACACCTTTTCCCAAAATCTAGGGCAACTTCACTTCTTTCATAATGGGTGAAAACTATAATCCACCATGCATATTATCTTATTATTTATTACATTGACTATACTAATTGATTTTTTTTATAATTTATAAAATTTAAAAAAATAAACTTTTTGGTACTTGAATTTTTAAATAAAATTCTATGATATATGAGAAAAATTATTTAGAATAAAAAAGATTTACTTTTTCAAAAGAAAAATCATATTCCTTCATCTGACCCTGATGGAATTATTTATAAGATTATAATAATAATAAATATCATTGATAATTTATATAATTAACATAAATATAAATTTATAAAATATATGATAATAAATCATTTTATGAAAATATATATAACTTTTAACTAATACACATTTTTTATCAAAATGTAAACATAATAATTTAAAATGTATAATTATTATATAATTGATTATTTAATATCATTCAAAATTTTTCTAAACATATATATATTTTAAATAATATATATATATATATATATATTCATAATCATGAATATTAGTAAACAAAAAAATGATATCTTATTAAAAATTCATTGGATTTCACATTATCCGATCCTTAAAGAAATTGTTTCCTCTTAATTTTATCTCATGTTTGAAGAGTAAAGGTTTGTAAAGTGTTGAAATAATGTAAAATAAAATCAAATGAAACATAAAACTAGGGATTTAATTATAATTACCTCGAATCATATGTAAATTATGGAAAGATATATAAATATATTAGTGTGTACATAATAAAAAACATGTATCAAAAAATGAAATTTGAGATGAAAACCCCCTTATAAATTATGAGATAGAAATATAAATTCTTATAAAATAAATAGGGATTACAATATAATAAAATTTTATGGTAGAGTAAAATTATATTGTAAGAAAACATTCAAATAAGAGAGTACATGACTCAATAGAAGAATATTGAGTAAAAAAACCATACAAACAACATAGTGCGTGAACTATAAATCCATAAGAGATGATGAGAGACCATAAATTCATAAAAAATGATTGTATAATATTAATAGTTTCAATTGGATATATTTTAAAGAGTAATATAAAATAGAATAACAATATTTGAAAATATTATAGATCTGTAAATAGATCCTAAATATTAGTAGCATTAATTTCTAGGACATGTATTGAAAATATATCATAATTATTTTATTTTTTTTTAAACCATATTCAAAATTTTAAAATATTTATACTTATATATGAGATTCTAAGGTTTACCTTGATAGTAGTGTGATTTTTTTCCATGTATTATTTGATATATCAATCTATATTTTTATTAATATTTGGGGAATTATTTTACCACTAAGATAAAGTATATGAGAAAACATACTTAGATGATTTTTTCCCATTTTTAAACATAATTTGATTGTTTGGTTGTGTTTTGAACTAATTTAAACTATATTACATTCTAAAGGATTAACATGAAATATGGGTTTTTTCATGATTGAAGCATAAAAATCAAATATTAATGACTATTGAGAACCACTAAAGGATAATTTTCCTTGCGGTATACAATATTTTCTTAGAATGTTTTTCCTCTAGTATCTAATCAATTAACAAACCAAAGTGGTTAGCATGAGTAAATTTAACACCCAATGAAATTTGAATAAACCTAAATATGAAGAAGTAATAATTTAATCCAAAAAAACATCAATATAATCATTAACAAACCATGTTTAACTTAAATTTTTCCATAAATAACTAAACCATAATACTATTCAACACATGAATGAAGAAATTAGAAATCCAAAAATAAGAAAAACAAAATCATATATTCTTCCAAATTCAACTTAAATTTTATCCCCAAAAAACATAAATTCACTCATAATGTCACATATAATATATTAATCTGATCTAATTATATATTATCTAAAAAATATAGCAACCTCTTCTAAAAATAACATGAATCATAAAGACATAAAAACATAATAGAATTATAAATGCTTATAAAAATAAATTCAGTATTTATCCTTCAAATAACATCAAACACATTGACATATAATTAAATACTAGCCCAAAATATACCATAATCATGTAATTTTATCAAAAAAAAAAGAAACAAAATTCCAAAAATAACATTAGTCATCTTGTCACCAAATCAATTTCAATCCAGAAGGTTATCTATAATACCGAACTTATTTTCCCAAAATAAAATATAAATTTAACCCTATTAACCACATTTTCCTAAAAATAAAATAATATATTAAACCTAAAGGTTATATATACATTTTATTTTATGCCCAAATAAATATAATAACATTCAACCTAATCAACTATCACATCAAATAAAAATTTAAACCTAGGGGTTATATATACATCAATCCTACATTTTTCTAAAAAACTTATAAATTTATCATAGAATAGCATAAATGACCATAATATCTACTAACATATTACCTAAAAAGAGTAAATATTTCTTTGAACTTATAATCCCCCATAAATTTATCAATCCAAGATTATATCTACAACTCTAAACACCCTGATCTACAATGTTATCTAAACTGCACTCTAATTCCTACTATACTGATCTGAACGGAACCTTCCAATAATTACATGATTTATAATACAAATATAATTGAAAACATACACATGAACATTTATTATTATAAATGTAGTGGATTGGGACAACCATTACAATATTAAAACTACACCATAACTCAACATATATTTCTTTCCAAAAAACCAATTTCTTGAAATGATACACTTTATTGAATCAAGAAAATTCACCATAACTAAAACATGGATTCATTTTTTTACTAATCCATAGTACCTAAAATATCATAGTAAAAAATATAATGGGAAAATAATTCACAGTAATGGGTATAAAAATAATGGACAATATTTAGGCAATCAAAATACTTGACACCCCTTGAAAAAGTACTTATATTAAATTAAGGAACATTGAGATTTTAAAAGAACATAAAATTACTCTAAAAAATGAAAAAAAACTTGTTTTCTCAATAGTTTTATAAAATAATATTGTATCTAAGAATAAATTAAATCGATCAATCTTGAAGGATACATGAGATATCAGATTCATAGTAATTCTTATAATCACCAATAAAATTATCCTTAAAATCGAATAACCCATTAATTTATCTCCTATATAATATCTGTTGAGAATAAATCATTACCCAATTAATTATAGTTATATATCAGAGCCAAATATTATCATATATAATTTCTAAGAACCATAAAATATGGGAAACACAAATGACCTTTCATTTCATCTTAAAACTATTAAATTTTGTAATTCCATTATCATAAAATACTAAGTTAAAATTAAAAAAATGTGATGATGTTAAAAATGGGTTAATAAATTTCCAATTTATAATAAAATTAAATATAAACCTAAAATATTATAATATAATTATGAAATTTCTTAATAAATTAAGAAGATATAACCTTTTCTTTTGATAACCTGGAAAAAACTCACAAAAATGGAAATTGAAATTACATTGAAAAAACATTAAACCAAGAATAATAATGTTCCATATAAAAAGGGTTATAAAATTAGTAAATATATTTAATTATTAAAACCTTGAACAAATATTATTTTTACACTTTTTTATAGAAATTCAAAAAATGACCAGTGTAGAAAACATTAAAATGATTACTTTTATATTTTTCAAAAGGAATTAAGAGAAAATATAAAATGACCTTAATAATTTATTAAATTATATATAAGAACATTTAAACATTAAAATAAATAATATGGTCATGGAATAGATGTTTTTTTGTACATGAATTCTAAACATATAATGTAAATATTTAAAAGAAAACCACTAACCAACAGTCATGACCTAGATCGTACGTATTATAAACTCATAAATAATATAGTATATTAATAATATAGTTTATTAAGAACCTATATATTTTAAATACATGGTTATTATTCCATTTTAATCACTTTTTATCATGTTTTCTTCCTTTATCAAAGATTTATTGTTCATGTCGGTCGTTCTGAGGTCATTCGGTTTAGAATTTCAAAAACATCTTCAATAATTTTATAATAAAAAATTACATAACCAATGTTTATATAAAATTTATATGTTTTAAGGTATAATTTCCATATCATTACATAAGAAATGTAGTTTAATAAGCCATGAAATAGTTACTTTTCTCAGAATTTTCTTTTAGAATCTTGTTTTTTATAGTTAAAACTAACTATGGTTTTTTTAAATTAAATTACATTTTTATTATCAATACATCATGAGTAAATAATAATAATAATAAAATTAATTAAATATTAATGTTATATTAAATAATAAAATAAATTTTTTATAATATTATTCGATGACATAGGTTTATAAAAATACCATTGTTTACTTAGGTAGCATAAAACCACCACACTAAAGATTCTTTGGAAATGAGTTTAAAATGATCTTAAAACAAATAAATATTAAAGTTTTATAGAAAATATTATATTATAAATAATATAATATTTTAGTGTTACTTTTAATGATTACTTATGGTTTTTAAAGATAAAGGAAATACATGAAACAAAAACACATAGTTTTAGAAAGACATGTATTTTGTCATAGTAAGAGATTATGAAAAGAGTTTGGTGAGGGGTGAGTAATAAGATTTAATAATTTATGGATAAAAGTTATTCTAAAAACATTTTAATAAAATGATTTCAGAAATATAAAATAATTTATAAAACAATTCAAGCTAAAGAATCATAAATAAGAAATGAGAAAGAGGAAGAAACTCTTACCTTGATCTTTGAATTGAATCCTTTATATTGAGTATAAATCTATTGGGGAAAAGTTTTCTTCTATATAAATGTGCTTATAAATTTTAAAATTAATATTTAGAGAGGTACATCGGTATAATATTAAGATAAAAACTTACTTGAGATGTGTTTGGAAAAGGTTAAAATGAGTCCCCTTTTATAGGAAAATTTCAAGGATGATTTAAAAAATATTAAGAATTTAAGGGTCAAGAATGACATTCTGAAATGAAATTTGGTTCATAAATAGATAGTGTTGTCATATATTCCTTAATTAACCATCCAATATATGTTAAAATAAATCTTATATTATTTCATATTATTTTATAAATCATTTTTAATATTAAACAATCTCTAAAGTCCTTTTAAGGGTAGTTTCAATAATTTTATTTAAAAAATATATAGATAACTGAAGAATGATAATTTAAACTTCATAATAATTGTTTATATTTTATATTAACTAATAAAAATCTTTAAATATTCATAAATTATTCAAAAATTACGTCCTTTAATATTTTTAAAATCATCTTTTGACTTTTCTTCTACTTACACATGCGCTACGCCAACAATATGTAAGTGTCTTGGATAATTATCCTATTATAAAAAAATAAAAAATAATTAATTGAATAAATATAATTTATTCTACATAATTATTTTTATATTGATTCACCATTAACTTATATTTACGCTCATTCTTATCATGTAACATTGTTAACATATTTATTTATCTTTTGTTACATTGCTCAAGTGCTGGGTAAGAATTTAAATAATTATATTTTTTATAACTCCAAAAACTCACAAACAAATATATATATATATATAATTATCCATAAAATTAATATTTCAACTAAATCATATTCTTACCCAATTCTAAATATTATCTTTACGGTACCCATTTTTACTTTTCCAATTGTGCATAAGTAGTGCATTAACACTAACAAATGTTTTTGTATTTATATTGATATAAAATATAGTCAATATCACATGGATGTTATATGGTGTAATATATCCACATTTTTCTCTTTTAATGTCTAGAAAAAATTTTCATAAACTTTTTAATCCAATTTATATCATGATGATGTAACAAAAGTTACAGTATTTTTAAATACTGGATTTTGTGCCTATTTACAAAAACAATTTTTTTATAAAAATCCAAAATATTCACCCTATGATAATTTAAACATGATGAATCCAAAAAATAATTCCATTTTACCAAATTAAAATTTTAAATTTTAAATTTGTATTTTAAAAATTATATAATATATGGGGAAATAATTTTTTAGAATAAAACCTATTTCCTTGTTTAAATAAGAAATAATATTCTTGCCTTATACCATTATATAATTATTTATAAAATTATAATATTAATATGTATTTTCATTAATTTATAGAATTAATAGAAATATACATTTATAAAATTTCTGATTAAAATCATTTTAGGAAAATAAATTTATTCATTAGAAAAATCACCCTTTTCTATCACAATGTAATCATAATAATTTTAAATTTATAATTTGTATCTAATTGATTAAATAATAGGATTTTAAATACTATCGAAACATATATATATATATATGTTTAAATCAAATATATAAATTTATAATAATAAATATTAATAAATAATAAATGTGATATATTATTAGAAATACCCAGGTTATCCAAATGAATATCTATTACCAAACCACGATGTTACCTTATAACCCCACACAACAATATACTAATAAAACACCAAACAAACCAACAAATGAATAACACACCAAAACCAACTTTTAAATCATAAATATAACCTCACATCACTCCCACCTCTAGGACTTACCAAAATCTCTAAACCAAAAACCCATATGAACTCTTATTAACCTTAAACACCCTAACAAAAAGCATGACTAACAAAATCAATCTATGAAGGAACTCCTTTCCCATATTCTAGTATAAAAATTTTAACTATCCAAAACAAAACCCATGAAAATAAATCTAGGAATGGAATGAACTTTTCAGGTTTTTACTATGTTGAAGAGACTAATAGACATATATTCTATCTCACCTAAAGAATAAAACCATACATAGATAAACTAACCTTCCAAAAATAAAATGAGTGAAATATAAATTTAATCCTAAAAATACCCTTGAATCTATTTCAAGACGAAAAACCTTAATTATACAATAAAACTACTCAACTAAAGCAACACTCTTGACTCTACAAGAAATTGAGTTACAGTACTTAATTCATTTAAATGTTCATTAATCATTAACTCCATGGTTTATTTTTATTACCAATAGATTACCACTATTAAATCCCTTTCCATTTACATATATGATTTCAACATGATATCAACCTCATAAAGAAATAACTTATATATAACTTAATTTCATAACTACATGACATAGTGAATAACTAAGATAACATCAATCCTTTAACATCCATTCACTTTAAAAACTTTAAATCATCACTCAATATAAATACATTATAAAATCATAAACATAAGAAAAACTACTTACTTATAAAATAATCAATAATAGTATGATGTAATGGGAAACTATCCAATATAATCACCACCCAATATTTAAATAATTATGAAATTCATACCTTCTTTTAACTTCACATGGAAATCGTTACATTATAATAATAGTCTAAAGACTAAATTAGAAAAATTAAGGGAAAAAATACTAACTCATGAAGCATGAAAAGTATATAATTATTCATAAATAACATTAAAGAAGAAACATAACATACAATATCTCATGCACACTAACCACAACAATGTCTCTAAGCCTAAGGGAAGAGAGTATTACATGATATATTTAAAGAATACCATAACCCCATCACCCTAAAAACCCATCTTCATTAACCCGTAGGAAAGATAATAATAATACCATGTTATAGAGGCATATTAGAATTTAGAAAACATGGTAGGTTATTAACAGGCATGTCAAAATTTGGTATAAAAATATTATTTATTCTCATAGAGAAATATATTAGTTGACGAGGTACATCTATCTTGAGAATCCTTTAGTGTGAACCACTCATTATCCCAAAAAACATACTAAGTTTATGATATTTTTATATTTATTAAAAAATATATTTTTTGGTTTCTGGAAAAAGGAATGAAAGTTGAAAATTAACCTGACATCTATATTCTAATATAATGAAGTTAGAATAACAGAAATACTCATATAAGAATTGCCCCGATTAAACCTTAATCATGTAATTATTAATTTTATACATAATAAATGTTCACAATTCATCATATATGTGGTCATACTATTTTACATGTGTATTGAATATATAATGTACCTACTAATCACCAAGACACATCTGCCACCTCCAAGTTTAGTAAGCTAAAGGGTTCTTCAACCGAGAGAACCTCCTGTCCAACATTCTTGGTATGAAAAAAATCCCATTAAACACTAAACCATAAATGATATTGGATCAATATAGATGTAAATATAATATTATAGTGATTGGGGTGGGGTTCATAGTTTTTTAAAGCATTTTATAAAAAACAATCAATCAACGTTTTATTATTTAATAATCAAAAGTGCAGTGTAATTTTCATGATTCAGTAAAATAAAAATTATAATATGATCACAATATTTTAATAGTGGTTCATATCATCAAGATCCAAGTACACTCTTTAATCCTTACTACATGGAGAGAATATATGTACCCAGAAAGAAGGACTCACTTTTAAATTTGTGATAACATGCTTACATACTCTACCTTTTACAATACCTAGAGGAATAACTCTATCTTTTTTAATGATCCATAACCTATTATAACCTGAATTTTCTTTTGGGTTCATAACCCAATAACCATAATTTTGGGTGGTATAATAACAAAGGATGGCCTTATTTTGATTAGGAAAATCATAAACTAGTGCTAACAATTGTAAACATATTAAATAAAAATAATATAAAGAAAACCAAAAGACAATTCATACCAAAATAGATTAGAAGATGTTGAAGACAATGTAACTCGATGATCTTAGATTACTTCAGTAGTAATATATGGAATTGTGGAAGTTTATTTTAGATCATGACAATGTAATAGTATTTATAGAAGAAATTTATTTAGTATCAAGAAAATTGTTCTATTGGTTATGTATTCAAAAATTCATCAAGGTTTGTTCACATTGAATCCCTTGTTCTTTATTTATTAACTAATTACTAATGTATATATTAATTTTCTTTTCATGGGAGTTTCCTAAACTCATCACCTCCTTAAAATGGTTATAAATTTGTAAAAATATGAAAACAAAACATTATCCAGTAATAACTCATGTCTATTCAATAATAATTTTGACTCAATTGAATTCCTATATTAAACTTATAAAAAAATATAATATGATTTTTATAGTAAATAATAATTATTCAAATAAATGAAATGACAAAAATCACTCATACATAAATTAATTTGATAATTAAAAATATATATAAAATAAAGTTTGAAATAAATAATATAAAAATTAACATTTCCATAAGAATTACAATAATATTTTTCTACTTAATATATTTCAAAAAATTCATTATAATATAAGTTTATTTTTCAAAGAAATATAACAGTTTAAACAATATTAACTTGATGTTAATAAATTTAATAAAATTTCTCTAATGTAGAGTATTCTAGGAAACATAATTTTTTACCAAATAAACAATGTAAAGAACTAAAAATGTGAGGCATAATCCTTGTGTCTGGTACACTAACTATCATATTAGGTGTAGTTAGTATATTGACCATATAAACCAATTTTTCATGTGGATGGTATACTGCCCATGTGAAAAAATTTGCTACGTGATGACGTAAAAAACAATCATGTAGTCACTTTGAAAAAAATATTTGTGTGGTTTCCACCTCACTATTACATAAAAATCCTTTTCTCGGTAGGACAAAATAAGCATCATAATCACTTTGAAAATAACTACTCAAGGTAAATATAAAATAAATTCATGGTAACTATAAAATAAATCAATGGTTATTATAAAATTAACTCATAGAAGGTATAAAATGAAATAATGGTAGGTAAAAAATACCTCATCATGGTAGGTTTTCTAAATTATTGGTAACTTTAGGACATCCTTCATGGTAATTTCATAAAAATTCATTACAATCATTTAATATAAAACATAATAGTAATTATGTCTTTAAGTAAAAATTGTATCCACTACATGGAGTTGATGCTAAACCAGTAGAGGTGTGTCTCCAAAGTTGATGGTTGGTGTGCGGGATGCTCGGCCATACTATTTACATAGAGGACACTCTTTATCTAGAGAGTATCTAGTGTTGTGATGCTGAAGGTCATAAGGGAGGATTATTTATATTACATGGTTTCATGCTAGGTACTGAGAGATTTTAACATGAATCTGCACATATGAGCTATTATGATTGAAGCATAGAGAATTAGGTGCATTGTAAGTGGATGAGGTATGACCAAGTTAATATTGTCATGTATATCAAGATGAGTAGAGCTTCCATAGTAGATGATATATAGAAGGTAAATCTGAATTTGACCTAATTCTCACATGATGTTTCTGAAGCAGTGCACATGTTTGAGATAAGGAGATGGTGAACAATGTGGCGTGAACATACATATATTTATATGTATATTATATATATATATAATATCTATACATATGAGAACAAAAATTTAAACTCTAAAATGAAAATAACACATGATATATTATTTTAATATAAAAGAAAAATATATATCAAGAATGTTTCTGTATAAGATAAAAAAATTAAAAGATATGATGTATTATTTTTTATATACAATTTAAAATAAAATAAATGTGATGTGAGATAAAATAATTTTTTCAAAAAAAATTATCCATCCAAAATATTAAAATGTAAATTTTTAGATAATTTTTATTTGAATAGTTGTGAGGTAATTAAATTTTGACAAAACAAAAATATGAAACTATTAAACACAAGTAAAAACACTAACAATGTCACCCTATTTGTAAATTACAAAACTGAACATTTAATTAAAAATTCAATAACATTCTCCAATTTTTTAAATTTATCAAAATGATAAATAAAATATTTAAAACATTCCCCCTCTTAAATAGTAAAATAATAAAACACCCTATATTAAAAAGGTATAACATTTAATAATAGTAATCATGCAAGTATTTTAATAATAATTAATTAAAATAACCAAAATATTTTTCTTCTGTCATACCAATTTATAACATTATTTTCTCAAATTTGAAATAATATAATGGTTTAGTGAATATTTCAGCATGTTTTTTTTTCAGTTGAAGAATTCTATAATTATATCTCATTTATTCAGATGATTTCTTAGAAAGTAAAATATAACATCTATATGTTTTTCTTGGGAGTGTCACAAAGGATTATTAGAAATTTAAATTTCTATAAAATTATCAAAGAAAATTGTAATTTTTTCTAAATTAATATTAAAATTTGATAAAGTTTGTTTAATATATATAATTTGAGAAAAAAAACTTATAGTAACAATATTCTATACCACAATTGTAGATAATGAAACTAACAGTAGTTTATTAGAACTCCATGAAATTAAATTATTACACCGAAAATGACACATGCTTGTTGTTCTTTTCTGGTCAAGCATATAACATCAAAAGTTATATTTAGAATATGATAATAAATAAATAAAATCATATATGAATAATATAAAGTATAACTAATAGTTCCTTCACTAAATAAAATAACTTTATTAACAACTTTAAGGGGAAATTTTCTTTTATTTGACTAAAATATAGCACATAAATAGACTGAAAACATTATATCCAATATAGATGCACTCAATTATAGTAATTTTATTAGCATGCCTCTATAAAATTAAACATCAACATAATTTTCATATTCAACCAAATCAAATTTTTAATTTTTACCAATAAGTTTTTTCATATAATTACAAGAATCAAGGCCAATCCTTTAAAAAATTTCTTTAATATACTTAGACTGGTTTAAAAAAATACCATATTTTCATTGACCAATTTGAAAACCCAGAAAAAAAATTCAATTCTCCAATTTTTCTCATATAAAACACACTAGTAATTAATTTAGAAAAATCATTACACATTAAATAATTATTTCAAAGAAATGTTTTACCATCAACCTAAATATGTATAATAAAAATATAATTTCAAATTTCCTTATAAACGATGCAAGGTAAAATTTTCCATTAACGAAATCATTTTTTAATAAAAATGTAGTTATTATTTCATACCAAGACTTAGTAGGTAGATAAAGATAATATAAAAATTTATTAAATTTAAAAACATGATTTGGAAAATTTTCCTTTTCAAATATAGGGGGTTGTTTAATAGTTACTTCTTTTGAAATTATTCCATTTAACAATACACACTTTATAACCATTTGAAATAATTTGATATTTTTTTAAATAAGAAAATGTTAATAAAATTATAATATCTTATATCCAAGAATATGGAGAGAAATAATCTTCAAAGTCAATTCCCTCTTCCCGAGAATAACATTAAGAAACTAATATTTTTATATTTTTAATTAGGTTTCTAACTTCATCAAAATTATTATGAAAAATCAACTTAGTTACTATTATTTTTTATCATTTAGTAATTCAACCAAATACAACACTTGTTTTCTTTAAAATTTATTTAAGTCATTATGCATGAAATTAATCCATTTTGAATCAATTAAAGAATCCTTAATATTAACATGAACAAAATCTGTAACAAATGAATAATTAATAGAGTAAGTTAAAAAATATTTTTTGGATTGTATTATAGATTTGAAAATTTTAATTTAATTTTTCAAAAGGATAATATTAAAGTGTTTTCCACTTTTTAAGATTTTTTTGTGAAGATATTTTCTCCCCCTTTACATATTTATTTCCATTTTATTTGTGATTATATTCAACTATGAAAAAATTAGTGAATTCTTCATTATCTTTATTTGAATCAAAATTCTTTTTATTATATATATTTTCATTAAATTTAACAAGAACAGACACTTAAACATCTAAATTTCAATTATTGAAACGTTAATATTCCTTAATGTTAGTAGAATAACCTACGAATATCCCTTCATTAGTTTTTAAATCGATTTTTTTTCAAAATAATCTTTATTATTTATGTTAATGACTTTATAACCAAACACCCTAAAATATAAAATTTTAGGACTAAACCCTTAAAAAATTCATAATGGGTTTTATTTAAAAATGTTCTAGTAGAAACTCTTTCTAAAACATGATGTTCTATTTTGATAGCTACTATTTCCAATGGGAAGTTGGTAGATATCCAAGAGGGGGTGGGTGAATTGGCTCTTTTAAAATTAAAGGAATTGAAATATTATTATATCATTATTATTGGTATTATGTAAATACAATGGGAAAATAAAAATAAATAGACATAGTGATTTTTATAGTGGTTCAGATATAAATGTTCTTAGTCCACTCTTCACCCCTCTTACAAACTGATAGAGATAGTACCCACAATAACCACTATAGTAGAGTCTTACAATGACATTTTTCCACCAAGTGTCACAACCCAATTACAAATCATTTTTCCCTAATAGGCTTAAACCCAAAAAAACATCCTTTATGCAACATGGAGGCACAACTATAAGAACCCACCGTTTTCTAACCTAGAGACACAACCCAATGCCCAAATTTTTTTTGGGAGTCAAAACTGACAATCCTACAATTTAATGTTAAGCATAAAACTTTATAATTATGCACATAGAAGAAGAATAAAATGAAATAAATTCACATTACTAGAAAAAATCTTCAAATTCGGAGTGTTAAAGTAGCAATGAGGTCCCCAATAGAAAATGATCAAATGCTTTTTTTAGATGGTAGGATTAATTGATCACAACACTATGTCACACTTGTAAAACACATGAATACCCTCAACCTCATATATTATATTGGACTTGTTATATAAAATATATATACATAAAGTTTATTTATGAAAAATATCTATAAAATTTTATGATCGTTCCATCTACCTTTTAACAAAGAAAATTTTGTGTATGAAGCTTAAAATAACTACATCAGAGTTTTTTATGCTTGTTTACCAGATGATTATCCACTTTTAAATAAAAAATAATATTCTTGTGAGTATTTATTGAAATCCTATATAATTAATACATACTATATAGTGGAACTCATTATAAAATTCAATACACTAGTAAATAATAAGTATAAATATCCTAGATATACTCTCTAAAAATATTCAAGATTTAATCTTCATATTTCATTAAGTATGAATTTTAATATCTCATGTTCAAAAAAATTCAGCGTCAAAATCTATATATTTAAAACCCATGTGAATCACATTTAATTCATCATGATAAAAATTTAAAACATGTTTACATGGATTGTAAATAAAAAATAAGTAATTTTACAAAAAAAATACATTAAATATATTCATTATAAACTTTCGTCCAAGTGAATGTGAAACAATATGAAAAATAGATTATAATTCTAGATTTAGAAGTAGCCTATAGAAATTCATAACACCACATAGGAAAATTCACATATGGGTTTTAAAAAATCCATTTTTCTCCACATAATCAAAACAACATAGTTGAATTCATATAACTGATTCATGCAAGGGAATTCATGTATCTAAATATATGCAATAAAATTCTTGTAGAAAAATTCAAGTATCCAATTTCACACAGTGGATTTCACAAATCTGATTCAGAAATTTTGTAAATGACATGACATATAAAATTTCATTACTAAATAATACCTTCTAAATGACATAATAAAATCTAGGTCTGGTTGACATATATTTAGAAAATTTAATTATCTTTCCAAAGAATCAAGAATAACCTTAATTATACCTAAATACGTCATTTTATCAACAAAATACAATAGAGAAATAGTTCTGAAAAAGTGCATATATTAGGATTAAAACATGAAGCAAATTGTAACCGAATTTATAAAATAATAAAGACCAATTCATAATTTATGTTTTCAAATGAAATGGGTATAACATTCTTATATTATGATATCAATAATAATATCTAAATTTGGAGTTCTTTAACTCATGTCATGGCCAAAATATAGAAGGTCTTTGAATCTAGAAAATTAGCTATGTGGATTTGAAATTGGCTACACATATTTATAATTGGCTATGTGGTGTATAGTAAATGGGATATGTGTGAATAGTAAGAAACATGTAAAAATGATATTTCATGGTCCCAAATGACTTATTTAGCCTATGAACTCAATATGAAATTTGTAGAACATGTTATGACCAATCAAAATATAAAATATAGAGATATATTAATAAAATAAATATTATGATATGATCATGATTATGTATAATTTAATCAATACATAAGATGATAATTATAATACATTTAAAGGTATTAAAATAAATAAATCATTATAAGTTTCAAAATATAAATTATTTCATCAAGAAACTCAATATTATCCCCTTTTGTTAATTAAAAAACAATTTTGAATTTCAAAAACTTATCCCCAATTTGGAAGTATCAAAAAGACAAAGTTTCAATAGAAAAAGTATCTCTTTAAAATGAAAATAAATAGTGCATAAAATTTTCTAAAAAAATCATTTTCAAATAACACATGTACAGGATCCACTCTAAAGCCTCTAATTTTTCAAAACATGTGTCGTAGAGCCACTATATAGATAATAAAATTTCAAAAGTTTTTCTGCAAAATAATGATAAAACCTTCATAAAAAACCTTTTATGTAAAACAATAGTGTAAAAAGTATGTAAAAATAATAAATTATGTATGAGAATTCTTAAAATTGTAATATAATAAACAGATATGTATAGAAATCATTTAATAGTAATATGAAAGGAATAATCTAGATTTCTTATATTTTTTGAAAATATAAAAATTAAAACTTATAAACATGCTCAAACTCCCACTAAATTCATTCTAGATAGATGATAATTTAAATCTACATCATACCAAGTTTAAAATTTATTTTCTAGAACTTATTAAAGTACATGGGCTTATTAAAGATATCAACCTGTTTATTTTCTATTGGAATATATACCAAATTTATGTTTCTTTTTTGAGCATGATCTCTATGAAAGTGAAATTGAAAATCAATGTGTTTATTCTTAGTGTTTTGTAAGTGATTTTTTTGAAATAGAAATAGTATTTTTACTTTCACAAAAGATATGAATATTATAAAAATAAAAACAAAAATCATAATGTGTTTTCTTAATCTATAATGATTGAGAACAACAAGATGTAGTATCTATATATTCAAATTCAATAGTTGAAAGAGTAACAAAATTTTGTTTCATTGAGGCCCAAGAAACTAAAGATTTACTAAGTAAATGACAAATACCTAACATTAATTTTCTTTTTTATTTATTATCCTATAAAATTAGAAACATAATATCTTGTTAAATCAAAATTAGTTTCAGCTAGATAAATAAAACAATATTAAAATAACCTTTAACATATCTAATAATTATTTTAATAGATTTAAACAGAAATTAATTAGGGTCACATTGATATATATAACACATGGATACTGAAAAAAAAAATTAAATTAGGACTAGAAAAAATTATATATAATAAACATTCAATCATGACTTTATAGGTTTTTACATTCACATATTTTATCGACTTATCTAAATCTAATTTTTAAGTTGTTCTCATTGGAGTATTTTCACTTTTATAAGATTCTAAACAAAATATATTAACTTTATCTTCATAAAACATATATTTATTTATAAAAATACCACAATTTATTTGAAATATTTGTAAACCATGGAATAATTTAATTCCCCAATCATACTCATATAAAATTCAGAAGTAATCAAATCTAAAAAATCATTACCAATATTTTTATATAAATATAAAAATATAATATCATTAAAATAAATTTTTACAATAAAAATATCATTAACAATATTCCTAATAAAAAAGTATGATCAAACATTATATTATAAAAAAACATTCAAATGAAAACATGTTAATATTTCAAATGAAACTCATGGATATTATTTAAAACCACATAAAAATTTTCATAGCTTAAAAAGACAATCTAAATGTTTTTAATTTTCATAATTGAGGATCTTTCTAACATACACTTCATCAGTAATATAACTGTTTAGAAAGGTTGTTTTTACATCCATTTGAAATAATTTAAATCCATTAAAATAATTATAAGCTAATTACACCCTAATTTATTTTAATCTTATAATAGATGAAAAATATTCTTAAAAATAAATTCCCAATTCTTGATAATATCCTTAAGCTAATAATATATATTTGCTTTAAATTATATATCCAAATCCACCAAGCTTGTTTCTAAATATCCATTTTGTTAAAATAACATGATAATTATTCAGTGGAACAACTAAAGTCCGTACATTATTCCTTGTAAACTTATTTAATTCATCTTTCATAAAAAATATCTATATAAAATCATCTAAATAAAAATAATTATTCTTAGGAAAAAAAATAAAAAAAAGGTCAATAAGAACAAATATTCATAATATATTTTCTAGTTTGAACATTTGATTCAACTTTACCAATGACATTATCTATAGGATAATCTCTATTATTCTTCAAAGATATTTCATTGACCAGTTATGATTGAGAAGAATCATTCTCACCCTCATTATGTGCATTTATATCTTGAGTTTTATCCTTGTCAAAATTTAAATATATAAATTCATCCATAAGTTGTTCAATATCACAATCTATTTTATTTAAAGACATTTCATAAATCAAAACATAAATTGATTCTTCAACAACCATGGTTCCTTTACTATATACTCTATATGCCTTACTATTATATGAATATCTTAAGAAAATGTCTTTATTAGATTTTACATAAAATATATCTAAAACATCCTTAGTATTGATAATAAAAACTATACAACCAAAGACTCTAAAATAACCAATTCTAAGTTTTCTCCCCTTTCAAGGACCATAGAGTGCCTTTTTCATAAATGGTCTTGAAATATTTATATGAGTAACATAAAAATAAGTATTTAAACTTTATTCCAAAAAATATTTAAGAATATTATACTCATTTTAAATGGCCCTAGATATTATTAAATTTTTCTATTTTTCCTTTCAACTACACCATTTTTTTGTGGTGTTCTAGGGGATGAAAAGTTATAAAAAATCCCATTTTCAACACAAAACTATATAAATTATAGATTTATTTAATTCACCACCATGGTGTATTTTAATTTACATAATTAAGAATCCATTATTATTTTGAAATAGTTTAGAAAAAAACGATAATATTAGATAAAGTTTCTTATTTTTGTGTAAGAATGTAAAACCATGAGAATCTAATAAAATTATCAATAATAACAAATCAATATATCTTACTGGACAAAATAAAAAGCTTTATAGGACCAAATAAATCTGAATTAATATGTTCAAGGGGAATTAGGGTTTTTACTTCTTTGATTGACAGGAAACTGCATCTACGTTGTTTACCTTCTAAGAAAGATTAGCAAATAAAGGTGACATCAAATTTAAGTTCAAGTATCGGTAAATTTTTTTAGTTCATGGATTGAATATGCATCAACATATAATTTTCTTGTCCGAAACTCATATGCTAAATAAGGTTATCTGTTTTTAAAACATTCAAAATTTTTATATTTGGATCTGTTAATTCAAAAAAAATATAGAATAAATGTTGATTTTTTGGTTTTTGTAAAAAAATAGATTTTTCTTAAATAAAATGTGTTTACAATTTTGATATTTAAACAACATTACATTATCAAATAGTTGTAAAATAATTATTAAATTATGTTTAAATCCTTTAAAATATAACACATTGGAAATAATAATAGATTTTTAAATTCTAACCTAACAACAAACATTTACCAATCCATTAAAATTAACACTGAAAGTGAAATTACCTCCATCACATTAATTGAATTATAGAAATTTTGATATATCACCAGTTTTATGTATTGATCATCCACAATCCATGTTTTATACTTCCTTTTTTATGCTCTTAAGACACATTTCTTTCAAAAAAAATTAAGATACTTTTGGAACCCGTACATATTGGGGTTTGATGGGATTATGATATGAATTATTTAGAACCAAAATAGATTTAAAACACTTTTTATAGGAAATATAGAAGATAATGATTTATATATAGTGGCCTTATAATTTCAAAGAGATTGTGAAAATCTCACGGAATAATCATTTTCATAAAAAAATTCATATGACTTCTAAACCAAGTAGCGGTAGATGTAAATTCATTAGTGGTATTAATAAACAACATCTTATACATTTTGGGAAAATTATTATCATAAAGAAGACAGTATATATTATTGATAATTTTATCAAAACTCATAATTTTATCAAATTTTTACTTACTTGAAAAAATTGATAGATAAAAATTTAATCTTTAAAGATTATTTTTAATATGATCATTTTCTTTAATAATATTATCAAAATTATTTACATCTGACTAATCAAACATTGATATGAAATCAACATAATATTTTAACTTTTAAGTTTCAATAAGAAAATAATTTATATTTTATAGATTAATTTTCAAATCCTTATGTGCAAAAATTTATTTTCTTGGATAAATTTATTCAGATTTTCATTCTCCGTAAGAAACACTTTATGTTGGAGATTAAAGTAATTTTATAAACAAGTTATATTTTCAAATTTATTTAAAGTATGTTAATCTCTTTAATGAATTTCTATATAATGGGGTTTTCAGATTTAGATTCAAAATAAGAATAATAAGTAAATTAAATTACATGATTTGATGAATCCATTAAACAAAAATTTACCACATCCTTTTTCTAAACCAGATTCATTAATAGTACTTGAATCCTCATTTCAACTCAATATAGCAACCATTTCTTTCTTTTATTACATTTATTACTTCTTCTCATTTTTTCCTTATTTAATCTTGGGAAATTGGGCTTGATGTTCCCCCTTTTCCTACACTCGAAACACATTACATCTTGAGAATAATTAGAATTAGAATTATCTTTATTCTTAAACTTGCAATCACCTTTAGGATAATCTTTCCAAGATATCATTAATTAGACTTTATTTATTTTATATACTCCATTTTAACATATTTAGAATCATTCTTATACCTACTATATAACTATTATTTAGAAGTGTATGATGAAATATTTGATTTAAATGAAATTCCAATATTCTTATAATTATATTATTCAAAAATATTTTTACGTTCCAACCCATATTGTAATAATGATTGAATAATCTCATCAAGTGTATATTATTTCAAATTATTACTTTTATATTTAAAAACCATTTTAGAATGACACTTCTTAAGAAGTTCTCTAAGTAATACTTGAATAAGAATATAATTTTATAGAGTTTCTCCTAAATAAAACACTTGATTTACAATACAATAAAATCTATTGCAATTTTGATTTATAGTTTCTTATTATCCAATTATAAATACATTATATCTTGCACTTAACTTACCTAAATTATTTTAATAATATTTTTTAATCCAAGATATATAACTTTCATAATTTTCTAAATGTTAGGAGTAGTTTTAATTAAAAAACACAACTATATGAATTTCTATTAATTGTACAATATAAAATATTCATCACCATTTAGTTTAAAACATACTTTACCATTTAATTATTGACTAATGATTCTGGTTCAGCTTATAGTAGCTTGTAAGTTTTTTAATTATTTTCCAATGATCAATTCTATGTTTCTTTGAGAAATATTCCATTCAATATTTCTAGTAAAAATATTTTGGCCCTTCAAAATGAGATATATTTTTTTGTATCCATCAATTATTCAAACTATTTCCTTCTATATTAAATATATATTTCCCCTTGAATGGATAATTTAGTAAATGGTTAGCACAGATAAAAAAATATATATTAGTATTTAGGTTTCCCCTAGAGATTAAACATAAACAGACATTCCTTTTTCTCACCCAGAGGTTTAAACTAAATGGACTCATTTTTACCCCTGTAGACACAACCCAATTTTTTAATTTTTTTGGGAGTCACAACCCACATTCAAATATTTTAATGGGTGTTATAACCCTTTATAGTTAAAAAATATAATAAGAATATAAGTAAATCCAAAAAACCATATGAAATCATGAAAGTCTCAGTGTCGAGGTGGAAATGATTTCTCCAGTAGAAAATGATCAAGAAATTATAGTTCAGTTGAGAGAATTAGTTGATCACCTCAATATCATGAACTTTTATAGTTAAATAATTTAACCAACCTCATATATCTTCTTACACTAGTTCTATCAACTCTATAAATATAGTTTCTTTATGAAAGACATCTATAAAATTTTATGACTGTTGCATCTCCCTTTTTCCTAAAGAAAATGTTGCACATGAGACCTCAATGAACTACATCCGAGTTATCTATGCTTGTTTACCATATTATAATCCATGTATAAAAAAAATCCCCTGATTCTTTTTCGATATCCTATACAATTAATAAAAACTCTGAATTGGAACCTTTTAGCCTACTAAATAATAAGAATTAATATCCAAGAAATACTCCATGATAATATTTTAGTTTGGCTCTTTATATTTCATTTGGTTTGAACATGAATATCTTATGATAATAATTGTTTTACATGAATATCAATATATTTAAAACTCATGTGAATCACATTTAATTCGTGATGAAACAATTTAAACCAAGTTCACATGGATTCTAAATATTTAATCAGTAAATTTAGTATACCAAAAGCATTAATTATATTCAAAATAAAAATATATAAAATTGAATAGTTAGTTAATAGGAAAAATAGTGTATATTTATATGTTTTATATCATTCTATAGAAATTCACAAAACCACATAGTCAAATTCATGTAGGGAATTTTCAAGTAGCCATTTTTCAACATAAGAGTATCAATATAACCAAATACACATAACATATTTATGTAAGGTAATTTATGTATCTAAATATTACTAATCGAATTCTCATATACAAATTCATCTATTTGATTTAATATAGCTGATTTCATGTAGCTGTTTCTAGAAATTAGAAAACCACACGATTTGTAAAATTTAAGAGGAAAATAAGACCTTTTAATTGATAGAATCATATTTGGTTCGAGTTGACTTATATTTATAAAATTTCATTATATTTCTAAATAAATAAGAATAATCTTAATTGGACCTCTATATCTCAGGTTAT
Organism: Viscum album; assembly: GCA_963277665.1. Taxonomy (NCBI): domain Eukaryota; kingdom Viridiplantae; phylum Streptophyta; class Magnoliopsida; order Santalales; family Viscaceae; genus Viscum; species Viscum album. The sequence goes on from OY728142.1 coordinate 602,700,887, forward strand.
CATCAAAATATAGTAGAAAAGAATATCTGAAAATGGTATATTTCAAACTGAAAACATGATGTGACTTCAATAATAATTTAGGAAATGATAGAAATCAATTAAGGAATTTATGTATTCTAATGAAAAATCGATATTTTTATTATATTTATAATGTAATAGGTATAAATAAATCATTATTTTTGTATCCATGGTTATGGAAAAATACTTAATGAAACTGAATATGGAAAAGCAACTACGTGGATTCACAATTGGCTTCCTGGTAAATAGTAAATTGGCAATATGGGAACAGTAAAAATCATGTGAAAATGACATTTTAAGGTCCAAAATGACTTTTTTTAAATAGGGACTCAACATTAATATAGTAAAACATGAAATAACCAATGAAAAAAAATCAAATATATAGATATTTTATGAAAATAAATATTATGCTAAAATCAGGATTAAGTATACTTTAATCAATACACAAGATAATATTAATAATCCATTTAAAGGAAACAAAACATAGAAATATTTTTAATTATCGAAACATAATTTTTTTAAGGAGATACTCAAAAAAAATTTATCTAAAATATATTTAAGCACATTAAATTCAATAATAATTGATCAATCCATTTCTTCTATTGATATATTATTTCTTTGAACCACACCATTTTATTTCCATGTCCTAGGGGAAGAAAAGTAATTAAAATAACTATCATTATCAAAAATATTTATCAAATTATAAATTTGAAAGTTCATGACCTCTATCACATTTCATAGATATTTTTGATAGATATTTTATATTTTGAATAAGTTTATAGGGAGCATAAAATTTAGTTATTTTTCCATTTTTATATGATTAGAAACAAATAAAATTATTATATTATAATCATCTACTATTACAAACCAATATTTTATTCCACATAAGGAAGTACACAGTTTTGGACCAAATAAGTCAAGATGTAACAATTCAAGAAATGTAGTAGTACTAACATCATTTACAAATTTAAATCTTTCGTTATGATTATTACCATTTAAATAGGAATGACACGTAAAGTATATTCTTGTATTAGACATTAGATAATACAAAAACCTATTTATGAAATGAAAACTTATGAAACAATCTTAAATTTTCATTTACAAGCCTCACATTCCATATAATATCATATAATTCTACAATAACAAAACACTTAACCTTATATTTGGTTAGATAATAAAAATAAACAGTGTAAACATTATCATTTGTATTTTCATTAAATAAAATATTTTTATTTATTAGAACTATACATTCATCATTTTCAATGATTATAATTAATCCATATTTATAAGGTTGTGATATACTTGTTAAATTATATTTTAACCCATTTAAAAATAATTATTTTGAACTAATAATAGTTTTAGAAAAAAAATTATCTTCAATACCCTTAATATTTCCATTAGATTTGTTACAAAATGTGACAAGTCCCCCATCACATAAATTAAATGATAAATATTTATAAATATCACCTATCATGTGTATTGAGAATCCACAATACAAATACCATGAATCTTTTATACTTCAAAGGAATATTTCTTAAAATTAAACAATGAATAATAATGTTTTAGCACCAATGGTTACTTGGTTCTAATCAAGTTTTTAATAGATTTTTTTAATCTAGAATGATTTAAAACATATATTTTTTGTAAATTTAGAAAATAAATTCTTAGAAATAAATTTATTTGTATTCCTAAGTTATTATATAAATATCATAGATTATTTATTAGCATAATTCCATTTAATTTTTCATTTTAAAACAAGCTACACCTAAAATAATTCCTTTTAACTTTTAAAAAAAGTTATTTTATTCATCATTGGTGATAAATTATTATAACCAAAACCATTCTATTTATATTAGGGTTTTATCATAGACATAATTTAATAGTATTTCTCTTTAACTTGAAAAAATGTAGATAAAGTTTCTTTAAGATTAGAAACTTCCCTTTTCATATTCTTATTATATTTTTGAATAGTTGTTAAAGCGGTAAAAACGAATTAGAACCAATAACTATATTTATTATCTTATAAATTTAATTCTTGAGATTCTTACATTAATTATCATCATTAGTTATGTAAAAAACATATAATTACACCTTTACTGTTCTTAGTTATTTACTTCCAAAAAATCTATCATTATCTTCTTTAGTTTCAGTATATTAGAATCATAATTAGTTTTAGATTCCTTATTATGGGAAACAATAATATTCAAATTATCACATTCCCTTTTTTAGTTTCTCATTTTCATTAAATATCCATTTTTTTATTTTTTATGTGAGAAAATTTATCAATAATCTTAACACCACCATTTCTTAATTCCTTATCTTAATTAAGAAGTTATTTGAGTTTATAATTAATAGAATCAGAATCAAAATAAGAAGTAGAATCATTTTTATGTTCCTATTTAGATCTTTAATTATTATGCACATTATCCAGAGGAATTAATTGTGGAAAAATGAATTTTTTACCTCATAATTTTTACCCATCAAAGAAGGGTTCCTTTACTCTTTTTCACTTTTTGAGTTAATACATCAGTTAAAACTATCTAAGAAATCCAATCATCCAAAAAATATTTATTTCCCTTTATCCTTTTATGTTTATATTTATTTTTATGTTTTAGTTTGGAATAGTCAATCCTTATGTGACCTTTCTACCTACACTCCAAACATGTTAATTATAAAACATCATCATCATTATTACATTAACTTTCATGAATTTTATTTTGAAATGCCACTTTCCACATTTTTTTTCATAAACATAAAAAAATGATTCATAATATGATATATCTATTTATCATTTTACAAGAAATAATATTTAAAATATTTAGAGATTTTATTAATATTTTACTTAAAAGAAATACATTTTCTCTTCATAGACTCATCGATATCAATATTTTTTAATTCAATTTCAAACTACAGAAAAGAACTGATTAGTTTATTTAAGGTATACTATTTAAAATTATTACTTTCATCAATCAATAATTCTATTTCATTCCATCATTTTGATAATTTTCACATCACACTTTTATCTAGATTTTTGTTGTACAGTTTTTCACCATGTGTATTCATAACATTTGTAATACTTGTAAACTAATTGAGAATATGGTTTACTAACTCATATTTTCCTATCTTGATATCTTTATATTATTCTTATATCATTCCCAACATGGTTCTTTTAAACTTATATGTCTCATATAAAGATATTTGAAAAATACTCCAAATGTTGCAGGATGTCTTATAAGCTAAAATCTAGCTATATACACTTGTACTTATAACACAGTAAAAAATATTCTTTACATTATATCTAAAAACATAATTTACCATATCAACACCTATAAGTGTTTATAAACCATATTTTTGTAGCTCATTTGATTTCTAAATTATTTTCTAATTCTATGAACTTACCTTTTTAGGTATGATTTCATGGAATCATGTTAGTACCCATAGCCAATTCCAAAAAATGGATTATTTTGAGGAATCCATACATCATTGGAATTAATACCTTCAATATTATAGAAATAATCTTTATTACTTAGTCTATTAGGTCTAAGATATTCAAGTTTACAAAATTGTTAAAAATAATCGATTTAAATTATATCTTATAGGATTTTGATATGATTTTAATATTTTGAATCATGAAATCAAATCTATACATCCTTATAAAGGTCCTAGGTTTGATACCAATTGTTTGGTATTTGATTAAGACAAACATAAATACAAATGATCCTTTAAAGAACCACTCGTTGATACCAATTTTTGGATCAAGATAGATTGAAATATAAGACTCGGGGGGTGAATAGTCTTAGAAAATGTTTTATAACAAATAACTAATTAGAGTTTTATTATTGAATAATAAAAAATGTAGTGTAGTGTAGTGTTCAAGATTCAGTTTTGTGAAAATTAAATTATGAACCCAATTTTTTTAGTGTTTTTGATCACCAATATCTTAGTCCACTTGTTAATATTCTCTATTCAATGAGAAGATTTGTTCCCACTAATACGAACTCACTTTTAAAGGTGTGATAACATTTTTATAGAATCTTCCTTTTATAATACAGGGAGGAATAACCTTGACTTTTTATAGAAGTACAACCTAGCCTAACCTAATCTTTGTTTAGGTTTCAAAACCAAAGAGCCTTCATTTTAGTTGGTAGAATAACCAATAATGACCAGATTTTGATTGAAAAAATCATAAAACAACACTAATGACTACAGATAGATTTCAAAAAATTAATACAACGAAAATAGGAAAAAAATTAATACTAGTAGATATTAAATGATTTTGAAGAGGATGTAGCTCAATGATCTTTTATAAATTTAGTAGTAATGTATGGAAGAATTTATGTTTCTTTATGATCACAGTAATGGAGCAATAGTCATAGAAGAGCTTCATCGAGTATCATGAAAATAATTCTTATCATTGAGTATTAAAATGGAATCAATTATTGTTCACATTCCATCCATTTTTCTCTATTTATCAACTAATAACCAATTTTCATCTTCATTTCTCTTCACAAGGATGTTTTCTAAACTCATCACCACCATACAATGGTTAGAAATACATAAAAATATGGAAACACGTCATTACCAATTAATACCTCACACATATTCAATAATAATTTTTACCCACATTAATTTCTACATTAAACTTATCAAAAAATATAATATGATCATTAGAGTAAATGAGAATTATAAAAATAGTTAAAATTATAAAAATAATTCCATATACTTATAGTAATTTGATAATTCAAAAATATAAAACAGAGTATTAGATAAATAATATGAGAATTATTATTTCCATAATAATTTCATCAATATTTTTCTATGTTATATTTTTCACAAAATTATTTAGAATATATGTATGATTTTGAGAGAAATATTACAGTTAAAAAATTAAATATACTTGAAGTTAATTTACTTATTTAAATCTCTCTAAAATAGAGTATTCTAGAAAACAATTTTATTTGAAAAATGAACCATGTAATGAACTGAACCTATGCATCATAATCTTTGTAGTGAGTATTCTTATTGTCCCATAACGTGCTATTGGTATACTAATCAAGTGAAAAAAATCATTTAAATATTTATATCAAAACGTGAGAACAAATTTTTCTTATAATAGGGATACTAACCACATGAACAAATTTTTAATGTAGTCGGTTAAAAAAGAGTTATATAGTCACTTTTGATAAAATAGTTTTACGATCCCTTGTCTCATAGTTATTTGAAAATTCTCTTCAGGATAGGTTCACTTAATATTGATGGTCACTTTTAAATTTACTACACACGGTAACTATAAAATGAATTCATTGAAACTATAAAATAAATTCACGATAACTATAAAATGTAATCATTATAGGTATAAACTACCGATTCATAATAGGGTTTTTGGATTTATAGTTAGATAATGAAACTATTTATGGTAACTTAAAAAACATTATGGTCACTTTAAATGAAACCACAAGGAATCTATGGCTTCAAGAAGAATGGAAAGCTAATGCATGGAGTGATGATGAGCCAATGGGGTGTGTCACTAAAGCAAGTGGATTATACATGGGATGCTCAATCTAATTGTTCACATAGAGGTCGCACTGTATATACTGAGGAACTAGTTCCATGATGTAGAAGTTGCAAAAGTGTATTATTTATAGTCCATGGTGTCATGTTGGGTGATACGAGAAACTACCTTGAAGATACACATACGAGCTACTGCCATAGAATCATGGAGATGAAGGTGCGCAACTGGTGGATGTGGAACTACTGAGTGGATGCTATTTTGTAGACCAAGAGTATTTGAGTTCCTATGGTGGAGGAGATGTTGATGTAAAATCCAAAGCTTACTTAATGCTCGTAAGGAGTTTCCAAAGAAGCGTGAACGATTGAAACATGGTGATGGTGAATAGTGAAGCATGAAGGTATATATATAATCTATATATGAATTGATATATATATATATATATATATTATATGTATACATATAACAATTAAAATTTATGCAGTAAAATGAAAAAACACATTATGAAATATTTTAATAGTAAATAAAAAAATATAACAATAATTATCTTAAATAAGATAAAAATACTTAAAACATATAAAGTATTAAAAAATGTTTAAAAAAATTAATGTAAAATAAATGTGATGTGAGATAAAAAAGTTAAATTAATTACCACTTATCAATTAACATTATGAAAAGGTAAATGTTTAGAAATTTTTAATTTAAATAAATTTGATGTAATTATAATTTAAAAAAATCTCAAATATTTAAACATTTACACTCCAGTTTAAACACAAACAAAGGCTCCATTATATTACCTACAGATCAAGTAAATTGAGGGATAATATTACAAAAGAATTAAACCCTAATAAAACCATAGCGAGGGAACAACATCACCTTTAAAAACTATTTTCCATCTTTAAAAAACACAAAAAAGATATGAAACATTTAAACATTAAATAGAAAGGACCCGGACTCATCCCTGGATTCTTCCCCTAAGAGATCCATTTGGTTAGTTCATCATTATAATGAACATTAGAGATCATAGTGATTATATATAAAAAAGTGATCCTAGAGAGGGGAAAATGAATATTTTCCATTAAAATTTATGTTGGAATCACCTGTTTTGATAAATCCAAAATCATGTTTCAGTTATATAAAGCATCTTGTTTCTATTATAGAATAATTTTTTATGTGAAAATCATGCTTATCTCAATGTAATAATTGTTTACTGTTAATCTTACTACTCTCACTTTAAGCTTATAGTTCATAATTTATCTAAGTACAAGGTCATCAATACAAGGTCACCGATACAAGGTCAATGACACAAGGTCACCGATTCAAGGTCACCGATACAAGGTCACTGACACAAGGTCACCGATACTAGGTCACCGGTACAAGGTCACCGATACATGGTTACCATTGAAATGTTACCGTTACATGATCACTGTTGCGTGGTAATCGATGCAAGGCTACCAATGGAAGGTTACATTTGGAGGTTTTCTAAGTTCACCTACTGTTGAATCCTACCGATATGAAAGATACTATTACAAATCTACTGATGCTTAATCTTCCATACTTTTTCAAATTCTTAATATTATTCTAACGGTCATATTTGATAAATTAAATGCTTCTTACATTAATTAATTCTAATTGTAGATGTTTCAGGAGACCGTACCTGGGATTGTACGAGGTACGAGAAAGATCACACGTGATCTACTCATTCCTATTGTCAGACCTCAATTATAAAAAGAGAATACCAAGAAAGAAAGAAGATACAGACACATATATGTATCAGTGTGGCATACCAAGTGCGAAATAGCTTACTTGATAGAAAAAAGGTAGAATTATTCAACACTAATAGTGCAAACTCACAAGAATCACAAAGATCATTTTTGGGACAAACTTAATTTTTCCTTCTATGCCTAATAAACTCTTCATCAACACCAGAAGTAGAACACTAAATGCTAGAACCAGGAGTTATGACACTCTATTTTGAAGACAAGTTTCATAGAAAGACTCTAACATCAAATTCTTCACTCTGAGGAGTCAAGAGTTGAACTGCTAACACATATAGCTTTCTAAACTCAAGATTATTATCTTAAGCTCTATTGTGTTCCTTTATTTTACATCTACGAGAAGTGTGTATATCTATCTACTAGACACACTGTCTCTTGTTCTTAAACTGGAGGATACTGAATATCCTCACATCAAAATTCACCTACTTTTGGTTTCCCACAAATAACTGTGGAAGTGACTGTGTGAGGTATATGCTATTTGTTTTTTCCACGAAGAACTATGGAAGAGAGTGTGAACCCTGGACAGTTTGTGAAAACTATTGTAGAGCCCGATATAGGCTACGTATCATGTTTATTGTTTATATAAACTGCTCGGTGTCATGTGATCACCAAGTAGAGGGGATTAAGTCTCATCTTGAGACTAAACCTCTTGTTTAAATTGTTTTTGTGTTTTACTTTCTAGTACTATGTTTTTCAATTATCCGCTGATTATATTTTTAAAGATAAAAAACTGTTTTTGCATTCTATTTGATAGTTAGTTTTGGTTAGTGTGTGTATATGTTGAATTTAGTAAACTTGTTTCAAAAGTTGAATAAGTGTTTTTACACCAATTCAACTGAGGACTAGTCACCCTTTGAGAAGCTTTTTGACTAACTAGATATTTAAATCTCTACTACCTTAATTAACTGGGCCATTTTGAATTTGGGGGATCTTATTTTAACTGATGTTTTAAACAGAAATTTTATATAGGAACTCAATTCACCCCCCTCTTGAGATTCCACTCCGACCAACATTTTGTATCAGAGGCCTTTTTATCCAGTGTTCAAATCCTTTTCAACAGTAATTCTAGTAATATATTAATTATATTAAACATTTTGTCATATCTAAATTTTCAATTCTTTGAATTCTAAGTAACTATGGAAAAAAGAGTTTAGGGTGCTACTACAAACAGGCCACCTTTATTTAATGGAAATAACTATGCTCATTGGAAATTAAAAATGAAAATGTATCTAGAGAGCATGGGACCTGAAATCTGGGACACAATTGATGAACAACATATATTATTTGCTACTACTTGAGACACATGGTCACAGTTGACTAAAACCACATATAATAATAACTATAAAGAAATGAATTCTGTGTACTGTTCTCTAGGTGATGAGGAATTCAATAGAATATCTGCTTGTAAAACTGCATATGAAATTAGGGATACTTTAGCTATTTCTCATGAAGGAATGACCAATGTTAAAGAAATGTGATTAAATATATATACTGTTAAATATGATAATTTTAAAATAAAACATGATGAACTTATTTCTGAAATGTATATCAGGTTCAATGAAATAGTGAATACTATGAGTCTTCTTGGGAAACCAAGGGACCAAAATGACTAGATTCTGAGATTGCTTCGATGCTTACCTGAGAGATAGAGAGGATCTTCTGTTTCTATCTGAGAATCTTTTGACATAGTCAAACTACCTATGAAGTAACTAATTGGAAAGCTTATAATTTATGAAGAAGAACATAAGGTGAATCAAGAAGTAGATGAAGAACCAAGGAATAAATCTATAGCATTAAAGACTAATACCTCAAAGAACAAGGATAAAGAAAAAGTTCAAGATCCTGTAGATACATCCATAATTGAAGACTCAGACTCTGACAGTGATGATGAGATGGATCATCTTGCAAGGAGATTCAAGAATTTTTACAAAAATAAAAAGTTATTTATAAAATCAAACTACAAAGGATGGTATGACAATAAAGGATATTGGAAGAAAAACATAAAATGGAATGACAACACAAACAATATAGTCTGTTATGAGTGTTAACACAAGTTCATGTGAAAGCGGATTGTCCCAAACATAAGTTTAAGAAGAAGTATGAAGACAAGGTAAATGGTTATAAAAAGGCTATGAAAGCCACCTGGAGTGCCTCAGAAGACAACTTAAGTGGATTTGACACTTCTGATAGTGAAAAGAATAAACATGAAAATTTGTGTTTCATGATAGAGGCAGCGGAGGTAACACCCAATTATGCTATACCTAATGATTATTATTCTAGGAATGAAGGTGAATCAAACAATGATGAAAATATGACTTAGGATGAACTATTCGAATACTTTGGAATGATTGAGGATACCTTTAATAAACTCAAGGATAAATATAAACTATTTAAAAGACAACATACTTTAAATGATAATTAAAAATCTGATCTAGATATTGAGAAAGAAAAATGTGCTCAGCTATTAAAATAAAATACCAAACTCAAATTATCAAATGATCAATTAAAAAGGGGTTTGGAAAAATTTACTGCTGGTAGAGATACCTTGACTCAGTTTCTAGGGAAAAAAATTTCTCCAAAATACACAACTGGTATAGGATATCAACTAGGACAAAGAATAATTATTAAAAATAAATTTGTTCCAAAATATGGATAGTTCACATCTATTTCATGTTTTGGACCATCTTTTGAAAAAAAAATTACTTAAAAGACCAAATAAAGTGTTCATGTCTCAAAATATATATGCTGATTATAGAAAAACCTATGAGACAAGTATGGGTTCCCAAATTTTTTCTTGCTAACCTCTCTGGACCCAAGAAAATCTGGGTACCAAAGTTACCCCACACTTAGTCTATTTGGAAGGAAAATTGTATGAAGAGCTCCTGTAAAACTCTATGGTACTTTCACAGTGGATGTTCAAGACATATGACTAAAAACAATTCATGTTTCAAAAGCCTAATTAAAGTTGATGGTGGATATGTCACATTCAGTGATAAGGCAAAAGGGAAGATGGCCATATTAGGAAAAATTGGTAACCCTAATACTATATTAATTTCAAAATTACTTTTTGTTTATGGGTTAAAATACAATCTACTAAGTATTTTTGAGTTTTGTGATAATGGAATCAATGTTAAATTTGAAAATGATTCATGTTATGTTTTTAATTCTAAAAATTATATAATATTTACTACTCTTGGAAATGAGAATGTAAATGTTGTTTATATAGATTCTTTAGTTAATAAAAATGTTTCTTGTTTAAATGTGTTTAATATGGAATCATGGCTGTGGCACAGAAGACTAGGACACTACAATGTGCACTCTCTTAGGAAACTAACTAGGAAAGATTGAGTTAGAGACTTACCAAAATTCGAATTCCCTCTTAACAAAGTGTGTAATTCTTATCAAAAGGGAAAAAACACAAAGTTTATTTCAAACCAAAGAAGGAAGTTTCTACTTCTCAATAGCTTCAGTTGGTTCACATGGACTTGTTTGTACCATCTAGAGTTTCAAGTTTAAATGGGATGCACTATGTTTATGTTCTTGTATATGATTTTTCAAGACATACTTGTGTATAATTTCTAGCTCACAAAAGTGAAGCATGTTCCTACTTTATTAAATATTCTAGGTCTTTAGAAAATTATAGTGGACTTAGAATTGAGACCTTAAGAATTGATCATGGTCGTGAGTTTGAAAATCGGGACTTTGAATATTTTTTCTCAAAAAATGGCTATACTCACAATTTCTCTCCTCTTAGATCACCTCAACAGAATGGAGTCCTAGAAAGAATAAATAGGACCCTTCAATAGATTTCTAGGACAACGCTCAATGAATATGATTTTCCAATTTATTTTTGTGTTGAAGCTGTTAATACATATTTTTGCATTATCAATAGAGTATTAATTAGACCTCTTCTTAAGAAGACCCCTTATGAGATTTGTAATAATATGAAGCCTAAGGTTAATTAATTTAGAGTTTTTTGTTGCAAAGTATTTATCCTTAACACTAATGACAATCTTGACATGTTTTCCTCCAAAAGTGATAAATGAATTTTACTAGGTTACCCAATATCTAGTAAAGCCTATAAAGTATTTGATAAGAGAAACAAATGTGTCGAAGAATCAGTTCATGTCAAATTTGATGAGACTGATCCACATGAACCCAAAACCTCTCTTGAACTTATTGAGGAAGATATGTCAATTCTAGACTTTAATGACAAAGACAGTGAACCCTTAGTGAAAACAACCGGTTTTGAAATCTTTCTAGAATTTTTGCATGGTGAATCTGAACCTAAAGATAATCATGAGGAGTCTAATTAATCTTGTGCATGGTGAATCTGAACCTACAGATAATCATGAGGAGTCTAGTTCAACTCTTTCTAGAGGTATAAGAACTCTCAAAAATATCCTTTAGATGCTGTAGTAGGTGATCTAAATAGAGGGACACAAACTAGAGATTCTCTGAGAAACCAGGTTGAACATCAAGCTTTCATTTCACAGATTGAACCTAAAAATATCAATGATGCAATTAGTGATGAATTTTGGGTGGTAGAAATGCAAGAAGAATTAAATCTGTTTGATAGAACCAATGTTTGGTAATTAGTGGACAGACCTAAAGACACTTTGACCATATGCACTAAATGGGTGTTCAGAAATAAAGTTGATGAATATGGAAATATAGTTAGAAACAAGGATAGACTTGTTGCACAAGGATATAATCAAGAATAAGGAATACACTATAAGGAAACCTTTGATCTTGTATCTAGACTAGAAGCCATCAGGATACTACTTGCTTATGTAGCCCATCTGAATTTCAAATTTATCAAATGGATGTCAAAAGTTCATTTCTAAATGGGTATATAATTGAAGATGTATTTGTTGAACAACCTCCTAAATTTATAAATCCCCATTTTCTAAATTGTGTTTTTAATCTGTCTAAAGCCTTATATGGTCTAAAACAAGCTCTAAGAGCCTGGTATGATAGACTTAGTTATTTTCTTATTTCAAAAGATTTTACAAAAGGGATAAGAGATTCTACTTTGATTATTAAAAGTATTTCCAAATATGTTTTAATAGTAAAAATTTATATAAATTATATAATTTTTGCATATTCTAAACATTCTTTATGTACTGATTTTTCAACAATGATGTAAGATGAATTTGAATTGAGTTTAATGGGGGAACTTAAATTTTTCCTTGGATTTTAAATTCTTCAAAATAAAAATGGTATTTTTTTAAATCAAAGTAAATATACTAAGGATATTTTGAAATGTTTTGGTTTGGATAGTAGTAAAGGTAGTGATACACCTATGAGTACCACTTGCAAGTTAGATTCTAATGAAACTGGTAAATTAGTGGATCAAACCAATTACTGAGGTATTATTGGGAGTCTGCTCTATCTTACTACTAACAGACCTAACATTATGTTCATTATATGCATGTGTTCTCTTTTTCAAGCCAATCTTAAAGAGTCTCACTTAAATGCTGTTAAAATTATTTTTAAATATCTCAAGTATACTATAAATTTAATACTTTTTTATCCAATGGGAAAACCATTTGATTTAATAAGTTATTTGGATGCGGACTTTTCTGGTTGCAAGTTATATTGAAAAAGAAACTCTAGAACATGTCACATTTTAGGCAACTCACTAGTATCATGGTGTAGTAAGAATCAAAATTCTGTTGCATTATCTACTGCTGAAGCTGAATATATAGCTACTAGAAGTTGTTGTCCCCAAATTATATGGATGAAACACACTTTAATAGACTATGGATATCAATTCAAACTTGTCTCTATAAACTGTGACAACACAAGTGCTATTAACATCTCAAAAAATCCAATATCTCATGCTAGGACAAAGCATATTGATGTGAGACATCACTTCTTGAGACATCATTATCAAAGAGGTGATATCACTCTTGAATTCATTGGTACTAAACACTAATTGGCCGATATATTCACAAAACTTTTGAATTCTAAGAGATTAAATTACATCAAACATGAGTTAGGTATGATAAAATGTTGAGGATAGCACCACACCATTAGACGTTACTGATAGGACCTCACCATTATACCTTACCGATAGGACCTCACCATTAGAGCTTACCGATAGGACCTTTCCATTAGACCTTAATGATAGGACCTCACCATTAGATCTTACCGATTGAACCTCACTGTTAGATCTTACCGATTGGACCTCGTCGTTAGACCTTACCGATTGCACCTCACCGTTAGACCTTACCGATTGAACCTCACCATTAGACCTTAACGATAGGCCCTCACCGTTAAACATTTCCGATTAGATATAACCATTATTACTTATCGATGGGACCTCACCATTAGACCTTAATGATAGGACCTCACCATTAGGGTGTTCCCAGTGATGCCATACCGATAGTCGACTTGAGTCGGGGACTTTGTGTTTCTGTATTCTCAGCCGAAATCTAAAACGTTTTATGAATTTACTTATTTATTTTATCTGTTTTGTTTTTTGATCCCTAAATAATAAAAATAAAACACAGATCACATTTCAATCCACATCAAATCCTCTCCCAAATATTTTGCTCCCTAATCTCAAAACCTAAACCTCTACTGAAACCTCAAATCTCTTCGGATTGATGGCTAGATTGAAGAGGCCACTAGTCAGTGATGAAGGAGATGCACCGAATCCTAAGATACCTAGAGCCAAGTCGAGTAGTGGATTCCAGACAGTGGAAAATGTGCTTAACCCTCATTTATCGAAGAGGTAAATAGTGGTTGAGAAAGAGTTAAGTTCAGAGTGGCTACTGTCGAGGCGGTCTTTATTACTGAATACACTTGAATCTTAGGGCTGGGTTGAGCATTTTGAAAATAATAATGGACCCTATTACCTGAAGTTAGTGAAATAATTTTATGAGTACCTCAAGTTTGAGAAGTTTGTGGATGAGAAACGGATGACTTCCAGAGTAAACAGAGTAAGTGTGAGTTTCTCCTCTACTGAGTGTGCTGACTGCTGAGGGTTCCACATGAAGGGATTTGGGATTATTACTCAAAAGTGGTGCCTCCCACTAGTGAGTTATTTTGTTATGAAGAATCATTTTCTGAACTAACAGGGATTGGGATCCCTTGTAAAGTCATTGCTGCTAAAATGGTAAGAGAAGATAAGCTATTTTTCATGTTTATTAAATATGTTTTAAGTACTATGAGAGGGTACTTTGAAACTTTAATGTTTCAGGATGTTTTTCTCTTATATCTGTGAAAGCATGAACATAAGATCAACTTATATAGCCTGTTGATGATTAAACTAGAAGACATGACCAAGACCAGTTCCAAATCCAATGCCCTACTTCATGCAAAATTGATATCTCTTATGTTGAAAGTGAAAGGAGTTGCTGGAGCTACGGAGGAAACTGTTGTTGTGAAAGATAACTACTACATCACCAAAGTGATTTTCATGCTGATGAATATCAACTAGATTCCATTGATGAGGAAATTGGTGAATGATGAGGCTAAGGTACATAAAGAGTTTAACCCTGTCACCCATCCTTCTAGGCCTAAAAATATGAGAGAACCTGGTCTTAAACCTGGTGAAGTTGAGCCCGCTTATTCAGATCAAGAAGAAGATGTTGTTGTGGTGCAAGAAATAGAGTATTCTCCTATAGATGACAGGAGTGATCTTGACCTTCCCTCAAATCCACATTCTAATACTATATCCATTGGTGATCCTAGCCCACAAAAGATATTTCCTTGAAGTGATATTGTCCTAAGGGACAGTGATGAGGAAACAAGTTAAGAAGAAGGGGATAAAAATGTCTTAATAGACATTAGAGATACCTCAGATAAGGATGAGGACACTGATTCAAGTCAATATTACTTTGAGACAGCTACTGCAAAAAGTGAAGAGGAATGTTTATATCTCAGTCATCTAATAGGACATATAGAAAGGGTAGAAAGTGGAGATGAAGAAGTTGTTGATTCAGTTGAAGCTGGACCTACTTTGGAAGTCGTTGAAGATTCTGTTGAAGAAGTGGAAGTGGACCTTCCTGTTAATGAAGTTCATCATGGCGGTCTAGTGGAGATGGATGTGGATGATCAGGATATTTCTCCAATTGAGGGCAAGGAACCTTTTTCTATAGAATCAGTTGTTGTTTCTCATGAGCTAGAGGATTGGATAGAAGCTCCTGGCCTTGTGGTATTAGGCTTAGATTATGGAGATTTTGAACATTACCAGCCTATCGGAAGTTCTCTAATTCCTCCTTTCTCTGAAACTACCATTGTGTAGCCAGTGGTTCCGTTACCTCAAGACTATGTAAAGAAGGATGAATTGGATTCTTTGAAATCAGACACGGAGAGGCATTTTGAGGATAAATCCACTGAAATAGCAAGAACAATAGTAGAAAATAAATTACTAATGACATTTGCAGTGGAAAGGATAGTCTCTACCTCTCACTCAGCTATGTTACATGAGGTCAAGGAATGTCAGAATCATGTAAATGAATTGGTAGATTCTATGAATTTAGTTAAATAGTCTATTGTCAGCTTAGATGCATATATGGATTCAAGGGATCAGGTGGACATAGACCTTGCATATGTTAAAAGTGGGGTTCAGTAGTTGGTCACAGTGTTTGAGGATTTTAAGAAATCCATGGAAACACATGTGAAAGGCCAAGATAATGATGAGACAAGGCTGATCAGTGGCTTGACCAAATATTTCACGGAGAAAGTGGCCTTCTCTCTGGCACATCTAGCTGCATCTGCTTCCACTTCATCCTCTCCTCCAGTTAACATTGAAGCTTCCAAGACCATTGTCAGAGAAGAAGTGGAATGTTCTCTGGTGCTAGTTTCTTAGACTCTCAGGTCATTTCCACTACCAGAGAAATGTATATGATTGTGGGAGATTATCTAAGAGTAGATTCTCAAGATCATAAGGCCATAAAGGATCAGGTCGAATTCTATTACAAACGGGTGTACACTAAGAATCAAATGGATGGTAACATTAAATTATTGTTAGAGAACTTAGGGATTCCACCTGTCACTCAGGCCTTTAAAGATCAGGTTAGTAGGCTTAGGGAATTGACTCCTGCCTTGGAGAGATTCATGAAAAACAAAGATAATTTTATCTCTACCATGGAAAGAGGAGGAAGTATTATTATGGATTTTAGGTATATTCTGTTATCCTTCCTCCATGTGGACTGCACTCCCATCATTGTTCATCCATCCTTGCCTTCTACCATGGCTGCTTCATGGTCTGCCAGTACTTCTCCTTTGATAACTCCTGCACAGGCCATCAGAATCTTGAACCCAACGATTCCACAGAGTTATACTCACTATATGTCTATTGATGCCTATGTGGCTTCTCCTTCCACACTGATCACTACCATCGCTCGACCTATCCTTCCACATTCAGAAACAGTATCCGGAGCTTCCAAAGACAAAGCTCCATTGGACATCTTTGATGTGGATTGAGTGTGGATTGTCCTAGCTGATAGGGATTGATGTACTCTTTTTGTCTATTGTAATCTTGTTTTATTAATAAAAACCCTCTCGTTTATCTATTTTTGTTCTGTATGCTTTTTGTTAATTAAAAAGGGGGATATTTTTTTAGTGTTTTAGTTGTCTATCATCAATTTATATGTTCTGACTTCAATTTAATTTTCTTGATTTACTAATATGTGTATGCTAACATCACTAATGGAATTAGCAGATGTGTTTACCCTTGATTCAAAACTACTTAAAACCTAACAATTCAATGACATGATTTGTGATTATCAAAAAAGGGGAGATTGTTAGACTCGCCTATTTTGATAAATCCCAAATCATGTTTCAGTTATGTAAAGAATCTTGTTTCTCCTACAGGATAATCGTTTTTGTGAATATCATGCTTATCTCAAAGTAATACACGTGTACTGTTAATCTCACTACTCTCATTTTAATCTTACAGTTCAGAATTTATCTAAGTATAAGGTCACAGATACAGGGTCATTGATACAAGGTCATCGATACTTGGTCACTGATACAAGGTCACTGTTACAAGGTCACCAGTACAAGGTCACTGATACATGGTTACCATTGAAAGTTTACTGTTACATGATCATTGTTTCATGGTTAATGATGCAAGGCTACCGATGGAAGGTCATAGTTAGAGGGTTCATATGTGCACCTACTGTTGAAGCCTACAGATATGAAGCCTACCGTTACCAGTCTATCGATGCTTACTTTTATATACTTTTTCAAATTCTTAATATTATTCTAACAGTAATATTTGATAAATTAAATGCTTCGGACATTAATTAATGCTGATTTTAGACATTTAAGGTGACCATACCTGGGACAATACGAGGTACGAGAAAGATCACACGTCATCTACTTATTCCTATTTTCTGACCACAATTATAAAAAGATAAGACCAAGAAAGAAAGAAGATATAGATTCCTATATGTAGCAGTGTGTCATACCAAGTGTGAAAGAGCTTACTCTCTAGAAAAAAGGTAGAATCATTCAACACTAACACTGTGAACTCAAAAGCATCACGAAGATCATTTTTGGGACAAAATCACTTCTTCTTTTTATGCCTCATCAACTCTTGATCAACACCAGAAGCAGAAAACTGAATGATAGAACCTAGAGTTGCAACACTCTGTTTTTAAGACAAGTTTCATATAAAGACTCCAACATAAAATTATTCACTATGAGGAGTCAGGATTTGAACTTCTAACACATAGATCTTTCTAAACTCAAGATTATTATCTTAATCTCTATGGTGTTACTTTATTTTACATCTGTGAGAAGTGTGTCTCTTTGTCTGTTACAAACACTATATCTTGTACTTGAACTGGAGGATAGTGAATATCTGCACATCAAACATCACCTACTTTTTCCCCACGTATAACTATGGAATAGACCGTGTGGGGTTTGTGCTGTTTGTTTTTTCCCACAAAGAACAATGGAAGAGGGTGTGAACCCTAGACAGTTTGTGAAAACTATTGTAAATCCCGATACAGGATGTGTATCAAGTTTTTTGTTTATATAAACTTCTTGGTTGCAGATGATCACCAAGTAGAGATGATTAAGTCTCATCTTGAGACTAAACCTCTTGTTTAAATTGTTGTTGTTGTACTTTCTAGTACTCTATTTTTCAATTATCCGCTGCTTGTCTTTTTAAAGATAGAAAACTGTTTTTGAATTCTCTTTGATAGTTATTTTTGGTTAGTGTGTGTATATGTTGAATTTAATAAACTTGTTTCAAAAGTTAAAGAAGTGTTTTTACACCAATTTAGATGAGGACTAATCGCCCTTTGAGAAAGATCTTTACCAACTAGATATTTACATCTCTACTACCTTAATTAACTGGGTCATTTTGAATATGGGGGATCTCTTTTTAACTCAAGTTTTAAACAAAAATTTTAAGTTGGAACTCAATTCACCCCCTATTGACATTCCACTTCGACCAACTATTTAGAAACTTATTTAAAAAATAGAACGAAACCCTAATATTTAATGGTTGGTAAGAATTCATTTATAATAGAGGGAATAATTTTTTTTAAATAGGTATTGGATTCTAGTGTGCTTTGATATCCATAGTTTGGATTCCTCATTTGCAGTATGAATCAAGGAGGGTTCTCTGTGTGGTAGTAATATTTTATTATTCTTTGAAATATCCCCATGGCCTTTGGTTCTTCTATATTCTCAATTGAATCAAATACACATGGTCCATAGAAAATATCAGAATATCTTTAATGTGAAGCCTATTGGATTAAATCCACACCAAAAAAGCTATCTTCATTCCATTAATAGCTTTATTTATTTATATTATTTTAAATTATAAGTCTGTTACATATGAATAGATGACTCTAATGATTGGGAAAATAATTCCAGTGGAAATGGTATGGACTTTTATGCATCACTTCATTGCGGAAAAAATTCTCTCAAATGAAAAAGTAATTTAGTTTTACATATAGATGAATCCAATAAGATAATTTTATATACTATCCAACAATACCCTTATGTATGAGGTAACCCAGACCTAAGGGTATTTTCTTTGAAGATTTTCATATAATGGATTTAGGTGAGTGAAGTTTATCTAAAAAACATGTATGACTGATCCACCTTACTCTATTCTTGATTTCCATAGTTTAATGACACATGAAACCCAATTAAATATTTCAATGAATTAAGTGGGGTGAGCTAGTTAATCTCATAGAGCCCAATGTTAATTATTCTTACATAGATTCTTAATTGCATAAATTCCTTCGTGCATAGCTTTATATTTCATCATTTATTCATACATAGCTCCCAAAATATCCTTTTAATCATACATAACTTTAGAATTTTCCTTTTCATCTCATGTAAGCCTTTATTCTCATGTATAATTAACTATTTAATCAACAAAATCCACAAGAAACTCAATTTAAAATATATATACAGGATATTTAATTATGGAATCTTAATAAAATAAGTAAATTCATGAAATTAATCCATTTTTATAAAAAACAATAAATAAACCTATAAACATAATATGTGGTAATTTTATATAAATTATAAATCTGTAGGGAATTGATCCATTAAATTATAGATTAAAAAATAATAAAATATATACATTTTTAATTCCACCAAACTGTAACATTGCACTCCATGGAAATATTCTAATTCCAAGGCTAAATCAGATTTCACAAGGAAATTTTTAATTATCCTATATTTAGACCTATCATGCTTACTACATGGTTATTCACTCCGTAATTCATAAATATTTATGAAAAATGCATTCAATATTATGTTAATCTCCCTATGAATTTTGTACCAACCTTCTTGAAAATATACCTTTCTTCACTCAAGGTATGCTGAATTAGAATTTTATCATTATCAAGTGAATAAATTATTTACACAAGCTCACCTTCATTCTAACAACTTTACTTCATATATTCATAAGGATTAAGTTTTGATGACTACTTGATAAGTGGTTTTATATGTATTTATGTGGGTAGTTTTGATATGAGAAATTTAGAAGCGGAATGAGAATGTTGACTCTTTAAAGCATAATATATAATTAAACAAGTGGGTCACTCAATGTAACACACCTCACTCAATACACTTCAATTTATTCATCCAAGTTAGAACTTTCCTATTCATGAAAAAGGTCTATAAATTAGTGTAAAGGTTTGAGTTATTATTCAAATTCCCTCCATATTTTTTATATAACTATTTATTCAGAAATAATTTTTCTGTTTAATTTTTTTACGAAGGTAAATTTTGTAGATATATATTATAATGAATTATGTGAACCCTAATTCCAAAAAAAATGATGGCAGAACCAATGAATCTTTCCAATAATAAAAACCATCCACCTTTGAATCCAATCGAGCAAACTCATCCTCCATCATTGGTTTCTTATGGAATCATTAAATGTACTAAAGTGTAGTGTAGGAAAGAATAATTAGATTTTATTGTGGCTACATATAAGGTAGTTCATGGATTATTAGGGGATTAAAATAATGATTAGATGTAATTTTATGATGAAAAGTGATAAAATATTAAAATAATTTCTAAATTATTACTTAGTAACTTTTGAATCATTCAATCAACTATAACAGTTTCAAAAAAGTTAAAAAACCAGTTATATATTTCATAGCATTACTCAAGATTATCAAGAAAAAGTGAAATGAAATAATATGTGAAAAAGGTTTAGAAAACTCTCAGGTTGGTGATTTTTCATATTATCTAGTACTAGTGCACACATGTTTTAATTTTGTTCAAACTTTCTAAATTGTTTTGTATAGAAATCAAGGAATAAAATATATTAAACAACCATTTAAATCCCTATATGTTAAAATAGAATATTTTTTTCAACAATACCAATATGATCTAAATTTTACAAAGACATTTATTAAATCCCAAGATACCATTAAACACTCCAAAAATTAAAAATAGAAACAAAAATACATGAATTAAAGTAGGCTCATACAAAGTTTCCCACACTTAGACATTAACTAACCACTATTTGATTCAAAAATACAAAAATATATTTTCACACACAATTTTAATTGTGTATTAAAAACTAAAGGATAATGGAGTGATACAACATGAATTATTGTTAGTGGAATCCTTGAGTTAATCTCCCAATTTCATCCCACTATAATCTTACAAGAAAAATTAAAATTATATATAAGAATTTTTTTAATGAAATGGAAAAAGTAAGAGTAAAAGGAAATAGATAATGCTTATTTTAACCCCCCCCCAAGTGGGTACTGTATTTTTACTACCCACAATGAGGTAGTACCAATCATTATCCAAAATCTTATGCTGGGTGATGTTTCATTCAAAAAAAACACAAAATTTCTTTCCATGTAGTGTGAATCCATTAACACTAGTTATGGAGGATCACATTGATAGTTTATGATGGATACATCCACATTACATTGAGTTATGACATTCATGGGGGTGGAATGAGTAGGTATGGGTCCTCTACTTATTTTATGACATACGCTTATACTTTCTGGGCCTAAAAATTTAGTGATTCATTATAAGTTTCAAACTAAATAATGTTAGTGAAAAGTTAATGTTGAATAAAATAAAAGAGGGGTATATTGAATTATAAATTTACCCCTATATGTGATTATCTTGTAACTTGGCCTCTTTATAAAAAATCATTAGAAATCCATCATTAATCCCATCTAATACATTTTTAATGGATTTATAGAGAATTAATTGTTCCTCAATATTAGAATATTATTTTGGAAGATTCAATATTTTCTAAAATATGAGTGTTCGTGATAAATTTACTTTCCATAAAATTTAATAAAAATGTGAAAAAATTTATTATTTATCCAAATATTGGATCAGATATTAATTCTACTTATTTTATAAGTGTTATGTGGAATTTTTTTCGTATATTGAGGAATATAGTCAATATTATCATTATTTTCTGAAAATTACACCACTGTAGTGGTGTATTCTTATTATTCCAGATAAAGGGATGGTTTTTTTGATTCGTTAGTTTCTAAGTTGGGAGATTCATTTTTTATGTTACCTTATACAATGTGATCTAATATGAATCTAGAAGTTATAGATCTCCCACATGTGTATCAAAATTCATGTTCTTTTTTATGTACCACTTCTAGAGATGGTATAGAAATGTTGTAAAGTGGATATTTTAGTATTCCTTTTTCCTCCTCCATAGGTTTTTAAATAGATAATATCAATGGTTAAATTTTTCACCCACTAGTTATGGTTCATGCTGCTCTAGTTGTTATTCATTGGATTCAATGAGACATCTAGATATCAAATTCTTTTGGTTACTCTTATCTTGTATGTATTCACTAATAGTTTAAAATGACTTTTTCTTTCATTATAATCCTTTTCTTCTTACACCTTATAGTTATTAGTCCATGCATTGTAAAAAAAATTGAAATTCACTAGGGACAAAATATATATTATTTAAAAGTTTTGTTTATGAAAATAATAAAAGGTATTAAACAATAATAAAAGGAATAACAAGTAATTTTTTGATTGAATCCACATGAATAGTACAGTATTTTTTACACAAATATATTAAGGAGGTATAAAAACAATATTTATTTTAATAGTGAAACATAGTGGTTGAAAATTATCATATATCTTTGGGAGAATTTTCTATAAATCACACAAAATTTGAAACACTTTATTGTTGTATTTTTATGGTATTAAAGTTTAAGAAATACGGGTTTTTAAAAAATTAATGGAATATGAATATAAACATGAAATAAATATGAGAATAGAATGAAGTTATAATAATGGAAATACCCCAAAGAATTATTATAAGCTAAAATTCATTTATTCATTGTTAATTTCATTTCTATTCAATGTAAACACTTTGAATTTATGTGTCATAATCCTCTTATACCATGTTTTTTAATACAATTCTTACTTATAAATAACCTATCTCACTACATATCATCCTACTACTTAGATAGAAAGCTATAGGGATCCTCAATCAATAGAACTCCATATCCCACCTTCTTAGTATACAATCAAACCCATTCAACACTAAACTATAAAGGATTTCTCATATGACCTGATGATCAAGTGAATGTAGGGAAAACAATGTATAATAAGAATTAAATCCCTATACTATCATAGTAAGTAAAAATTATAGCTTTAAATCACCCTTGGAATATTTCAAAGAAGATAAGAAACATTTAATCATCAAAGATAAATGTCTTAGGTTCAACATTTGATTTCTCCCTTAGAAGATCAATTGAATAATTTTTTCACCATCATGAATATTATAAATCATAGAGAAATACATGAAAAATTATATTAGAGAGAGAAATAAGAATATTATATATTAAATCATAGAAAAATGAATAAAAAATAACAGAAAACCTTAATTTATATCATCTGGGAAAAATCCTTTACAATGAGGAAAAACTCCATTTAAAAAGGGATTGTATTTTTCTAGGCATTAAGATCAATGGGGTGGATTCCCCACATGATGTTCACTTGAAGGAGAGTTCAATAAGTGGAATAATGCATTTACCATTCATCAAAATTTTACCATGATCTTTTGTTCTTCCATCTTCTCATTTTACTGAATACACATGGGATATAAAAATATCAAAATATATATAATGAAAAGACTATAATATGTATTCCATGTTGTAATAATTATCTTCAAAACATTGTTAACATTTATTCATTATATTTTTCAAAGGATATTACATTTAATGATTCTTAGATTACTCATACATTGAAAACCCCATTTAGGAATAAAATGGATGAACTTTTATGCGATACTTCATTCTGGAAAAAATTCTATCACGTAGTAATGAAACCAACTTTTACATACGGGTGAATCCACATGGTTACTATTACATACTGGCTAGTTTTACTCAAATATATTGGGTTGTCTATGTGTAAGGGTATTTTCTATATATATTTTCATATAGAGGCTTCAGTGATGTGACTGTAGCGATTGATTCACCTTACATTATTCTTGAATTCCATGATTGAAAGACACATGACACCAATTATAGATTTTAACATGATCTATGAGGTGGTAAAGTTAATCTCACATAACCCACATTCAATTATTATTATATATATTCCTAGAAATATTCATTTCTATTTACACATCTTTACATTTTCCTTTCATTAATACATATTTTCCCAAATTTCCTTTTAATCAAACTTGACTATGAAAATATCCTTTTTAATATAAATTGAGGTTTATTCTTATCTATGATTAACTGTTTTATCAGAAAATAATAATAAATAAATTTAAAATATATTTCCATGTAAATTAATTGTATAATATTAATAGAATCATTACATTAATTATGTTACGACTTTTTTATAATAAACCCCAAAATAAACATATGAACTAAATATATGACAATTTCCATTAAATTATACGAATCATGGGGATTAATCAAATAAATTAAAAAGTAAAATAAATTAATTATTTTATCTCTTAGATATCAATGTTGGGTGTATTAAAATAAAAGACACACAATCTATAGAATTAAATAAAAGGGTTCTAATAAAAGGAGGTAATGTTAAACAAGTTTAAGGGAACCCATAAAAGGGGTTCTGATTATTAGTTTTTATCGGGATAATAATAGAAATTCTTAGAGAAAAATATGTTTAACTTATAATTTTACACAACATGACAAACAAACATATTATTCAAGAATATAAAATAAAATATTTGAAACACCCTACCTTAATTGAGATAAGAAATTCCATTATGAGATAACTAAATATTATAATTAAAAAATATATAAAAATATACCACTAACCCATATAGTATAAATTTGAGTCAAAAAATCAATTAAAACCAAATATAATAACTAATTCAACCTTAATTAATAGACGACTAATAAATATTGAAGGAAGACATATGATAAATTCACCTCATATCAAAGGAGAAACAACATTCAAGGATAGGGATTCAAGAACCATGAAGAATGGATATAAATATCCACAACAGAATCCCCAGTATCACCTTGGGTTTGAGGGAAGTATTTTATATAGAACTAAAGGTAGGGGAAAATTATTTATAATAAATGTTCAGATTCATGGAATCATAGTGTGACACCAAGAATCACAATGTAACATACCAATTTTGAACATGGTTCTGAAGACCATGGAGTGACAATCTTAGGTGAAACCCTTCTAAATATTGATATAATCTCTTAAATTTATATATGATTATGTAAAATCATAATTTAATGACTTATACTACCCTAAAATATTCAAATTCTCTAGAATTATTACGTATACCTTGCACTTACACCTCATATCTCATCAACATAGACCAAGACCATGACATAACCTATGCTCCATGATGAAAGGATATCTAAGAAGGCAAAAAAATTGAAATAAATTACAAGGGATTAATGTATTGACACACATAATGATGCTCTAATTGATCCCCTAATGATATTAAACCAAATATAATTTTAAATTTATGCATTGAAAATACTCCATACCATAACAGATATCATGTTAGATTAACTTTTAAGACATTATATACGATTAAGCAAATGTAATCCCCTTATATAGAATGATCCATGATCTCTAGAAAAATTTCATGTTGTAACAAAAAAATGTCACATTATAACAAAAAAATCCCCACAAAATAGAGAAACTATAAACTCACACGGTCATAACCCCACACTATAAGAACAAAATTACATCATAATAAAATCTTTACAACATGATAAAAAATCCCAACATGACACCACACACCACACTATAATAAAAAAATACCCACTAAATAAAGAAACACAAAAATATCCAAGCTTTAACCCCATCTAGTAAGACAAATTTTATGTAAGAATATAATCATAATGGTGTGATAATAATTCCCAAATGGAATATCTGCTGAAAATCTACCCTCTTTTATCAAAACTTTCCCAAGACCTCTGGAAAAATTCAAAACCTAGATTATTAAAAATTATGTGTACATAAAATTTAATTCAATTAGAAAATAAAATTATTGAAAATTTATTTATAATCCATTTTTTGGAATTTGATATGATATTGGGAATGTGATTTCTCTCTATATATGGAGTCCATATTAGTTTTGATATTGGGAAATTGTTTTTTTATATCCTAAATAATCTTAATATCATCAATCGATGCAAGTATAATTATGAACTCCCTTTAGATACTACTCCCCTTATATGGGTCTTAATAACTAATAATAAGGGATATTTAGATCACATTATTTAGGAAAAACTAAACAATGGATATTTGTTAGTTCTATAAGAATATGTCGATGAATTTCCCAAATAATTTATTGGTATTCCCACAAATCACGAGTTCATGTTTTTAATTTAACACATACATATTGATATAAATATGTCGAAGATTCCTCATAGATTGAACCCTACTGAGTTAGAGAAATTGAATATTCAACCACAAGAAGATTTAAATATGATCTTTTTACACCCAATTACTTCGCCATTGTATGTACTAATCCTATTTTTAAGAAGAAGGAAGGACTAGTGTGTATTTCCATTTATTATGATGAGATTAATAAGAAAAAGATCAAGATAAATTATCATATCCCCTATATTGATAAATTATTCATTAAAATTTACAGGGATCTATAATTATCAAAGGTATACCTTTAATCCTGATATCATCAAATAAGGGTAAAAAAGAATATATACCTTAGATTCCCTTTCATATAAGATATAGAAACAATGAATTCATTACGATGACCTATGGACTTAAAAATACCATATCTATATTCAAAAATATGATGAATAGATTCATCATAGATTAATTCAATAAATTTATTATTGTGTTTATAGATACTATTATAATATATTCCAAGAGAATGGAAGAATATAAAGGACATTTCAGGATTTTAATGCATACTTTAAGGAATGAGAGACTGTATTCAAAATTTAGAAATTTTGAATTATAGATGAAAAAAGAATATTTATTTGTATATGTAATTAGAATAAATGGAATATTTATATATCCTTAAAATATAGAGGTTATTTAAGAATAGATAATATCTACTACTGTAATTGAGATCCTTTATTATCTTATATTAACTAAATACTATCGATGCTTTATGAATATTTATCATGGATGAAAAATAAAAAATCCAAGTTAAAGAAGAAGGGATTTATATTTCTTTGGATAAAATATATGAATACATCTTGAAGGATATTAATAATAGGTTGGTATTTTTGTATCACCCATATATTTTAGAATATATTCTCTTTTAAAATAAAATTGATGTCATTGATATCTTATGATTCATTTAAAACAGAATTATGTAAGTAATAATTTTATATAATAAAAATTTGATGAAATTAATAGATAGTTAAATGATATTAATATGTAAATGAATTTGTAAAATAAAAGGTGTCAAAATCACATTGAAAAAATAAAAATGACTCTAAAGAGGCATTTTTGAACTATTTTTTAAAATTATTAATTTTCATCAAATTTAATACTTATGTGGAATGATATCAAGGAATGTTACTGGTAAAATTTAATAAATAATTAATAAAATAAATATTTTACATCTATGAATTGGTTAAGTAACGATAAAGAATACAAGTTTTTTAATTCATGGTTAAACAAAGATGTTTTGTTTACAAAAATTTGTTTTTTGTATATTTTTTATTTAAAATATAATTTATATTATTTAGAGTATAAAAATTATAGAAAATTATTTTTTATACTTGTAAAAAATTTAATAATCCTTCATACATCTATTGTAAAATGGTTTGAAATTATGATAAATTAATTTAAAGGTAAAAAAGAAATATTTTTTAGAAAACTATTTTTATTGTGTGTGGTGTATTTTTGTCTTAAAAAATTAAAATTATCACTTTTATTAAATGATAATTATAGTATTTAATACTTCAATTTTTGATCTAATACATTATTTATAAATTGATATTTAATAATATTAAGAACACTTAATGTTTTTAATGGTATCTTTTATAGAAATAGTTTTTTTAATATATTTTTTTCATTAAAAAATAAATTAAAAAATGTATAATTATAATTTTATGAAATAAATACCAATTTTTAATTTTTAATTTAAAAATAGTATTAAGAATTATTTTTAGTATTTTCACGAAAATATAGATTTTTGAGTGAATAGTGGAAGCACTAATTTTTATAAATACTGTCATTTTTATAATATAATAATGACATGAAAGTTTATTAAACTTTTTTTTATGGAACGTACAATCATTTAATAATTATTTTAATTAATTTAAAGATATTATTTTTAAATTAGAAATTTATGTTTGACATTTTTTGAGATTTCAGTAATGTTTTTTCAAATAAATACTATTTTTGGTTATTATATTTTTACAATGTCTTCACAAGGTTACATTCCATTTCTATTTGATTACAAAGTCAAATAATTATAATTTTATTTAACCTAATACAATGTGTTCTATGTTAATTAACATTATAATTGTAAGAACCCAGCTCTTCCTTTGAGGTATGAGTCATATATTTTCCTTTTCTTTTTAGGTTGCTTTTAAGAAAAAGGGGGAAAACTAGGCAGTTTTGGAAATTTTTAGGTCACACTTTGTGTACTTCTAATTACATGTCGTGTGTATGTTAGGAAAGTACTGACCGTGTGTTGAATATGTACATGTCATGTGGGGGTCGTGTATAAATAATCTAATACATGGCATGTAGTGTTACTTAACATGTCGCGTATTTTACTTTGCACATACTGGATGAGTCATATCTGTGTGTTAACCCATGTGATGCATCCAAAACCATGTGGTGATGTATAAAACCATGTATTTTATAGTATGGGAAAGCTTCTACATGGAGAGTAGTCCTTAATACACACCGTGTAATTTTATTTTTTATTTGATTATATGGGAGAGCATTGCGTCTCATTTCTGAAAATGTCTTCTTCTTCCCTGTTTTCAGACTGTGTCGCTCTAGGACACTGATAACACTTATTCTCCAAGATTCTTCATTTGAATTCTATTCATAAATCTCTCAATGGATGTGGGATTTCATTAGGAAGGATAAACCCACACAACCTATTCTACGTTTTTCCTTTTTATCACAGGCCACAGTTTCCATCCAAGCAGAATTTCCAGAATTCAATAAAAAGAAAAATCTAAAAATATCAGCATTGAATTGGAGCTCTATATCATATGTGCCTACAACTAAGAGTCTAAGTTAGGTGGTTCATACCCTATTTTGTGTTTCTGTGGTCAGTTTGTGGGGAGGTTAGAATTTTAGCGCATTGTCAGGTATTGAGCGAGACCCATCTTTCTTTATATTCAATTGACTGTAAGCCTTATTAGATATCATTGGGAATTACCTTATCGTCTTATTCTTGAGCGAGTTTGGGATAGTTTCCATTGATCATTTGGGGAATTTTGGTCTGGGGTGGAAAAATGGTTTAATTGAATTTTTTTGATTAAGCTGCTGAGTTAAGACTGTTTAATCTTGATTGTGTTATTAGAGTCATTTGAGTCCTCATTGATGGTATTGGACAACACATGGTTAGTACAATTCAGCTGTTTAAATTGTTTTTCTTATTTAAGAATATTCTTTTGATTATGTATATATATATATGATTCTTGATATTGCATATGTTGGAACCTTTGGGTTGTGTTGGGAATAAACCACATATTCTTGAGTGATGGTGATCACATGAGGGGCTTGGATCAGATTAATTGAGTGGTTTAACCATGTAATTTTGTGTCGTTGACGTCAGATTGTGGCAGTGTGACTGTTAGGTTGGGCATGGCCTGGGGTACATGGATGGCATGGCCATCGAATTCTGAGCAACATAGTCATAGGGAAATGAGGTGCCAGAATGGTTGTGGCTTGGGTTCTAAATTTAATGATTACTTCTCACCCATTATTTGGGTCATGTGCACATAGATGACTCCATGATGGGGTGGGTTTGACTGCTTGTTTGGGTAAAGGAACCCGTAGTTGCAGTTAGGTGATTATGGTTTGGGGGTTCTTGTCGTGCAAGCCACGTGGAAGGTGAGGATCCTCCAAATTGTTTGGGCGTGCCTACGGGACGTCAGCACTTGAGACACGAGGTGTCAAGAGGGACATTGTGCCGAGTTACAATTATTTGGGCATGCCTTCCAGACATCAGTACTTGAGACATGCGGTGTTGGGAGGCACATAATATCGGGTTACGTGACTGAGATTCTAGTGTTGGCCGAATCAAGTGACACTCCATGGTGTCTTCTGAGAACCAATGGAGGTTTTGTTTACATTTTTATTTATATTGTTTACATTCCTTATAGATGCATGTATTTTTAAACACCTATACTAGGTACACACAATTGGGTGTTATACTACTAAGATTTGTCTCACACCCTACACGGCCCCCTCAGGACGCTTTTAGACTTTATGGATTTACATTCAGGAAATAGATTAGCTTCAAGAGCTGGATAGTATTAACTATTTCATGGAGATTTTTCATGGACCCTGAGGTCTTGCCTAGTTTGAGTTCACTTTTCTTTCTTTATTTACTATATCAATAGGATTACTTTATTTTGTACCCACTTTTGGTTAGCCATGGGTTTCATTTTTTATTTACATGTATGACCTGATATGGAATCATGATTTGTTTTTTGAGTAGTTATTATAGGGGTTTCTCATCATGTTGTTCTATTTTTCTTCTATTTCTCTTGTTTATATTTTTCTTCCCCTATTTATATATTTTTGTATATGCTTCTGCTATTCAGGTCTGGTTTGATTATGCTAGGTCTTAATTACCGTAGCAGGTTTTATTATTATACTCAGAACAGTACATTATTTTCCTCTGAGAGGGTATAGCCTCCCCACTATACCTATTTACTCCCTCTCTACTAGTCAGAAATCTTTGGCATTTGGGGAGGTGTGCCTAAGGTCAGTAACACCTTTCCCATTTATCATTGTTCGAGTGGCTGTTCGGGCCGAGACGTTACAAAGTGCTATCAGAGGTTGTCTTCTAATTGATAGGGGTTTAGTAGAATCTCTTGAATGACTAATAATGAGATTGAAACCTTATTTTTATTTCTACTGGATTACTATTTGGGATATGGTAGGCTAGAGAGTGGTTTTTGTTGGAACTGGGTTTGTATCATATACTTGGGAGCCTGCAACCATAGGTACGAGGGATGGACTAAGTTACCTTGGGTGGAAATTTATATTTTTCTTTTTCTCAGATTACTATTTATGTGATTTCCACCTTGTTGGATTATTAGGTGTTTGATATTATTGGTTTTGATATGTGATCCTTGACCTAGTGCAGTAAGGAAGTATTAGACCTTATCCTGGTATGGAAAGGTGTGACTGTCTTTATTTTCATAGGAATATTTTAGTGTATTTCAATTTCATAACTGCACATATGCTTTGTGAAGTGATAATACCATGTGAATAATATCAATTTCCATTATATTGATGCTTTTTAAATGTGAATGGTGAAATGTTTTACAGAATTGATTGTTTATTGAAATGTAATATGCCACTCTTTACATTTTGTAAAAATGCATATGTCAGGAGATTTGGGGCCTGGCTCATATTTGAACAAGTAGGTACTATGACTGAGGTGAGGTTGATCAGGAAGATTGGGCATCCTGGATGTTAGTTGGAGGCAGTGTGGTTGTCAATATTGGGAATCTCGGTCGTTGGTTTGATGTAATGATGGTTGTTAGGATGGGCATGGCCCAAGGTACTTTTCATACATGGCTCAATTGAGGGAGGGTAAGAAGGCCATGAGACCAAGATGGCATGGGGAATGGTTGCGGTGGGGGAGAGTAAGGGTAGTTGATATGTGATACCTTTTTACTACTTTAATTATGTGAATTATATATATATATATATTATATGGATTGTCTAACCATTTATGGTATTCAATGGGTTCCTCCTAGATGTCTCAAGTGATGGTACAGTGATACAGGAACACAATTAGGTTCAGACACCTGAGGGGAATGTATAGCATGAGCTGTAGGTAAAAGCTTAGGGACAAGATCAGGTTCAGGATCTAGCGCAGGCTAAACAACAGCTGGGTTTGGTAGCATTCGAGTCGTGGCTTGACAAGCAGCTCTCATCTATTTCAGTACGTGTCTTGCAATGGATTGACATAGGCGAGCATAGTATAGATCCCTCCTTGGAATATCTGATGTTGGAGTTCCAGTCACAGCACACTCCAGTTTTTTAATGTAAGGGTGGTCCATAGGTGGCTGAAAATTGGAATAGAGAGCATGAAGATGATCTTCGAGTAGCTCAAGACACCTCTAGGGTGGAGGGTCAAGCTGGAAATGTACATGTTGAGAGTACCAACAAATTTTTCATGGGATGTGTAGGTTCAGGCTCACAAACATAAAGGATCGGTATGGAATAACTTCGATGATAGGTTTTTCAAGAACTTATTCCCAAATATGATTAGGGAAGACAGAGCTTGGGATTTCATGATCCTCTAGCAGGGTGACATGTTTATCATGTACTATGAAGCTACCTTTACTGAGTTGTCTCCCTTTGTACCAGATATGGTAAGTGATGACACCTTGAGGGTGAGGCGCTTTGAATATGGCTTATGACACGGCATTAAGGTGTAGGTAAACATATTTAGGTTGGCCTCATTCTTGGAGGTGGTGAATCAGACACTCATAGCCGAGGGAAAATGACTAACATGTCCCGTTTGAGCTGGTCAGCAGATTTAGGTGGTGGTTCAGATAACAGGAAGTGAGGTAGAGATGAGTTCTAGTAGGGAAGTCAGGACAAGTAATTTACTAGACCACCTTGTGGAAGTTCATTAGTGGATTTCTTTCAGAATGAGAAGCCAGGTCTATCCAGAATCCATGCGATAGTACTATGAAGGAGTGTCAGGCATGTGGACATGTCACATATCTGGAGAGGTTTTGCAGGGAGACTTCTCAGACAGTTGGAAGGAAGGGACTAGGACAGACAGTGGAGTACAAGGCCAATTTAGGATTGATACTAGGTGATGGTATCTGAGACTCAACTTTACATGTAAGACATGGAAGAGATAGTGGGACCCAACTTAGGGGTTAGTGGCCGGTGAATGGAGCAGCACTATAGGGAGGTCAGGCATCAGGTAGTCGTACTTCAGGCCAGGTGCACGCTATGGAGCTGCCAGAGGTTGAGCAAGGTGGTGAGCTAACGACAGTTAGAGGTACACTACAGGAAAGGTCGTAATTTTATTGTTGTCTTTTTGGCATGGCATGTTAAGGAATGTCCTTTTTGAGTGCATGAAATGCACATGATTTATATGGACTTACCAGATGCTGGTCACTGGGATTGGAACAATTTTTGGTGCATGATTATATCAATATATATATATATATATGAATGAGGTTATAAGGCCTCAGGGAATCATTGGATGCAGGCTATTTCATGTTCCTTGAGCATCAGGGCATCAGGGATATAGGTTACATGAGGTGCCTCGGGCATCTAGGCATCGAGGAGGCGCTTTTGATTGAGGTGTAAGGAACTCGGTTGTTTTGAGCATCCATCCGATGCGAGAACTCATTCTTCCATGGGTGTCATGGGATCGATACGGGTGTCGATGTTGTGTGGGATGTGATTCAATGCCGTGAACGACATTGGAGCACTAGATAAGGTGTAGAGGTGACTATGCATCACAGGAGGACCCTGGGTCCAAGTAATAGGTTGGTGGACCTTTGATTGATTTGATTTTTGGGATAGAGTTATTCTGAAATCTTTCTTCACCTCCCTTGGAAGAGAAATTTTGGGACGAATTTCTTTAAGGGGGGAATTTTGTAAGTACCCGATTCTTTCTTTGAGGCACGAGTCTTCTTTTTTCCTTTTCTTTTTACATTTCTTTGGAGAAAAGGGGGAAAATGGGTAGTTTTGGAAATTATCAGGTTACACACTGTGTACTCCCAAGTACACATCATGTGTATGTTAGGTACGTACTAACCACATGCTGAATAAGCACATGTTGCCTGGGGACCATGTAAAAATAATCTACTACACGACATGTAGTGTTACTTAACATGCCGTCTATTTTACTTTTCACGTACCGGATGATTCCTAGGCATGTATTGACCCATGTGACATGTCTAAAAATGTGTGATCACCGATTAAACCATGTAAGTTGGAGTACGTAAAAACTACTAAATGGCGTATAGTCCTTAATACATGTCATGTGCTTTTATTTTGTATTCTCTTATAAGGGAGAGCATTGCGTCTCCTTTACAAAAATGTCATCTTCCTCCCTGTTTTCGGAATGTGTCACTTCGGGATGACAAGAATTATTCCTCTCTTAGATTATTTATTATATTTCTCTTCTTCAATCCATCGGTGGTTGTGGGATCACACCAAGAAGGCTAAACCCACACACCCTATTCTGTTCTGGTTCCTTGGTCTCAAACGCCGCAGTTTCCATCCAATCAAAATTGATAGAATTCGATATAAACGTAGACCTATGAAGATCAGCTACAAATTGGACCTCGATATCGGACATTCCTACATCTACGAGACTATGGTAGGTGGTTTATAACATGTTTTGTGTTTTCGTGGTCATTTGGGGGTTGCAGGTTTTTAGCGCAATTTCGGGTATTGAGTGAGAGCCATGTTTCTTTATATTGAATTGACTATATGCCTTATGAGATTCTATTGGGAATTCCCTTACCATGTTATTCTTGAGTGAGGCTGGGATATAGGCCATTTCTCATTTGGTGCATTTTGGCCGACGGTGCCCAAATGGTTATAATTTAATTTTTTTGATTAAGATGTTGTGTTAAAACTACTTATGCATGATTAAGTTTATTAGAGGCTTTTAATTCATTAGTGCTGGTATGGGACACCACATGGCTAGTGAAATTCAACTATTTAAATTTTTTTCCTATTTAAAAATATTTTTTTGATTATATATATATATGTGGTGCTTGATATTGCATATGGTGGAATGTTTGGGTTGTGTTGGGTGTGGCCCGAATATTCTTGAGTGATTTTGATCACAAGAGGGGCTTGGCCTGGATTAATTGGGTGGTTTAACCATGGGATTGGGAATCGTGGAAATCAGATTGGGATAGTGTTATTGTCGGGTTGGGCATGTCTTGGGGTACATGGATGGAAAGGCCATCAGATTCTAAGCGACATGGTCATTGGTGCATGAGGTGCTAGAAAGGGTGTGGCTTAAGTTCTAAATTTGGTGATTACCAATCACTCGTTATTTTGGTCATGTGAACACAGATGACTCCATGACATTTTAGTTTTGATTTCTCATGTCGGTAGAGGCCCTCGTAGTTTCTGTTTGGTGATTATAGTTTTGGGGTGCTTGTCGTGGAAGCCATGTGAAAGGTGAGGAGCCTCCAGATTATTTGGACGTGCCTATGAGACGTCAGTACTTGAGACACGAGGTGTTAGGAGGAACTTGGTTCTAGGTTACTGTTATTTGGGCATGAATTCGAGACATCAGTACTTAAGACATGAAATGTCATGAGGCACATAGTTTTGGGTTATGTAACTAAGATTCTAGAGTTGGCCGAAGTAGGTGACACTCCATGGTGACTGCTGAGCACCACTAGAGGTTGTGTTTACATTGTGCATCATACTATTTACTTTCCTTATATATTCATGCCTAATTAAACACCTATAGTAGGTGCACACCATTGGGTGGTATCCTACTAATATTCATCTCACACCCAACATGGGTTCTTCGGGATGCATGTAGACTTTATTGAATTACGTGCAGGAAAGGGATCAGCTTTAGGAGTTGGATCGTATTAGATGTTGCATGGAGATTTGGCATGGACCCTGAGGTAATGCCTTTCTAGAGTTTACTTTTTTTTCTTTCTTTCCTATATCGACATGCTTACTTTATTTCGTAGCTACTTTTGGTTATCCATGGGCGTCATTGTTTATTGACATGTATGACCTACTTTGGATGCATGCTCTATTCTTTCAGTAGGTTTTATAAGGGGTGTTCAGCATGCTGTTATATTTATCTTCTGTTGCCCTTGTTTATATTTTGCTTCCGCTATTTATCTGTTTTGGGATGTTCTTCCACTATGTGGTTCTATTTTGAGTCTTCTGAGTATTTATTACCACTGTAAGTTTTATTATTATACTCGTACTCGTACCTTGTTTTCCCTTAAGAGGGTATAGGCTCCCCACTATACATGTTTACACCCTCTCTTCTAGTCATAATCCTTTGGCATTCGGGGAGGTGAGCCTAAGGTCAATAACCCCTTGCCCATTTAGCACTGTTCAGGTGGCTGTTCAGGCCGGGACGATACAATACTTTATTTTTTTGTAAAACCATTTTAATTATTAAAAATCTGACTTTTCTAAAAATGATTTTTCATTGTGTTTTGAGAAAATATATTAAAAATGATTTTAAACACTTTCTGAAACTATTTAGTAAGAAATTGATTCTATATTTGAAATCACAATTCTCAATATTGGTAATGAGTTTGATTTTATTTTTAGTAATAATGTAATTTTATCATTGTAAGAATTTTTCACCATAATATAGGTTTAAATGATTAATAAGGGGTTAAACTAAGATATTGGGAATAAATTATCTCTAAAACATGTCTAAATATGATTGGTTTACTTTATATACACCTTAAATTTTTATAAATTTTAAATTAGTCTAATTGGGAGACAATTTCCATTTGAAAGTAACTTATTATGTTTTAAAGACCTAAATATTTATATCGGTGTCACTCCTATCACTTATAAAAGGAAACCTACTCCCCTTACTTCTCTACACACATTGAGCACCGTATCTTGACCATTATCAACCCAAATACCTCTATAAATCTTTTTCCCATGTCTTATATATCCTGGTCTCAAAAAAATACTAATCATTGAATGCTTAAAGTGTATACCAAAGGAAGAAATCCATGGCGGAGGTATAAGTCTTCACTAAATTATTTCAAGTTTAGTTATTTTTATAACTCCATAAAATGTATTATAACCATAATAATATAATTAAATAAGTAAGTTTACTATACTAATTTTTTTTATGTTGATGTAAAATCTATTTCCTACCTCTTTCCCATCATCTAAGTAAAGAAAACATTGCTCATGTGTACATGTGAAATACCATATCCACAAAGAGATGTGTTTTGTTTTTCATCACAACCGCACATAGATGTTTATAAAGATGGATTTAGTTGATATATATGATTTTTTATAAAATAATTATGATTATTTAAAGATAATATATTATCTATCTACTTAAAATCTCATCATTTTTTAAATGAAATCGTCTCTTGTGCATACGTGTGGATTACCACCTCCATGGAAAATGTGATTCATTTTTCATTTCTACATTGCATATATGGTATTAGGGATGGATTTAATGAATAAATATGATATTTATAATATTATATGATTATATAAATGTAAAATATTATCTTTATTTTATTTTCATCCATTATAAATGTGAAAATGTCACTAATGTGTACGTGTAGATTATCGCCTCCACGAAATTATGTGTTTCATTTTTCCTAGGAAAAAATACATAGTTGGTTATAAAATTATATTAAATATATAAAAATATTACTATAAAATGTTTAATATTATTTATATGATGGAACAAGGAACCCATCGACCATGGTCAACACATCAAAATTGGTTTGGATCGAATGATCTCAAAACGTTTGATGTAAAATTAATATATTTAGTAACTAAATAAAACATGGTAAAAAGAAATAAAAGGAATAATGATATTAAACAAAAAATTAATATTTTTATTAATAAATCATGTAATTAATATAATTTTATTATTTAGGTGTTTGAGAATATATAAAGAAAGATGATATTAAAGGTAATATATTTTCTATAAAACCTTATTCTAATGTTCTCCTTTCAAAATCTTTCTCTTCCATATACATGTTCTTAAAAAATCAGTAATTTTTTATATATACTAAAATGGATATAAAAATTCCTTTTCAAAAAATTTTATCTTTCAATACATTTTTTTTAAAATTAATCATTTTAACTTTTTTTATGGGTCACTTTGACTCTTTTAACCAAAGTAGAAAAGAATATTTTGTAACATCTATCACATGAATGAATTTTTACTCCATCATAGCCATTATTATTTATAAATAATATTATAAATGTTTTCAGGTTTTTTCATAGAATATCCTTTTAATTTAGTTCATGGATTGTTTTTAGTAAATGCTTTCAATGGAAATTGATATTTATTCTTTTTTTAATTCCAAAATACAAATTTCTTTTACTTATGAATTCAAATAAGTTTTTCACTGGTTTTATAAATAAAATGTGAAATATTATATATGTTTTTATATTATATAGTTATTTTACATTGTATATGATGAAATGTGATCCCGATATATACGTATTTAATATATTGGGAAATTATATGTTCTATCATAGGATATATAATGCATTAATTATGAAGGTTATTACATTATAAGGGTGATTGTAAAAGTTATTATCAGAGTTATATGAAGATGATATCCCAATATTACTATAGTATTTTCTATGGATTCAAATTAATTTTTTACTGAAAAATATTTAGTTAAACATTTAATAAATTGATATTATGATTTAACAAAAGGTTTATGATTTTATAAAGGTGAAATTTTTGTTTCCATGGAAAAAAGGTTTTCATGAGTTCTTATGTTTTCTCAAAAAACTATCATGGTTTTGACTTTTTTCCATTATTACTTATAAAATAATATATTATGAAAAAATTTAGGCAAAAAAGTTCATTTCAAGAGTGATTAAATTATTATTCGTTCTCAAAGTTTTTTTTTCAAGGAAATCATCCTTATATATTTTTATGTTTTTCAAAAATGTATTAATGATATTCCTTTATTTTTTATATCAATTTCTACGATGTTTATCTCATCACACATATTAAAATATTTTTCACTATGATTATGTTTGTGTAATAATTATATGAATATTAATGGGTGAATAACTTGAATCAAGAAACATTTTCCTTAATGAAACATGAGTTTGAACATAAGAAACTAATTTTTGGAAGAAATATACACTTTGTGGAAATAACCACTTTATTATGTAATGGTTTTTTAAACTGTATTATACATTACATCTAAAATATCCTATAAATATAATAAAGTTCAATAGGTGAAATAAATAATAGAATTAGGGTTTGATTATGTTATGGGTTTTCATAGTTGGTATCCAACCAACATATAAATAGGTTATTTTAAAACTAATATTCAGGTATACAACTGTGTGGAATTATACTTGGTATCAACATAAAGGTTTATATAAATTCATATGTGAGGATTATATTTGAGGAGAAGTTATAATCCTTATATAACCTTAAATATTCGTATGTGAATGAGAAATATGGCAATTTTGGGAAATTAAAGGGTGAATAGAAAGAGTTGAAAATAAGGTTACATATATAAGGGCATCTTAGTATTCATAATATGTTTTATTACAACCTTATTTGATATACTCACACTAACCATTTTTTGTTTTAGTAAATGGATGGAACTAGAATGAACCAAGTTAATAATGGATGTAAAGTACAATGGTGTGGTCGTCTGAATAAGCAACCAAACATGATAGTAGTTTGATTTAAAACTCATGTGGTTGTTATTAATAATCTATCAGGATTTATTATTATTAAACTAAACCAGTGATAGTTTCTTACCACACCAAAGAAGATAAAAATAGGGTTTTATTAAAGTTTTTTTGATAAATATCATGAAGGTAACCTGATTCAACATCATATGTGTCAAGAATATAGTAATAAGAACCCATGGAAATGTCTCAATAGTACAAAAAAAATTTATATTTGTATAAAGAAATAGAATAAATTAATAAACTTATAAGGAAAATGAAGGGTTCATTTAACAAGATGAAGGGGAATAAATTTCTTTTGAAAGTATCAAATGAATGTATTAAATTTTGGGAGCATGAACATTATTGAAATATATTCCCAAGGAGGAATTCTCATGAAGGGGATTATAATGATCATATGAATAAAGGTTTAGTAAATTCATATATTAAAGATGAATAAATTGAAAATAACATATAAAAGTTATGAATTATTTAAACAACATTGATTATGTTTAATGTAGGAAACATGATTAGATTAAGATTGTTGAATCTCAGGATATGATTCACATTTTTTATTATTGGAATGAAGTATTATTGATTTGGATGAAAAATCTTGGTTAAAGGTTTATGAAGTAAGTTGAATAATTAAATTTTCCACATACAGGGTTTCAAGAATTATGATATAATCGTATTGTATTTAAGGATTAGTAATATTTAAGAATGATCATAAGTTCAAAGGTATAGATAACCTTTAGAGCTATTGTATGATTGTATTCAATGGTGATTAATGATATTTTGAGAAATTATTATTGGGTTTTAGGAATAATGCATGATTTAAGTATAGATATCTATATGGGTTAATATGAGCTTTTATGTTGAAGTAATTATGGTTAATTGGTAAAAGTGATATCATATTTTTAGGAACAAATGTTTTATCAAATAATTAACTATGGGATTAAAAAGTGATTTGGTGATTTGGTGGTTAATGTTATTTTTGATAATGTTCAATATATATTTTTGGAACAGTGTAAGAATTAAGGTTAATAGGAAATTATTTTATAATATAGGATCTATTGTTAATTTTCTTGGTATTAATTGAGGAATAATGATTGTGTAAACTTTTGGAAGTATATATTATTTTATTGTGGAATTATAGTGATTTAGTTTATTTATGGAAACATATTAGTATAATTTAGAGAATATATGACTAGGGAATATACATTTTTCCTATGTGGCCTTATGTGTGATTAATGTTGTCTTGGGATAAATGTTAAATTGATCTTAGAACGATATGTGATGAAATATTTCAGATTTTAGGTTTCAAATTTGGATAGACATATTTTTTATGAGTTTTAAGGTTAGTTATTTCTTAATGGTTTAATTTTAGCATAAGGAGTAATTTTAAAGGTTTAAAATATTATTTTGTTATTTATTTATATAAAGTCATATTCATATTATATATTATCTTAAATTTTTATAGGAATTTTGGTTTTGGTTTATGAATTGAAATAGGAGGACAAATTTTCATCCTTGTATAGATCTTATATTCCATTAAAACATAATTTTAGTTCTCTAAGTATGAAAAATTAATAATAGTTATGTATAATTTATTATATAAGATAAAGTCTAGTTGACAAAATAATCAAAACCAACCAAAGGATGAAATTATGCTTATAGAATATAAATAAATAGATAAAGTATATTTTATCATATGATATATCTCAATGGTAAAATAATTTCTTAGAATCAAGTAAGTGAAAGATAAATCTATCATGTAGTATAAGGAAAATATC
The DNA here is from genome assembly GCA_963277665.1 of Viscum album. Classification (NCBI taxonomy): domain Eukaryota; kingdom Viridiplantae; phylum Streptophyta; class Magnoliopsida; order Santalales; family Viscaceae; genus Viscum; species Viscum album. The sequence continues at coordinate 602,742,469 of OY728142.1, forward strand.
ACTCATCTATCAAGGTATTCTTTTTAAAACTCATTAAAAAGTATATGTTTTATAATGGTAAATTCATGATTTAAAAAATATTTAAAAAATCCTATATTTTTTATTCATATCATAGGAATTAAAATTTATTTTCAAAATGAAATATTATCAATGTGGTTTCCTTATAACCTTTCAAAAAATACTAAAAGTTATTTCTTACACTTACCTATATTTATCTTACACTACACTTTACTTATATTCTCTTCTATTTTATGGTTACATTATTAGAGATCCTTTTAAATTATTGTTTTCCAAGAAATATTCCACTCCTTGAAATTGAGTATGGAATATTTTTAAACCCATATTTATTGAACATGGGATAAAATTTATAGGATGCAATATCATTATTGATAGGAGACTGTAACATCATGAGATTTTAGAATATATTTTCTTTTAAAATAAATTATATGTGTTTGATATCATTTGTTTCACACAACACAAAATTTAAGTGAATAATACTTTAATAATATAAAAAATAATAAATTACTAGATAGTTAAATGAATTGATATGTAAACTAATTTGTAAAATAAAATGGTTTAAATTCACTTAACAAAATATTATGGATTCTAATGTGGTAGTTTTGAACTATTTTATTATATTATACATTTTTGTTAAATTGGAATCATTTAAGGAATTAAACCAATAAATGTTTTAAATTAAATTTAATTAAGGACAAATAGGAAATAGTTAAGTAATGATATACAATACTAGTCTAATAATTCTTGATTAAATGGAAATTTTTTCTTTAAAGAATTGTTTTATTATATATTTTATATTAAAAAGGTAATTTCCCTTATATATAGAATCAAAATTATGTAATATTATTTATTTTATATGTAATAAAATTAATAATAATTCATAAATTTGTTATCAAATGGTTATAAATGAAAATAAATTCATTTAAAGTTAAATGGCGTTATTTTCCAGAAAACTGTTTATATTATGTGTAATGTATTTTTATCTTAATAAATTAAATTGATCACATTAAAAATATGATCCTGAAAATTTTTAACATTTAATTGGGTAATATATTAATTATAAATTGATATATAATAATATTAATATCACTTCAATTTAAAAGGGCCATTTTCTATAAAATTAGTTTTTAAATATATTTTAAGTTTTTATTTAGAAGATAAATTTCAATATTTTATATTTTTAATTTCATTGAATGAACTTAATTCCTAAATTAATCATATTAAAATAATATTAAAACAATTTTTTTCCTCTAAAATGATTGATTTTTAAATGAATAGTTAAAAATAATTTTTTTAAAACTACTTTCTTTTTTATTAGAAAATAATGATTTAAAAGTTTATTAAACATTTTTTGACCAAATATATATTTAATAAGAAATATAATTCATTTAAAAATATATTTTTAAACTTACAAATATTTGGTGTACAGATTCAAAATCTAAGTAATGTTTTTATTCAAATAATAATAATTTTTGGATGTTCTCTTTCAATCAGGTTTTTTAAATGGTTCTATTCGTTTTTTGTATCGTTTTAATGCCAAATAAGTCTTGATTTATTTCACCAAATATAATTAATTAAAATAGAATCAAAATTTTAATTTATTTGGGTGTAAAATTAATTTAATTCTGAAGATAGAATTTTTTATAAAAATGGTTTTTGGTTGTACTTTGTGAAGTTATATGAAAATTCATTTTTATCACCTATGAAAATTGAATAGTAGAAAATGGAATCCATATTTGAAATTAAAATATTCATATTTTTTAATTATTGAAACTTCACTTCTAGTAATAATGAATAGTTAACATGGTCAATGTTTTTCACCATGGTTGTGATAAAGAATATTAAATAGGGGGTTAAAATAATAGATAAGGCTTAAAATATCCCAAAAAACTATACTAAATATGTTTTTATGAATGGATTTAAAAATATAGAGCTAGTTTGTAAGGGGTTATATAGAGATAAAATAAATTATTTTGAGGGGATAAATATATTTATGATGTTTAGTGAGGTAATGTTAAGAGGGGATAAATGATTAAGGGAGAAATTGAGAGAAACAAATTTCTCTCCTACTATTGTTTTTAAATCATCTCAAAACTGGGATGATTTGGAAGGAAATTATAGTTGAGGGTTATTAATATTTTAAAATTACAATTTTATCCTTATTTCATATATATATCACCAAATAATTTATTTTACATTATTTTAAGAATATCGACAAAACAGGATTGAAGGAAATCCAAACCATTTCTTTTCATTTACTAAGTTATTAATCCAAACACAAAGAGAGAAATTACAATCATTTAATTTCATTTATATTTCTTTATAAACTATAAAATAATTTTTTTTTGATTTAGTAAAATATAACCAAACACAGTGTTAATTATCATATATTTAAAATTAGACAAAATTGGGGCCACTTTAAAAGAGAAATAAATTAATTATATTATACATATCTTAATGTCTTCAAGGGTTCTACTCCTCTGCCTTATAAAAGGGAATCACATATCCTCACTTATCCACACACTATAAGCACCCTAGATCAAACAATATCTACAAAAATACCTCCCTGAATCTCCTCACCACATCTTAGACGTCCTAGAATCACCAAAATACTAATATAAGATGTTTTATGATGTAATCCAAAAGAAGATATCCAAGGAGGTGGTATAAGTATTTATCGAATTATTTTAAGTTTATTTCTTCTTATACCTCATTAAAATAACTAGAAACTTACTAATATGATGAAATATGTATCTCTAACATACATAATTGTTATAATTTTGATGTAATAACTATGTTATACCTCCTTTATATACTATTAGAAATGAAAACCTTTCTCGTGCATATGTGCAGAATACTACCACCATGAAGCGATGTGTCCTGTTATTTGTCCCAACCTCACAGGAATGGATAAAAAGATAGATTTAAAGGAAATATAAAATATTTTTATAAAATATTTTTTATTTTATAAATATAAATTTTTATCTACCTTCATACCCTCCCATTTTTTATAAAATAATAATTTCATTTGTGTGTATGTAGGGACTATAACCTTAATGGATTAATGCGATTCATTTTTCATTTCTAACTTAAATTAGTGGTCATAAGGAAGAATTTATTAAATAAATATTATATTTATATTATTAGTATTACTATTAAAATTTAAATATTTATATTCTTTATTTCATTTTCAACAATTTAAAAATGAAAAAATGCTCATGTGTACATGCAGACTACCACCTACATGAAATGATGTATTTCATTTTTCATCGCCACCTTAGATGAATAGTTCTAAAAGTATATTGAATTTATATAAATGATAATTATAAAATGTTTAAGATTCAAATTAGTATTTAATAATTACACCTTTTCCCATAGACAACACACCAAAACTATTTTGGATCAAATAACTTCAAAACATCCAACAAAAACATTACTAATTAAGATGATAAATAAAACATGGTAATAAATGAAATAAAAATAATAATTATAAATGAAATAAACATGAAAATTATCTTTATGTGAGTATATAATTAATATACTTTTATTATTTTGGAGTTAAATAAGATATGGATAATTATTAGGCTAAAAATATGATATTTTCTATAAAACCTTACGATAATGTTCTTGTTTCAATATATTTCTTTTTTATATCCATGTTCTTCAAAATATTTTAATAATGATCTTATATAAACATAAAAGGTTGTAAAAGTTCATTTTCAACTACTTTTCAATTTATAAGGGGACCAATTAGGATATGAATCACACTGATATTGGGGTGGGTTAATTAGTGTTGGTAAGTCTAGATCTAATTTAAATGATATAAAAATTTTCCCTTTTAAATTTACCTCTATCAATTGTTATGGTGAATAAATCACTCTTTCTCTATATTTTCTTCATTATTTATTATAATATAATAGATAACATGCAAAGAAGGAACAAAAATAGAAATATTTGGATAACAATAATATATTTTGATAATAATGTTGAATTATGTCTTATTATAGATGTGTTTCCTTGATCTCTTTATAATTATTCTTTCACTTTCAAAAGTTCATGCAAGTACTTCTTATTAGTTTATATGAAAATGGTGATGCACACACTTTATTTTTAATTTCTTAACTATAAATAAAACATAATTCTTATTTATCTTCTTCTTCTTCTATTTTTTTAGTTGCAATACACTTCTTATGTATTTACAAGTCTGGAATGTACAAAAACTTATTTTCCTTTCTTCTTATTTTAATCTCATAACTTTAGTGCACAATAAAACTACACTAGATTAGTCCCTATATTATTTTTCTACAATATACTAAAAACCCAATGGATCTATTCATCCTTAGTAACCAAGTATTTATTTAATTATAAATTAGGTATTAGATATGTTCTTCGATAATCAAAGGATTTCTTTTATGTGATTTATTATTTTATCAATTATATTCCCTAGACATTAAAATAGCTTCCAATGTTTACAACAATCCCCTTTTTAACAAAATACCTAGTTTTGAATTTTAATTTCAAATTAAAATACCCTTATTCAATCATAATGCTTGGATATTATGAAATATTAATATTCACCATTAAATTTTAATCGATAGTCATAATTGCCTGAAAAAAATATAAATTTTGAATATAAGTCCAAATCAGTATGGATGTTCAAAATAAACAAAATCTTAAAAGAAACCATATTAAATGGTGTATCCTCCTCCATTATTGAATGATGTGAAAATTTAAACCATTTATTTTATAAACTTCTTGAACATATTATGATATATTAAGTCACTAAGGTTTAGAGGTATTCAAAATTCAAGTGGAACCAAAACTTCATTAAACTCCATTGAATCGTGATCTATGCACTCTGGAGTTATATTATGTATTGTATCATAAATATGGCATGGAATATTATCTATTATATGGAGGTAAAAAATTATCTATATCCACTAAAATACTATAATGATTTTATTTTTGGATTTAGTTAGGTTCCACAATGAAAATACATTTTTTATATTCTTCTTGTAGAATAAAAATCTCATTGCGATGTTGAGACCTTCACACAAGTATGGTAACCCAATTTTTATCTCTGTTATTTTCATTGTGTTATATCTTCCAAAACATAGTACTTATTCATAAAAATATATCTAAAGTTTTTTCATCCACTTCATGATGCAAAAAATTCTACTTCAACTAACTTTCACTGCACAAACAAATGTTTTGTAGTGTGAGACTAATTTCTTAAAATAATTGAATCATGAAATTCATTAATGATATTTAGACACATTGATATGGATTAAGAATAATATGAATTATTATCCAAAAATAAAAATAAATAATTCAACTATCATGGATAAACCCACTTCAAATCACTTTTTCATTAAATATATCAAGTACATCCAATGTAATAAGTTATACCAGCTTCTAAAAAATCATCATAGGATTTTCATCCAATATTCAAAAATATTTTTCATCTAACATAAAAAGTATTTATAAGGACAAAAAAATAAAAAATAAATATTATAATACCTATCTGTCTAAATCATTAAACACCATACCATGTTACACAATGCATAGTGCCTTCTTAAACTTCTTCAACCGAATTGTATACTTGAGCTAAATCTCTAGGTCACTTCTTAATTATATCAATATATTGACATTAATGAAATCCTTATTTATTGAAAACCATTTAATGGAAATAAAATCCACACAAAGTGTGATAAAAAAAAATTATTCAATGTTCTAAAAAGGAATCTTCTTAACATTTTTTATAAGGTCCACTTTGACTCTTTTCACCAATGTGTAAAAATAATGTTTTTTAAATGTTTACTGTATGTGAAAATTTTTTCTCCATCATAAACATTATATTTTATCATGATACCTCTACAAGTTTTTATATTTTTTCAAATAATATCTTATTCCCATTCATCTAGAAATTTTTCATTTGTTAAATTTTTCTAAAGAAATGGATATTCCTTTTTAATATTATACCAAAATGAAAAATGATATTGATTAAGGATTAGAATGAAATTTTCAAGAGTTTTATGATAAATAAATATAATATGAAAAAACTTTGTACATGATATAGCTTTTGTACATTGTTTATAATGACAGTTGAGCCTATAATATCTCACACTAATGCGTTGGGTTATGATATTTTCTATAAAAGGAGGAATAATGAAATTAATTGTAAAGGTTATTCCTTTATAAGGGTGATTATAATAATGATATGAATATCATGCACAAAGATACCTATAGGTTTATATATACTTTAAAATTTATTTCTAAGGAAATAATTCGATTTCAAAAGGAAATAAAATGATTTTATAATTTAATGTGAGGTTTATGATTTTATAAAGTTGAAAGGTTTTTTTCGTGGATAAATATTTTCATGGGTTCTTAGGTTTTTTCATAAAACTATCATTTTCATGATATTTTCATTTATGCTTGATATAAAAAATTTATAAAAAAATTAATGAAATGATGTTGGGTACATGATAGATTAAATTATTATTTAATTAATAGTGTTATGAATTAAACTAGAGTTTAATCATAACAAGTCATTTTTATAAAAAGAAAATGTTCAATAAGATAAAATATATACTTTTTTATATAATGGTGTTCCAAATTCTCTAAAAATATAACCCTAAAAGATATTGAAAATAAAAAAAGGATTAACCCATATTATAAATAATTTAATTACAGTTTTATTATGTTATGAGTTTTCATTGTTTGTATCAAGCCAGCATGTAAATGGAATTTTTTTATCACTGGATCTGGATGTACGAGTTCAGGGAATTATACTTTGTACTTGTAGTCATAATACATTATAGCAGAGGGGATTTTTTAATACTAAATGGGGTATAAAAAAGAAAATAGGGTTTCCTTATATTATATAATAATTTTTTATCTTATTCCATTCATTAATTAATGGTTTGTGGAAAAAAATCGATACATTATTTGGAGATAGAAATAATATTTTTTACATTAATGATTTAGTGGAATTATATCTATTGAGGGAAGTGTGAAATATATACCAATAATATGATATTAAAGTATATATACACATAGAATGACTTAAAAATGATCTAAAGGAGATAGATAGAGTTGACCAAGGGTTATAATTTCTTAATATGTTACCATACTGAGAAGGTAAATAAGGCGGTTGATACTTTTAATAGAAACGATCATTCTACCTTATCAATGATAAGGATTTAATGAGTCCTAGTACTCACAAATTTACAAATTATGGACCTTGAAATAATAATTGGAGGGATGAACTCATCTATGTGAAGATAAAGGAGGAATAGAAGAAAGATATGGATATATAAAATAAGGTCAAAAGTTTTCCAAATATCAACATTTAAAATATGGTAATTATAATATTTATAACATGAAAATGTGTCCCATATATATATTATATAAAAGATTTTTTATTATAAAAATATCTCATTATTACCTATTCATCCTTCATACATAAATATACATACTCATATTAATAATAAATTTTGGTTTGAAAAAATGAAGAGGGATATTATAGAGTATACACCATGATGCTTGTCCTATTAGTAAATTAATGGTGAATGTTAAAATTATTAGGGGATGATGAAAATATTACCCATAACAATATTTAAATGGGAGAAAATCCCTATATATTTCATTATAGGATATTCAAAGACAATTTTTGGAACTAGAAAATTCATTCCGTACACTTTATAGAGGAATATGTGATAAGGTCCTTATTCAAATAAAACAAGATAAGTTCCAGTAGAAAAGTATATTTCTACTTGAGTAATTTACAATAGGATCTCCACATTCAGTATTATTTCTCACACCCTATGGGATGAAAATTTCAAAAAACATCTATATATGATAATGTGATAGTAAGAACTACCCACTGGGAGTGAACCTTTAATTTCATTTTTTGCTAGAAAATAGGGTTTCTAAAACTAATAAAATCCATTTTTGAGGGTCTTTGTAGATTTCTCCCCATGTATGACACCTATTATGGGGGAACCTAATATATATGGTATTATTTCATTTTTTGGATTTTTTTACTACGTCTGGATCCAAAACATACATTCTAATCAAAATTAATGGTTGCTACAAGTTGGAAGGAGTTTTAAATAAAATTATTACCTCACACCAATGTAAATGTTGTAAACATACCATCCCTAATGCATGTATACCATAGTTTTATATACCTAATTCCATGAAATCGGGCTTAATTCAACCATATATTAGCATGCGCACATAAATCTCCTTTATGAAAACCACTTGAGCACACAGTTATCACATGCCAATCTCATTCAAAAAAAAATATTCATTCTTGTATCTCATTACTATAACACCTATGAAAACCACCTCCCATGACAAACATAATACACATCAGTCCCCATATTTTTCTAATAAATAGACACCATGTGTCCCAATTTTAAACAAACATGGTCACTTAGAGGGGGAAAAATCTAACTCCTCATACATAGGTCTTCTAGAACCACCAGACCAAGTTTCCCCACTCTCTTCAGGTTACCTCTCTAATAAAAAATACCAAAGTTAACAACCATAAATTTGGTTAATTAAGTTACCTAATGTTTTAATTCATCAAAACATTTATGAGAGACTACTTCAGCCAGTGTTTTCAAAGAATAGTGTAATGTACCCCTCATCGTAACGTATAATGGGGTTCTACAAACCCATGTAATCCATTATGGAAAACATACTAGGGATGAACCTCACCCATAACACCTTATTTATGAGACTAATTCACTATTCCTAAAATTTGGTGGACCAGTTCACCCAAGCCTACTACTAGGGAATGTTTTCCCAATTAAGATAGAAAAAGGCTTATAAGTCGGTGAATAGTCCTCTTAAATTTTAGAGAGTATTATCGAAACTCAATAAATCCATTAAAATATATAATAAATAATTTTAGAATTATCAAATATATAAACATTTAAGTGAAATAGAGTGTTCATAGGTAATATGTTGCAAAAATAAAAGAGGTGAATATAATAATTTTATTGCAGTTTGGATCACAAAGATCCTACATCCACAATTCAAGATTCTTTATTCAATAATAAGAATAGAACTCACTAAGAAACCTAAATTTTTAAAGGTGTGATAATATTTTACATACTCCTATATTTTTCTCGCCAAGAGGTAAAACCCAACAATATCTATCTATCTATGGAAGAAACAACAACTAAGAGAACTGAGTTTTTTTGGGATTAATAACTCATAGACCTATATTTCAGTTTGGAGGTATAACTTATTCCATAAAATATTTTTTATTGGAAAATAATATGACAATTTATTATATAATAAACATGAAATTATAAAATTATGATTAAAACTGGTATGAAACTCTAATGATAAGAAGAACGATGAAGATTAGAATGTTGATTTGGCTCTTTTGTGTAAGGTCTCAGTTAAGATTATAATGTTCTTGAGGAGGGGGGAGGGGGTTAACAAAATTATTTAAAAATATAAAGAGTTTAATTAAATATATAAATTACTTAAATTTAATATCAAAATTAATAATTGGGTAAATGTTAAAAAAGTATTAAAAAGTAGAGATAGATCACATACACTTTTTATAGTAGTTCAATCCAAAGTGATCACACATATACTCTTAACACCACTATACTCCTTGATAGGAATGGTATTCACTAAGGAACTAATTTTTAATGTTCAATAATATCTAATTACAACTTATATTTTTTATTGGAGGCACAACCACACATACAACCTAAATTCTAAAGGAGTTCCATCACCTATTACTAGATATACTTTTTGAAGAAGGTATAACCTACCTTGAATTGAGAAGCTAAGAGTGAAAACCTGAAGATAATTAAATATTTTTTAAGGTAAAAACAGAAAAAAAATGTTTTTATCACTATATAGATGATAAAAAATAATCACATGAATAAAAAAACCTGATATTAGAAGTTTATGTAGAGTAGTATAGGCATAATATTGGGTTTTGAGTAATTGATCAGTTCGTGTCTTTAAGGTAGTAGTAGAAATTGAAGTTTAGATCCACCTTATAATTTCATCAAATAATTGGTAAATCTTTTCTCATAAGATCACTTGAAAATTTGAAACATCATAAATCAATATTTGATTATGTATATTTAACATCTTCTCATATTTTTATTGCAAAATTGAAACACCCTGATATTTTAGTATGTATTACTTGAAAAAACAATATTATTGAATAATAAGTGATATATAAAACACCATAATAAAGTGAATAATATTTTTTATTAATTAATTATAAAAATAAGTAAATTATTAATATTTTTTTTAAAAAATAACACTATTTGGAAATTTTTATTAAATAAGGTTAAAAACACTTTATTTTTAAAGGTTCATTTTTCTATAAAAGTTGTTTTTAGATATATTTTATATTTTATTTAAAATTATAATTGTGTAATTATAGAATTTGAAATTAATGAAATGAACTTCATATTTAACATCATCTTGTTGAAATAATCTTAATATTGTTTTTGGATTTTTCTAAAATAGTTGATTTTTATGAATAATGAACAATTCAAATTTTAAAAATAGTTTCACATTTAGGATATTATCATTATATAAGTAGTTTTTTAAATTTTTTGAAAGAAAATTTATTGCAAAATTATTATTTAATAAGTAATAAAATTCATATAAATGTATAATGTTGAACTTATAAATCTCTATTTGACATTTTGGAAATCGAAGTAATGTTTTTATCCAAATAAAAACTATATTTTGTTCTTCTCTTTCAATCAAGAATTAAAAGGGATAAAATTTTTATTTTATTGTTTTAAAATTGTAATAAGATTAATTTGATTAAAAAATATAATTAATTCCTTTTGAATAAAATTATACATTATTTAAGTAAAGAATCAATTTTTATGTTTTAGAATTTAATTTTTATAAATACTGTTTTCATTCAGTTTTGCAGACTTATATTGAAAGTGATTTATAACACTTATATAAATATAATCATATAATCAGTATAATATTTTTAAGGAGTTGTATTTAATTTTTTAGTGATAATGAGTGTTTTCCATAATAATTTTTTTACCATAGTATGGATTAAAATGGTGAAAGAGTGGGTTAAACTAAGAGATAAGTCTTAAAATATCTATATAATTTGTGTAATTTATACATGTTGAGTGTATTTTTCCCTTAAATCATCCAATATTATATATTTTACTAGATTTTATCTACTTCCAATGAGAAATACATTTATTATATTTTAATGTTCTTAATATTTAAAAGGGTTCAATTCCTATCACTTATAAAAGGGAACCTTATCTAATAACTTTTTCATACACTTTTAGCATAATGGATTGAAAAATATATACTAAAATATATCACCAAAATATCTTATCCACTTTATATAGGTTCTGGTCTCACCAAAATACTAATCATAGAAGGATTAAGGTGTAAGACAAAGAATGATATCCCATGAGGAGGTATAAGTCTTAACCAAATTCTGTCATGTTTATTTTATATTGTAACTATATAAAATCCATTATAACAATAATAATATAATAATACAATTAAGTTTAATATATAAAAATTTTATTATATTTATGTAACAACTATTTTCTACCTCTTTTATATATTATGGAAAAAAGATAGCGTAGCTCGTGCGTACGTGTGGAACAACGCATCCATGAAGTGATGTGTTTTTTTATATCACCAACTCCCACAGATACTTGTACATATGGATTTAATATATTTATGATATTAATTAAAAAGTTGTTAATCATTGAAAATAAAATATTATAACCATCTTACCATCCCATCAGTTTTAAAATGAAAACACCACTCACAATTACGTGTAAAATACCGCCTCCATGAAGCAACACATTTCATTTTCTGTCACCACCTCACATGTATATTCATAAGGAAGGGTTAAAGGAATAAATATTATATTCATAAAATTATAATAATTATTAAAATTTTAAAAAATTTATTCTTAATTTTCTTTTTATCCATTATAAAGATGAAAACGTCACTCATGCATATATGAAAAATATTGCCTCCATGAACGACATATCTAATTTTTAATTTCCACCTTAAATTTATGGTTTTAAATGTATAATTAATGTATAAAATGATAATTATAACATTTTTAAGATTTTTTATGTGATGTAACCTTGACCCCTTTGAATTCGGGCAACCATCTTGAATAGTTTTAAGGGCTAGGGACTGAACGACCCCAAAAAATCGGATGTGAACTTAACTAATTTTGATACTAAATAGAACACGATAATAAATGAAATAAGAGAAATAAAAATAATTTAGTAAATTATAAAGGATTATTAATCAAGTTAATAATTAATATAAATTTATTATTCATTAAATTATAAGACGTTTTTGGGGAGTAGGGACTTGAGGTAAGGGATTTCCCATTTCAATTTCCATTCTTTGATACTGATTCCATTTTCAACACATGTTTTATTTTCTGTCGTATATACACTACCATATAGATGTATTTTATTATTTATTTAATTAAATTAATTTTATTTATGGTTCCTTTTCAATTTATCTACATTAATTTACTTTTTATTCAAAATAGCCGTAAGGTATTTTTTTCATTAAAATTGTTTTTAAACATTTTAACCTTTTCATCTTCTGTTTCTATGATATTGTAAATGATTCAAAAAACATCATATTTTTTTATAAAATAATTTTAAATTTCATTTTAAACTAATTTTTTTCTTTATTTAATTTTTTTAAAATGAATCTTTTCAATGTTTTTCATAAATTTATTTTTGACTTTCTTTAAGATAATAAAAATGTATTTTTTTAACATTTATTACATGAACACCTTTACCCATTATAATATCCATTATTAATTATCAAGATTACACAATATGATATAATTGTTTTAAAATGTTATATTATTACCATTCCTCTATCATTTTTTCATTTTTAAGAGTTTTTAAAAGAAAATGATATTTCTCCTTATTTGTATGTGAAAAAGGAAAGTTATTTTTATGGGTTTAAATGAGTTTTCCAAAGATGTTATAATGAAAAAGTGAATGACTATAAATTTTTTACTCATTATATAGTGCATGTAATATATATATGATTATAGGAGGGATCCAGATATATCTCCTTAATTAATTGAGTGAGGATATAGTCTTCAAAGAATAATTTTTGGGGACAAACCGATTAAGTTACTTCTATTGTAAGGGTTTTATAAAATAGTTTAACATGGGTCTGAATATAATTAATCTAGTTGAATTAATTTTTTATACGAATTATATGGTTTTTAAATGTTTTCATTGAGAAAAGGATTATTTTTACATTTGGAAATAATTTATTTATATTCCCAATGTTTATTGTGAAAACGGTAACCATTTTTTGGGGTTTTCATTTTTTCACTGGACTAATGGGTTTCCTTTATTTTTATATCCATTACTGATTTTTTTTTGATAATACCACTTTTCTAATGTTTATCATAGAAACTAAGTGTGTAGGGATTGTAGAAAGTTCAATATTTCTACAATGGTGACTCATATTAATTAAAGGATTAATGTTTTTAATGAAACAAGGGTGTAAATTTAAGAAATTTTTCTTGAATAAAATTTTCATTGTATTGAACATTTTTACTTTTTTAGGTAATTTATTTACTAATTATTTAAAACCATAATACTAAAATTTCATGTGAATATAATATTGTAAAATAAATTCTATTAAACTCATAATTATGGGTTGTTTAAACTATGGGGTTTTATAGTTGGTATTAGTGAAATAGTTTAGATAATTTTATATTTTAGGAAACTAATATATTATAAAAATTTAACATATTTTTAAAACTCTTGGGGTTAATATGAGGGTTTGGGATATTAATTTAAAAGTATTATATAACCTTAATGTTTAACAATTTATAGATAATTATGTTTATTTTAGGATTAATCGAAAGATTTGAATAGAAGATGATGTAGTTAAAGATATCTTAGTAATTATCCTCCTAATAAGATATTTTAATATGATTCTATTTGATATACTCAGACTATCCATTTTAGGTTTTAGTAAATTTCTAGAACCAGTTGGAATGAAGGTAACAATGGACGTGAAGGACACTTAAGTGGTTTTATTATAACACCCCAAGCTTCTACGGTACGCTTCTCTTTGAATAATGCAATAACCTGTGTTTTAGGCAACATCGAGTTCTAACACACCGCAACCAATCAAATTAGCCGTTATGAATAGTAACACCCACTTTTTGAAATTTATAAATTTTATTTTTCAAAATGGACTTCATTTTTGGATTCGGAATATCGAAATTAGCCAAGGGTGAATTTTTGGTATTTTTCTGAAAAACATCATTTTTTGATAAATAGTGAAACCACTAAGTGGTATTTAAAAAAACTGAATTTTTCATAAAACTTAATTTTAACGCTTTTGTGAGTGGAATTTCGAAAATCTAAGAGACACGGTTAATATCAAGGAGTAAAATGTGGTTCAATGAGATAAAAATAATTTTTGGTAAATAGTAACTTTTTACTTTTATTTACCACGGTTAAAAGTAAATAGGGTAATTAAGGGTAAAAATGATATTAATATTACCATAACACATGTCCTAATTCTATTGGAAAAGTGTATCTCTACCAAAAACAACCTTAGGAATAAAATATTATCATTTGGGTCCACTTGGATTAGATTAGGACATTTATTATTATTTAATTCAAAGAAGAGTTAAAAGAGTTAAAATCAAAGTTTATTTACCAAAACATTTTTAATATAGGGTTATACATAAGATAAATTCAATTGTAAATATTCATTAGAAATCTAACAAGATTTCCTACATAATAATATGTTATTTATAATTTTTAGACATTAAATATTTTAATTTATTTATGACACAATGATGATGCAGTAATTACCATAATAGTGAAAAATTAAAATAATTGATACTATAAATACCCAAATAAATATAATTTTAGACTTTTTATGAATTAAACTAATTTTCTATGTTAATAGGACATGTTAGGATTGATTTAATTAACTTTTTTCGAAGTAATAATTCTTTTATAATTTTCAAAAAAATCAATTTTTCAAATAGTGTAAAAATTGACATAAAAGGGTTTTTAAAACAAATATTATATTATTAATTGATATTCAATTCCTAAAAATCTAAGGTTCGGCCAAAAGACTTATATCATGATATGTGTATAACTAATGGTCTACTTGGGGGACTCTTGGAGGTATTTAGTAATTTTATTAACTATATATTATAAAAATACAAAGTTACATGGTAAGTGTTAAACTAATTAACTAAGAGTTAAAACTAAAAGATAAGGTTAATATAATGACCCAAACCTGTCTAAATTCTATTGGTTGAGTGGTTTTAGACCCATCCCCACCATAAACTTTAAATAACCCACTTTTAAGCCATTAAAACCGAATATGAATTTATTATAAAATAATATTTCTAGCTTTTCCAAAGGTGCCCCTCACCCCTCTTATAAAAGGGCACTCCCACTTATCATTAATTCACACCATAAAAGACTTTTGGTTCGTCCAAACTCTGCCCAAATAATCTCTAAAATTCCTTCATTATAACCTAGAGGCCTTATTTTGATCAGAAAGCCAACCTAAGGATCCCTTTTGATCAAATCAAAAGGAAGAACCTAAAGAATAGGTAATGTTTTCACCACCCTTTTTCAAATTATTTTCTTCTTCAACTTATTCTTTCTTTGTTATTCCCATTCTAAAATAATGAATCCATTATCTCCTATATACTGTAATATTATTATAAATATGGTACAACCATATTCATTATTCTATCCATCCATTGAATGACATGTCATCATACGTGCGTACGTACGGCTTACCGTCTCCACGTCGTGGTGTAATTGTTATTCAATATATTATTATTTGGATGGGTATAAAAATGATTTTTAATTCATGTAAATAATAAATATAAAATGGTAATTATTATGTATATATGATATAACATCCAATTATATATTATTGTAATATCAAAAGAATGATATTGTCGCTCGTGCGTACGTACGGACTACCGTCTCCACGAACGCGATGAGATTCATTATCCATCGTATCCATTCAAGTATAATTATTATTTTATTATTTAAAAATAATGTTTAAGGACTTGATATAATTTTGGATATGAATAAGATACAATTTATCCATGACAAACACGGCTTACGTAACAAAAAATATTAAAGAAAACGAGTAAGTTAACACCCGAAACAATGATAATACTAAGATATTATTAACAAAGTAATGTCAAAATATCATATATGATATCATATTAATATATATGATTCTTTTATAATTTAATAACAATTATTTCACCATTATACAGGAGGTTAACCTACCCTCAACCAAGGATAAGTACAAAGTTAGGGTTTATTTCGCAATCTCTTCATTATCTGAGGTTGTTTATACGTAATAATCTACTGGGATTTCTTTATCATCCACATCCATGTTTGTTAAAAATGTATTTCAAAAAAAATTTACTATTTAATAGAATATGGGTTAAAGTCATTTATACCCTTATTGACTTTTATAAGTGGTTTATAAAGGAATCTTTCCGTTGTTTTACAAACAAGGTCCTTTTTAACCTTTTCAACAGAATTAAGGTAAGAATGTTTTTTTAACTTATACGGTAGGTGCGGATATTTTCCGCCATTATAAAATCATCGAAGCTTCACTTAAAATATTATAGAAATATTTTCAAAGAAAATGTTTTATTTTATAAATATATGACTCTTAAATGATTTCAAAATAAAAAGAGATATTTCTCTAAAAAGAGTTTTAATTTCATCTATGTCAACATACTTTGATGGATTTTACGCTTATTTGAAGTAGATTTATTATGATAAAAAACTTCTATATTATATTGAAGGTTTGGTGATATGTTTGACTGTGGATGTGTTATTTTTATACCATTCATGGTTTATGGATGAAGTATTTACATTTCGTATGCTAGTTTTAATATGAATGTTTATGTTATGTTTAAACCTGTTTATATGAAGAATGAATTGGACTTAATATGTAACGGTTGGAGCCCGCTATAGCTCCTCGATGCATCGGTAGGTCTCATGAGACAAACTACTATCTTGGAACAAGGCCTTGATAAAATCGTATTTGTAGTCTTGGCACGAGGCCTTGGCTATGTGGTTATGATAGTCTGGAATTATGCATTCCATCATTATGAAAGTGGTTATTGATATTGCATGTGATTATTCGATTAGTAGAATATCCATGTGAATAAGAAAATGGAACTGTATCATTTTATTTTTTCCATACTATGTTGATGTTCAAGTTTAAAAGGATTTTGTTTTAGTTATACATTTCCTTAAATGTTTATTCTTATTTATGAAAGTTTCCGCTATATTGTTATCCTTACTGGGCATTTGAGCTCACCCCTTTTCTATGTTTTATTTTTCCTAGGATGTGAAGAAGTATTTTATGAGTGACCTACAGGGATAGTATGAGGGGATAAGAGTGTGGACTATGGAGACTATATTGATTTAGTTTTAATTTTATGATGTAATATAAACTTTATGAATGTATCTAGTTATTCCAATGATACTAAATGAATCTGTCTTTTGAGATTTTATCTTTCTTGTGATCATGACAATGTTATGTAATAATGCACTGATTCTGAGTAACTGGGGTCAGGGCATTACAGTTTTTATTAGAGAAAGTTTAGTACAAACCATGGAAGCTAGATTTAGATAAACTCTGATTAGAGAACATAGATTTAAGATGGACTTTGAGGATTAATATAGAAGAACTTCCTACAATTTTGGTATTGTAGAGATTTTGTGAGTTTTCCGAGAAATACATCCTTGTCTGGATACGAGCAGGTAGAGGCAGATCTGGCACAGATGTACCTAGGGGTAAAACCCGAAAACACCCCTTTGAGCTAGACTCGAATGGGAACTGCTACACGACAACGGGCCTTGCTGCACTCTTGGTTACGACACTCCCGGGGGATATGTTTAGGATAACTCTAATTTTCTTTACAAATCATTATGAAGGGTTTATGATTATATACTTCCTCAAAGAAAACATTTTTATGATTATGGATTATATCCATAAATAGTTTAATTTATGTTAAGTGTTTTATAAGTATGGAATTATGTGTTTTGATTCATAAACTGATCTAGTTTATGCCATTGTTTAGAAATGGAACCTAGTGGAAGAAATGGAAACTGTATCAATGCACGCCCTCCATTTAGGGATTTCCCTCCTGCTCAAGATAATTATAGTGGAGCTGGTGATGCAACTGGTGCTGATCAACTAATCACCATACTGGGACAACTCACTCAGGTTATGAATAATAACCTTACCCATATGGAGCACCCTGATCCACAGCGTGGAGGATCAATGTTAGATCACTTCATGAGGCAGAAACCACCAACATTAAATGGGAGTACAAATCCATTAGTAGTTGAGCAATGGATAAGTTCCCTAGAGAAAATATTTCAGGCTTTGGGGAGTATTGAAAGGGAAAAAGTTGTCATGGCAGTTTATCACCTCACTGGAGATGTTGATCAATGGTGGTCATTGATTAAAAACATGAAGGAAGATGATGAAGTATAAAATATGGAATGGAGGGAGTTCAAAGATCTAATTTTAGAAAAATAATTTCCTCGTGACCATCGAGAAGATACGGAAAGTCAATTTCTGAGTCTGAGAGAAAAGGAGGATGAGAATGTCGCAAAGTATGAGGCTAACTTTACAAGGTTAGTAAGGTATGCTGGAGATTATATATGTAACCCAAGAAGTAAGATTGATCGTTTCTTTGATGGGTTAAAACCATTTCTCCATCGAGAATTAGTCTCACAATCCTTCTCGTCATACGAAGACATTATCTCATGTGCCATCAAGACAGAAAAGGAATTATCTAAGTCTTATGACTTTAAAGTAAAGCAAGAGAAGAAGAGATCTGTTGATCAATCTGGGAATGGAAATAAGGGGAAGAAGGGAAAGGTTGAATTTCCATCCTGTGGTAAATGTGTGAAGAAACACCCCGGTACTTGCTTAAAAGGAATGAGAGTCTGTTATAAGTGTGGTGAAAAAGGCCACCAATCTCCTGATTGCAAGGGGAAGAAGGAAGCTACTAATATCCAATGCTATAATTGCAGGGATATGGGACATTATGAAAATGAATTTCCTAAGCGTCAGGGGAACTTACCTCAGAAAAGGCCAAGGGATCAAGGCCAAGCTTATGCTATCACTACTGCTGAGGTAGAAGCTCCGAAAGACGTGGTGGCAGGTATATTAATGGTTTCCTCAAGTTTAGAAAATGCAATATTTGATTCTGGATCATCGCATTGTTTCATATCTTCCCAGTTTTCTAATAAAATTAGATATTTCCAATTATATTTAACAAGGGAGTTGTCAGTTAAAACTCATAAGGGAAGTATCATTGCAACAAAGTTTTTTGAATCAGTCCCCATTAGAGCACATAAATATTTTTTATCTGCTGATCTAATCATCATACCTATGATTGAGTTTGATATAATCCTTGGTATGGATTGGCTTTCGGACCATGATGCAAAGATTTATTGTAAGAAGAAGGAGGTTACGATTTTTAATGATGATGATAAGAAACACCTTATCTTTAGAGCAGAATAATCACCACCTAATTATTATCTAGATCCACCCCCAGTAGCTCAACTAAATTCAATTATTGGGGAGGAAGAGGATGAAATTATAGTGGGTGAGGAAAGGAATGTTCAAATAGAGGGTGTACCTATTGTGAAAGAATATGTAGATTTGTTTCCGGAAGATTTACCTGGATATCCTTCAGAACGAGAAGTTGAGTTTTCCATTGATTTAATTCCTGGATCAAGGCTTATATCAAAGACCCCTTATGGAATGGCCACTATAGAATTAGTTGAACTAAAGAAACAACTAGAGGAATTGAGTAATAAGGGATTTATTCGCCTTAGTGTTTCTCCATGGGGAGCCCCAGTTCTTTTTGTTAAAAAGAAAGATGGATCTATGAGGTTATGTATCGACTACAGAGAGATCAATGCTATAACAATAAAAAACAAGTATCCTCTACCTCGCATTGATGATTTATTTGACCAACTACATGTAGCTCAATACTTTTCAATGATTGACCTTCAATCTGGATACCATCAGTTGTGTGTGAAGAAGGACTACATTCTGAAGACAGCATTTCAAACCAGGTACGGGCATTACGAGTTTAGAGTAATGCCTTTTGGATTGACTAATGCACCCTTTGTATTCATGGATCTGTTGAATAGAGTTTTCAAGGAATATATCGATGAATTTTTTGTGGTATTTATTGATGATATCTTGGTATACTCCAAAAGCTACGAAGATCATGAAAATCACTTGCGCATTATCCTGAAGACTCTGAGAAGACATGAATTATATGGGAAGTTTAGCAAGTGTGAATTATAGCTTGAGGAGATTTCTTTTCTTGTCCATATTGTCACTAAAGATGGAATCTCTGTTGATCCTTCTAAGACCAAGGCAATCCAAGAATGGCCAACACCTACGAGTATAACTGAGGTACACAGTTTTATTGGTTTAGCAGGTTATTATCGACGTTTCGTCCAGAATTTTTCCTGATTGGCTAACCCATTAACGAAGATCACACGAAAAGGGGTTAAATTTGTTTGGAAAAAAGAGTGTGAATAATGTTTCGAAGAACTCAAGAGAATATTAGTGAATGCTCTTATATTGACTCTACCATCGGGGAATGATGGGTTCGTTATTTATAGTGATGCATCAAAGAAAGGACTTGGTTGTGTCCTTATGCAGAATGATAGGGTTATTGCCTATGTATCACGAAAGATTAAAATTCATGAACAAAATTGTCCTACTCATGATCTCGAGTTCGCAGCTGTGATCTTTTCTTTGAAGATATAGAGGCACTACCTCTATGGTGAAAAATGTGAGATTTACTCTGATCACAAGAGTTTGAAGTATATTTTCTCACAAAAAGAACTCAACATGAGGCAAAGGAGAGGGCTTGAATTACTCAAGGATTATGATTTTACGATACACTACCACCCGGGGAAAGCAAACAAGGTGGAAGATGCTTTGAGCAGAAAAGATCATGGAGTTTTGAATAATATGAGAATTTAAAGGGATCCAATTTTCATGGATCTAGTGAAGATGGACATGGGAATAACCAGGGAAGGTGAGACATCAATGCTTTTTCAAATGGTTGTTAAACCATATTTACTAGAAAATATTAAGAGTTCTCAGACCGATGATGAATAATTTCAAAAGAATATTAAAGCTATGAATGATGGGATATTGAGAGACTTTGTGTATAAAGAAGGAATTTTAAAATTTAGGAAGAGGCTTTGTGTTCCCGATATACCTTATCTAAAAAGGGAATTTCTGGATGATGCTCATAGTTCCAATTTCTCTATACACCCTGGGAGCACCAAAATGTATAGAGATTTGAAGGAACATTTTTGGTGGGACAACATGAAGAGGGAGATTACTGATTTTGTGTCAAGATGTATGGTTTTTCAACAAGTGAAAGCTGGAAGGCAACAGCCTAGAGGAGTCATGCAACCTCTTCCCATACTGGAGTGGAAATGGGAAAATATTACGATGGACTTTGTCATGGGGCTACCAAAGACTCCAAGAAGGAATGATGAAATATGGTTCATTGTTGATCGTCTTACCAAGTCCGCACATTTTCTTGCTATAAGGGAAGATTTACCACTTGAACGAATAGAAATACTATATATTAATGAAGTTGTGAGACTCATGGAGTACCCCTATCGATTGTTTCTGATCATGGTCCTCGTTTTACTTCAAGATTCTGGAAAAGTCTTCAGAAATCCTTGGATACTGAACTTCATTTGAGCACTGCCTACCACCCTCAAACAGATGGACAATCAGAACGAACTATTCAAACCATAGAAGACATGTTGAGATCCTGCTCACTTGACTTTCAGGGTATGTGGGATCAATATTTACCTCTGGTAGAATTTTCCTATAACAATAGCTTTCATTCAAGTATTCAGATGGCACCATATGTAGCGTTATAAGGAAAGAGATGTCGCACACCAACCTGTTGGGATGACGTTGGTGAAAGAAAACTTGTAGGCCCAGAACTGGTGGAGGAAACGATGTAAAATGTGAAGGTAATCCAAAACCATATCAAAGCATCTCAAAGTAGGCAGAAGAGCTATGCCAATAATCGAAGGAAGTATTTGGAATTTCAAGTCAGTGATCATGTTTTCCTAAAGGTATCTCCATGGAAGGGAGTCATACGTTTTGGTAAGAAAGGTAAATTGAGTCCCAGGTACATCGGACCTTTCAAAATTCTAGAACGAATTGGGGTTGTAGCTTACCGTTTGGCAATGCCACCAAGTCTCTCCAAAGTTCACGATGTGTTCCACGTATCACTATTGAGGAAATACATGCCTGACTCAACGCATGTACTCACCTATGAGGAATTAGAACTGGAACCCAATCTATCTTATTGCAAAGAGCTCGTCATGATTCTTGACACGAGAGAACAAGTACTGAGAAACCGGACGACTCGTCTGGTAAAAGTCTTGTGGAGAAACCATAAAATGGAAGAGGCAACATGGGAACCCGAGGAACTTATGATGAAGAACCACCAGAGTCTTTTCATGTGGTAGTATTCTAGAAATTTCGAGGATGAAATTATTTAAAGGAGGGGAGAATGCAACACCCTAAGCTTCTTCGGTACGCTTCTCTTTGAATAATGCAATAGTGTGTGTTGTACGCAACATCGAGTTCTAACAGACCACAACCAATCAAACTAGCCATTATGAATAGTAATACCCACTTTTTGAAATTTATAAATTTTATTTTTCAAAATGGACTTCATTTTTGGATTCAGAATATCGAAATTAGCCTAGGGGGAATTTTTGGTATTTTTCTGAAAAACTTCATTTTTTTATGAATAGTGAAACCACTAAGTGGTATTTAAAAAAACTAAATTTTTCATAAAACATAATTTTACCTCTTCTGTGAGTGGAATTTAGAAAATCCGAGAGAAACGGTTAATATCAAGGATTAAATGTGGTTCAATGAGATGAAAATAATTTTTGTTGAATAGTAACTTTTTACTTTTATTTACCACGGTTAAAAATAAATAGGGTAATTAAGGGTAAAAATGATATTAATATTACCTTAACACATGTCTTAATTCTATTGGACAAGTTTATCTCAACAAAAAACAACCTTAGGAATAAAATATTATCATTTAGGTCCACTTGGATTAGATTAGGACATTTATTATTATTTAATTCAAAGAAGAGTTAAAAGAGTTAAAATCAAAGTTTATTTACTAAAACATTTTTAATATAGTGTTATACATAAGATAAATTCGATTGTAAATATTAATAAGAAAGATAAAACGATTGCCTACATAATTATTTTTTATTTATAATTTTTAGACATTAAATAATTTAATTTATTTATGACACAATGATGATGCAGTAATTACCATAATAGTGAAAAATTAAAATAATTGATATTATAAATACCCAAATAAATATAATTTGAGACATTTTATGAATTACACTAATTTTATAGGTTAATATGACATGTTAGGATATATTTAATTAACTTTTTTAGAAGTAATCATTCTGTTATGATTTTCAGAAAAAATCAATTTTCCAAATAGTGTCAAAATTGACATAAAAGAGTCTTTAAAACAAATATTACATTATTAATTGATATTAAATTCCTAAAAATCTAATGTTCGTCCAAGAGACTTATATAATGATAGGTGTATCATTAATGGACCACTTTGGGGTATCATGGAGGTATATAGTATGTTTATTAACTATATATTATAAAATACAAAGTGACATGGTAAGTGTCAAACTAATTAACTAAGAGTTAAAACTAAAAGATAAGGCTAATATAATGACCCAAACCTGTCAAAATTCTATTGGTTGAGTGTTTTTAGACCCATACACACCTTAAAATTAAAATAATACACTTTGGATCCATTAAAAACTGAATATGAATTTATTATAAAATAATATTTCTAGCTTTTCTAAAGGTGCCCCTCACCCCTCTTATAAAAGGAAACTCTCCCTTCTCATTAATTCACACCTTCAAAGCCTTATGGATCAGCCAAAACCTGCCCATATACTCTCTCAACTTCCCTCACTACAACCTAGAGGCCTTATTTTGAACAGAAATCCAACCTAAAGATCCCTTTTGATCAAATCCAAAGGAAGAACCCGAAGAAGAGGTAATGTTTTCACCACCATTTTTCAAATTCTTTTCTTCTTCAACTTATTCTTTCTTTGTTATTCCCATTATAAAATAATGAATCCAGTATCTCCTATATACTGTAATATTATTATAAATATGGAACAACCATATTCAGTATTCTATCCATCCTTTTAATGATATGTCACCATACGTGCGTATGTATGGCTTACCGTCTCCACGTCATGGTGTAATTGTTATTCAATATACTATTATTTGGATGGGTATAATAATGATTTTTAATTCATGTAAATAATAAATATAACATTATAACGATTCTGTATATATGATATACCATCCAATTATATATTATTTTAATATCAAAAGAATGATATTGTCGCTCGTGCGTACGTACGGACTACCGTCTCCACGAATGCGATGAGATTCATTCTCCATCATATCCATTCAAGTATAATTATCATTTTATGATTTAAAAATAATGTTTAAGGACTTCATATCATTATGGATATGGATAAGATACAACCTATCCATGACAAACATGGCTTACGTAACAAAACATATAAAATAAAACGAGTAAGTTCACACCCGAAACAACGATAATACTAAGATATTATTAACAAAGTAATGTTAAAAGATCATATATGATATCATATTAATATATATGAATCTGGTATAATTTAATAACAATTATTTCACCATTATACAGGAGTTTAACCTACCCTCAACCAAGGAAAAGTACAAGGTAAGGGTTTATTTCACAATCTCTTCATTATCCGAGGTTCTTTATACGTAATAATCTACTGGGATTTCTTTATCATCCACATCCATGTTTCTTAAAAATGTATTTAAAACATTTTTACTATTTAATAGAATATTGGTTAAAGTCATTTATACCATTTTTTACTTCTATAAGTGGTTTATAAAAGAATCTTTCCATCGTTTTCCAAACAAGGTCCTTTTTAACCTTTTTGACAGAATTAAGGTAAGAATGTTTTTTTTAACTTATACGGCAGGTGCGGCTATTTTTTTCCATTATAAAATCGTCGAATCTTCCCTTACAATCTTATAAGAATATTTTCAAAGAAAATGTTTTATTTTATAAATATATGACTCTTAAATGATTTCAAAATAAAAAGAGATATTTCTCTAAAAAGAGTTTTGATTTCATCTATGTCAACATCCTTTGATGGATTTTATGCTTATTTGAAGTTGATTTATTATGATACAAACCTTATATATTGTATTGAAGGTTTTGTGATATGCTTGACTGTGGATGTGTTATTTTTATACCATTCATGGTTTATGGATGATGTATTTACATTTCGTATGCTAGTTTTAATACGAATGTTTATGTTATGTTTAAACCTGTTCATATGTGGAATGAATTGGACTTAATATGTGATGGGTGGAGCCCTCTATAGCTCCTCGATGCATCGGTAGGTCTCATGAGACTAACTAATGTCTTGGTACAAGGCCTTGAAAAAATCTTATTTGTAGTCTCGGCACGAGGCCTTGGCTATGTGGTTATGATAGTCTGGCATTATGCATTCCATCATTATGAAAGTGGTTATTGATATGGCATGTGATTATTCGATTAGTAAAATATCCATGTGAATAAGCAAATGGAATTATTTCATTTTATTTTTTCCATACTATGTTGAAATAAAAGTTTAAAAGGATTTTGTTTTAGTTATACATTGCCTTAAATGTTTATTCTTATTTATGAAAGTTTCCTCTATATTGTTATCCTTACTGGGTATTTGAGCTCACCCCTTTTCTATGTTTTATTTTTTCCTGGATGTGAAGAAGTATTTTATGAATGAACTGTAGGGATAGTATGAGGGGATAAGAGTGTGTACTATGGAGACTATATTTTTTTAGTTTTCATTTTATGATGTAATGTAAAATTTATGAATGTATCTAGTTATTCCAAGGCTACTAAACGAATCGGTCTTTCGAGATTTGATATTTCTTGTGATCATGCCAATGTTATGTAATAATTCAATGATTCTAGGTAACTGGGTCGAGGCTTCACATTTATGAATGAGTAACCAAGAGTGATAAAATTTGAAGAAAATGATATTATACTTACACCTAACTTGCTATATTTATTAGTGATTAATAACCCGAGAATAGATGAGTTTTCTAATGTACCAAAAAAGAAAAAAATAGAGTTCCATGGAATCTGATGTGATAAATATCACTAAGTCAAAACGATTAAAATTTATACATCTTGAGAATGTGGCATTAATCACCTTGGTAAATTTCTTAATGGTACATAAATATGTTTCATATGCGGTAGTGGAGAAAATAAAAATATAAATTAAAACTTAAAAATGAAGTGTTTAGTTAATAAAATCGAAGGGAACAAATTAATACCTAACGTATCAATTGAGTTATTGGAAAGTGAGAAGTGTGTTCATTATGAAAATTGATTCCCTAGGTAGAAATCACATGAATTAGATTAAGAAGATCAAACAAATTGAATTTTAGAAAAGTAATGTTATATATGACTAAATATTAATATGTTGAAAATAACATATTAATGATATATATTATTTTAATATTTTTTCTCATGTTTAAAGTATGAGACATGATTATATTGATATTTATTAATCTTAGGGATTGATTAAATTTTTTTTGTAGGAAGTAATAATTAAGGAATAATATGGAAATGCATAGTTAAAGGTTTATGATGGATGTTGAATTATCAATATTTCAACATTTAGGGATTCAAGAGTTTGTATGTAGTGCTATTTTATTTAAGGTATGATAAATATAGGGAAAATAATAATATTAAATACATAGTTACCATTTTTTAGGTCATATGTGATTTTATTCAAAAGTAATTAATGATATTTTGGGAGATATTTATTGGTTTTTAGGAACAATATATGATTTAAATATAGATGATTGTTTGGATTAGTATGATCTTATAAGTTGAGGTAACTATTATTAATTTGGATAAAGGGTTACTATACTTTTATGAATATATGTTTTATTATATAGATATCCATTGAATTAAAAAAAGTGATTTAGTGATTAGGTGGTTCAAGTTATTTTGGAATAATTTCACTGTATTTTTGGGATCATTATAGAAATCAAGGTAGAAGGGATTTTTTATATTATGAAACTATTTATCAAAGTGGTTTATATTAATAGATGAATAAATATTGAGTAATATTTTCGAAGTATATAATGTTTTTTTGAATATTTATTACAATTATAGTTATTTATGTAAAGCATTAGTATCTTTTTAATAATATATGACTAGGGAATATAAATTGTTATTTTCATATTTATGATTTATTGATGTTGTTTATAGATAAATATTCTTTTTTTAATAACATGTGATAAAATATGTCTAATATTTCAGTTTTAAATTTTTTTAGGAATATTTTAAATATTTTTAGGATTAATTATTTATGGAATGATTTATGTTGACATCTAGGTGGTTTTATCATAGTTTTTAGATTAATGTATTATTTATTTATTATTATTTATTATTTATTTTTAAATTGTATATTATATTCACTTATGCTAACCATTTTTTGTTTTAGTAAATGTATAATTATAGGAGGAATAAATTTTTATCATTCTTTTATTACATGATTCATTAAAAGTTGATTTAATGGATTTAGGTAGGAATAATTCAGCATGTTTATTTATCATTTAGTATATAAGATGAAGAAGAGATGGAAAAATCAGTCAAAAATGAAACCATAGAATCAAAATGAGCCTATAGAAGGGAAATAAATCATCTAAGTATATTATCTAATATTCTCTATCTTGTTGTTAAAATAATTCCATAGTTTAAATTGTGAGGAAGATAAATCTATTGAGGTTATTGTATAAAAATATCATTAATATATCAAGGATTTGTTTTTGAAATAAATTCACATGTATGAGTCCTATAATGATATATACATGGTTTTTGAAATATTTAATTAGGAGACACAATATTTCCTAACAGCAATATAGAAATTACCAATCATCATAAAATATACATTTGATTATATTAATTTTTCATGATTAACTCAATTTTTTAAGAGAAAATAGTTTTCAAGGACACAATTTCTTTAATGGGGGATAATTTAGCACAATGTGTGTAACACCCTGAGATTTTAAAATAAAAACATTATGTGCGATATCATATATGTCACACAACCCCAAGTCTGAATTAACTGTGAAATATTATATATGAACATTATAAACTAGATATTGAACTAGAGGTAAAGAATTGGAATAGAAACATTATAATATATATATATATATAAATGTTCGATTATATACAAGTTTGTTGATTAATTCTCCAGAAATATGCATTCAATTTTTACGTCAATTTATATTATACTTCAAGATTGATTTTTATGGGAAAAATAGTATATTTAATTTTGAAACTATTAAAAAATTGTATTTTATAATATTAACTATATTTTTGAAATCATCACATGAAAATTAAATCAGGTTGAATTTCTTGGATTTTTCTGAAAAGATATAATTTCTAGTGAATAATGAAAATTATTGATTTTTGTTGAAAACTATATTTTTGTTTCAAGAATGAATGACATTTAATTTTTTTTTATAATGATTTAAAAGTAAAATTATTTATATTATATTTTAAAAAATCCAATTATTTTCATTGTAAATAATTTTATGATTCAATTTTGTATTAATACATTTTTTATACGCAAAAGCCATTTTTCAAAAAAACTATTTTTATGCACACAAGGTGTTTTTATCTTAATAAATTAATTTGATCACTATTGGTGAAAAATTTAAATTAAATGGATATATTATATATTTAATAATTTTTTTAACATTTCAATAATATTTTTCATTACATGGGATAATAATAAATCCATTTGTATTCTTGAAACTCTATTTTACTAAAAAAACTATTTTAATCACGTTTTGCGAACTTATATTTATAATTAATTTATGCCACTTATAGGTTCTAAATCTGATAAAATGTTTTCTATATATGGAATCAGGATTTTTAAATTTGGTAAATATATCCCTTTTATTTGTGTTCAATATTAATTATTACCATTGTAAAATTTATCAACTCGGTAAAGGTTAAATTAGGTTAGTCTAGGATAAAACTAAGTGATAAGGCCATAATTGGTCATAAAAATTCATATTGTATTAAATTCATTCTACCCTTTCCACATTTGGGTTGAAATTGGTTTCGTTAATGGACATGTTTCCCTAAATATTACCTACATAATATTTAAAGCAATGAATGCTATAAAGTGTCACTCTCTTGGTTTTAAGTATATCTTATGTGTCCAGATGGAAAAAACTAATGTTATAAACAAATATAAATTTATATTTTGAGAAAAATGAATTTTTTTCATGATTTAAATTTATTTATAATATTTATTAATTATATAATTGACACAAATTCTTATGGAACTTCAATGTAGTATTTTTTTCAATTAATAGAAAAAAATTCATTTTTTTAAAAATAATATAATTTGAGTGATTTGTAGTGTTCCATCAATTTTATGGTTAAGTATGACATATTAGTGTTGATTTATAGTATTATATTCAAATTCAATCTTTTTCATTTTTATATTTTATTTCAAATTAAATAAATAGTTTAAAAACTAACTTTAATGATATTCCATCAAAATAATATTTTATTAAAATATTAAAAAAAATCATTAAAATATTTAAAGAGGTAAATGAGGATAATATATGGTCTAAAATTTCATAACTTTTCCATTTCTGAACCAATTTTTATCTTATATGTAAATTTATAACCCCTTAATATTGAAAAAGACATTACCACAAGTATGAATAAAATAGGTTAACTAGGGGGTTGAACCAAAAGATAAGGTTTAGAATGGTAGGAACACTTTGGGATACACTCAAAACTGAGATGCTGGTGAATCAAAGTTAGGATATTTTTCAAAAAATTTGAATTTTATCCCTTTTACCTATTAAACTGGTTATGATCTTAATTATTCTATTATCATTTTCTTATCACATGCTTGTATATGAAATCCATAAAGGAAAAAAATGTGATGTTTTTAATAGGTTCGCAAACCAATAAGAGAATCTTTTCCCTATCGTGCATGGTGATTAATAGTACATAGATCCTCCAATATAATTAGATATCAAATTGAAATGGTGTGGAAAGAAAACAATTCCTAGCCATTGTGGTTCCCTACACTTTAGTAGGGGTAAGTAAACAATTCTTATTCCATGGACTAGTGATGAACAAGTCTATCTTGCAGCTCCTTGCTAGTTTTTTATAATAACTCTAAATGTACTTTTCACCTTATTTTTTAAGGTAATTTGTAACACCAATAAGGTCTTCCCCTAGCTGATACTTCTATTGGATGTTACAAGACTTCTTTGTTCATCCAATTACTTCTTCTTTATTTTGTTATTTTCACATAAGTATAAAAGTAAATATTCACCTTATTCTTCAATCATATTAATTCAGTGAAAAATATACTAC
This sequence comes from Viscum album, assembly GCA_963277665.1. Taxonomy (NCBI): domain Eukaryota; kingdom Viridiplantae; phylum Streptophyta; class Magnoliopsida; order Santalales; family Viscaceae; genus Viscum; species Viscum album. The sequence goes on from OY728142.1 coordinate 602,773,163, forward strand.
ATGATCCTTCTTCTTTCTCAATAAAATCACAAACTTATTTTTTGATTATTAAACCTATGAAAGATTATTTTAGAATCACCATAAGTAATTATTTTATCCAAAATAATATTCAATTAATAGATAGGAAAAATCATTCAATTCTTCAAAACACAATTTTATATAACAGTGTTGTGGTCTTGTATTTTCATTATCATCAATACAAAAAACTAAAAAGATAGTTATATTAATCATCTATACTTCTTGTTATATAATAAATTTGTGTAATTGAGTCGTAATATTCTTTCAATATTATTTTATGATATTGAACTACTCAATGCACCTTCACATTTTATTATTATATTATGTGCATGAAAACCATGAATATTGAAAGAATATATCAATTTGGTACCTTATTATTTTATGTTATCACTTAATATATTTTCCATGTGAAATATATCATTCAACATTTTTTGATACATTTTCATGTGCATGAAATAATGCATGTGTTATTCATCACTTACATGAAATAATTAACAACTAGCTCTATACATCTAGTCCTATTCCCATAAAAACTGTACAGATATAGATCACTATTCTTCTTCATCGAACATACCAAAATAGGTATGTGATATATCTTATTTTCACAAAAAATTACAAAAAATAACTTTTCACTATATTTTTTATATTATCAGAGTACACAGTATCTCATTCCTTATTCATGTAAGAGTATGTTTGATTTGAACAACACAAATCATTAATTCTCATAGAATAGATCTTCTTCGCATGAGTGGAGAGATTAATAAAACTATTTATTTATCAAAATTATTGTATGTGATAAACTCAAGTATTATTTATTGTAATCTCTTCATAAAACCATTGATTGAATGTGTCACATATCAATAGGCTGTGGAAATTCATTACGGAATCATGATGTTTCATGAGAGTCCTTCATATAAACAGAAGTATGAAACACTCCCCTATACATCATGTAACCAATAGTCTCCTAGATATCATTTTACTATTTTCATAATAGACAATGGGATATTCACTATTTTAAGGTAATCATTCAATACTATATGAAACACAAGAAGAAAAAAGGTTTTCATCTCTAGTACATTAGTATTTATAGTTATACGATCAACAAAATTGATTCATGTATCCACTGACTTAAATTATGAGAAATATGACATGTCAATGATGTTATTAAATCCCCAATGGTCTTGGAATTAACAAATATTTACATGTGGATTTTCTTATTCCATGATTCCGAAAATCATGGCTTCCCTTGTTAAGAAAGATTGGATTCTCCCTTCATAGTGAGAATATCATGTGCATGTATTAATATTAAATACATCTTCATTTTTGGAAGTATTAATGCATACATTCATACATGATGAATTATCTCCATACTATCCTGGAAAATATTAGATTCTTTATAAAAATGGTTGAAAACACTTTGAATGGGATCATACATGGATTTTGATTTTTGAACACGTATCGTTCACTTTGCTTGATCACTGGAGATCATCGAAGTGTTGATCATCAAAAACTGAGGATGGGTGGTGGAATGAATCTTCATCGAGAGGTTGAAGACAAATATATCTCTAGATTCAATGGCCATGATCTATTTTATTGGGTAGCCACCATTATAGGAATAACATTTAAACACATGAACATTACATGTATCGTCCCATGTCCCACATAGAATGATGGTTTGTTTGAACCGTGATTAATAAGTGAATCCATTCATATTGTTCATATGAGGTGGAAACATAGTTTTACACCCATAACACCTTTCACCTCACAACCACACGAGGCACTCTCTATTATTTCATAGTCCAAAATCACTCATTTAGGTGTTCTATTTTCCCAGTCATGCATGCCAACCTAGTTATACAGTAATTTTCTATGTGATCTCTATATACCCTCTATAACCACCATAAATGGACGAGGGTTGACCCTAACCACCTATGAAGTGGCTATGGGGTCCCCTTTTCTAAATAGGTGACTGGATATTTTTTTTGAAAAATTCCAAATAAAAACATATCCAAACATTGAAATAACATTTATTCTAAACAGCACACACAACCACATATCCAAAAACCATCAGGAAAATAACATTTGTCATGAGATTTTTCACTGAATGATCACCACTAAAGTCTTCTTTATGAAAATAAATATTTGTGTTCTCTTCAAATATGTTATCCAGGTATTATAGAAATTTTTCAAGACCTCATATAATTTATTCTCTTATTTTTCAAATATAAGTTCCAAATAATTATTAAAAATGAAATCCTCATCAAAAACACTATTTTCATGGACTTTAACTTTGTTTCATAAAAAATGGATGGTACATCAATCATATTTGTTTTTATATACAAATTCATTGCTCCACACACCATGAGAATAAGTCATTGAACTTTAAGATCAGTTCAAAAATCTTCAGAATGATAAACTAAAATTATTAAAAATAATTTCCTTATGATAACAAGACTTGACTATCTTCTTCACCATCCATTTATCTAATCTATTATTACTTTTACATTAATAATTAATATCTTATATTCTTCTCTTCTAAAAACATAATTATTTCTAAAATCTTCCACATATTGAGTATCTTTTCAATCCAATAATACAAGATATATAAACTTACATATCATGTGTGGATATCTTATATACTACAATAATTTATTTAATGATGACCTCTTAAACATATTTACATCAATGAAATCTTGTCATTTCATTGACCACTATTCACAACCAATAACAATCATTGACAACAAATATAACTCATACACAAAGCGAGCTCTTAATAAAATACCACTTAATTATATCCAAATTTTATTAGTTAATAAGATTTAAACCGTATCCTACCTTACCATCGAATATATGTCCATTTGAAATAATTTTTCTTTGTAAGTACTTATTATATTTTAATAATTAATGAAATACCAACAGCTCCCCACCACCCAAATATAAAATAAAACCCCTCATAGATTTTATTTTCACCACTTTGAGCCTTATATCTTGAATAAACCCTACCAAATAATCTTCTCCACTACCTTGGAAAAATTCTATAGGTTCTGTTCTTCTAAAATGAATAATCATAGGGTCCTTAATAAGATATCTAATGGAGTTGTTTTAAATAATACATAATCAACTTAACTGATCAGTTTATTTTTAATTATTATCTTAATCCTCTAAATCTTTTTTATTTATCATAAAATAAAATATTAAGATTCATAAATATATTTATTTTTTATTATGATTGTGAAAATAAAATTATCCACTGTATTTCTCATCGAATGGGAAGTGAAAGTATCACCCTAGTGTACATACAAATTACCCTCTCCAAGTAGTGATGCATTTAATTTTTCATCACCATATTTCATGGATGGTTATTATGATGTGTTTAATGTTTATACATTATAATTATTCTATAATTTTCTTATTTAGTGATAAAATCATATTGTAATTCATTCATACTATTGAAAAATGGTAATGTTAGTCATGCGTATGTGTGGACTACCACCTCTATGAAGTGATGTGATTAATTTTTCATCTCTACATTACATGGATGGTAAAAAAATAGATTTGATGAATATATATGATGTAAATGATATAATAATTATTCTATAAAGATTAATTATTAATTAAATTTATTTTTTTAAACCTTTGAAAAGTGAAAACAATATTTATGCTTACATATGTCCTACAAACTCCCTGAATGGTGTAATTAATTTTTATATCTATAACATTTATGAATTATTATATATGTATATAATGAATATATATGATATTTATATCAGGATTAATATAATTTAAATGGTGGGAAAATGATGAATGTACAAGGGTTAAGTCTTTCGAATCGAAAGACGCATGAAAAAAGAAGCAATTATCACTTAGAACATTAATTTAAATAAAAATTTGTAAAAAAAATTATAATATTTCAAAATTAAATCATAAACGCTATTATATATATGATTATGGTACTATAATTCATTTATAATAAATATTTATTTATTATATTAGAGGTTATAATGTGTATGAAGAATGGCGAGGCTTGAGGTAATGGATTTATGTCTCAATCAAAATTTAATCGGGATTATTTATGCTTGAATTTCAATTAAAGAAATTATAAATTTAATATCTATAAAATACCTTCCATTTTTTATCTTGTTTGGTTAATTCTGAATAATAATTGTTTTCCTTTCATTTTCATTACTATAAGTTCTCAAGAGATTTAAATATTTTTTAAGGAAAAACAAACTTTATTTCTCTCTTCGATTGAAAAAACTTTTTTTATATCAATTTTTTCTTAAGGTATTTTAAAGAATGTTGTTAATATTTTCTTATGATTTTTCAAATTCATTTTAACCAATTATTCAATTTTTACAAAAAAAACTAAATGGAATCCTCTTATTGTTTTTTGAAGGAGGTATTTTTTGACTCTTTATATAAAAGTTTGAAAGGAATGATTTCATTTAACTTATACTACATGAATGAAATTTCCCACCATTATTAATGCTCAATGATTTAAAAAATTCATTACATGTTTCAATGGTTCTTTTCAAATAAATTTTTTTTCTTAATATTTGGGAAATTTTTATATTTTAATAAGTGATTTCAAAATAAAAAAGCATGTTTTCCTTAGGAAATATTTCAGTAATTCTTTAATGTAATTTTCAAATTTGGTAACATCCTTCAATGTTAATTAGATATTACTGGGGATATGATCCAATTATACCATACTTATTTTTTTCATAGATGGTTTATCATTATTATGATGTTATTTATACAAATCCCATATATTTTCCATGGGTTTTTTATGATGAGATTATGAAATATTTATGAAACCCATTTTATTTGAATTGGTTATCATATGATGATATGATGAATGTTTTATGATCTTTGTGAAAAAAAATACATGTATAGTTCAAATTATGTGATGGGTTGGACTAGAAATATATATCCCTCCAATGCATTGGTTAATGTTTCTTATATCATGTGATAAATATTGGAAACAAGTTTATGTGGTTTATCTATTACAGGAAACAATTCGATGTTCTTGATCCATTATTGGAAAGAAGTTTATATGCTTGATCCATTATGGGAAACTAGTTGATGTGCGGGATCCAATATAGGAAATAGATTTGGAAGCCTTATTTTTTATGATTGTATGGTCTTTATAGTTAACAATGACATATGAAATGGTTTTTATACCTTTGAAGGTGAACTAATTTTATGACAAGAGATTATGTTTCATGATTTTTAAATATTTATCTATAATATGATTCATATATTTTGAAATGTTTATGTTTTATTGCATGAGTCATATTTATGATCAATGATATCTTAGTCATGTAATTTTTATGTTTTTTCTATGATCTCATACCCTTATTCATAACCTATGATTTCTTATGATCATTGATTGATATATCTCTTGTTAAACCTTACTAAGAATATTAGCCTACCCTTTATTATGTTTCCTCTTCCAAGGTTATGATTAAAGTTTTAATTAGGGTATGTTTATGAATAATTATACATGGGAGAAAACTTATAAGTGATTTTTATGATCTTTCATGAAATAAGAGCATTGTATATATGGCCTCAAAAGAAACTAATCCTTTATGATCCTTGAGTGTGTATTTTTAAAATATATTTAATATTAATATCTTTTTTTTAATATTTATTTATGAAAATAATGAGTCTCTACAATTATTATAAACGGAAGGGTTTAGTAAACTATTGGAGATAAATAATAACACAATTTATCAAAAACCCTGATGATACGTCTAAGTATAGGATAAAATCCTAAAATATTGTTAAGGAAGAGATTATGTGGTTTTCTTAGTAATAATTCCCTATATAGATACTAAAAGTGGGCATGGTTTTGAGATAAATTCATCTAGGGGTTACAACTCCAAAAAATAGTTGGTTGAGTATATCTCGACTGCCATTCTGTTGAATAGTGAATATTACCTTACTATGCATCTTGTTTGATACTCCCATGGGATATTCTTAAGTTAATTCACATTTTATTTATAAACCATAACAAAGTATTTGAATAAGTGATGTCTATGGATGAACTAGGATAAAACTAAGGGTCATAGATTTAAAATAAGGTGTCATGACTTAGATATCCTATAAATGATTTTCAATAATTATGAATATTGTTTCTCACAACAATATTTTTTGTTTTAGTCAATGGATGGAACCAGGATGAATGATGTTAATATTGAATTTGATAGAAAATCTGGTGATTCTGAGAAAAAAATTTGGGTTGATGATAGAATTGAAATATGTTTTTATTATTCCCAATTAGTTATCATGATATATGATTAATAACCTATACCTTAAAAAACTCTCTAAGACACCAAATAAGAGAAGGGTGGATCCTTCTAAGAGTTTGTGTGGTGAATACCATAGAGGAAAGAAGATTCAAGTTCTTTCATATTGAGAATGTTGGAACAAACACCCTATGGAATGTCTCAATGGAATAGGAAGATGTTTTATATATAGTAATTAAGCGAATAGAGAAAGTCATTACTAAAAAAATGGATATTTTGATTAAGTAACTTGAAATTTATCCAAATGTACCATTTATAGTTTTATGTATCAGGTGTGGGGAATATGGGAATCATCCGAGCTAATGATCTAATTGAAGGGTTAACTCCTATACCTAGGAAATACCTATTCAATTAAAAAATTTGATATGAATTTATTGAATTTTTTATTTATTATGATTTAATAATAATTTCAATGATATTTTAGTTATAAGAATCATAAAACATAATGGGATTGTGTTATTTTTTTGGAAGCATATATATATTCAAGTAAGATTTACTCAAGAGTTATGGATACCATAATATGTTTATGTGTTTAAGTTTGATCATAAGTTTAAACTATTAGACACCCCTTTTGAGGTTTTAAGAGATGTTATTTTAAGGTAACTAAAGAAATTTCAAGAGGTATTTTATTGTTTTTAGGTGTATGTAACCTTTAGTTTCAATATGAAGAATTATTTTAGGAATGATGATATTTGTATAAGTTTAAAGGTATTTGTAAAAATTAAAATCTATACCATATTTTATGATTACGGTTATTTTTAATGATTTTAAACATATTTATAGGGTTTTTATATGTATTATATTTATTTATTTTTAGATAAAAGGACAACATTTCATATCGAGAAAGGTCGTGGGTCTTGAACCAACAACTAAAGGGAGGGAATGGTGAAATTACTACCACTATCCTATATGATGTCTTGGTTTTTATGAAAATTATAAATTTCATAATGATGTGACAAATAAATATTAATTCTATTTTGGGGACCTTTGTTATATTATAGAGATAAGCATGGGATTGAAAAGTGATTTGGTGATTACACTTATTTTGGAAAAATTTCACTATTTTGAGAACCTTATATGATTATTATTAAATATAGAATTATGGGATTTTATTTGAGGAATAATGGTTGAATCATCTTTTGGAAACATATATGATTTTAATGTGTCTTTATGGTGATTCATAATATTCAATGATTAGAGCATAAACATTTTTTGTATGAGACATTAAGAGTGATTGATGAAATTTAGCGATAAATATAAAATTTATCTTTCAAAAAAATGTGATCAAATCATTAAATTCTTTCGGTTTCAATTTTATTATTGAATATATTTTATAATTTTAAGGTTAGATATTTATCTAATTATCTAATTTGAACATTATGTGTTAGTATTAAATCCTTGGTGGTTAATGTTGTATTTCTGCATATTATGGTTTATTCATTTTGAGAATTATATTTTTCTAACCATTTTGGTTTTGGTTAATATTTAAAGATGTAAGGAATATATTATTATCCTATTATGGATTTGGTGATCTTTTAGAATTTGATTTTAGTGATTTGGGCATAAAAATTTAATCTTTAGTACTCATCGTTTGGAGAAAAAGATAAGTTTGTGATGCACATTGATTAAAGGACGAGATTATAATTTTCATGTAAAAATATTTACATAAGTTTTTAGCCTAGATGGTGAAAGAATTCCTTAAATCTAGGAAAAATGATCTTGAAACAAAAATGTTTTCATATTATCATCAATCCCAACCAATCAATGGTCTTTTTACCCATCATAAATTTATGCTTTAATGGTCGAGGAATTTCTCCTGAAACAATATATATATCTCTATATAAATCCTTGGGATTTATATTTCTCTTAATTCCCATATTTCCACTTCTTAATAATATTATTCTATCAATAAACCTAAATATGTGTTATTCCAGATTACCCTCCCATTTATCATTCGCTCTTTTTCAGAGTAATTTTTACTAACCTTTTTTGTGATGTTGGTTTTCAAAAAAGGAATTTTCAAATATAAATCCATTGATTATTGGGGATAAGATAAAATTGTAAGGATAAAATTTATTAAATTTGGGGTGGGGGATTATAACACCTTGTGGTTAAAAATAACATTATGTTCGATAGCGTATACAACACGTAACATCATACTTAAAAGAACCATGAAATATTATATATGACCATTATAACCTAGATATTGAATTTATGGGTATGAATAGGAATAAAAAAATTATGATATATATATATATATATATAAATGTTCTAACCAATAAAAATTTATTGATTAATTCTTTGGAAATAAGTATTCAATTTTGAAGTAAAATTATATTATTATTCAATAATATTATTTATGAGAAAATTTTATATTTAATTTTTGAAACATTTAAAAAAATTATTTTAAAAATAAAAAAATATAAATCATCATACCAAAATTATATTAGGGTTAATTTCTAGGATTTTTCTTAAAAGATTGATGTTTTGATGAATAGTGAAAAATTCTGATTTTTATTAAAAAAAATTATTTTTATTTCAAGAAAGTATAAAGTTCCAATTTTTCCAAATTGGAATAAAATTAAAATGTGTTCTATTATATTTTAAATAATCCAAATAAGTTCATTGGAATCAATTTTATGTTTGAATATAGTATAACATTTATATGTAAAAAGGAATTTTTCTTAAAAACTATTTTGATGCATGTGTTGTGTTTTTAACTTAATAGATTAAATATATCATTATTGGTAAATAATTTTAATTAAATTTATATATTTTATGTTTAATAAAAAAATTAATTTTGCACTAATATTTATCTATGAATGTGATAAGAATAAATCAACTTTTATGCTTAAAACTCTATTTTTCTAGAAAAATGGTTTTTGTCGTGTATTGTGAACCTGTTTTTAAAATTATTTTTTTCTAATTATAGGAATTTAGTCAATAAATTATTTTTAATATTTTGAATAATGATATCAAAATTTAGTAAATAGGTCCCTTTTATTTTTATTCAATATGAATACTAATCGTGGTAAAATTTATCACCTTAGTAAAGGGTAAATCAAGTTAATATAGGTTAAAAATAAGTTATAAGGCCATAAATGTTTATCCTAATTCTTATTATAGTAATATAAATAATATCATAAAACATTGGGCTCAAAATTTATCATTTTCTAGGACACATTTCCATCAATATTCCCTATATAATATTTAAACCAAAGAAAGTTAAAAAGTGTCACTCTCTTTGTTTTGAATATCTCTTATTTGTAAAAATAGGGACAGAAGTAAGTTATTAATGAACATAAATTTATATTTTGAGTATATTAAAATTATTTTCATGGTGGAAACTTATTTATATGTTTTATTAATTATATAATTACCCTAAATTCTTATGAAACACTAATAGAATAGTTTTTTCAGTTAATAGAAAAATAGAATAAATTATTTTAAAAAATATATATTTTGAGTGGTTTATTATGTCTTATGAATTTATGAGATAAGTATGAAATATTAGTGTTTAATTATAGTATTATATTCAAATTTCAACATTGTATTTATTTCATTAAATTTAAATTAAATAAGAAGTTTCAAAATTTTCATTAATGATATTTTATCAAAAAAATATTTTATTAAATTGGTAAAAAATAATTAAAATAATAAAATTTTAAAAGGGGGATAACATATTATTTAAAATATAATAAATTTTTTAATTATTATTAAATTTTCACCTTATAATTAACTTTATTACCCCATAAGAGTGAAAAAGACATTGGCGCAAGTAAGGTCAAAATATGTTAACTAAAGGGTTAAACCAGACGATAATGTTTACAATACCATTTAAACCCTTCCAAATTTTATTGGTTTATGGTATTTAAAGAATATAATAACTTAAATTATAATATATTTTTATTTTTAATCATTTATATAGAGAATTAAAAAATTATATTTTAATCTATTATGAAATCACAAGAGTACCCCTCCCCTTAATTATATAAGGGAACCCAACCTTTCTCTTCTTTACTCCACATTGAGCCTTATATATCAACCTAAACCTACCAAATTATCATATCCACTACTTTATACACATTATATATGTTTTTTAATTCCCAATATACCAACCCTAGGGTTAGTAAGAGAATATCTAAAGGTGTTGTTTCAATGAATAGTTAAGTGCCATAAATGATAACTTCCATTTTAATTATTCTTTTACCTTCTAAATTATTTTTTAATTTATCATAAAATAATAAATTCAGTAAATTAAATATAATTAAATTTTACTATGATTATTAAAACACCATTATACACCCTCTTTATCATAAAATTGGATGTGAATATATCACTCACGTGTACTTACAACTTATTATCTCCATATAACGATAAAATTCATTTTTCGTCACCATAATTCATGGAAGATTTTTAGGGTTGGTTCAATGTTTATATAAAATATTTATGAAATAATTATTCTTATTTAATTATAATATCTTATATAAATACTTATAATACAGTCTTTTTAAAAATGATAATGTTGCTTGTGTGTACGTGTGGACTACCACCTCCATAATGAAATATGATTCATTTTACATCTCAACTTTACATGAATGGTAATAAGGATGGATTTTAGGAATATATATGATTTAGATTATATAATAATTATTCTTTAAAGGTGAATTAATATTTACATTTCTTGCATTCCATCCAATGGAAAGTGGAAAAAAGACCATGCTTACCTACAATCTACCATCTTAATGAATGGTGTAATGAATTTTTCAATCTATAAATTTTATGGATGACTTTAAATATGTATATAGTGAATATATATGTTATATATATCATAATTAATATTATTTAGGTGATTTAACCATGATAAAAGTATGAGTACCAAGGATACTAAACCGAAACAAGCTTGAAAAATGAATAAGTTGTCACCCAGAAAAGTGATTTTAATAACAAATTATTAATAAATGGGTGATAATATTTCATAAGTAAGTCATAAATGGTATGATATATATTATTATGTTTCTATAATTAATTATTAATCAATCCATATTTAATAAAAATGGGTTTAAACAAATATGAAGAAATAAGAGACTTGGGGTAAGGGATTTAAGATTCAATAATATTTTAATTGGGATTATTTATGCCTGAATTTCCCTCAAAGAAATTATATGATAATTATATGATAAATAATTTAATTTTTTTCTCCTATGGTTACTTATTAAGAATAATTTTTCCATTCAATTTCATCACATTAAGTACTCAATATATTGAAATAATATTTTTAAGGGAAAACTGACTATATTTCTCTCTTCAGTCAAAAAAACTTTTTATTCTATGTATATATGTTTTATAAATGTATTTTATAAAATTTTTTTACTATTTATTTATGTTTTTAAAGTAATATATACCAAATATTTCATTTTTAAAAAATGTTGTAAAATGAATACTCAAACAATTTCCCAGACGAGGTGCTTTTTTACTTTTTCTATAAAGGGAGGTTTTATTTTAACTTATATGACAAGAATAAAATTTTATTACCATCTTATCCACTAAATTATTTAAAACATACATCAAAATTTTCTATGTTTATTTCCAAATGAATTTTTTTCTTTAATATTGTGTAATTTTTTATATTTTGAATAAGTGATTTCAAAATGAAAAGGGTATTTTCCTCAGGAAATATTCTAGTGATTCTTAGAGGAAGTTTCATCAATGAAGAAAACCTTTTATGTTAATTATGTTTTACCAAGGATATGATCCAATGATACCATCCTTATTATTTCTCTTCATGGTTTATTATTATTATGATGATATGTTTACTGAACTCTTTTTTTATCCATCAGTTATATCGTAATGAAATTATGAAATGTTTATTAAACCCTTTTTCTTTGCATGGGATATGATATGATTTTTTTATGATATTGTGGAACACATATATGAATCATTTTTATTATGTGATAGGTGGTCTTAGAATTATATATCCCTCTAATTTATTGAGTAAATTTATATATCGCAGGATACATCTATTGGAAAAAAGTTGATGTTCTTGATCTTTTATGGGAAAAAAATTGATATGATTGATCTATTATGGAAAACCAGTAAATGTCTATGATCCATTATGGGAAGAAAAAAGGTGCTTGATAGTGTATAAGAAATAGATGTTGAGGCCAGATTCGTTATTATTTATTGGTCATGTTAGTTAACCTTGACCAATAAAATGGTTTTTATACCTATGATGGTAAAAAGATTTTATAATAAGAGCTTGTTCTTAATGATTGGTGATTATTTATCACTCGTATAATTCATGTATTTTTAAATGATAAAGATTTATACCACAAATTATTTTGTTGATCCATGATAAATTGGTTATGTTCTTTCTATGTTATATTAATGACCTAAAAACATACCCTTACCAATCATAGCTCACACTTTCTTATATTTACATTCCCTATGTTATGGTGAAAGGTTTAAGTATGGTATATATATGAAAAATACAATGTGTGAAGATCATTATGGAAGATGTGGAATATATTTCATGAAATAATAGTATTGTTTATCCAGTCTCCAAATACACCATGACCTACCAATCCTCGGGCATATATTTGTGAAATTTATTGAATATCCATCTATAATGATGTCAAAAATATTTATGAAAAGCCAGTGTTGAGACCCTAATACTTTAATATGTATTACTTTAGAAAAATATTTTTCTTAATAGTGAGTAATATTCATAAAAAATAATAAATATAATAATAATATTTTAAAATAAAATTCAAAAAACAATTAATTATGAAATAATGTTAAGAATAATTTAACTATAAAGGGTCATTTTTCTATAAAAGTGATTTTTTATTAAATATTGTATTTTTATTTAAAATTTGAATTTATTAATTTTAGAACATTGAATTTATACAATGTAATTAATTTTTGAAATCATCATTTCAAAATAATATTATGAATTTTTATTTTGATTTTTCTAAAATAGTTTGTTATAAATAGTTAAAAATAATGATTTTACAAATACCATAACTCTTATGAAATTATCATGACATAAGTATGACTTGAATGTTTGTGAAAAATATTTTATAGATGAAATTTATATATATTAATCAATATAATTAATTTAAAATTATATTTTTGAACATAGAGATCTATGTCTGAAATTTTGGAAAAATATGTAATGTTTTTATTCAAATAAAAACTATTTTTTTCCTTATCTTTTAACAATGTATTCATAGTTTTAGTTTCTATTTTTTGTGAATAAGACTCCTTTTATTAAATAATATCTAATTATTTAATTATGAATAAACATTATACATGATTTTTATGTAAAATGATTTTTATGCTTTAAACAGGAATTTATCTAAAAATGGTTTTATTGTGTTTTGAAAACATAGATTAAAATATATTTATACCACTTATGGGAATTTAATATGAGAATATATATTGAATTTTTGTAATTATCATGTTAAAATTTTTAATTAGTTCAATTTCATTTTTTATTCACAAATATTAATTACCATGGTAAAAGTTTGTCACCACTATAAGGGTTAAAATGGTTAACGTGGGGGGTTAAACTATGATCTAAACATTTAAATATTTTCACAAATTGTTTAAATAGGTTTTTTTGAGTGAATTTAAACTTTAATAAAATACTATATGAAAATTTTGAGTAAATTGGATCCAATTTTCATGTAAATTAAATTTATTATATTTTAATGTTTTTTATATATACAAGGATGAAACTCCTCTCACTTATAGAAGGGAACCTCCTATCCTCCATTCTCCACAAACATTAAGCACCATATCTAGAGAAATATTTTCCCACATCCCTCTAGAACTCTCTTCCAGATATCTTAGAGTCTCTTCTCTCATAAAAAGTACCTATCCTAGAAGGATTATGGTGTATGCCAAAAGAAGATATATAAGGACGTGGTATAAGTATTAACTGAATTCATTCAAGTTTATTTATTATAATATATCCTTGAAATATATTGTAAATAAAATAATATAATAAAATATGTCTATTTAGTATAATTACATGTTTTTATGTCTATGTAATAACTATTTTTGACCTCTTTTTTATCCTATGGAAAATGGAAATGCTACTATTATGTACGTGTAGAATATCACCTCTAGGAAGAGATGTGTTTTGATTTTCATCACCACCACACTTGGTTAGTTATAAAGATGTATTTAATGTATATATATTATATTTAGGATATAATAATAAATCTATAAAGATAAAATATTATCTACCTTCTTACCCTCCCATCTATTGGAAAATGGAAATGTCGTCAGGTGTATATGCAGAATACTTCCTTCACAAAGGGATGTGTTACATTTTTTATCATTGTATAACATGAATGTTCATATGGATTTATTTCATGAATAAATAATATATTTTTATTAATATTATTATTTTATAAATGTAATACATTATCTTTCTTTTTTTCTTTTTCATTAATTGGAAAAATGAAAATGTCGCTTATGAGTACGTGCAAACTATTACCCCCAAAAACAAAACATCTTATTTTTCATTACAAGCATTAAAAAATTATTTTAAAATAACATATAATATAAAAACATAATAATAATAAAAGTATTAAGATTTTATATATGATATAACCATGAGACCTTGGACTTAGGTCAACCTACCTAATATGTTTTAAAGGTTTTGGACCTCACAAACTCAAAACATCCAATGTAAGCTTAACCGGTTTAGTAAGTAAATAGAAAATGATAGTAAATAAAATAAGAGGAGAAATTAAAATGGAATTAAAGTGAAAAAGTTTATTAAAAAGTTATATATTTAATATAGTTTTATTATCCAGGAATGTAAAGAATATACACAAAGATTCATGACTCAAGGTAAGGGATTTCTCATCTCAATTTCCTTTAGTTGATATTTATGCTATTTTTACAACATGTTTTATTTTTTATTGTGTATAAACTTACATATAGTTGTATTTTTTCATTTATTTAAAAAACTTAAAGTGTTTTAAAAATCATTTTCATGTTCTCTCCTATAATTTTCTTTTGATTCAAAAGTTACTAAATTCATAATGGATTTTTCATTAAAACATGGTTTTAAATGTGTTAAAATATTTATATTCCATGTCCATGTTCTTTTAAATGTCTTAAAAATGTTATTATTTATACTTTAATGACTTTAAAGGTAAATTTTTAAACTTTTTTATTGATTTATTTAGTATCAAAAAATGAATCCTTTCAAAAAAAATATATGGTTATTTTTGAATTTCTTTACAAAAGTGAAAAGGGAATGTTTCTTAATGTTTACATAATGAATGAAATTTTTTACCATCATAAAATTTATAATTTATAAATATTTATATGAATGTTTTTAGTTTTTTAAATAGGATCTTATTTCCATTTTTAAAAAAAAATATTTTAGGATTTTCAAAATAATACGATATTTATTCTTATTTTTATGCAGAAATTGAAATTACTTTTCCATATGGGTTAAAATGAGTTTTAATGATTTTAATGATAAAAAATTAGAAGTTTTTAATTTTCTTGATCATGATATTGTATATAGTAATTATAGATGATGGATAGTTAGCTCGAGATATAGCTCTCTAATGCATTGGGTAATGATTCATCCTTTGAAGACAAAATGTTAGAGATAACTGATTAAGTAAATCCTGTTGAAAGTTTTTTATCAATGTGTTTAACACAGGATTGAGTATAATTCCACAATATTAATTTATGGTTTTTCTATTCTTGTTGTGGGTTTTAAAATTTTTCATTAAGAAAAGGTTAATTTTAATATGTGTCTATGATATATTTATATGTTAAAAGTTATTTATGAAAAGTGTAAACATTTTTATGTTTTTTCATGTTTTTAATAGGACCAAAAGGTTTCCTTTATCTTTAAATCTTTAACTGAGCTTTTTTATGCTCATATCATGGTTTAAAATATTTTTTATAGGATATAAGAGTGTGTATAAAATATATAAAGTTCAAAATTTCCCCCCATAGAGATTCATATTAAAAAAAGGAAAATGTTCTGTAAGGAAACTCATGTTTGAATTTAAGTACCTATTTTGTGGGAAAAATGAACATTGTGTATAATTATCCACTTTTTATATAATGATTTTTCTAGTTCTCTAAAACTGTAATACTAAAATATTTTGACTATGTAATAATGTGAAATGCATTATTTTACACTCATGATTATGGGGTTTTAATCCATGGGGTTGTTATAAAAATATTAGAACAAGTTATGAAATAACTATGAATATCCTCAAATGGGTAAAAAAATCAAAATAAAATAAGTTAATATTTAAACTATCTCCACAAATATTATTCCTAGAATTATCATTACAGTGGAAGTGAATTAATTCAAATTTATTCAAGCCATAAAAAACCTTTTATATATTTTTAATAGCTCAAAATATATCCATAATAATTAGTCAATGTGATCCCAAAAATCTCACATGATAGATTCCTTCTATAATATTTGAAATTCGAATTTATTTCTAAAAACATGTAGTAGTTATTAAATATATATAAAAATATAAATTATGAGTAAAACCCTTCAAAAACACATTAAATATGATCACTAAATATAAAAATAACTTATAAAAAATTAAAAAAATGAATCAATCAATAGTAAATTCATTTATATTTTTAAAAAAAATTAAGCATAAAAATAAAATGTATAAAAACAATTTAGATATTTGTCAAAATTTTATCAGAACATTCAGAAATCCATTCACATGGTATCTATAGAATTAATATGAGTTTATAAAATCAGAAAACAATTAAAACACCTAATATTAACCTAATGAAAATAAATATACCAAGAAACTCAAAAAATAAAGAATCACAAAACGTCAATTTTTTCTTACTGCATAAAGTTATGTATAACTCATCATACATAAAGTTTAATGGAATTTAATTGTGTAATGGTAGGCAATAAAAATATAGATTCTTCATAAATGTAAGGACCTTGATCCTAATGGACCTTTCCTTAGTGTGTTTGAGGTGTTGGAGTCACATGGAGTATATTCCAAGGTGTTTAGAGGTTTTTTGGGGGGGAGATTCCACTAGCTTTGTAGGAAAGGATTTAGTATAAATCCATGGGTTGCACCATAGAACTGGTTTCTGAAGTGTGGAAGGCGATGTTGTGTGTAATGAACCAACCTGAGAAAACTAAATAGGCCACCTCAGTAAGCTTTTCATGATGGTGAGGTGCATTAAGGTAATGGAATTCAATATAAAATATAAAAAAATACCTAAAACCAAATTAGAAATAATAATAAAGGGACAAATCCAAGATCAATACAATAAAAAGAAATTCCAACCAAGAATGTATGAAAAGACTAGACCAAAAAATCTTCATGTGACCAATTGTCACCACCAAACCATCCCTCTATAAAGGAAAAAATGAAAATATAACACAATATACTACAAGATTTCATTCTTTTTTTTACTTTGGTCCTAGAAAACAACATATAAAACTATCCAAAGTAAAAAAGTAGGGTGTGAGAAAAAATCTAATTAGGATTCCACCACAGAATCTATACGAATCCTAATATCAAGAATGCAATAGTTCTAGACTTAAAAAAAATTTGTTTTTTAAATCACATTCCTAAATCAAAACCATTTATAGATCATCCGTTGGTTTTTCCTAAAATCCATTCATATTCCAAAATAATGGAATATGTAAAGTTATAAAGCATGAAATCATAATCAATAAAATACATGGATACATCATAAGGTAAACATGTATGAAAATAACCCTGTCAAATCCATCATGAGAAAGCGTGTGAGAAAATAAACATGACCAATCCATAATGTGAAAGACCAAACATAAATGAAATAGAACACCATTTAGGATCTAGCCCACGGTTATATATAAAAGATATAAAAACATATCCCTAATTTAGGCCTATGGTGGATCCAACTGTTATAAACTCTAGTGGAATAAACCCACTAAAGTGAATGAAAAGCTCAAGTGGAATAACACACACTATGAGTGACATGTCTATTCCTGAAGTACCCAAGGTTACCCAATGTTATAGGTTTATCCAAAACCATTTCAAATAAAAATATCAAAATTTATAAAACATTTTCAAAGTAAATAAAATACACTAAGGTGCTTAAACCCCCTTTTTAAACCAAAAGCTCCATTCAAGAATTATATCACACACTTGGTGTGAAAAAACTATTTTTATAGAAAAACCCCCTTAAAACATGATTTATTCCAACAAATCTATTATAATAACAAATAAATTAAACTTAATTAATAAACAAAAGGAATTTACAAGAAAAATAAGAAATTAATAGAACTATACTATTGGATAGACACATACATTAAGAA
Organism: Viscum album; assembly: GCA_963277665.1. Taxonomy (NCBI): domain Eukaryota; kingdom Viridiplantae; phylum Streptophyta; class Magnoliopsida; order Santalales; family Viscaceae; genus Viscum; species Viscum album. Next base: position 602,791,838 of record OY728142.1, read on the forward strand.
CATAGGTCAAAATAAACACCTTCAAAACCCGATACCATAGTAGATATTGTCCTTATGAACCTAGATCTATAAAAAACACAAAACAACTCCATATATCCCATTAGTTCTAAAATAAATATCCCCCATACATTCCAAGAAGACAAGTGGAGGATATATCTAGATGGGGTCTAATAAATGAAGAATAAACCACATCAAAACTTGAACATACCTTGAGGAATCTATCAAGAACAAAGGAAAATCTCTAATAATACTAAAGGAGAGGCTTCTACATCCCATGGGATTGATTAGGTTGATCTTAAATGATATTAGGGGCAATTAGTCATAAAAAATACTAACTAAAAAATTGTAAAACTGTCTTTTTAAAGGATTGGATTGTCACACATGGTTAGGCCACACTATTAGACAAGTCATTCATCAACCATGCATGGATACAGTCCCTTTAAAAATACACTATTAATAGTATCCTACTAAAAGATGAATGATTTGGTCAATCTATACAACTCCCATAGAAAAACACCTAGACCTCACATGGTTTTCTCTAGTGATATGCATGGTTTCCTTAACCATCCTCAAACCATGAAAAACCCCACATTCAAAACAATGATTCATACTGCATGGTTTTCGCACAGTTAGTACTAACCATGAACCAACCATGAATATGGTCTAACCTATCCAAAGAACCCCCTTTTTAACTGTATTCCCCCAAATTTTCTAGAATGTATTTAAACACAAAAAAACTTAAATTAAAGTGTACCTAAGATCTGATGGGTCATTTAGTTCTCCCCAGAATAAAATATTTTTGTCCCCAGAAAGGCCTCAATATCCTAGACCCTGAAATTGTAAGGCCACTAATACCAAATTAATGATTAATTCTCCCATGCATTGTGGCTATCCCATTCACACTACCACAGTATCTGGACCAAGGGAATAGTCTTTCCTCACAGTACCTTATCCTGGAGATCGATAATATGAAATGGATACTCAATAATGGTGCTACCAGTCTCAAGATCATCATTCTCCAATTAAATCAAATTGGAAGGTTCTATTAAACACCTCATCCGTAGGGAAACATGAAACACATTGTGAATTGAAGTCAATAAATACTGTTATTCAAACCTATATTCCACCTTTACATGTCAGTCCACAATCTAAAAGGGGGAAAACCCATGATGCCAACATAACCTACATACCAAACCGATGATGTCCCAAGTGAGATAAAACTCGAATAAAAACTCAATGAATAACCATAAGATCTAATTGTCAATGATGATGGTCTATAAAATATTTTTGATAACCCCTTTCCATTAACAACCTCTTCCAAATCAACCGCACCTTTTTCAACATCTCATGAATGAAACTCAACCTAGAAAAGGACTTCTCTCCCACATCTACTAAAAATAAGTGAGATCTACATGGGAATCCATGAAATTATTTAAAGGGAATCATCTTTATCAAATCCTGATAACTATTATTATAGTAAAATTTGACTAGAGGAAAATTATTCTACCAAGTTACACTGAAATCAAGAACACAAGCTAGAATTATGTCACAAAGAACCTAGATAGATCTCTCTATCTATCTACCTATCTATCAATTGATGATAATCCATGCTCAATTACAACTGGTACAATCACCTCCTAAAAAATTTCTAAAACCTGTATTTTTACCTCAAAGTCCTGTCAAAAACAATCATTAAGGGAACCACATGATGTCTTACAATCTCTAGGATATACAAGTCTCTAATCTGTTTCAATTTAATCATCTCCCTGATTGGTAAGAAATTAGCCGATATTATAAGATGATCAATGATCACCTAAATTTCATCCCTTCCACTAGGATTCTCTGCAAAAACAATGATGAAATCCATGGAAATTCCATCCCACTTTCATAGCAGAATGGGTAAAGGTTGAAACAAACGGGTAGGTCTCTGGTGTTCCACCTTAATTTTATGACAAGTGATACACCATGATACTAAACTTGAAATCAACCACCTCATCCCTAACAACTAATACTAACATCTTATATCATGATACATCTTATTAGCCCCAAGGTGTATGGACTTTAAAGGCTCAAATACACTATCCATGAAATCCTACCTTAGAGAAGTTAGAACATCCAACCTGCTATGGAATCAAAAATATCCAATGGGATACTGAGTCTACTCACTTGAGGTCTCCCTACCATTAAATATTTTACCAAAATATTGGAAATCAGTGTCTTTCAACAGCTTGAGCTGAATCCACTCATCAAAAGATGAGTTGGATTTTATTGAAACTAAGAACACCTATCCCCCAACCTCTTCCACTCTCAATCTCATTCCAATAAACAAACTCATGAAAGACCAATCCTTAATAGATTTATTCTTGACTTGTGCCAGTAATTTAATTATGAATGCATTAGAAACCACATTAACATTCCTAAGAGGGTATAAAATATCAAAATCAAATGTCTAAAGATACTCAACCTAACATCTCTATTTCAAGTTTAGATCCCATTGAGTAAAAATATATTTTAGGCTCTTATGATTAGAATACACCATAAAATTATCCCCAAAGAGATAGTGACACCACGTTTTGAGTGCGTTAATAACTTCTACAAACTCAAGATCATGGATAGGATATTTATTTTAATGAGATTATAACTGGTGGGAGATATTGTCCACCACCTATTTCCCCTACATCAAGACACATCTGAACCCCATATTAGTAGTATCACATAAAACATCAAAACCCAAATCTTGTTTTAGAAGAATAAAAATTGGTGTTGATATCAACATCACCTTTAGTTCATCAAAATATCATTGCAATTTTTCATTCGATTCAAACATGACACACTTATGTATTAATGTTTTCATCAAATATGTGATAATGGATAAATCATGAACAAACCTTCTATAGTAACCATCCAAATCCAAGAATATTTAGATCTCAAACACATTCATAGGTTTCTCCCAGGACATAACTACCTATATTTTCTAATAATTAACTGATTATCCCCTCTTAGATATGAAATTACCTAGAAATTTATCTTCCTAGATCAAAAACTCTAATTTAGAAAGCTTACCATTTGGAATATGTTCCTTTAAGGTTCATAGAATGATATCCAACTGGTTGACTTACCCATCCTCTAACTTGATGTAAACTGAAATATCATCTAAGAACAAAACAACAAAATAGTCCAAGAACCAATGAAGTATTCCGTTAATAAAATACATAAATACCATAGGGTCATTAGTGAGATTGAGTAGAAAAACTAGAAAATTGAAATTCTCATACTAACTCCTAAATTCTATGTTAGGTATATCCTCTTCTCGGACTCTCATTTACTGGTAACTATATTGAAGTTCAATATTTGAAAATAAATGTGACCCCTATGGTGGTCAAAGAAACCATCAATCTTGGGAAAATGATATTTTTCGTAACAGTCACCTGATTCAACTTTTGATAATCAATAAAATGTATGAGACTCCCATATTCCATATTATTAAAGAGTATAATACCCTAACAATAGAAGGTAAGAGATGATGCATTACTTTATTACATTGGAATGATTACAAGGAATCAAATTTCGATGGATAGAACATTTTAGATGTTTTAAAAAACCAAATTTCATAAATAATACCCTTTTATATTGGGAGAATAACATAATACCTAAGAAATACAAATAAATTGCATCCTTGAAACTCATTCCAAGAATTAAACTTCATATCCTAGGGAAAGAAAACACAATAAGGGTGATATAAAATTCCCAGTAATGGTAAGATTACAGTGGATTTAATCATGGTTCAATAAGAATAATCAATATGGACAGGTAAATAACTGAACACACATTCCATTTAAATAACTGGATATGGAATAATTAGTATCATAAGTTAAATTAATGAAACACATTCAATTTAATCAATAAACTGAGAATAAAATGAATCCAAATATAATATAAAATAAAAGATCCCATGATAAATTATAACTGAATCTTATTGAAGGAAATTCGTGATTATTGTATTCTATGTTTACTAGGTACATGGTACCGTTACTGTCATGGTCTATATTCAAGACAGTTTAAACTAATCTGCTTTAGCTAAATGATTTGTTTCATGAGACAACTGATGCATAAAGGATATTTCATTAAATGGTCCCAAAACTATATCATACCACTCTATTCTACTTGGAAACAAATGAGAAGGATTTTTTACGAACTTATTTCATTCCATCAGACTGCGAATGTAACGAGGGGCTATTTATAACTAGGCCCCATCGATGAAATACCTATCCAAATCATTACTAGTGTATCAAATAGTCAATTTAATTAAAAATAAAATATTCGTATTCAATAAATAATATGTATTTATCAATAATTCCCAATTGTTGGTTAAGTAACAACAATGGTTTTAGACACTGATGAAATGAAATACCATTGAAAGATCATTAAAACATTTTTGAGGAAAATAATCTCTAAACATTACAAAGTGTCCCATAAAAATTTCAAATATTTGAATCATAATACCCACAGAGAAATAACCTTATAAGAAAATAATGATATCATCATAATAATTATATTCATGATATAACATGTCAAATGGAAGTGTATACACTATATAAAACAAACTAGGTGCATAACATTCCAATATGCCTCAATAAAATGAAATTGAGACGAAATCAATTACATTGAGTTTGAATTGTAATATGTGTAGTTATATTACTGAAAAATAAACATATGTTAATTATTTAATTACTTATGAACCTATCGTGTGTTTATCATTAGTTTTATTTCACTTATTACAATGTTTTAAACAACTACTTGAACAATTAATTTTACGTCAGCTGTATTGACCATATTTAGTTTATGTGTCAAAATAGCCTTGGTAGGTAAATGATGGTCAAATGGATCATTATATAAAAAAATGAATAATAATAATAATGACATATTTATCAAATTTATACATCAATTATAATTTTAAAACCAATCATGAAAGATGGTTATGAAAATTTAACCAACGTTACAATCATGGAGATGGTAGGTCGTACATACACATGAGTAACATTCTGATTTTTCAATGATTGTTTTGTAAAGAATATATGTAACATTATATAATTCCATAATAACAATTATACCATAAATATTTTTTCATTTATTCATATATACTTATATATATATAAAGGAATCGCATCACATCGAGGAGGCAGTAGTCCACACGTCCACAAATGATGTTATCAATATTTAGTGAGTGAAAATGGTTATAAATAAAATGATGTATTATATTTATAGAAAGATAATTATTTTATTAATATAATATATATTTCATTTATTTTACATATTTTTAAATAAAGAAATTCTTAGTATATTCCATGTATTGTGTGAACATATCAAATCACTTTGAGAAGGTGGTAGTCCACACATCTACAAACAAAGTTATCATATTTATGAAAAATTGAATGCATAAGGTTATGCGTTATATAAAAATTAAAAAAGAATAAATAAATAAAAATATCATATATATCATATAGAAACAATTTTTTCATCATAATTCGCAACTATGAATGGTGGTAATGAAAAAACAAATGACATCATTTCACATGGTTGTAGTTCTCTATACACAAATAGTAAGTTTGTTACCCATTTTATGGATGTGTGTCTAGGTGTAGGTATAAAAAATAACATAGAAACATTTAAGTATATTTATTATACATATTTTATTATATAATCAAGTAATAATACGAAATAAATGGGTGGAGAAACACATAAAACATATACACACATTGAATAATGTAAACACTTTTTCTAGAAACTCCTTTTGGCTTGAACCAAAGGGATTAGTTGGTTTTCTTTCATCCCAATATGAGTCAACTAGATTTAGGGGAATAATTTTGTGAGATTATTTTGATATTTTTTGGATGAGAAATATTTCCTTGATAGATGTGATTAAGGGGAAGAGTGAATTCGTTTTTATTGTGGAGGAGGAGATGCATTCATGTAAATTTCAAAAGGTAGACACTATTGGGAGGTCTCCCTTACATCATGTTCATAAAAATTTAAAAATAATGGATAAAAGTGAAATTATGGTCGATAAAAATCTCCATAAAAAATAATAATTTCATTTTATAATCTTATTCCTTAGTCTTTATGTTTCCTTATATTTTTCATAATGTTTTTTCTTTTAGGTAACTAGTTTTATAACCTATGTAATTCATCCATTAAGAATAAATTAAATTAATAATTATTATAAAATTTATACCCTCTTAATTATAAATACTAACCTTAATTTTTAAAATAGAAATCCTAGGTGTGTTGGAAATAAATTTTAAACCAAGAATATGTAACATGCAAAACCACTTATTTAACCCGGACCATGCTGACAATGTGTTTACTATCTATGGGTGAATATGTTAATTATAAAAGATCAATTGGTCCAGTAAGGGACCATATTTGATATTTATTAACACTTACTATTCACTTAGAATAATAATGGAATTTTATTATTTTTAAATCATTTAATAATATATCATTAATTGTAAAATAACATTAATGTCAATTTTGACATTATTCATTTAATTTTAATTTAGAAATATAAAACCCTAATTTTAATTAAAATATATTTATTTTACATCTTTTTAACATTCCATGTTTATATAAAAATAATTTAACACCATAATTCATTAAATTTACTTTACTTTTAATGTTTTTAGCATCATATATCTTATTTAATTATTAATTAAATAATCCATGTGTTAGCTTTTTTTAGGATTTTAATGAAATTATATCATCTCTAAAAACTATAGTTAAAAGATCATGATAAAAATACTCATTTATGTTTTAAAATATTTATAACCAAAATTGTGTAGCTTCTTCTATAATATAAATAATTAAAAATGTTAAAGGTAAGGGAAGTTACTTATTTGTCTTTTTCCTTACTTAACATATTATATGGGTCAATTTCATGAACATATTTCTCAATAACTCATAAAATTTGAACCAATATGGGTTATGGTCGAACTATTGGCATCCAATTGAATTTGGACAAGTTTCTTGGTCATTTTGTCCCATAAGATTAAGGTTTAGTCCCTTGTTAAGATTAATTTTACCAAAATCACTGTAATTAATTTTAATAACTTTTACTAGTAATTTAGGTCAAAAAATATTTAGATCCTATTGGACGATAAATAATATAATGATTACAAAATTTTATGGTCTTCTTTAAAAATTCAATTCAAATAAGTGGAAAAAATATAATTAATGATAATCCAGCAGATGTGTCAACAAAGCTGGGTTTTAATGTGAAAATGTGAAAAAGTTCAATAAGTTTTTATATCTAAATTCAATATAATTATTATTCAAATGAACATAATGTGATTAATATATGTATAATTGGTCTATTTTTACTTTAAAAACCAATTTAAAATATAATTTAACATTAATAATTATTTAAACAAAAGGGTAGTTTTTCAACTAAAATGTATTATTTTTCACTATTAATCAGAAAATTATTCTTCTATGAAAAATACAAAAAAAATATTCCTAAGAAAATTTTGACATTACACATTTAAAAATGGATTTTATATTGAGAAATAAAAATTTTAGAATTTTCAAAATTTAGTTTTCCAATAGTTTCCCCATTAAAAGGTGGTAAAACTCGGTCTTACGTGTAATTCAAGCTAACTCACTATTGTGTGTAGCACAAGATTAACATAGTGTTTCATATAAAGAAATCAGTCAAAATGTAAAATTTATTCTAAAATGAAAATATTTTAATTTCTTGGTTTGTTACAAAGAGGATAGGGAAATCCCATGGTGACATGCTAGAAAAAAAATAAATCCCTTAGCCCCTATGTTTTCAAGATAGACATTAAGTTCCACCAAATCACAGGGTTCCATTCGATTTGATGATGTAGAAATGGGAATCATACCAGAGAGTATTCCAATAGTAAATTTGACCTCTCTATGTAGTGGTAAGCAATAAAAGTCACTTGGAAAGACCTTGGGGTACTCACAGACCAATATAGGAATCATACAACCCAAATAAGGGTCAACAATATTTAGAAACCTCTTTGATAGGTAGAATAAGATTACACCAGTATAAGGAATAATAGGGCCCACCATTCCCGATCTGGTGTCCCACTCAACCTGAAAAACATGACTGACTCCATCATAAGATAATAACTAAAGTCAAATGATAATAGACCATCTGGTTTTTAATGATGATCATATAATCCATTCCAATTATTAGGTTGATGATTTTAGTATCAATAACTAAAAAGTACCACACCACCTCAAATGTGAGCTATAATCACCTAAAACCCTAGATACATGAAAACATATTCTGAACTATTTCTGAAAGGTGTATTAATATAAAATATGAATGGAAGAAAGTTAAAAATATAATCCATACACACAAACTAACATTCAAAATGAAAAAAAAATTAGCACTTATATCAAACAAATATATAACCATAGAAGACAAAATGAACATTGTAACTCTAATAGTGTCTAGCCTTACTTCAGATTCCTCTAGTTCACAATCTACTATATAAATCCATTCCTTCATAGCCACATTAATATCACACTTATACTTATGATTAGACCCACCACCCTTTTACGCATCGATATGAACCTGTGAACAATTGATGAGAGTGTATTTGGCCTTACTTCTCTTGGATATCATTTTACAAAAACACCTCAAATGGCCCTATAGTCTGCAATGCTGACAAGTATTATGAGTCATCATATAGTTAGTCTTGGTATGGCCATGCTTCCTACATTGGAAGTATAAAAACTCATTATATCCTAAAGATGCCCCTAAAACTGGTCTTGGAGAATACTGACCACCCTAGCATTTTATTTTATATCCAGAAGACACACCCTTGAAAAAATATGAACCAACATCAGCTCCAACCAAACAAGTCTTTTCAGCTAAGTCATCCTTATCGAAATATTCTTTATTGACTACCTCCATGAATTTTATAATCCATATGAGAATCCATATTAACCAAATATTTGGGCTTAGTCCCAACCTAAACCTTCAAGTCTTTAGGTACTCATTAGTGATTAGCTCTGGTGCTAGATGAACCAAGACAACAAAATGGGTGGAATACTCTAAAACAGTACCCTCCCCTTTCCCCAAGGGTAGAAACTCATGGGTATTTTCTATGCATAACGTCTCATGGAAAAAAAATTCATTGAATATGTTATTTAAATAAGTCTAGGTAATATCCACATGAATCTTATCTTGAACAATAGAGTCCTGCCATATCCATCTTGGTTCCTCGAGCATGTATGAAAAAAATCCCACCTTAGAGTCCTCAGGAGTGTTTAAGAAGTTTAAGATCATACCAATCCACTCAATAAACTCCTTAAATTCTCGGGGAACTTTTCCACCATATAATATGTGTGGATTTTGGATACTGAATTTCGATCCATGATCCACCACACATCTAGGCTTCTTGACAGCCGCTTGACCTAGAGTCTAAATTTTGTATATTACAACTGCAACCAAATATGGGTCCACTCAAGGATTTTCATGAGGATCTTTTCACATAGTCTCCTCACCTAGATTCATAATATCTCATCTAAGAAGAATCAACTAGTAAATACAACACAATAACCAATTATAGTTTTGCACAAAATTCCCAAAATCATATGACCAAATTCAAGGGTTTACATAAAATAATTAAAATGGTAATTTATAGAATTATTAATTTTACCAAAAAAACATAAAACATTATAAAAAAAAGTTTTATTTATATAAAATCCTCATACAGTTCATTCAAATTACCTTAAAATCCCTGCATCAAACCTAGTAATGTTTTTTAACCACCCATTGTAACTCGATTTCACACACAAAAGTGAACTAGCCAAGAACCCTTCCACACTTACTACCCAAATCCTAATAGTCATAACTCATTTCCACCCCATAAACAAAACGAATCCTAGCTAGTGTTATCACACATTATGATAGGTATTTCTCTCTAATACCATTCTGTGATGATTCAACTTGATTCAACAAAGAAATCCACCAAAGACGTCATGTCATAGTGGTGAGGTGCAATAAGAGAAAGGAAAAAAGATTCTCATATAAAAAAACAAGACATATAAACAGTGAAAAAAATTTGAATAAATAGATACATCAAATATCCATTCAATATGATCTAAAAATTGCAAACCAAAATTTATGAAAATACTTGACCAAAAAGTTTCCATGTGACCAACCTTCACCTTTAAACTATCCTTCTAGGAAGGAAATGATGAAAAGAGAAGTTGGGATACTACAAGATGCACATTCATTTACCCGAGTCCTAAAAAAATCATATTCAACCACCAAAAGGTAAAAGTATTCTGTGATCATAAATACTAGTATTATTCCACCACATAATATATACAAAATATAATATTAAGAATTCAGTAGTTCTATATTTAAAAAAATATATTTTTCCAAGAATTTTCATAAATCAAAACCATTGGTAAATTATCCCTTGTTTATCATAAAATAATTTCATATTATCAATAAAAGAAACATGAAAAGTGATAATTCATGGAATCATAATCAATACAATCCATGGATACACCATAAGTTAAACTTGTAAGAAAATAACTATGACCAATCCACCATGTGAAATCATGTGAGATAATAACCATGAAAAATCCATCATGTGAAAGGATATAAAAAAATGAAAAATCACATAATTTAGGATCTAAGACATGGGTATATGTACTAGACATATAAACAAATCCAAAATGTTGTCCAATGGTGGATCTAACTAGTAGAAACAATAGTAGAATTTACACACCGTATGAGTGACATGTCTATTCTCGATGCTCCCAAGGAGACCCAATGTTCTAATTTTTTTTCAAAATCATTTAAAAAACCATGATCATAATCTATAAAACATTTTCAAATAAAATTCAATCCTCTTTGGTGATCGAAACCCATTTTTAAAAAAAATCACTATTCAATCATTTTATGGAGCACTTGGTGTAAAACAATTTAAAGAAAAAACCCTTTTAAAACATGATTTCCTTTCAAAAAATACACTATAATCACAAATAAATTTAATTTCATTAATAAATAAAAGTAATTTATAAGAATAATAAAACATTTATAGAATTTTCCTTTTATATAGTGACTCATATCATAAGAATGGAGGTAGAACTAAATGAGTTTGAAAATAGAGATCAAGTAATAGTGGATCAAGTAATCATGATACTATATCCATAAGAAACGAAAAAAAATCTCCATCAATCCCCTTAAATCTAAAATCAACAGCCCATATAGGTTCCAATGATACAAGGGGAGGAGAGTTCTATTAAGTATCAAGGAAAGGAATATGAAACCACATCTAAACGAGAACATACCTAGAAAAATCATTTATGAATGATGGGAAATCACCTATAATACTAATGGAGAAGCCTCTATATCATCGGGGAAGGATTAAGTTAATAATAAATGAGACTAGGGGGTTATTAGGAATTAAAACCAAGTAAAAAGGGTTAAAACTAACTTTTTAAGGTTCAGAGTACCAGACATAGTTAGGCTGAACAATAAGACAAACCATGCATCAACCATGTATAGCTATTATATTATTAAAAAGACATGTTTCATGGCCTCATAGGACAATCCACGTGGTTTTTTTCAAATCATGAAACCCCCTTATACAAAATTCTAGACCCCACATAGTTTTTCCAAGTGAGTGACATAGTGTCTTAAACCATGCTCAAATCATTCCAAACCACACTATCAAAACATAGATACATAATTCATGGTTTTAGAATAGTTATTAATAAACATGTTTCAATTGTACACATGTTCTATATCCTCTAAAAACTAAATTTTAGTCCATTTTTATCCCAAAATCTATAGTAAAAAATTAAATACAAACCATGATTAAATTAAATCATACAAGAGATATGGTGGGTTCTATAATGCAATATAGGGGATCTTGGGGAGGTTACTCGGTTTTAAGGGGTGATTGCGTCATGGGGGTTAATTGTGTCTTATAGCCTTCTCGGTCGTAATGAGGCTACAACATGGAATGTGTAGCTGTGGAATAGTGGTTTGAGGGTATTCTTCCAAAAACTAGGTGGATATAATCTGGTGTCTTGGGTCATGTGATAGTCCCTCCATAATAAAATTAGAGCTCAACTGGATCTACACCATTGATCTCAAGCATGCAGTTTGATCGAGGGGTTATGACGTCGTCTTCTTCCATACAACATATGCCCCCTATTTTCAATAAGGGTGGAATAGTCCTAGGGTCTGCACTACGGTCTTTAAGAATTGAGTTTGCCTATAAATACCCTGACCGAAATCCAAACCCAATTTTCTCACACTAATTCTTCTCAAAATTAAGTTGTTTAAGGGTATTTTTTGAATTCCTTGAATCCCCTTTTGATAGATATTGATCTCATCATCCCATTTTTGATATGTAGAAATCCAAGGTATGTTCTACATCACTTTTGTCACAGTTTATTCTTGGATTTATCTCTCTTTCCTACCATTCTTATTTCTATTATATGTAAGATTATCTCTATCATCTTAATAAAGTTTTCTTTATTTTTTTCAGTGTGTTTGTGGAATGACATCCTTGGGAGATCACTTTTTCATTTTAGAGAACTGATCATAGATTCGTGTTATTATTCTCTTCCATTTCATGAACATAAAATGTTTGATGTAAGGGGTTCATTTTTTCTCATTTTTATTAACAACTAATCATAAATTTACCATAATTTATCCCTTATAAAGGTAGTGTAATAAACCTAATGAATATTTAACCATATTATAGAATGAAATTGTATTACATTTATTGATAGAATGTTGTTTCATTCCATTATGTTAATGGTTTTACTATTATTTAACTATATGGTGTGATATTAATTATATGATGGGTTTAGAATGTTTTTATTCTTAATTTATCATATTTTTACTCTTAGTTTAGAATGTTGAAATTCTTGAAATTAGTGAACATAAAGCCAATAATTGGTTGTTTGTTTAATGAATTAAATATTCAGGTTTAATAAATTTGGTGTTTCTTATAATTTTGTGGTAATTGAGTGGATGTATGTATGAATTTTTAATTGAATTTTTTATTACATGTGTTAATTGAATTATATTATGAAAATTAATATAGAATTATTTTTTATGAGATTAATGATTAGGGTTATTTTAATTGAGTGTTTTTATATTTAATTCTTGTTAATGGTGGAAAGTATTGGGAAGCATGTCTGATTAATTTAGTATCTTTTTATAGTTAACCTTTATGATTCCTTTATCAGTAACCTATGAATAATTAATGAATTAATTAAATTTGGAATAAAAACCGGTTGTTTTATAAAGAGAAATTCTTGGGAATAAGAGTTCCCATTGTTTATAAGGGATAAATTCCCTATTTTAGGGGTAATGAGAGAACGTTTTTATATAACTGATGAATTCTTTGTTTTCAGGGTCTCATTTACTTGTTGAATATTTTTTTATCATACATATATGATGTTCTCATGATGTGAACCTTGTTTAAATTATGATATGAGCCTAGGATGAATGATGACATATTGGTATGGAGGCCCAAGGTTGTGGAAGTATTTGATGCCTTCCCTAGTTAGATTCATGGTGATATGCATGTTTTTGTAAGGGATGGAACCATATATCCTCGAATAGGATGAAACTAGGTTTACCCTTTATTATGATAAATTTGGATTCTTTGTATTGATGAATATTTCTAATGGATAGATGTCCGGTAAATTTTTTATCCATTTTTCTTTCCCCGCTACTTGAGGTAGCTATATGTGCTTGGTTTCAACTTTTCTAGTTGTAGCTTAGGATGTTTTCCTAGAGTATATGGAATTATTGAAATTTAAAAAAAAATTAATCAAATATTTGACCCATGGGATTTGATTTATTGTAATGTAATGAGATGTTCTTGAGATACCTTCAACTCTTTTGGACTATTCCTAAAGTTCAGGGAATTAACTTTTTTGGCTAATAAAATGTATATTGGAGTAATTTTATGGTTAATTAATGGACAATGAATAAATATTTAAACTTTTAAATGATGATAAGGAAAGAATTAATTTAATGTAACTATATTAAATTGTTGTGTGCTTATAGGATATCTAGTACCTGATAGTGGTAGCTAGGTGTTTGAGTGATAATAGTTGCATTTGAGATTTGGACTAGGTTATATTCTATATTGTGGTTGTGAGTTATATTATACCCTATATTTTTTGTGATTTTATATGCTACCTAACCCATGTTGGTAGGGAAACTAACACCCATTGCACACTATTAGGGTTCTTTTACACAACATCCCGATGGTGAGGATGAATGTCTGACTACCCCATCTAGCTCTACTCTGTTATCTTAGTAGTATTATGTGATGGCATGAACAATGGTTACATTCCCATATATGTGTGTATATGGATGTAATAAATTTTCATTATTTCACAAACATGTATCTCTCGATAGAGTATCCAAAGGGTTTTTAAAGGTATGAAGTGTATAAGTTGTGATGGTGTGGGGTACCTTACTCAGTGTATGGGCTAAGATGGATTTAGATATAATACCCAATGTATAATAGATTTCATATGGGATGTGGTGGGTTAGGGAAACTAAATTCTTATTGTATGGAGATGTTATATGTGATGATGTGATGAATGAGGTGCATGTTGTGACACTTAGATCATGTGTCTATGGACTAGATCCTTATAGAGGGAGATTTCTTAGGACATGTGACATTGGGACACAGCAAAAAACTAGAGAGTAAGCAATATTGGGGTATGATTTTAGTTTCAATACAATAATACATGATCTCTTGTATATGAAACACTAGGATAGAAATACATGGTGATTAGGAGAACTTAGTACACATGTTTAGGTGAAAATTAGTTTCACTTTTTGTTGACTAAGATTTAGTATTAATTCTTGATATTTTTCATGAGAGGCTTTAATAAGGATCATACATAGCATACTATTATTCTCACACCATGTACATATAAAATGTTTTTTTTGTTATTAGGATCAATTTGATAATTAGGATAGATGTTATTAACTTGTGGTTTTGTTGTATTTGTTTGGGATTCATGGTCACTGATGAGATTACATTTTTGGTGGTTATATTTTTCCTTTAATTTGTTTTGGAACTATATGGAATTACATTTATGTACTTGAGTTTTATTATATATATATATATAAGGAGGACTTGATGGTGTAACTTTATAATCTCTCTATATCACACATTCTCTTAGAGGGTACTGTCTTCCATTTGTATGCTTATTATACCCTTAGTGCAAGTCACCAACTCAGGGCCTACTGGAGGCAGGAATCAGGTGGTCATTATCATCTTTCAATAATTTGTTACCCAAGAGGGGTTCCCTTTATGCGGAGTGGGTCATGATAGAGTGGTATCCGAGTTTTTGGTTGTGGGATATGATGGATTTTATAGTTAGAAACTGTGAGATATCATATATTAGTAGGATAATGGTGTAAGATAAGTTTAGTAAGCGATGTAAACACAAGAGACCAACTAAGAAACAAGTATTGAGGGAACTTTGTGATTTGATTCATGGTCCTTTATGCTTTCTAAGACAACTAAATGAATTGATACTTATTAAAATGAATAAACCTAATAAAAGACTATGCATCATTGTTCTTTGTGCCTGTGAATAAAATTACTTGACCTTGGGTTAAGTTAAACCTTAATACATAAATTTAAATAAATAAATTAATTAATGTTAAGTATTCCGTATTTCAGGTTTAGGAGTATCTAACTATTTTTACTTCTTGTATGAATAGATTTAAGTCAATGTTCTCATCAGATTTATATCAAAGATGTTTACAGGATATCCTAGTAGATCACCATAGAGTGTATGTCAATGACAACAATGATGAGAGAAGGAGACATTGAGTGTTTTATTACAAGTGTCTATAAAAGTATAAGGGAACTATGTTATACTAATTTATTGAAGAATGGTTAGAGGTGGAGGAGATCTCTTTCAGTGTAATTTGTGCTCAGAAGGAGGATTAAGTTTCATTGGATATAAGGATGCTACATGGAGTAGTGAGGCAGTGCTATATCTTTTCCCTGAGGATCATAGGTAGTCTAGGGAATTGTGGAAGAATTTTATGGAGTAGTTCTGAGAAGAATTTTTGTAATAACCTGAATAGTTATAAATAATATTCCATTTGGGATTTAATTAAATGTTTTATCATGTATTATGGTTATAGAAATCATATTCACTTATATGGTTTTATTATATCCTATCATATTTAAATAAACATTAAGCATCATTACTGTTGATAATATATCCATTGAACAGTGATCACATGATTAGTATAAAAATATGGTTTTAACAAATCCAATTGAATCAAATAAAGGAAGTGATGTCCTCAACTAGTAGGATTGTACCCTATGAAGCCCATTTATCAGAGCTTCTGAGGGAGTTAAAATATAAGGTATTTTCCCTTGACCAATACCAAGATCAGATCCAACAACTAAAGCATGATTTAAATATTTTATGGGATAAGTTCAAGATCATCAAGATTACTAGCCAAACCATGTTCGCCGAACCACCCCATGAAAATCTCACAGTTGTGAACCTTACACTTAGGGTGTTTTATAGTGTATTAAAGGGATATGTATCAAGGACCTATAGATATGAGTATTTACATTATGTTTTATAGAATAATGGTTATATTTTCATCATATTATTGTTACTTTATAATTGATTTTTATTTTGACACAATAAAACATGAACAGTATTTTTGGGTAATATTCAAACTCAATTAAGGAATTTATAAATTAATAGATTTTTTAAATAAATATTATTTTCCTAAA
The DNA here is from genome assembly GCA_963277665.1 of Viscum album. Classification (NCBI taxonomy): domain Eukaryota; kingdom Viridiplantae; phylum Streptophyta; class Magnoliopsida; order Santalales; family Viscaceae; genus Viscum; species Viscum album. Next base: position 602,808,652 of record OY728142.1, read on the forward strand.
ATATTATTATTATGTAATTTTCATTAAATATAAATGATCATATATTTTTTATGATGTTAATTGTAATTTTATAAGGGTTCAAAAACTGTTATTGTCAAGAGACTAGCATTTCATAATTAATGGAGATTTTATTTTAAAAGTGAAAATTCAAATATTTATAAAATTATATAGATAAAAAGATTTGATTTGGAATCAAAATGTCTAAAATATCCAACAGTGAAATTTTCATAATTTTCTGAGGCAGTCGGATTTTTAGGTAAATATGAAATACCGTATAAATATAATTTGTGTATCATGTCATCATAATGACCCAAAAGTGATGAAATAAATACTAAAAAAGTATCCAATAAAAAATATATGGTTTACCACTAAAATAATTATATTTTAAGTTTATTTTAAAAAAATTATAAATCCATTATGAAACCTCCAAAATGATTAATATATATTAAGGTTTTAGAATCATTTCATTAAGAGTATGACTCACCTCCACATAATAATGGGAATTATCTTATTAATTTCGGACCTTAGACTTAAAAAATAAAGAAAAAATCTCCCATTTGGTTGAAAACATGGACCAAAACATGGAAATGTTTGTGGTTTTGGATATCTTATTATATAGAGTCCAAAACCTATGTTTGAGAAATAATAAAGAAATCCCCACTCTTTTCCTCTACAAACCCATGAAATATCCCACTTCTATTCATTAAAAATACTTGGATAATGTCTTTAATTTTCCATACCCTCTTTAGATTCCTCTCAAGGCTGCCCCAAAACTATCAATAAGCTCCTCCCAAGAATTTGGAGTCACACAATCAAGTATGTGATCCTCACCTTCTCTTATTTATTAAACTTTCCATATTATCTTTTTCATTATATTTACAATTAATTATATTGAATTATTTATTTTTATTTCCATATTACTTCCAATTTTATGTTCAAATTATTATATACCCCTTTTTCAATCATCAACACATTTAATGAATTTTTATGTGACGTTGTTATGCTGCCAAAATTTCACCACGAATTTCCATGAAAAATCAATTGTGTACTGAATACCATGGCCATTTAATATCAAGGGTGTTCAAATTTATACTATTATACCTATTTGACTTGGGAATTACATTTAGGTATTTGAATCTACTGGATCATGGAATAAAATATGATGAAGAATGAATCAATGTTGTATGATCTATATGGCACACTTAAGCAAGAGAATGAAATGAATGTGACATGTGCGCCCATAATTATATTGTTCTCCAATGCATTAGTTAATGTTTAGTCTCATGAGATGTCATGTTGGGACAGAGAGTGAACCTTATTCTCTTATGGGACTTTTTATATCATTTTGTATCATTAGTAAGCCTTGGACTATGTTTACGATTCAGTGTTTTATGTTTTTCTTAACATTTCCCATGTTATGATTATCATGATATATCATGCCTTATTATTTATGTTCCTTTTGTTCCCCATTTATATCCCTATTGTATAAAATGTATTAATTTATTCATTTTATTCCATGTTTATTCTCTTACTGAGCTTTATAGCTCATCCTTTTCTTTTGTATATCCCTTGGTTATTCCATGTAGTTTTAAGTGTGAGCATGTTAAGAAAGTTTCTAATAAAGATGATGTTTTTTTATATTTTAAATTTTTATTTATGGTAGATAATTACCAAAGACACTAGACTTATCAATATTCTAGGTTTTATTAAGTGAAATCTTATGTAATAAATCATGTATTAATATGAAGTAAAGAGAAGGGTTGTTATAGTTGATATTAAAGGAAAAGTTTAGTTATTTTTGGGATTATGATGAGAAAATGTTAGAAAAATCCTTAGGGATAAAAATAATTATGAGAAAACATCCATAAATTTTGGTAATTAAAATTCAGTGGTTTATCAATAAAATACATCCCTGTCAGGATACTACAAGTTGAAGTGGTTCTGGAACAGATGTACCTAGGATTAATAACTCCGAAAAGTTGTTCCATGTAACGAACCAAAGTTTTATCAATGGAAATTTCCTTATTATAATTATTTAATATGGTATAAACACAAATAGAACATAATAAAATCTTTATTAATGAGGAATGAATAAAATAATAAGTGTTTCTAGAAGTTAACGAACACGTACTGATGAAATAATAACTTGACCTTTGGAGTTGTAATGTGACCCTTATGAATAGTAAATCAACGAATTGAATAGTAACCTCACCAGATGGAAGTATATAAAAATATTATCCATATCATAAGTGAAAATATGATATAATTTTATAATATTATAAGAAAATAAATATTTTAAAAATTATTAATTAATTTTTGGTATTTTTATAAGTCATAAATATTTAATTACGATTCTATGAATAATTTAATAATTTTAAAGAAAAATTATTTTCATAAAATTTATTCATAAATTATTAATTTTATGTCATATGATTGTAAGATAATTTTATGAGACCTTAATAAAATTTTCATAGTGTTATAAGAGTAGTTTTAATTTTAAAATTTGTATTTTCCATGTTAATATTGATTTTAACTAAAAATTAAATTTAGAAAATTTAGAAAATTATTTTCATAAAATTGAGTTTATTTTTTAATTCTTCATGTGTAAAAATGGTTAGGGTGATGTTTTGATATTTTTTTAAAATGCTTGAATTTTTATTGAATAGTGAAATATAGTAATTTATAGTATATGTAAATAAATGAATTTTTGAGTCATGATTGAGTCATGGATGATGTAAGTGACCATTTGTTCGAATCAAAATAAAAAAATTACTATATTTAGTATCAATAATCATCACTATTTCTTGTATTGAGATAAATAATAAAATATTGAACAAAATAATGAGAAAACACCCCCTCCTCCACTATAAATATCACCCCTCACCAGCACTTATCCTCACACCTCTCATGCCTTTTAATTGTCAGAATTATGATTAAATATATTACCAACACCATCCTCCATGTTTGTGATCTCTTGGTCGTATCAAAATACCAAAACCTCTTCTATAAAGAGGCTCTCAATGAGGATAAATTCAAGAGGTAAATTCCCCTTTCTGATTATTTTATTTCCTTTTCAAGTTCCTATATTTTCTTATTCTCTCCTAAACTCCCATCATCCAAAGGGTATGATAACTCAAGTAAAATAAATATATTTTAATTTTTTTATTCTAATGTAATTATTTTTTATCATATCTTTTTCCCCTCGCTTTATATAAAAAATGAAAACATTATCTGACATGTGTTAATTTATCACATTCAAGGATGATGAAGTCTTCAATTTACATTACCTTCTTCAAGGTCCGGTCATGAAACAATTTTTATGGTTTAACCAGGTTATAAATTATTTTTTATATTTTATTTAAGGTTTTGGAATCATTTTTTACTCACACTATTAATTTATAACCCAAAATGAGTTTGTTGTGATCGAAAAAACCGCTAAAATAAACCCAATGATTATGAGTAACTATTTATCTAATGATTTTTTCTCGTGTAATAAAAAAAATTATATATTTTTAATTAATTAATGTAATATCATTAATAACATAATGTTTCAATTCTGTATAATTTACCTCACTTTACACGGCCCTTCATACATGTATACAAGTAAATCGATCATCAAAACCAAGGAAAACCAACACTCCCAAGTTAAGAAATTGAATCTATTAACCTATAAAAAGGCCATCAATGAACATAATTAAGATATAATAAAACAAATTTATGTATAATAGGATCTAGAATTATTGATTAATTAATCTAATTTTCTTATCCAGGACATTAAGATCAATTGAAGGACACCTTCAGACTTAATGTAAGGGATTATACCCAAACATCCACTATTCCTTTGGGTTATTATTTCCCTCTCTTTACCCAGATGAAATTATTTTTTCTTTTTATTTTAACCTTATAAATGTTGTGTATATGTTCCAATATCATGTATTAATATCCATTCATCCTTATTTTCAGGGATATACATGTTTTTAAAAGGTTCCATACTCAATGATGGGTGCACACATATAGCACTCCAACACGTTGGATAAATATTAGTCTCATGAGAAGTTATGTGAAACAATCTTTGTGGTTAGCCTTTACTCGTGCTCCATGTGCAATGGTATTGGTGGTTAGCCTAGAATCATTATCCTCTACGTGTAACAAGCCTTAACTCATGCTAAAGTCGTTTTTTTTCTATAACATTACTATGATTCTATGACTATTTTATTCCATGTTTCATATGTTGTAATTTAGTATATCATGTTCCATGAATTTTTATATCATTATGTCATGCCTTATAACCCATTTTATATGATTTATTCTTATGATTATTCCCTTACTAGTCTTTTTATATCATCCCTTTTTTCATGTTATCCCTAGGTTATCCTATGCAGACGTTTGAGCATAATGAAATTTAGGAGCCCAATGTGGATATTAAATAAAATAAGTTTTTATGATGTTTAATTATGTACCTAATAATCCAAGAGACTAGAATTTAAGATACGTGGAATGTAGTATGATGTTTAATTATACATAAAATCATGTAATGATATTTTAAAAAGGTTAGGGTCGCTATAGATGGTATGAGAGGAATGTCATTCTTTTTTGGTGATTATGGATAGATCACTTTAGTAATAACCTTAGGGATAAGAATAAGTATAACAAAAAATCATAAAATTCTGGTATGTATAGATTAAGTGATTTATTGAGAAAATACATCCCAATAAGGATACTAAAAGTGGATGTGTTTCTGGAATATATATACCTAGGAGTAATAACTCAGATAAGGTGTTATGAGCCTGACTCAGGGTAACCTGGTACATGATAACGAGCCTTACTCTGCACCTGGTTTGACACTCTCAGGGGATATAATTTTGTAAATTCATAATATCATTAGTAACCATTATTACGGGAACAAAGAAATACCATAAGAATATATGTTAGAAAATATATCATGGATAACATAGATTGAAACCCAGATAATCACAAGTTAGGATATACTTTTCCTATAAGAGTTTATACTTATATGTTTAATGTTTCTTTTTTTATGCTTATTAGTTAGGTATTCAAGCCCCACTAATTGAAATTTGTTTTTCATAGATTATGGTGGGAAATAAAAGAAAAAATTTCCATTAATCAAAGTGATAGGGGATGTGGTGATATCCCTAATGAAATAAAAAATATGATAGAAATATGCACTCAAAATGTTATTACAGTAATTGATCAATTGTTTCATGTTATTAATAATGACTTGAATCATGTGGAACACCCTAATTCTACAAGGAAAGAGAAATTTTCCATATAATCCTTTATGCAGAAAAGGAGTCCCATGTTTAGTGGATCTTCTGATTGACTCCTCGTGGAATAGTGGATTAACTCCATTAAAAGGATATTATATATCCTTTAGTGCTCAAAAGAAGAGATATTTTTGTTTGAGGTATATAATTTTGATGAGGAATTTGATCATTGGTGGACACTGATAAAAAATACAACGTCTATGGAAGAAACAGATTCCATGGATGAAGAGGAATTCATGATTTTTTTTCAATAAATATTCTCCCTGAACACTCCATCTTATGATGGAACGAGAGTTACTCATACATAAGAGGAAGGAAGATGAGTTTATTGGGGTGTATAAAGAAAACATTACCATGCTTTCAAGTTATGCCTATGGCTTTGTCATGAACACCAAAAGAAAGGTGGATCGCTTCTTTAGTGGACTAAACCTGAGTCTGTGAAAAGAATTTTTGATTAAATACTTCGACAGTTATGAGGAGATTGTACATTGTGCCATCACGGTTGTTGAACTCTCTGTGAGATGGTTATTTTAATAATCAAAAATATTATTTTTATTTATTTCAATTTAGTATTTTTTTCAAATTGTTCTAAATATGTTTATATATGTCTAAATCATGTCTACATATGTTTATCTATGTTAATTTATGTTTTACGGTTGACCTAGAAGTATTTGGGATTGAACAGACACTTTGTGAGAATTCCATGTCTTGACTCACCGTTAGTTATTTTCATGGCGCACCGATGATGAATGGTCGCACCGATTATTAACGGTCGCACTGATGATAGGAATTGTCGCACCGATGACAACGGTCGCATCAAGGAGCTACCGATACCGATGATCAAGGAGCTACCAATGTTGATGCTACTGATACCTATGATCAATGAGCTATCGATGCTGATGCTACCGATACCGATGATCAATGAGCTACTGATGCTTATGCTACCGATACCAATGCAGATTCAAAATGAATCACTGATCTCATGATTCACCGATAGTCATGAAAACTGTTTGAATTTCTATAAACTCTTATTTAATTCTAACAATCATATTTGATGTTTTTAATGCAATTAATGATATTTAATGTTAGTTATCGGCATGTCAGGGGAACGTACCTCGTACCTATGAAAAGGTAATCATTCCCATTGCTGGAGCTCATAGAATAAAAGGAAGATCGAGCTGTAGTAAAACGATGTGCGTGAAAAGGCATAGAGATAGAACTCTTCCATGAACCTACATACATGAAAATAAAAACACACGAGGAACTCGAATAAGACATTTCAAGATCTTCAAAGAACTCTCATGCATGAAATCCATCACTATTAAAGAACACACGAAGAACACTGGAAACCAAAGAACATACTCACTTGTAAAGGACACCAAGATGAACCACGATACTCTTTTTTTCAATAGAAAAACCATAGAAGGACTCAGAAGCATTTCTTCTGAATCCAACGAGTCTAGAGCTGCACTGCTAATCTCTAGGGCATTTTAAAATCTTACCTACTCTCTCTAAGTGGTTCATTTATTTATATTTTGAGCCGTGTGTGTACTTTTCATACTTTACACACACTGTCTCATGTGCTGAACTGGAGGATACTAAATCCTCATTCCAAACTCCATACATCATACTATATCCCACTGAGGATAGTGGTAAAGGTCAAGTGTGACCTGGAGAGCCTGTGTGTTGTTGTCTTTGTTTTCCCATGAATAACTGTGGTAGAGGTATTTGGACCTGGACAGTATTTTACTGTTGTTAACCCCGATCCAGGGTGTGGATCAAATTTATATAAATTGTTTGAGAGGACTAAGTCTCTGCTTGAGACTGAACCTCTTGGTTATATCTACTCTTCTTTTTAGTATAAGTCTAAAGTATACTATATATATCTTTTATATTTCGCTGCTATTACTTTGAAATAAAAAACTATTTTAAAGTTACTTAGATAGTTAAATTAGAAAGTTTTTATACTTGTTGTGAACAAGTAAGTTATCTTCAAAAGATAATTTAATCCTTTGATTAAATTGAATGAGATCTAATCAATCTTTAAGAAGCTAATTGAACTTTTACAATCTGTATAAATTCACTACAGTTTAACTTTGTTTTTAAATTGGGGTATTTTAATAGAAATCTTTTTTTAACAGAAATTTTAATTAGAACTCAATTCACCCCCCGCTTGAGTATCCACTCTGACCAACATTTGGTATCAGAGGATTTGTTTTTTTTATCAAAGTTTTCAAATACTCTGTTTTGCAAATGTGATTTTAGTTATATTTTAAAGAACATAAATTTTTGTTAGTTCTAAATTTTATCTCTTTAAATTTATTTTCTAAACTCTAGTTATGGATAATAGACTAGAAGGTGATGCTACCAACATGCCACCTTTCTTTAATGGCACAAATTATGACGAGTGGAAACTGAAAATGAAAATTCATTTATAAAGTATGAGATTTGATATCTAGACTTCTATAGAAACTGAATATAAGATTCTAGAAACTGTTATAACTACTTGGGATGAAGCTACTAAGACAGCTTATAATAATAATTGTAAAGCTATGAATGACCTATATTGCGCTTTAGGAGATGAAGAGTTCAATAGAATATCTGCTTGTAAAACTTCCTATGAAATATGAGATACTTTGAGTGTTTCTCATAAAGGAACAACTAATGTTAAAGAAATGAGATTGAATACATATACTATTAAATATGATAATTTTAAAATGAAGACTGATGAACCTATCTCTGACATGTTTCTCAGGTTCAATGAGATTGTCAATACAATGATCTCTCTAGTAAAAGATGTCACTACTAAGGAACAAATCATGAGAATATTGAGAGGTCTACCAGATCAACGGAGATGCACTTCTGTTTCAATTATAGAATCATGTGACATAAGCAAGCTACCATCCAAAGATCTCATTAGTAAGCTTATGATGTATGAGGGAGAACTCAAGGTGAATAAGTAGGATGATGATGAACCTAAAAGAAAGTCTGTAGCTTTTAAATATACTGTTTCGAAGAGCAAGGACAAAGACAAAGTTCAAATAGAAACTGAAAGTTCAACAAGTGAAGATTCAGACTCTGACAGTGATGCTGAGATGGCTCAAATAGCCAGGAGATTCAAGAAGTTCTATAGGAAGAATAAATTCTTCAAAAAATCTAATTACAAAGGAAAGTATGACAACAAGGGTCATTGGAAGAAGGATTGGAAAAATCTTGACAAGAATGATGAAGTTGTCTACTATGAATGAAAAAGGAAAGGTCACATTAAAGCAGACTGTCCAAAAGTGAAGTTCAAGAAGAAACAAGACTACAAGGATAATATGTATAAGAGAGCTACGAAAGCTACTTGGAGTGCTTCAGAAGACAGCACAAGTGAATCTGAAGATTCTGATTCTGAAAATAATCGTGCCAACATGTGCTTCATGACCAATACCTCTGAGGTACCGGTTTCCCCTATGCTGAATGATTATTATTCTGGAACTGATTCTGAATCTTAAAACATGTCTAGTGAGGAATTGTTTGAATATTGTAATATGATAGAAGAAACATGTAATGAACTTAAGGAAAAGTATAAAGCCTTAAAGAAATAGTATGCTCTCACTGCCAATGTTAAATCTTCACTTGATATAGAAAAGGAAAATAATGCTCAACTGTTAAAGGAAAATACTGAACTGAAGTTGTCTAATGAGAAATTAAGGAAAGACCTAGAAAAATTTAAAAATGTAAATGATGCTCTAAATCAAATTCTAGGAAAACAAGTGGCACCAAAATATACCACTAGAATAGGCTATCAGCCTGGACAAAGATAGCTTACTAAGACTAGATTTATTCCTAAATCTGGACAAAATTTTGCTAGTTCTAGTTCTGGTAATTCATATGCCTCAACTAGTTATTCACATAGTTATAGATCAAATAGAGTTTATCTTTCAAAATAGGTTGAATCTCTTAATTATATGAGACCAATAAGACAAATTTGGATACCTAAAGCTTTGATTTCTAACCTATCTAGACCCAATAAGATCTGGGTACCAAAATCATTTTCCATAAAAATCTGTTTTTTAGGAAACATGTTTGAAGAGTTATCACAAGAAGATATGGTACTTGGACAGTGGATGTTTAAGACATATGTCTGTAGATTACTCATGCTTCAAGAGTCTAATCAAAGTTGATGGAGGCCATGTCACCTTTGGTGATAATTATAAAGGAAAAATCATCGGCCTAGGCCAGATTGGTAACACTGATTCAGTTTTGATTTCTAAAGTTTTATTTGTTGATGGACTTAAATATAATCTGTTAATTATTTCTCAATTATGTGATGATGTCTTTAATGTGAAATTTTAAAATTATTCCTATAATTTTTTTAACTCTAAAAATGTTTTAGTATTTTCTACTTTGAGAAATGAAAATGTTTATGCTGTTGATTTAAATTCTTCAGCCAAACAAAATGTTACTTGCCTAATTGCTTTTCATAAAGAATATTTTCTATGGAACATAAGATTAGGACACTGTAATATACATTCACTTAGAAAGCAGACTAGGAAGAACCTGGTTAGAGACCAACCCAAACTTGAATTCCCAAATGACAAAGTTTTTAATCCTTGTCAAAAGAGAAATCAACATAAAGTTTCTTTTAAATAAAAGAAATAAGTCTCAACTTCTCAACCTCTCAAGTTGGTTCACATGGACTTGTTCGACCTTATAGAGTTTTTAGTTTAAATGGGAAGCACTATGTCTATGTCCTAGTAGATGACTTTTATAGATATACTTGGGTATACTTCTTAGCTCACAATAGTGAAGCTTTTTATTACTTTAATAAATACTCCAAGTCTGTAGAAAACCTTAGTGGACTTAAGATTAAAACCCTGAGAAGTGATCATGGCTGTGAGTTTTAAAATCATGAATTTGAATCTTATTGCTCACACAATGGCTATAGTCACAACTTTTCTACTCATAGGACACCTCGGTAGAATGGTGTAGTAGAAAGAAGGAATAGAACCCTTCAAGAAATAGCAAGAACCATTCTTAATGAATATAACCTACCTATTTATTTTTGGGCTGAAGCTGTCAATATAGCTTGTTATGTCATCAATAGAGTCTTGATCAGACCAGTTCTCAAGAAGACCCCTTATGAATTATGGAATAATAGAAAGCCTATAGTTAGTTTCTTCATAGTCTTTGGTTGCAAAGTTTTTATTCTCAATACTAAGGATAATCTAGACAAATTTGCATCCAAGAGTGATGAAGGAATATTTTTAGGATATTCTATCTCTATCAAAGCCTATAGAGTCTTTAATAAGAGAACCAAGTGTGTGGAAGAATCTGTTCACATCAAGTTTGATGAAACTGATCCACATGAACCTAAACCATCTCTTGAGAATCTTGAAGAAGATTTATCTGTTCTGAACCTTAATGATAAAATCAATAAATCTGTTGCAAAGAAAACAAGTTCTGGAAATGTTCCAAAATCCACTTCTGTAGAACCTGAACCTAGAGAAGATCCTGAAAACTCTAGTCCTACCTTTACTAGATCAACTAGGATTCTAAAGAATCATCCTTCAGATGTTGTTGTTGGTAATCTTGATAGAGGGACACAGACTAGAGCTTCTCTAAGAAACCAGGTTGAACATCAAGCTTTTCTTTCACGGTTAGAACCTAAAAATATCAATGATGCTATCAATGATTAATTTTGGGTAATGGCTATGCAAGAAGAACTAAATCAATTTGAATGAAACAAATTCTGGGAATTAGTTGACAGACCTAAGGACACTTTGACCATAGTCACTAAATGGGTTTTTAGAAATAAAGTTGATGAGTTTGGAAACATAGCTAGAAACAAAGCTAGATTAGTTGCACAAGGATATAGTCAAGAAGAAGGTATAAACTATGAGGAAACCTTTGCGCATGTAGCTATATTAGAAGCTATTAGGATTCTACTTGCCTATGTTGCTCATATGAATTTCAAGTTATATCAAATGGATGTTAAAAGTGATTTTCTAAATGGTTTTATTGTTGAAGATGTTTTTTTTTTAACAACCACCTGGATTTATTAATCCTCATTTTCCAAATTGAGTTTTTAAACTTTCTAAAGCTTTATATGGTTTAAAACAAGCTCCAAGATCTTGGTATGATAGACTTAGTAGTTTTATTATTACAAAAGGTTTTACTAAAGGGATTTTTGATCCAACACTTTTTATTAAAAGAATTTCTAAAGATGTTTTGACAGTACAAATCTATGTTGATGATATTATTTTTGGATCTTCTAAAAATGTGTTATGTACTGATTTTCCAAAAAGTATGCAAAATGAATTTGAAATGAGTTTAATGGGAGAACTCAAATATTTTCTTGGATTTCAAGTTTTTCAAAATGAAAATGATATTATTTTTAATCAATGTAAATTTACAAAAGATATTTTAAAACATTTTGGCTTGGATAGTATTAAGGAAAGTGATACACCTATGAGTACTATTTGTAAATTGGATGCAGATGAGACTGGGAAACCAGTGGATCAAACCAATTACAGAGGTATGATTGGGAGTCTACTTTACCTTACTGTGAGTTGACCAGATATTATGTTTAGTGTGTGTATGTGTGAAATATTTCAAGCTAATCCTAAATAATCTCATTTTCTTTCTATTAAAAGAATTTTCAAATATCTTAAACATACTGAAAATTTAGGTTTGTTTAATCCAAAAAGACAATCTTTTGACTTAATGAGTTATTCAGATGCTGACTTTGCTGGTTGCAAGTTAGATAGGAAGAGTACATCTAGAACATGTCATATTTTGGGAAAGTCCCTAGTATCACGGTGTTATAAGAAATAGAACTTTGTTTTATTATCTACTGCTGAAGTAGAATACATTGCTGCTGGTAGTTGTTGTGCACAAATTCTGTGGATGAAACACACTCTTTTGGACAATGGATATGATTTTAAGCATGTTTCAATCAACTGTGATAACACTAGTGCAATTAACATATCATAGAACCCTGTGTCTCACTCTAGAACCAAACAAATTGATGTAAGGAACCACTTTTTGAGAGAACACTACCAAAAAGGTGAAATTAATCTTGAGTTTAGAGGTATTGAACATCACTTAGCTGACATTTTCACCAATCCCTTAAGTTATGAAATGTTAGACTTGATTAAACAAGAGTTATGTATGATAGATCTGTAAAACCGATCTATGAAACCGATCTGTGAAACCGATCAGTGAAACCGATCTGTGAAACCGATCTGTGAAACCGATCTGTGAAACCGATCTGTGAAACCCATCAGGGAAACCGATCAGTGAAGCTGATCTGTGAAACCGATCTATGCTGTCGATTGAGCTATAGTGTGTTTTAAACCTTTAGTGTTTGTTTAAAACGATGTTGTTTTACTTAGTTGATATTTTATTATTTTGAAACCCTAAATGATACAAATAATGACCCGTGGCTATTTCTTTTTCTAAGAGACTGTTGACCTTATATCTCCCGTTGAACTCTCTCTTCTCTTTCTTGTAACCTGAACCTTTCAAACCTCTCCAAACCACTCAATCCTCTCGAATCTCCAATGGCAAAGAAAAAGTGACAAGGCAAGGAATCTAAAGGTTCTTCACCAGTAAAGCACGCTCGAGGAGAGTCAAGTAGCACAACGCAGAGGTCAGTAAACCTGGAGTTGGAAACTCGGGAAGTTGTAGCTGAGAAACAAGTGTGTGCCGAATGGGTGTTATCGAGCAAGTCTGCATTTTTTAAGGTATTAGAGATACAAGGATGGAAAGACTGGTTCTGTAATAACAACTGAGTCTACTACCCGAAGCTGGTGCATGAGTTTTACTTAAACTTAAGTATTGTTTTGGATGGAGTAGAGGCTGCGAGATTGACTTCAATAGTTAAAGGGAAAAAGATTGCTTTTTCATCGAAACAGTGGGATGAATGTTTGGGAGTACCTCACAATGGAAGATATGAGGATTACATTGGTAATATCCCTCCTACTACTGATTAATTTTCTTATAAGCTAGCCCTGGAGTTATTGACTGGGAAGTCTGAATTGAGGAGGATATATACTGATGAGTTGGATGGTGAGAGTAGAATCTTTTTTAAGTTTATTCAACATCAAATATGTCCTAGAAAAGGTGACTTTGCTTCAGTAAAGTATCAGGATGTTTTTCTGTTATCTATTTTGTTGGATGGTGAAAAGATCAACCTGTGTAGATATTTTTCTGAGCATATTGCTGAGATGATAAAACCATCAAAGAAAGCTACAACTTTGTTTTATTCTAAGAAAATCTCTGCCATGCTGAAGTTCTTGGACTGTGTTGATGATGGAGATGAGTGTATCTCATCCAGTAGATTCTGTATTAACAAGGATATTTGTAAGAGGATGAAAATCAACTGGAACCCATGGAAGAAGGCTTGGGTTGCTGATGAGGATAAGTTGTATGACTCCTTCAATCCTAATGATCATCCTACGAGACCAAAGGGGATGAGAGATCCTAGTTTAAAACCTGGTGAAGAAGTGATTTATTATGATGATGAAGAGGAAGCAGTAGTTCCTAAGGGAGCAGGTGAGTCCAGTAAGCAGGGAACATTAGAAAAAGAAGCTGAAGATGGAACTGATGCTGATAAGGATCCTGAATCACATCCTGATGACAGGAGTGATCCTAATATAGTGACCCCAAAGAAAAGAAGGATGTAATTTGGTTCGGTAAGCCCTCCTCTCAAGTTACCAGAGATAGAACCTCTTTTAGATGATGAATAAGAAGGTGAGACAGATGAATCAACCTCTGAGGAGTATAAATCTGGTAGTACAGACAGTTCAAGTGAGAGATCAGTTAATAATGATGATGATGATGAAGGCAATGATGGTGATGAGGGTGATGCTGATGGTGATAATGATAGTAGTAGCAGTGAAAGTGATGGTGGTGATGCTGATGATGCTAATGATCAACCTATAGAAGGTCATAATGTGATCCAAGAAGATCCTCAACTCCAAACAAATGTGCAATAAAATTTCCCTAAGGCTGAGAGAACAGAATAGTTGGAGATTGATGAGGATGAGGAAGTCCCTCCTAAAATTTCTGGAAGAGCTCAGTTTGTGAAACCTATGTATCCTTCATGTAAATCCACATGGGAAGAACATCCAGGTCTTGTTGTTATGGGATTAGACTATCCAGAGGAAGAGGAAGAAGAAGGAATGGATCTTACAGGAGTAAGTGACTCAGTTAAGTCTCGATTAGTTGCTGAATATATGAAAGTGACAATACACAGACCAAGTCCTTCTATTTCTCAATCCGGACCTGATCCTTCTATTTCTCAAGCTAGATCTGGTCCTATAGTTGTTCAATCTGATTTTGATAGATTTAAGGTTGAATTGATTCAAGCAGTTATAGAGACTATGAAAGATGAGTTATCTCATGTTCCTTCTCCTGCACATCTGACTTTATCTGAAGCTTCTATGGATGATTTGGATCAAAGAGTGGAAAGTCTTATCAAACCAGACCTGTGCAATTATAGTGATTCTATTGGCAGGAACATTACTTCTTTGAATCAAACACTCATTGAATTAGGCAGTAATTTGGTTTCTTTGTCAGTAGAGTTCAGAACAACCATCTCTGGTATGATGGAAGTGTTATGAAATCTAATAGAACATCTGAAGAAGGCAGATTTGAGGAAGTTGAAAGTTGATATCACTCAAGTTGTTGCTCAGGCTAGTTCCTCAAAGGTGACCAAGATTATTGGTCATGAGATTAATGCTTTAAAGGATGTTATTAAAGAAGATCTGGCAGCTCTTGGAAAGATTTTGGATTTGGATTCTTTGAAAAAGATGAAAGAGCATAATGATCATATTCATAAAATGGTGCAGTTGTATTCAGTCGATGCTACCAAGGCTCAAAAAGAGATTAAGGGAAAAGTGGATCATTATTTCTCTAATATTTACACCAAGCATGAGTTGAATCATCATTTTAAAGTCCTGGATGACAATTTGAGACTCCCTCCAGTTACTCAATCTTTTAAGGCTCAAGTTCATTAGTTAAAGGATTTTACTCCTACTTTGGAAAGTTTCATTCAGAATAAGGATGATTTTGAAAAGGCTATGAAGTAAAGTGGAGAAGTAATTCAGGACTTCATCAATTTTCTCAAACCCTACCTTCATGTGCAAGCTAAGGCCATTGTTTTTTCTTACTATTGAGCATCTTAATTCATCAGATGTTGCTCTTGGTCAGATGTCTGTCTCTCAAGCTCTCTCCAGTATTCGGCTAGTCTTTCAACAGACTCATTCAGAAAGATCTTCTACTCCTCAGCAGGTGACCTTATAACCCATAATTCATCTAGCTAGAGTCATCCTGCCTCATTTCTCCATTCGGTCGGTTAAACCTTCCACCCAGCCACCTTCTGAACCATCCATTCCTCCAACTGCCAAAGGAAAAGCTCCATTGCACCCTGAGAAATAGTTGTATCTGTCAATTTTTGATAGGGTGTCTATTTCCTGTACTTTTCACTTTTGTATGTGATTTTTGTACTCAATATCAAACCTTATTTTTCAAATATAATCTTCTTTCTTATCTTCCTTCTCTTTTATATTCCTTATCTTTTCTTTTTTTGATAATCCCAAAGGGGGAGAAATGAGAAATGGAAAATGAGAGATGAGATATCATGAATATAAATATGGGATGAACTGAATATGCATATGATCCCATGATGCATGTTTAACAAATTACTACTTTGTATGAATGGTTCACTGTTTACTACATGCATACATATACACAGGGGGATAAATGATGACAATATATCTAAGTGGAAGAAATGATGAAAGGGGATAATGAATCGTATTATCTGATTTATATTATATGGGGAGAAGTTCTGTTTGCTATTCTAACCTTGTATTATCTTTTGGGATATTTTCTTTTTATATAGGGGTAGCATACTGAATGACATACTTTTTTCTCTCTTCATTTATGTCATTGATTTGTGATTATCAAAAGGGGGAGATTTTTGAACTCTCTGTGAGATGGTTATTTTAATAATCACAAATCTTAGTTTTATTTTTTTCAATTTATTATTTTGTTCAAATTGTTATAAATATGTTTATATATGTTTAAATAATGTTTAAATATGTTTATCTATGTTAATTTATGTTTTACAGATGACCTGGAACTATTCTAGATTGAACAGACACTTTGAGAGAATTCTATGTCTTGACTCACCGTTAGTTATTTTCCTGACGCACCGATGATAAACGGTCGCACCAATGATGAACGGTCGCACCGATGATGAACGGTTGCACCGATGATGAATGGTCGCACCGATGATGAACGGTCGCACCGATGATGAATGATCGCACCAATGATGAATGGTCGCACCGATGATGAACGGTCCCACCGATGATGAATGGTCGCACCGATGATGAACGGTCGCACCGATGATGAACGGTTGCATCGATGATGAACGGTCGCACCGATGATAGGAACTGTCGCACCCATGACAATAGTCGCAACATCACCGGTCGCATAAAGGAGCTACTGATACCGATGATCAAGGAGCTACCGATGTTGATGCTACTGATACCGATGCAGATTCAAAATGAATCACTGATCTTATGACTCACCGATAGTTATGAAAACTGTTTGAATTTCTATAAACTCTTATTTAATTTCAACGGTCATATTTGATGTTTTTAATGTAATTAATGATATTTAATGTTAGTTGTTGGCATGTCAGGGGACAGTACCTCATACCTATGAAAACTTAATCATTCCCATTGCCGATGCTCATGGAATAAAGGAAGATCGAGCTGCAGTAAAAGGGTGTGCGTGAAAAGACATAGAGATAGAATTCTTCCATGCACATACATAAATAAAAAGAAGAACACACGAGGAACTCGAAGAATACATTGCAAGATCTTAAATGAACTCTCGTACATGCAACCCAACACTACTGAAGAACACACAAAGAACCCTAGAAACTAGAGAACATACTCACTTCTGAAGGACACCAAGTTGAACCACGATACTCTGTTTTTCAACAGAAAAACCAGAGAAGGACTCAGAAGAATTTATGATGAATCCAACGAGTCCAGAGATACACTGCTAATCTCTAGAGAATTTTAAACTCTTACCTACTCTCTCTAAGTGATTCATTTATTTACATTTTGATCAGTGTGTGTACTCTGCATACTTTAAACACACACTGTCTCATGTGCTGAACTGGAGGATACTAAATCCTCATTCCAAATTCCATACATCATATTGTATCCCATTGAGGATAGTGGTATAGGTCAAGTGTGACCTGGACAGCCTGTGTGCTATTATCTTTGTTTTCCCATTAAGAAATCTGGTAGAGGTCTTAGGACCTAGACAGTATTGTACTGTTGTTAACCCTGATCCAGGGTGTGGATCAAATTTATATAAATTGTTTGAGAGGACTAAGTCTCTGTTTGAGACTGAACCTCTTGGTTATATCTGCTGTGCTTTTTAGTATAAGTCTAAAGTATACTACACATATCTTTTATATTACACTGCTATTATTTTGAAATACAAAACTATTTTAAAGTTACTTTGATAATTAAATTACCAAGTGTTTATACTTGTTGTGAACTAGTAGGTTAGCTTCAAAAGCTAATTTAATCCTGTGATTAAATTGACTGAGATCTAATCAATATTTAAGAAGCCAATTGAACATTTACAATCTGTATAAATTCACTACAGTTTAACTTTGTTTTTAAATTGGGGGATTTTAAGAGAAATACTTTTTTAACAGAAATTTTAATTGGAACTCAATTCACCCCCCTCTTGAGTATCCACTCCGACCAACAAAGGTTTAAATGAATATTGTAGAATATCAATGGTCTCATGGGACCAGTTATTAGAAGAAGAAAATGGAGCCTAATATGGGTGGATCAGTAAATAAATTTCATGATGGAAAGAAGATCAAACATCCCTCATGTCTAAATTGGGGGAAGAATCATCCTGGGAACTTTCTAAAGGGAAGGAGAAATTTTTCAAATGTGGAAGAATGGGGAATCTCGATAAGAAATACCAAAGAGTTATGAAGAATTCCTTTAATATGGAAGAATAAAGGAAGGTTCATATCAATGATAAACTATTAGTGCAATGTTTTAACAATAAGTAACAAGGTAATTAAGCGAAGAATTTCCGTAAGCTAGTGGTTGTTGGAGGAAATCAACAACAACCTCCTAGGAAACAAGGAAGGGTTTCTTCCATCAATAATGTTGAGGTGTATATGTACAATGATGTGGTGATAGGTACACTTGTTATGTATTCATGAATTGATAATGTACTATTTGATTCTAGTTTTATTCATTCTATCATATCTTGCATGTTTAGTAGAAATATTCAAACACCACCTCAAAATATGGAGGTTGAGTTATCTGTGAGAATATAGAATGGGACAATTATTGTATCCAAGCTTTATAGCTCTTCCGTAGTAAACCTTTTTGGACTAAACCACCTATAAAATATTTTCATACTCCCTTTTGTAGAGTTTGATACTTTTTTGGGCATGGATTTTCTATCTTTATGTATATCCAACATCAACTGTTAAGAAAGGGAGATCAATCTTCACATCCTAGAGAATCATCTAATACTATAAAAGTGAAAGGAAGAATATTAATCTCTTTCAAAATCATCATCTCATGTTTGGATATTACTTCCTTATGAGCAAGCATAACCCACTAAAATTATTGAGATAAAGGAGATGATCATGCTCATAGATACGCATATCAAGATGGATTACACTAATATATTCTATAAAGAGTGGCATGGCCATCCCCCAAAATAATAATGTGAGTTATCAATTGAAAATATTCTTGGATTTCTACCCATAAAAAAGAAACCTTATATAATGTACACTGTTGAGATTGAAGAGCTGATAAAGCAATTATAGGAGAATCTGGATAAGAGTTTTATATACCCAGGTTCTTCACCATGAGGTGCACTAGTCCTCTTCATTAAGAAGAAATAAGGATAAATGAACCTATTCATCGATTATCATGAGCTCAATTTAATCATGATAAAGAACAAGTAACCCCTTCCATGTATCGATGACTTGTTCAATTAGCTACAAGGGGCCTGTTATTCTCTAAGGTGGATCTTTAGTCAGGTTATCACCAATTTAATGTTATGAAGTAATATATTCCCAAGAATTAATTTTGAATAAGGTATGAACACTATGAGTTCATATATATTATCTTTGGACTCACTAATGCTCTAGAAAATTTTCATGGATTTAATGAATAGTGTATTTATGGATTACTTTGATAAATTTCCCATAGTCTTTATCGATGATATTCTAATATACTCCAAGAGAAATGAGGAATGTGAGAAGCATTTGAATACTGTGCTAATTAAATTGTGAAGGGAGAAACTATATGAAATGTATAGTAAATGTGAGTTCTAGATATAGGGAGTATCATTCTTGGGGCATGTTATGACCAACAAAGGGATATTTCTGGACCCTTGCAAGACTATGGAAATCGAAGAGTGGCCTAGGACAACATCTTTCATGGAGATTCATATTTTCGTTGGAAAATTTAGGTATTATTTATTGTTTTTGAAGAACTTATAACATTTTTAAAACAAAATAACCAAGATATCATGGAAGGTAGTGAAGTTTTTCATGACCGAAGAATGTGAGGAATGATCTATGGAGCTCAAAAAGAGGCTTATCATTGTGCCAATACTCACACTCATGAAAAGTGGAGAAATATTTGGGTATACAATGATACTTAAAATAAATTATTAGGTTTTTTTACAGATGATAAATGATAAAACGATAACCTACACCTGAAGGCATTTGAAAATTCATGAGAAAAAGTATCCTATGCATGATCAAGAGTTAGTAGTTATGATCTTTTCTTTGAAAATATGGTGACATTATCTCTATGGGGAGAAGTGTGAGATATATACTGATCACAAGAGTCTCAAATATATATTCACATATAATGAGCTTAATATGATCCATCGAAGATGGTTAGTGTTCATCATGGATTATGACTTCTCAAACCACTAGAATCCTGATAAGGTAAATAAGGTGGCAGATTCCCTAAGTAGAAAGGATCCTACATCTTTATCATTGATGAGAAATGAGAAAGATCCAATATTTTTAGAATTAAAATTTATGGACATGGGAATAATTATGGGAGGAACATCATCAATCCTTTCAAAAATGATTTATCAACCATCCTTCTTGGAGAAAATAAAGGATTCTCAAAGAAAATGTGTGGAAATTTTGAAAAGCGTAGAAGCTATTAGAAATGGGAAAGAATATGAGTTCAAGATTTATGAGGAAGGATTTTCAATATTTGGTTCATGATTTTGTGTACCATATGATATATAGATAAAAAATAGCTTCTAAATTACACACATATCTCAACCTTCTCTATTCACCCAGGGAGCACAAAGATGTATCAAGATCTCTAAGAGAACTTTTGGTGGGACAATAGGAAGAAGGATATTCTTGAATATACATCAAAGTGTCTGATATGTCAACAATTGAAGGCTAAAAGAAAAAAGTATACAGGGATGTTGTAACCACTACCCATACCAACATGGATGTGGGAGAAAATTATCATTGCATTTGTCACTGGACTTCTAAGGACATCTAGGGGAAACAATGTTATATGGGTTATTACGGATCATCTTATAAATACATCTCACCTTATCGCAGTTCGAGAGAAATTATTATTGGATCAACATGCATGTATATATATCAAATAGGTGGTATGGATGCATTTATTACCACTATCAATATTATCCAATTGAGATTTTGTATTCACCATGATGTTTTGGAAAAGTCTCCCACATGCTCTAAACGCTGAGCTGAACTGCAGTATGACCTATCATTCTCAAACTAATGGCCATTCTTAGTGAACTATTCACAAACTGGAAGACATGTTGAGTGCATGTTCTATGAAATTCAAAGTAGTATGAGACCAACATCTTCCACTAGTCCAATTCTTTTAAAACAATAGTTTCCACTCGAGCATCCATATGACTCTATTTGAATCCATTTATGGAAAAATTTGAAGAACATTGAGATGTTGGGATGAGGTCAGTGAACGTAAGCTGTTAGGACATGAAAATGTCAATGAAATGGTAGAGAAGGTGAAAACCATTCAACATCACATCAAGGAAGGACAAAGTGGACAAAATATTTATGCAAACATTCATCGATGGGACCTCGAGTTTATGGTAGGGGACATGGTATTCCTCTGCATATCTCTATAGAAGAGGATCATGAGTTTTAGGAAGAAAGGGAAAAAAGTCCCATGTACATCTTCCCCTTATAGATCCTTGATCGTTTCAGAGCTGTGGCCTATCAACTATAACTTCCACCCACCATGTCTCAAGTACATGATGTATTCCACATATAACTCTTAAGAAAGTACATACCTGATCTTTAATATGAACTTACATCATAGGTGGTACAGTTTTGGGATGAAATTTATTATGAGGAGGATACGGTGAAGATCTTGGATCATAGAGATAAAGTCCTAAGCAACAAGACTACTCAGCTGGTCAAAGAACTATGGAAAAACCATAAGTACGAAGAGGCAACTTGGGAATTGGAGGAAGTGATGAAGGAAAAGCACCCACACCTATTTCCACCATAGTATATAAACCAAAATTTCAAGGGTAAAATTTCCTAAGGGGTAGAATGTAATGACCAAAAGTTTTATCAATCTAAATTCCCTTCTAATAATTACATCATATTGTATAAATACACAGGGAACACAATACAATATTTATAAATGATGAATTAATGAAATAAGAAGTGTTTCTATAAGTTATGTAACCTATACTGATAAAATAATAACTTGACATTGGGAATAGTAATATGAACCTTATTAATAGTAAATCATCCAATTAAATAGAAACCTCACCAAATGAAGTATAAATAAAATTTATTCATATTTTAAGTGAAAATATGATATAATTATATCATAGAATAGGTAAATAAATATTTTAAAAATTATTAATTAAGTGTTGGTATTTTTATATGTCATAAATATTTAATTATGATATTATAAATAATTTAATAATTTAAAAAAATGTATTTTTTTATAAAATTTATTCATAAATTATTGTTTTTATTTCTTATTGTTATAAGATAATTTTATAAGACCTTAATAAATTTTTCAAAGTGTTATAAAGTAGTTTTAATTTTAAAATTTGTATTTTACAAGTAAATAATGATTTCAATTTAAAATTAAATTTATAAAATTTATAAAAAAAAATTCATAAAAGAGAGTTTTTTTAATTATATATGTCATAAAAAGGATACGATGATTTTTTTTGTTTTTTCTAAAATTATTGAATTTTTTGTGAAGAGTGAAATATAATAATTTATAGTATATATAAATAAATGAATTTTTTGAGTCATGATTTGGTCATGGATGATGTAAGTGACCATTTTTTAGAATTAAAATAAACCAATGACTATATTTAGTCTCATGAATCATCAGAATTTCTTGTGTTAAACAAAATAATAAAAAATTGATTAAAAATGAGAAAACACCCCCTCCTCCACTATAAATACCACCCCTTACGACCTCTTTCCTCACACCTCTCAAGCCTTCTGTGTAGCCCAAATTTTAATAAAATCATATATCAAGAACCTCCCCCAAATCCAATATCTCTTGGTCTCACTAAAATATCAAAACATCTTCTTTAAGGAAGCTCTAATGGAGGATAGATTCAAGAGATAAATTCCTCTTTCTGATTATGTTATTTTCATTTCATGTTACTTTATTTTCTTTTTCCCTCCTAAAATATCATAATACAATTGGTATGATAACTCTAGTAACTTACATATACTGTAATGTTGTTATGATAATGGAATAATTCATTATCACCTCACTTTCCCCTCATTTTATACTAAATATGAAAACATTGTCCGAGATGTGTTAATTTATCACATTCAAGGATGGTGAAATTTTCAATTTCCTTTACCTTCTCCAAGGTCTCATCATGGAATAATTTTTATGGTTTAAAAAGGTTATAATATATGTATTATTTATTATTTAAGTTATTGGAATCATTTTTTACTCATGATAATAATTTATAATGAAAATGAGTTTGTTTTGATTGAAACCCTTCCAAAGTAAACACAAATGATACCATTATCTATTTATCTAATGATTCAACCTCATATCATAAAACTAAATGATATAATATCAATTTAACCACTATAAGATCATTAATAACATTATGGTTAAATTCTAGATAATTACCCTCACTTTACACAACCCTTCATACATGTATACAAGTAAATCGATCATGAAAACCAATGAAAATCAATGCTACTAAGAAAAGAAATTAAATATATTAACCCATAAAAAGGGCCATAAATGAACTTAATTAAGTTATAATAAAAAAACTTATGTATAAGAGGTTATTTAATTATTAATTAAAGAATCTAAGTTGGTTATCTAGGATATTAAGATCAAGTGAAGGACTCCTTTGGACTTAAGGTAAGGGATTCTATCCGAATATCCATTATTCCTTTAGGTTATACTTTCCCTCTCTTTACACAAATTAAATATTATGTTATTTTAATGTGAATCTTTTAAATGATGTGTATATGTTCCAATATCTAGTACCAAGATACATCCAACCTTCTTTTCAAAGATATACATGTTTTTAAAAGGTTCCATACATAATGCTTCCCGATAATAAATCCCGGTTTAAGGGAAATTCTTAAATTCTTACCCATTTTTAAGTTAACTCTATAATCTATTTTGAGCCACCATATCTTTACTAAAAAAATCCATATATTTTGAAAATATTCTTGGTTAAATTTTGGTTTTATATATAATATTATTCTACATTTTTTTAAATTCTCTTTAAAAATTCCCTTAAACCACACTAACATTTTTTAATTCTAAAGATTCTTAAATACTCTTTTTAAATGTTATCATGCCATTTTGACATCACATAGAATGATATATGAATATTTAACCATATAAATGTCCATGTATGTTCTAAATCCATTCTTTTATGGAAAATATTTCCATTTGTAATGCCTTATGAAATGATTATGATACCCATTTCATTCCAAGGGTATCCTTTATGTTATGTTTGATTACCCATGTATGATTATTTATGTGGGAATAATATTTATGAACATGTTATGATGGTTTCCCCCAGATATCCCTCTAATTCATTGGGTAATGTTTACTCTCATGAGTCGTTATGTGCAACGGTCTGGGTGGCTAGCCTTGACTCATGCTCTATGTGAAACAGTATTGGTGGTTAGCCTAGACTTTCTCTATTATATGTGAAATGATAATTGACTCCTAATAAAGTAATGTTTTATTTTTCTTATAGATTAATATGATTCCATGACTATATGATAAAAAAAATTTATGATTTCATATATCATGTTCAATTCCTTATTATATCATTATTTCATGCCTTCTAACCCATGTTATAATATTTATTCTTATGATTATTCCCTTACTGGTATCTTTAGATCATGAATTTTTTCATGTTATCCCCAGGTTATCCTATGCAGATGTTTGAGCATAATTGATGTTAGGATCTCAATTTGGAGATTAAATAAAATATTCTTTTATGATTTTTAATTATGTACCTAATCCTCCAATACACAATACTTTACGATATTTGGCTTGTAATATGGTGTTTAATTATTCATAAAATGATGTAATGATATGTGTAAAAGGTTAGGGATACTATATCTGAGGCCTGACTCGTTGTGACCTAGTATACGAAAAAGGGCCTTACTGCGCACATGGATTGACACTCCTAGGGGATATGATTTTGTAAACTCATAATCTCATTACAATCCATTATTAAGGGAAAAATCCCCATAAGAATATATATTAGGAATTAGATCATGGATAACATATATTGATGCCTAGAAATTAATAATATAAGAAAAATATTTAATATGTAAGTTATCCCTTTAATTTCATTGGATTTCCCCTTATATTCTTAATAGAATACAAATACTCCTCCCGAATTTTTATTTTATTATACAAAATGGCTAGAAATAAGATGAATCAGGTAAACAATCAATGGGATGGGAAATTTGATGACTTACCCAATAAGATTCCTATATTGATGGGGGTAGGAATCAAAAAAATCTGATGATTCTCTCTCAGCTAACTCAGGTTCTCAATAGAAACCTAGATTGGGTGGAGAGGCCAGAATTCCCCTAAGAAAGAGAAAGATGCAATTATGTCCTTTATATAAAAATTTTATCTGATGTTCAATGGATAATCTAGTTCCGTATCCATTGTTCTGCCTTTGAGGTGGAGCGTTCGGGGTGATGGTGAAATGGTCTAACGAGAATCATCACCCGTCTCATTTTCTAGAGTCATCTTCTTGTCAAATTCACCATTTCATTTATTTAGACCCATTATGTGTTATCATACTTTAAAAGAAGGTTCGATTAACCCCTCAAGGACTAGGTAACTTATCCCTTTTGTATTGTGAGGGAGACGCCACAGTAAAATGGTCCCAGCGGGCGATTTTATGGGGTCAAGTACTTATGCAATCGACCCTCCTCAGATATAACTTCATTGGATGGTCTCCAACAGGTTTATTCGTGGAGCCAGAAACACCCAACGACCCTAATATCTAGGATTCATGGACCTACTTTCCAATGGAAGGTGCTCATTTGACAACGGTTTGGCCAATGACACTTAATGACTCCATTGGTCGAGAGGATGGGAAGTCGGGCTCACCAGACCCCTTTTTTGGGGGAATTACTACCTGTTCCAGGACTCTCTTATAGATTTAAGTCACATCCATATGTTTTTGAATCCTTGGTTCATTCCTAAAGAGTGTTTCCATGGGCTAACCCTAGTTTTTAGGATCGTCATAGGCATACATGGATCTGATTATATAGAGGTAATGCTGACTTGAGCCATACAATAATGCACTCTGGAGTTTATTGTCATCCAGAGAGGACAGAAGGTGATTTGATGTTGGGTTCAGACCCATTGTTGGCACCGAAAAATGTGTCCCCAAAATTTTCTAGATTCTTCTATACACGATCCAAGATCATATCCCTTTTTGCAAGCTTCGATTTGGTAGGTCGTAGGGCCCGAATGGAGTTACGGATTAGGAGTTATGGACATTTGAAATTGGGCTGGAAAACTGGTTCGTGAAGCCCCCCCCCCCCAAAGCAACGTGGCCACCGCGAATCACTTGAGGCGGTAACTCTCCGCGAATGCCCCTGAAGTTCGCGAACCTGCCGTGAAGCAGATGAGGCGGTACCTCTCCGCGAACCCGGTTGACGTTCGCGACCCGCCGTGAATAAACCGAATCCCCCTTCATGTTGTGTGAGCTCTGCTTCATGGCACCCCTTGCCTATAAATACCCAGCTCACCCCCCTTCTCCAGACGGCCATTTTTTCCACCCTTTGGGCGGTTGATCTCCCGGTTCTCAGAGCTCCACTTTCCTTCGTGAAGCGGCTCCGTGAAGCCATGCTCCGCGAGCATCATCCTTCGTGTTGCTGCTCCGCGAGTCCCTGCTCCATGAGCCTATGCTCCATGAAGCCATGCTCCGCGAGCCAATGCTCCACGAGTCCATGCTCCGTGATGATGCTCTGCGAGTCCATGCTCCGCGATGCTACTCCGTGAGTCTATGCTTTGTGAGGCAATGCTTCGCAAGACCCCATGCTCCCCGAGCCCCTTTTCTCCGCAAAGCTACTTCGCTAAGACCTATCCTTCGCGCCCACCGGTCCGTACCGCAGGGGTTGTGCCCCCACACCCCCCTTTGGGGTCAGTGCTAGGTTGTGGTCCTAGCCCTCTGGGCCGGTCCCTTCCCTACCCTTATAGACCCCCATGAAAAATGGAGAGTCGTACCGCGAACTTTTCTGGCCGGGATGTCAGGATTTTCCATTGCGGACCCACCTTCAACCTATGGAAAACCATGATTTGATATACTCCTCCACACACCATGAAACACCTTCAGTCGACATATTCTTCTTGGTTTCATTCCCATTTCGTGAGTTGATATTCTCATCATCAATTTCCTGAGTACCTTGAGTCAAACCATTCCTCAGGAAACTCTTCCAAACCCTATAACTTGGCTCCTACGCCAGGTGGAACCAGAAGGGGCCGCCCTTGCGTAAGACACAACACCATCCATTCCCAGGCGTGTTATGCCTAAGAGTCCTGTCTACAATACTCTAAACTGTATTACTCCCTATGTTCCAAACATTGGATGCCTCTTGCTACAAACAGGAGATGCCTTATGCTCCAAGCCTTAGATGCCAACAGTCCTCTCTACATGACTATAAACTGTAGTGTACCCTATGATCCAAACATAGGACGCCTCTTTCTCCAAACAAGGGATGCCTTATGCTCCTAGCATGAGATTCCAACAGTCCTTTCTACATGACTCTAAACTGTAGCACACCCTATGTTCCTAACAAAGGATGCCTCTTTCTCCAAATAAGAGATGCCTCATGCACCAACATTGAGATGCTAATAGTCCTATCTACATGACTTTAAACTGTAGTAATACCTATGTTCCAAACATAGGATGCCTCTTGCTCCAAATAAGATATGCCTTATGATTCAAGCATGGGATTCCAGCAGTCCTATCTACATGACTTTAAACTGTATTAATCCCTATGTTCCAAACATAGGATGCCTCTTGCTCCAAATAAGAGATGCCTTATGCTCCAAGCATGAGATGCCAATAGTCCTATCTACAAGACTATAAACTATAGTACACCATATGTGCTAATCATAGGATGCATCTTGCACTAAACAAGAGATTCCTTATGTTCCAAGAATAAGATGCCTAATGCCATGATTACAGTGGCATAATTCAAATGCCCCTTGGCATTATCACTCTTGTGCACCAGCGCATAGGTGAAGGACTCAATCCACCAGTGGGTTGGGATGCCCTCATGTCCAGACATGAGGAAGACACCTGGGCGACTTCTTTGCGTAATCCCCATCCACCAGTGCTGCTCCATAGCGGCACGTGGGCAGCTTCCTTGCATAAGCCCCGTTCACCAGTGTCGCTTCATAGCGGCATCCGGGCAGCATCCTTGCATAATCCCCCTTCACCATTGTCGCTCCATAGCAGCACCCGGGCAGTTTCCTTTCATAAGCCATGTTCACCAGTGCCACTCCATAGCGGCATCCGGGCAGCATCCTTGCATAAGACCCATTCACCATTGCCCCTCCATAGCGGCACCCAGGTAGCTTCCTTGCATAAGCTCCGTTCACCAGTGCCGCTCTATAGAGGCATCCAGGCAGCATCCTTGCATAAGCCCCATTCACTGTTGCCACTCCATAGCGGCACTCGGGCAGCTTCCTTGCATAAGCCCCGTTCACTAGTGTTGCTCCATTGCGGCATCCGGGTAGCATCCTAGAATAAGCCCCATTCACCATTGCCGCTCCATAGCGGCACCCGGGCAGCTTCCTTGCATAAGCCCCATTCACCAGTGCCGCTCCATTGCGGTATCCGGGCAGCATCCTTGCATAATCCTCATTCACCATTGCTGCTCCATAGCGGCACCCGGGCAACTTCCTTGCATAAGCCCCGTTCACTAGTGCTGCTCCATAGCGGCATCCGGGCAGCATCCTTGCATAAGCACCATACACCATTGTCGCTCCATAGCAGCACCCGGGCAGCTTCCTTTCATAAGCCCCGTTCACCTGTGCCACTCCATAGCGGCATCCGGGCAACATCCTTGCATAAGACTCATTCACCATTGCCGCTCCATAGCGGGACACGGAAAGCTTCCTTGCATAAGCCCCGTTCACCAGTGTCGCTCCATAGCGGCATCCGGGCAGCATCCTTGCATAAGCCTCGTTCACCATTTCCACTCCATAGCGGCACCCAGGCAGCTTCCTTGCATAAGCCCCGTTCACTAGTGTCGCTCCATAGCGGCATCCGGGCAGCTTCCTTGAGTAAGCCCCATTCACCATTTCCACTCTGTAGCGGCACCCGGGCATCTTCCTTGCATAAGCCCCGTTCACCAGTGCTTCTTCATAGTGGCATCCGGACAGCTTCTTTGTGTAAGCCCCATTCACCATTGCCACTCCGTAGCAGCACTCGGGAATCTTCCTTGCCCCATCCATTGTTTTCACTCCATTCAGTGGTAAACCATTGTGATCCTATGCAGTGGTAAGCCATTGACGTCCTTATCCAGTGGTAAGCCGTTGTGATCCTATTCAGCAGTAAGTCGTTGACATCCTTATCCAGCAGTAAGCCATTGCGACATCCTTATTCAGTGGTAAGTCGTTGACATCCTTATCCAGTGGTAAGACATTGTGATTCTATGCAGTGGTAATCCATTAACATCCTTATTCAGTGGTAATACGTTGTGATCCTGTATAGCGGTAAGCCATTGACATCCTTATCCAGCGGTAAGCCGTTGCGATACTATTCAGCGGTAAGCCGTTGCGATCCTATTCAGCGGTAAGCCGTTGACATCCTTATCTAGCGGTAAGCCGTTGCGACATCCTTATTCAGAGGTAAGTCGTTGAAATCCTTATCCAGTGGTAAGCCTTTGTGATCCTATGCATCGGTATGCCGTTGACATCCTTATCCAGCAGTAATCCGTTGCGATCCTATTCAGTGATGATCCATTGACATCCTTATCCAGTGGTAAGTTGTTGTGATCCTTATCTAGCGGTAAGCTGTTGTGATCCTTATCCAGTGGTAAGCCATTGCAACCCCATTCAGCAGTAAGCCATTGACATCCTTATCCAGCGGTAATCCATTGCGATCCAATCCAGTGGTAAGCCGCTGAAACTCCCAATCGGCGATAATCCGTCATCAAATGAACTACGCAGACTTTGATTCCCTACCACAGGGATACGTAGGAAGCCTCTTCAAGGATCAAGCCCAAAACTATCGTCATCCTCATGATGGTTCTATCTCATTCACCATTTCCATTCCACAGTGGCACATGGGCCTCCATCCTGAAGTAAGTCCCAGCACCATGGGCCGCCTAATGCGTAAGCCCCTCTTCGCTTCTCACAGACGCACCCTTTGCGACGTGGTCATCAGGTCTTTGCTGCCTCTTATTTCTCATAATGAGCATGACTCACATGGGCTTAGAGTAAGAATTGACCATGAAAACGCTATCGTCCAGCATGAAGTTAAAATGTACGCCTTCATCCAGCATGACGTTAAACTGTATGCCTTCATCGAACATGACGTTAAACTGTACGTCGTCGTCCAGCATGATGTTAAACTGTATGCCCTCATCCAGCATGACATTAAACTGTATACCCAAACTACAAGGACTTTGATCCATGTCAAGGCATGGTACGTAGGAAACCCCATGAGGTTCAAACCCACTACCAGTGGACCCCCGGGGTTCATTTTCACGTCGGTTCGCTAACGAAACCCTACCCGAACTATGAGGACTTTGATCCATGTCAAGGCATGGTACGTAGGAAACCTCCCTGAGGTTCAAGCCCCGTCACCCATCGGACCAAGGTCCTTCTTCATGTCGGTTCATCGACACTCAACCTGAACTACGAGGACTTTGATCCATGTCCAGGCATGGTACGTATGAAGCCTCCCGGAGGTTCAAGCCCAACAATCATTGTCCCTAACTGTCTCCGTGTCGGTGTTCCAAGCCCCATTTTCACCTGAACTATGTGGTCTTTGATCCATGTCAAGGCATGGTGTGTAGGAAGCCTCACGAGGTTCAAGCCCACCACTAGTGGACCCACCGTTTCACCATCACGTCGGTTCACCGGCAGAAAGTCGCATTCATATTCGAATTACGAGGACATTGATCCATGTCAAGGCATGGTGCGTGGAAAGTCTCCCTAAGGTTCAATCCCAATAATCATTGGCCCCGACTGCCTCCGTGTCAGTGTGCCAAGCCCCCATTTTCACCTGAACTATGTGGTCTTTGATCCATGTCAAGGAATGGTACGTAGGAAGCCTTCCTGAGGTTCAAGCCCACTATCCACCTGGACCAAGGTCCTTCTTCACATCGGTTCTCCGACACGCCCCCATCTTGAATGACGTTAAACTGCATCCCAATCCAACGGTAAGCTGTTGTGACCCTATCATCCAGTTGTTCTGACACTCCTTCATGTCAGTTCAACAGCCCCTTTCTTGAACTACAAGGACTTTGATCCATGTCAAGACATAGTACGTAGGAAACTGCACGAGGTTCAAGCCCAACACCCATCGGACCAAGGTCCACCTTCACGTTGGTCCTCCGGCGCACCATCCCAAACTATGAGGACTTTGATCCATGTCAAGGCATGGTACGTAGGAAACCTCATGAGGTTCGAGCCCAACACCCATCAGACCAAGGTCCAGCTTCACGTCAGTTCACCGGCACCATCCCGAACTACGCGGACTTTGATTCCCTGCCACGGGGATACATCGGAGGTATCCTTGAGGCTCAAGCCCAACTTCACTACCTCCCTTGCGATGGTCCCATTTCATCCCCCCTCCACTTCATTAATCCATCTATCATCCATCCTGATTCTCACCCCATGCCGCCACATCCCGGTGGGATCATGTCATCCACCCTACTCGCTTCTCCTTGTAGTACTTGGGCCGATATCCACGTGTAATCCCCAGTATGTCTTCGGGTCGTTGTCCTCTATGTACACCCTGATTCATCACCACTTAGAACTACGTGGGTTTTGATCTCTATCGTCTGCACATGGTACATAGGAAACCTCCCTGAGGTTCAATCCCAGCCAATGGTAAACCATGGTGTCCCCCATCCTGGGGTGCACCCTCCCTGATCTGCCCTCAGTGGTGTTCAGATCATCCATTACTGTGTGATGTCTCCCCTCCATGGGGCGCACCACCTCGGATCCATCCTCATTGGGCTTTCTGATCCATCCACTCAGAAAACCTTCCAGGCGTTCCCTCCTAGGAATGTACCAATATGATCTGTCTCTATTGAGACGTTCTGATCACTCTCATTTTGTCTCCGCAAGACGTTAAACTCGCGGCCTAACTCGTGATAAACATGAGATGCCTGAGGAAAACCTAAAATGGCACACCTTTGGAATAACCGTCTTTGCAAGATGTTAAAAATGCTTCATACCTTGTGTTAAACATGGGAAGCTGACGAAAACCTCAACTACATGCCTATGGCATATGATTCCCAGCATTTGATGTGGGATGCCTCGGGTTCTACACCCTTGAGATTCCCTCTTATGAAGAAGAATACAGGTTCCCCAATGTCCATGCACCCAGAGATGCCCCGAAATTCATGATGTTGCCATATACTCCGACCGAAGGTCGCTACCATGTCAAGACCCCATGGAATGTCTTGACGGAAGTAGTGTAATTAACCGTCGTTCATGAAGATATGGCACCGGGAACAAGATTCGCGAACCACAACTTAAATATATTAGGGAGACCCAGACTAGGTGATGAGTTCTGAGGATGAATCCATGGAAGGAAGAACTGAAATCCCATCATCCTGTTTTGATCAAGGAGCAAACGTTCTTGAATTAGGAACAGATACCGCCCATCTTTGGAAATCAGGAATTCGGGGTAACAGCAGCACATCCTCCCCAGACGGATGCGTGAGCCCTAGAGAAAGCGTTATAAACACCCATAAAATGGGATTACTATGTATCCTTGCGAGAGGAATCATAACAAACATAGTTTGAATTTTCTGGGGCTTACGCATAGAATCTGGACATTTATGAATACATGATTGGGAGAACCCTTTTAGAAAGCCACCCCTTTGAGCTTGGGCCTTCGAGTAGGCATCCTA
This sequence comes from Viscum album, assembly GCA_963277665.1. Taxonomy (NCBI): domain Eukaryota; kingdom Viridiplantae; phylum Streptophyta; class Magnoliopsida; order Santalales; family Viscaceae; genus Viscum; species Viscum album. Next base: position 602,841,646 of record OY728142.1, read on the forward strand.
CGTTTCCTAGTTTGACCAAGAATATGATTTCTCATAGTTCATAATTGTGTGGATGTTGTAATAGTCACAAATCTCTAAGAATTCATGAGTCATTCTTTGTATGAGAAACAAGAGTAAGTGAGAGACCCAACCAACCACATTCTTCCTCTCCTACTGGTGGGAGAGGGAGAGCCTACGGTGAAAGAGGCTGGGGAGATGGTGGGTGAGGGTGAAGAGAGATGAAACCTTCAATGTAGAATGAAATTGAAGGTCATGTGACTCAGCCTTGGAATATTGGGGACTTACCATAGTAGTAGCGCCCGAGAATGTGTTCTGCGGAATGGAGGAGTGTCGTCCTGGTCAAAAGGAGAATTGAACATAACCCCTTTGACTGATCACCATTCCTCATTGAATGGAAAACAAGGTGATCACCATTATCCCCTAGAACAGGGAGGTTCATGTTAGCATCCCAAGGTTGGATTCTAGGATACCATGGGAATATAGACCCACAGACATTCCTGGAGCCCAAAACGTTGTGGGGAGAGACTTCATGACTCCACTTACAATAGGTATGTAGACTCAAATGGGCATGCTGATGCACCGAATGGTTTGATCATATGGGTCTGGTGGCTTTGGAGGTGGCTTTGGCCTGATGCCAAGGGACTGGTTCATGGTGGGATTTTGGAGGGTTGGATGGTATCAAAGGGGTGAGATTGGAATAAGATGAAATAATACCCAAAATCCTTCCATTCCATGTAATGGTATCTTATGCGGGATGGGGGAAGCTCTGTATACCATAGTGGTATGTGGGAAGAGGGGTAGTCCAGGAACTGATGCAGTATGTAGGCATGGGTTGAGTCCACCACGCACCACAGTGGTATGTAGTCCTAGATGTGGTCTATCATGCCTCTTTGGGTTCCACCCGCATACTGGTACAGTACATGGTGCCGTGTTAAATCCGCGAAGAGATACACTATGCGGAACACCATTTTAAAGGAGGGTCTGGGGGATTATCGTTCAAGGGAAGTTCATCTACGAAAATTATGTGGTTTGTGGTTTCACCAATCGGGTTCACAGTTCTATTATTATTATTATTTTCCCTCATTTTATTGTTCACAGCTAGTTGTACCTTCGGAGAGAGTGATTCAAAACTCAGTCTTTGTTGATGATTCAAGAATGAAGCCCAATCTTCTTCGTGTTCTTTCTTCCAACCTCTAGGATACCCATTGAGTTTTCTTCATCTTCCCCCCTTCTCAATTCCCTTTTTGCTTCTTTTATAGAGCATTGGGGGAATCGTATCTATGGGGATGCATCACCATTTTTAGAGGCCCCTGAAGGGATATCCTAAACCATGGAAGAATCCAACAACCAGGGTTTGCGGAGGCTATAGTTCATGATCATGGTTTACAAAACCCTGGTCGTTTTCTTCATCCAAAACCCATTGAATTCATGAGACAGTATGCAGATGGACTTTACACATGTGAGTCCTTCAATGATGTGGTTCGCAGACCACCGTGTTCCCTAGACATTTCTTCCTGGGTCGGCGCCTTGTGGACTGTTCCATGTACCGGTGAATTTCAATCCTGTCATTCCACAAACCCTTCTCAGTAATGGAACGCGGGCCACTTAAAATCCATTGAAGACTTGAATTCATTCAAATTTATTCTAAAATTTGTAACTCAATTTGATTCTATTCTCCTTGTTATACTTGTAGGAGTACATTCTTCCTTTTGAAAAGTGATTGAGGGAGTATTTTCTTCCCTGGGTGGAATTTTCAGGACCCAAAAAATGCCCCCCATCATAATGGGGTCCGTTCAAAATGAAAATGGGACTATTCTGATGTAGAATCGGTCTTGAACTAAAATGGTTCGTGGTAGAACTGATAGGCCCAATAGGAGGGGAAAAATGCTATATATAGGGGCCCATGTCATTTTTATTTTACCATTTTTGGGTAAAAGGTGCTCTCAACTTCCCTGGATTCCCCTATATTTGGGTACCGTACTTCTTGCGAAAATTAATTTCGCGAACCGCTTCATACATGCCGCCAACCATAACTTTTCACCTTTTATCTATTTGTGAAACAAATTTGGATTTCTCAAATAAGAATTGTGGAATTTCAAAATAGAAAACCATATTCTACGCATGAAAACTCTACATATCCAGATTCCATGTAGTAAAATGCTACGCTTCATGTGTGTCTACATACCAAGCTTGAACTGGAGAACCAAACTTTAATAATTAATAATACAAACTTAAACTTTTAATCCACAATATTTTAAAATGAACTTAACAAGGCCTAGGTTCACAATATCCCCCTTTCGCGAACCCTTCTGTTTACTGGCCAATGCTATGTGGGCCAGCGCCTCATGGTTGGTTTACTTACCATGGTTGTACGCGGTAAAACGTTTTCGTGTACCATAGACACATGTGGTGGTTTATTCCTCACATTATGTTATACATGGGATATTCCTAACACATACCATTTCCGGTAGCAGTACGCAGAGCTTTATGTGGATGTATTTCATAGTCCTTTAGCCATTCCTTTTGTAGCCTTTATGCAAACAATTTCATTGGACTGATTTATATCGTCTTTTAGATCTTCCCATGTAGGTTACAATGGCTACTTCACAGGATGTTGCTGACATTTCTACTTCTTTTAAGGCTACTAATACTTCCCTTCTTTCTGCTACTAATGAAAAATTGAAGAACATGGGGGCGTTGGTCGATGAAAAAATTCTGGTCATTCCATTTCACAATCTCTGGAAAATTTGCTTATGGATAGCCAATGAGAGTACTCAGCTTCAGAAATGCTTCCTTCTTACGGGTTTGGTCTATTTTATGACATAATAATCCTAGCACCAAATCCAACTGATCAGCCTACTAAATAGAAAATTAATACCTCTATTATAAAGGCATTTATTTCTTCCAAGGACCGGCACCTTCAGAGAGATACTACCTCCAGGTCCTTGTTGAACTATGCACCTCGAACTTTAGAGGGAGTGCAGCGGAAGCCCAAACAGATGTCCCAATATTACCAGATCATTGTGCGGAATGATTTAGTGAACGAACAACACGTTTGGTCATCCCGGTGGGATCATCTCTCTGGAGACTCATTTCTCTTGGACTAGGGGTGGCCTTTTGGGTTCACCAGAGTTGCAAAGAATTCCGAACCGAGCTGGAGACTGTGGGACTATACGAGGATTATTGGGTTTCTCAGACATACACCCACCAGCCTACTTCCCTTATTTCATAGCTCTTGAGCAGGTAGATTCCAGACACCAATACCTTCTATTTGACCCATGGGGAGGTTGGCATCAGTCTTTGGGACTTCTGTTTAATCTTGAGAGTCCCTATCGTCTGGGACATGTACAATGAATTCCTACCTCCACCCTCTATTTGGGATGACGAGTAAGGAACCCCTCCTTTGGATAAAAAACTCATCGTTCAAATGGATACACTATTGAAGTAAATCAATCATTTTCTGAAGTAGGACATTCCTTTTGATGACTGGTTTGGGACTATTATTAAGAATAATGGTCTAGATCCCGATCCACGGATACCTAGGGCCCGTCCTACCAAAACCTCTAGAAGGAGAGCAGGTACTTAATGGACTACCCTAGAAGAGGGGAATGTTTAGAAATGAGTATGGGGACACATCCCTAACGTTGATCTATTATTTCAACTAGAATCTATCATGGACAAGTTTTTTAGTGGGTGGTTCTTATCGGTGCGGGAATCTAGTGGTTTAAGAGCCTAAAATTTCATCATGGCCACTCAGTTGGCTACTGGCCAATGTATCAATTTAGATATCCTAGTGTTGGACATGATTTACCACCTACTGGGTCAAATCAGTGAGGGGGAAAACTTTATCAGATGACTGGGCCCTTCCAAATTCTCTAGGGCTGGATGGGAGCAAATATAAGAGGTTATTACTTCATCAATTCCTTACCAAATCTCCATTACACCCTCCAACCATACCTTCAGACCACCATTGGGGTCATGCTGGCGACATGTGCTTCACAAGATAAGAAAGAAGAGCAAACCAAAAAGAACGATAAATACATATTGGATTATCTCAACATTTAAGAATATGTCTCTTATCACCATTATGATTCCCCAATTCTTACTATTACAAATAATACACTTGAATACTTTGTCAATCGAGGTTACTTATTTTATTTGAGAGAAGGCGCCCTAGTCACCCGTATTGAAGGGGAGATTATTTGTGAGGGATATGAACCCTACTGATTTAGTCATAAATTTAACTCTTTCTAGAATTTATGCCCTCCTGCTCTCAACAACACTCTTCAGGAGAAGAATCTAATGATATCCCATCAACTATGGCTAATACTCACCTGAGGGGACACCTAGTGCCAGGCTAGACTTCCAGATCTTGGGGATTCGGTGCCCTTCCTTACCAAAAACTATGCTGAGACCTATGTTAAATCATATCCTGATAGCCAATTAGCCGACATGGTTCCTATCGTGAAAACTTCCAAGGCATCTAGAGAAATGTGAAAGGAGAAAAAGAAGGGAGTTTCTGAACACTCTCGACCAGTAAAAGTCCTTTGAAGGCCTCTTGTCTCCCCCCCCCCCCCTCCCCGAGGAAAGTTGTGAAAGATGGGGTTGTTACCTCATGGGAATCTGAACAAGCTATTGAAGCTACTACCGAGATTTCACCATCAATTCTCCCATGAGGCCGATTTTGTGCTGTCCTGGAGGCAATAAGACCTTATAAAAGTCCATCCATCTACTTGCGACTGGTCCCCTAAGGATTTATGGAAGCTCCTTCAAACTAGGGAAGTTTCTCTTACTGGAATTGGCTATATGTCAGCACCAGTTGACATTTCTTTTTATGAGGATCTAGAAAGAGTGGGATGCTACCTTAAGGACCTAGAGACCCTCATCCACTCCCAAAGTGGTCACCACAAATACTCACATTGGGTACTTTACATGTTGCGACTATAAATCATTGCTGTGGATGAAGATATAGTCGGATCACCTATTGTGGCCTCCACGGAAAAAGATTCATACTTTCTCCCATCGTCTTATAAACATTCATATTCTTGAGGTCCTGAGTCTATAGGGACACCCGGGATGCGTTTGGGGTTGTTGAAACCTGATCCACTCCCTTGTGACAACTCTCCAGCGTTGTCCATCCTAATTACATCTAAATTTCTATATGCCTGGGGAGTATAGGATGAATTAAGAGCGAGGGCCTCAAATAAAGATATATGGAGGCTTGTTCAGGAGGGACGTTTTGAACTTCTTGGTTTTAGGGTATCCATAGCTCATACCAGAATTTTGACCGATGAAGAGCCTGAGGAGGTGGATTCCTACTTGAATGAAATGTACAAGTGTCTCCACACTCTTGCAGATAGGCATTACTGGTCAGACCACATGGCGTTGATGATAGTACTCCCACAGTTAACATGAGAGGTTTTATCTACAACCTCTAACCTTAAATTATTTTGATGCTGATATATTTAAGGTCCCATCCACTATTTATTTTATAGGGACTATAGGGTCTCGGGAAACATCTTTTTCCCTAATTTATTCCTTGGAGGTACTTCAGTTGGGGAGTGTGTCCTATCAATGGCAGGGAGTACTGTGGAAGGATCCCCTAGATCCTAAGAACACATGGAAGTAGTCATTTCAGACCCTTATAGGGAATTTACCCCTCTATATCCCCTTGGTTATCTTATTCTATTGAAATCCTCCCCAAAGTCAAAGAAATGAAAGCAAGCCTCCAAGATTTCAAGGTGTATTCGGAGTGGGATCACAAGTATTTATTTGTTCACTTGGTGATTGAACCAAGTACTCTTGTCCTTTCAACTCACTGGTACATATATGTTCTTTGATTCTGGGCATATTATTGACCAGACGCCAACCACTCAGGCATCTACAGCTCATGTCCCCTTTTGGGTAGAATAAGGGTCACCATCTTTTACAACTGATCGAAATAGAGAAACATGGCCATATGAAGAGACCGGGGGTGCTGTTAACCCCTCTGGTGTGCCTGCTCCTAGTAAAACAATCTATACCCCAATAATAGAAGGACATCAAAAATTTGAGGGCTCACTTGACCACGCTGAGCCGACTCTCACGGAGAGAGGTAGGGTAGTCATTATAGTAGGGGCCGAGTCCAATAAGAAGCCCCAAGCCTTGATGGATTATGGAGGGATGTGAAATATCGAGGATCCAATCAATATTTATTGAATATCCTTTTCTCATATAGAGGGAGTCACTCTAGAGATTTATATTCCGCCTTCTCATGGTGGCTCTGGGGAATTCACAACCAGGGAGGATGATGTTCCAACCCTTGAAAATTTGGAGCGGGCTATCATGTCCTTATTTCTAGTTCTAAGAGGAGTTATATTTTTCCCCCCAGGATCTCGAGACTAGTACCTTCATCTGGACTAACCATCCCTAAATTCTTTATATTAATCAGCAACCTTTTGTGTGCTACCTTGAGGGCTAATGTTTTGGCTGATCATGGCCCTGGGCCTTCTGTCATCCCAAGTGACCACAGAGTGCGAATGATGATTGAAGATGTAGCACCACCTGTTTTAGATAGCAGTACTATTCTAGGGGTGGGAGGTACTGAACCCATCTCCTTCCTATCCCTAGAATCACAACCACAATCCTTAGTAATATCAGTAGACATCCCTACTCTGTCCTCCCCTGTAATTACCAGATATGAGGCTATTGTAAGTCTAAGCTATGCTATAGCTACTGAGTCAAGTCCCTCTCTTGTAATGTTCATTCTTGACTATATTTCATTTTCAGGGAGTGACTCTAAGACTGATCAAGAAATCCTAGTCAATCTTCATCCCATTCAGCAAAAGGCATGGAGGAACATTTGGAAATTAATTTCTCAGACTCCATTGGCTGAGATTCCAATAAAATTTTAAAAGTTACACCACTAATTTGTGGTCCTGGGATTTGGTTTATTTGACTATCATGGTATTTATGATATAATAAGGTAGTTGGTCACTGCATGAGAAGTAAATAGTGTGCTTGAATCTCAACTTTCCGTAGTAGAGTCAATGTCTTATCTTGCTTCCACATGGAAAATTATAATTGACAAAGTTACCACTCATGACCGAGTAGATGAAAGGTTGAAAATGAAATCATGAAGCAAGAGTAATTGATATAACAACTCAACTAGGAAGTGGAGAAAAAAATCCAGAAACTGGAGTGGCTTAAACAGGAGTGGGACTAGGCCGTGGTCGCCGTCGTAGAGGGGTGATGGAAAATGCAGAAGGATAAAGGACCGGTATTCAAGAAATTACGGATGAAAAGGTGTTATGGGAAAGCTCAGAATCTGATACTACAAATTTATTGATGCTTATCGAAGCCATTGAGGAGTCTCATTAATCATTAATACAACTCTGTGACTCTACCGAACATCTCTTGTAATGGTCTTGTCTTGCTTACAAGGAGAGGCTTCAGGTTGTGGATGCCCACCATACATTTTTATGAAATATGATGGACTGTATTTTACTTTTAATGCCTCTTATTTTCCATTTTCTTTCATTTCAATTGATCACAAATCATCATTTCGATCGTGTATTAATTTTAAACCATGACTAATAAACTGAAATAATCGACTCGGGCTCTAATTTTTTCCTGAATCGCAGGACTCAGTGAGCATAGTTCAATTATTGTTGAGGTTTTATGGACACCTCATGAACATTTATGTTTTTTTCATTATTACCCTAAATTTTTCCTAAGATTTGTTAACACGAGCTTAGTGGGCATAACTTGACTTTTTCTTAGGCCACCATTTGCGGGTTTTCGACCAGACAAGCTTTACATCTCTTTTGATGGCTCAACACAATTTTTTTTACTAAACTATACATGGAATAGGTTTAAAGAACTGATACTTCTATTTTATCTAGAGGAACCCTTTGCAAACTTTCACTCTATGAAGTATAGCATCTTTTTTTTTTGGTAGTTCACAGTCTTTCCAATTAAACTTATTATTGATGTTATAGGTTGAATATATTTGAACAAACTTAATGGGGTAGGGGGCTAATTCAGGAATCATCAGCCAGGAATGTTCTAATATCCTTCTTTCATGGATTAGGTATTTTAATTAACCCTATTTTTTGTGAATTTTGGACATGTATAAGGATCAGAAGCTATTTTAGTCATATGTATGTAGGAAAGGACTCTCCTGGGGACGGATTTTCCCTTGATTGATGAACATTTTGTAGGTGACATATGGAGATCCACTAGGGTATGATGTGCATTGTAAAAAAAGGTTCTTGTAGGACACTGGACTTCCATCTTTGATGGCTTGGTAGGTCTTGAAACACTTTTGAATTTATTTTGATGTTGGGTGATACAGTGGGTGGCTGGTTTGAGTCATGGTGTCTGAAAATATGTGGGACATTAATATCATATTGGGTCTTCAATTAAGTGGGAAACTATTCCTACATGGTTCTTTCTCACATAAGGGATAGCTGGTGACTGGTCAGTTTAGTTAGAAATATCTTTTTTTATGCTAGGTGTTTCTGGAAAGAGGATGGTATGTAAGCAGTTGTCCAGGGGTTTTCCAAATCTGGGGGTGTTACATGAATTTAATGTTATCCAATCATACGAAGATAGGAAAGGACTCCATTGAGAAGGAATTTTCATTTGATTTCCTTCTGTTTTGTAGGTGGTATATGCATAGCCTCTAGGGCATGATGTGAATAGTAAAACAAAGGCGTCCATAAGACATTGTCCTTCCATCTCTGATGGATATGAAGGATTGTGGAGATTGGGAACTTTATAAATATGGTATGTGACCTTTAACATAGGGTGCACCTGAACACAAAAAAGGAACATTTTAACTGAACTTCTTTGGGGAAACTTGGAAATGAGTGGGGGAATTATTCTTTTGTATGTGGATCAAATTCACACATATAGAAGGGATATCTTTAGAAACCTTAAAAGAGACCAGAGATGAATCAGGACAGCATGTTCTGATATATTCAGTATGTGTGTAGGGAGGAAAATGTAAACCATGACTTTGAGGGCCCTTGAATCAGGAGGGATGTTACGACGAATCGAAGCCATTGGTCGTACGGAGATAAGATAGGACTCTCCTGGGGATGAATGTGTCTTTGATTGATAGTTGATTTGTAGGTGACATATGCATAGCTACCAAGGCATGATTTGAATAGCCAAAAAGAGGTGTCCGCAGGACACTGGCCTTCTATCTCAGATGGCCATGGAGGGTTAAGGGGATTCAAGATCATTCAGAGCATGGAGATTGAGGTATTATAGAAGTGTATCTAGATATATTGGAAACATTTGGGCTGTGATTTACTCATTTAATTAGGTATCTCTTATGTATATATGACTCACTGTTGATGATCCTTTCCATCACAGAGTCTAAACGAATGAAAAGGGAAATACCTTGAACCTAAAGTGATTCATCCTTTAAAGAAACATAAAAAAATTGACAAAGGCATGAACAAAGATTCATTTGCGCTTGGGTCGCGCAAGTTCCACCACGATCGCGCAAGTATACTTGCACGCCACCCAGTGGTCACGCAGGTGACTTCTGCACCCTCTTTGAATTTCGCCCAGGGTCTTCACCAGCCTGTAAATACCCTCGGTGGGCCCCCCATTTCGAGGACATAAAAATTCCAAAAGTCAGATTTAAGCTCTGATCGCCCTAGTCTCTACTTGAAGTCTTCTGGTCACTTATAAGGTAATTTCTTACCTAGAATGGAAGATCTAAATAGGGGAAACAAGGCCTAAGTGTTGAAACTCATCAACACTTGCATGCCTAAGTGGCCAGCCCCTTAAAGAAAATGGCCACACTTGAGCGCCGCCCTATCCTTTCAAACAAAACATGAGCGCCACTCTTTTGGAAGCCTTTAAGGATAAAACTAAGGGCTTGAGCCAAGCCTCTCCCAAGTTTTACCTTAATGTTTGACCGTCGCGCAAGTACCCATGTGTCGAGCAATTATACTTGTGCGGCCAGGACTTGTGCGCCCATGCAGGACTTGCGTGCCTCACTCTTTTTGGGTGCCCCTCCTACTTATTCACCTCTATTATTCAAATCCACCTCTCCTATTCAAGATTTAGTCTTCAAGACACTCTTCAAAGCCATTTTATGGAATGTTTCCTTGATTGTATTCCTTATCTGAAAGGAATTAAATGGAACATTTCTCAAATAATAGTGATTTACATATCTTTATATCACTAAAGTGAGATATTTGATTCATTCAACCTCATTCTTTAAGATGAGTGGATCTTTAACCTGGGCTTCCTTCTCAGGAGTAAGTCCCAATCTCAAATCACCAAATAAGGGCATCCTCCTTAGGATTAAGCCCCAAATCCCCTAACCTAGGCCTCCTTTTCAGGAGTAAGCCCCAGTCTTCAAGTTTTCAAATATGGGAACCCTCCTCAGGAGTAAGCCCCAACCACTATTCCCTTAACCCGGGCCTCCTCCTTAGGAGTAAGCCCTAGTTATCAAGTCCCTTTAACCTGGGCCTCCTTCTCAGGAATAAGCCCCAGTCATAATTTCTCTTAACCAGTCTTAATTTACTTTTGATTTGGGATTCCTTCCCAGGAGTAAAACCCAATCATAATTCCCTTCTAATTTGGGCATCCTTCTCAGGAGTAAGCCCTAAGTTAAGTATCCAAATATCCATAAAAGACATATACCTTTATGGACCTTGTTTCTAGGTTTCTTCCCTAAATTAAATCCTAATATCCATCTATTGTTGGGAAGTCATACATACATAATCCCCACATCATTTCTTATGATGGCATAATTGTCAGGTTTTACCAATACCTCTTGTTTCCCACACCGAGCATGACTCACGTGAGCTTAGAGTGTAAAAGTAATTATGACATCTTTCTTTGAGCCATCAATCATGCATAAACCTCATACTTCTCTACTTGAACTACGTGGGTTTTGATTCCTTTTAAAAAACAAAGGATACATAGGTATCCCATCTGCGGGTACGATCCCAACTCTGAAATAAATCTATGTCCTTCTGAATGACAATAAACTTCAAGTGCCGCACTGAGTGGCTTTAAAACCAGTATGGTTATCATAATGACCAATATATTTCTATATAATCTGTCAAAGGATACCATTGACTAAGAATCTCTAAACAAATACAGATGATTCTCTATCGATGAAGAACCTCAAATACATATAAAAGATTCTCTAAATCTCCTACATATTAATCATTGATTGTCAGATTTAAAGGAAGGCTCATTTTAATACTTGGTTATTTAATAAGGATTTACGAACATAACTTAAATATATAAAGAGAGTCCTAGAGTAGACAATAATTCCCCTAAAAAAGGTGTGATGAGTCTGACCTCCCATCCTCTCGACCAATGCAAATTTTTAAGCCTCGTCAGTTTATGACTAATGAGCACCTACCTTTGGAAAGTAGGTCCAAATGGATAGGGAATCATTGGATGTTTCTGGTTCTACGAACAAACCCATTAGAAACTACTTGGAATGTTTGAACCTTAAATCAATAAGGTCACCTCCAATTCCAGAGGAAAAAAATGGTGAACCCGACGTGAATCCTTAACCAAGTTAAAATGATGTTTTACTTATTTGTTAGGTCCCTATTTCAACTCAATGAGAGGGCCAACAAAACAATCAATAAAATATGTGCTCATCCAAAAGATGTAGTGGCTGGACTTATCTTTATTACGTCTGTTATATCAAACAAGCACTCTTTTCCAAGATCTTCTGTGTTACAGAAATGGCTTCTCTTAAATTCACACCTGTGAATGCCTATGCTATAAATACCTCTGCTGCTACTCCTTCTGGATCATCGTCTGCTCTGAGGACGACATCACCTACTCAACATCTTCAATGCTGGGTATCAAATGTGTTGGTTAAGGAATACCATCAAAACAGTACTATTCCGACTCTGGAGGCCGCTCGACAAGCCCTCCAAGTCAATAATTCCCCCTGGTCATCCGGACATCGACGAACAACGATCAAGAAGCAGGTGGTTCCAACCACCGTCTCCAACCGTTTCGGGTCGTTATCCCCAGAATGCAATCACAAGTCCCTCCAATATCTTATGGAGGTGAATGAGCAGGTCCCTCAGGTCCTTAATTCAAGGAGACAGGAGTCCTTCTCAAGGTCTCCCATCAACAATCGTCGCCAGACTCGTGTGGAAGTATGCCCTCAACATGTTGAGGGTATCGGCTCCAGGCGTTCGGCTCAGGTTCCTCGAACCTGAGAAGGCAAGAAAAACCGCCAGAGGCGAAATCTAGTCAACAGTGAGCAGGTTATTATATCTTCCATTTTCGGAGAAGTCCACTAACCTAACTTGGTGGCAAGCAACGAGTGGGCACACACACCCGTCCATTTTAATTCCATTGTCTAGAAAAATCGTCTGGCAGCAGCATGCCAATCCCACCAGGAAATTCCGGCAGATTACTATAGACAAGAACATACACATGTTTATAAATCATCATCTATTCAGCAGGCTCATCTGACAACATACGATGGAGCCCGCCAACCCAATGTGTTGACAACTGGTAAACAGGTGCATACACCTGCTTACACTCATCAATCCAGCCATCAGCCTCATCTGTCAGTATTGAAGGATGCTCGTCAACCACGTTCGGCAGAGTGAAATGAACAGGAATATACACTTACCAGTATTGATCAATCCTACCAACAGTCTCGTTTGGTAGCACCCTGAGAAGTCAGTCAGAAAGCTCCAGCGACAAACAGGAGGCAGACTCAACTCTCTACCCCCACACTTGAGTACTGTCAGAATTCACTGATGGGAAAAGGAGAACAGGATCAGGCACATACACCTACTCTAAGCACGGAATAGATGTATATCCCCGTTCCGGTAGCTGAAGTCACCAAGAACATTCTGTCAATGGTGAAAGAGCAGAAGCAAATCCCTTCTCATATTCTGGATGCCTGCCAGGATATTATAACAGCTTCAGCAGAATATCAGGGAAAAAATATAAATCTATCCCTACTAGTGGAGTGACACATCAACAGTTCACTCTAGAACAGACACACACCTCTGTTCCAGTCCAAGAGGGTTGTGGGGCATACTCCCCCATATCATATGGATAACCAAGTCAGACACATACACCTGATTTGAGTGGAGATAATCAACCTTACCTGATCACTTCTCCTGAGCAGACACATACACCTTCCCATAACGACCACTTTCATCAACAATTGGTTCCTAAATTGAGTAAGAAGGCGTCTAAGAAGAAGACCCACCTAGCACAGTCAAGAAATCAAGATCCAATCTGTAATAAGGCCTTGCTCGATGCTGGAGTTCTTGAAGCCCTCAGACAATTATCTGTTGGAATTCAAGATTTTACTCCCTCATTTACCAGTAGTGGGAACATTAATTCTGAAGGTCTTCATCAGACACTTCCTCATGAAGGCTTTCTTTATGACAATTTGGTCGATCTCGAAGATTCATCTTCAGATGAAAGCCACAGGAACCCTCTGTGTGTCGAGAAGACCAAGGAGAAAAATGTTTCATCTTTTTCTATAACCCACCATGGTGGTCCTCCCCATGATGATGAATTTAGCTGCAAAAGTCCTCTCTATAGTAGTAATTCACATTTCCTGGAAAATGCTCCAATGGAAAATGTATTGATGAGAAAGCCCTCTTATCTTGAGGCACTTGAAAATGTGAGTCCAGTCATGTCTAATGCTTTACCACTAGCAGGTGAAATACTTTCTCAATCAGAAGATAGCCCAGGGTGTAGGTCATTCTCCGAACCACCCCTGGATCATTTATCTTCTAGTTTGATCAGTGAATTCTCTACCAATATTGTTGAATATGATGAAGCAAAAAGGAAGCAACAGCTCTGTTCTAATCAGGTAGAATAATCTTCATCAAATGATAAAGAAGAAATGTTGAATATGAGAAAACAACTGGTGAAAGGTGAAGTGCCAGTTATGTTTTGGCCTTTGGCTGACTCTCAGTATGACATTCCAGAGATGTTGACGGAAGATGGAATTCATGATATTCGTCTCAACATATGGAAAATTCTTTGTCAATTGAAAAAGAAAATATTATCTTATGAGAGTATGAAAATAATTTCAAGATAATATAAGGGTTACAACTTCAAATTGACTTGGCATCTCTCTCAGTTTCTCGATATCCGAAGGCTAAAAGGCAGCAGAGAGCCCTTCAGCGTTCATGACTTGGCGCACTAAGAAAATTGTGCTAGTTAATTGAAAATTCCCCATATAGTATTCATATCAGGGGATGAGGTGTTCATGGAGCACTACATTTCACTGTACTCTCCAGTCAGTGAATCCTTCCAAAAAATGGTCTCATGCAATGTGATTGCCCATGGCCGGCCACAGCCAATTGGCTTTGTTTGTAATCAAATGATAGCTCAAGAACATGCCTCAACTAGTTCTTCTCCAAATCAAGAATACAGAGAACAATTTGTTGAATTACTCCTACATCAAGCAAATGAGAATATTTAACAGGCCTCTCGTTTGGAGAAAGCACATCATCAAGTGACAGAAGTGTCAGAAATCATCCAACGGTCTTTTGAGCTGGGTGATAAAAGTGTATTCAGGTTGATGTATCCATCCAATTTATAGACTAAAATCCGCAAGATCAAGAGATATTTTAAGAAAGTATCAGATATAGCATGTCAAGAACCACCCCATATCGCCAGACTGGGGACTCTTTTAACCCAACCCTCGGAATCAACAAATAGGATTCGAGGACTTGAACAGGAACTGCAGGAACATCCCCAGTCCACTGGACTGGGGACTTTTTCAAGTCATCAATCTCTTCCTCAGAGAAAGTCAGTATTCTCTCGATTATGTAAGAATCCCCAAGAGGAACGAAGAACCAAATTATCATAAGATTCCCTCCAAATTACAGTTCGTCAAGAAGTTCTTGAGGGATCAAATCGACAAAAGGCAATGTCTCTTTAGGGACATGTAAGAAGACAATATCGCAAAAATGCTGATATAAGGGATGAAATGCATTATGCATCAATTAATGTCATCAATGTCGTTGTTTCTGATCCACCAGATGAGGCTCACTCAGAGGGATCAGATGAAGAGGTTCCTACTCAAGAAGTTGTACGCACAGACACAAATGAAGAAGGTGTGCGTACACGAAATCAAAGGCTTACCCAGAATTTGGGTGTTCCTTAAAATAACCCACTTCCCCCTCTCCGAAAGGGATCCAACAAGGGGAAAAGAAAAGAATCAGGTTATGTACCCTTCCTCTGGAGAAGGCCAATCGCTCTCACTAGAGCAAATATTTGCACAACAGGAGGAAGACATGAAGGAATTGAGGAGGTTGAATGCAAAACTACTTCAGGTTAGTCTTCCTCCTAAGCGTGCTGGAGTCAGTCAGCCAAGGGAATTTGTTTCAGCTACTAATATGGATCACGAATATCCTCATTTATCAGTACACCCTCACGGGTCTAATCCTATGGGTCATGTGCAACAACAACCGGTGGTGTTATCATCAGTTGCAGTACTATCCACCACATCTTTCCAAGCTCTGGTTATTTCACCTGCTCAAGTCAAAGCTCAGCCGGATTTTTCTCAAAAGTTAATAACTACTATTGATTCATTAACAGCTCGTTTGGAAGTTGTGGAGGGAAAGCATGCTAAAATTCAACCAGAAAATAGATCTTATCCTGAATGGGTTGATGTGATTCCTCCCCCATCAAATTTTTCAAGTACCACACTCCCAATCTTTAATAGTTTGGGAGATCCAGAGAAACACTTAACACATTTTGTTTCTCGCTGTGATCCTGTGATGGGAACCCCTTATCAACAGGAAGTAGTTAAGCTCGGGTTTTTTTTACAGTCATTATAAGGTCCTGCTTTTGTCTGGTACACAAGCTTGCAATACTGGTCAATTACCAGGTGGTAGGATCTCCGTCAATGATTCCTTCTTCAATTCAGCTCAACTTTTCCAAAGACAACAGTTTTTGATCTTACAAATTTTAATTAAAGGGAGAATGAAAGGTTTTCATATTTAATTTCTTGCTGGAAGGGATTCACATATTTTCTAATCTTAGCACTCCCTCAAGAGGAATTGTTGCTAATCTGTGTGGAAAATCTGCATGATGAGTTATGCACACCATTGATCCCTGTGAAATACATAGGAGGGTTTCGATACATTACTTCGATCACTCAACAGATTGAAGATTCTCTTATGAAGACTAAGGATAAAACTCGTGTAATTACATCATCTCCAGGAAGGAGAATGGGTAAAGTAAATACTGCTACAATTACGCTTAAACAAGCACATGTACCTGATTTCACCTCAAAAACTTCATCTTCCCAAAGGGTTCCACCTCTTGAGCGTCAACAATAGAGGTCGTTTCATCAAGATGATCAAAGAGATCAAAGACGAAAATAATTTGAGGATATGAAGAGAAAAGTTTACTCTTTCTGAAATGAACAAGTTCCTAGTTACTTCATTTTATCTCTGTAAAATAATTTGGTTCAATTTCCAAGGCCCAAAAGGCCGAACAAAGAAGGAGATGAAGATCATCCCAATTACTGCCCATTTCATCAGATGTTGGGGCATCCCATTCAAGAGTGTTTTGTCTTCAAAAACCTCTTGAAAAAAATGGTCGACTTGGGACAAGTCAAATTGAAAGGTTCTTCAGCTCAGGTAGCATGTGTTTCTGCTACAAATCTATAGAAAGAAGGTGAGTGACAGGAAGTAAAAAACAAAAATGCGCAGAAATATGATGATTGTATGGTCAGAAAAATGGTCAACCGAACTCATTCCATTTTGCGAATGCAATTGAAGAAACCAATTGTGACTTCTGCTATGAATACCACAGCAAAACCCTCTTCATCAGAGGGAAAATCCTCAAAGAAACGGCATAATTCAAAGAAAAAGGAACAATCAGAAGAATATGAAATCTTGTCAAATCCCAAGTTGTCTTTGACTATGGCAGATTTTATGTCATATTCTTCGAAGCCACGGGCACCGTCCCACCAAACGGAACAGCCTAAACTGGTTAATCAGGCAGAGTCTTCATTAGATGAAGAGTTGATCTTTGGTTCTGTTAACATGATTCACTTAATAGATCCTTATGCCAGTCGCAGTTTTGATTTTGATGAGCCCAAGTTCCCTGTATCAAACAGAGTAATCAGAGGGAGTTCTAGAGGTCTGGGATACAGAAGAAGACGTGGATATCCCAGAAGCCACTATTCCAATTCTACCCCTTCTAGAACTATATATGTAGCAGAAACTCGTGGCAAAGCCCTTCAGAGAGCTCAACAAGAACAAGCAAGATCTTCCAACAATAGCGGATTCAGTCCTGGAACAGTTATTCTGGAAGATCGGTTGGAGATTCCATCTTCTTCCTCTCAGCAAGTAAATAGACCTAATCAGTCTAATCTTCCAAATCTAGGAGTATTTTCAATTCCTACCCTGATAGAGGAAGCATCCACATCCAAAGCATCAACTTTTAAGGCACCTGTGAAACCACATGTTCCTGTTGGGAAACGCAGACCTTTGGATCAAAAATATGATGTATTGAAACACCTGGCCCAAGTACCAGCCAGGTTATCAATTCTGGATGCCTTAAATTTATCAAAGGTTCTTCGGGAGGCACTTCTTGAGGCTTTGTCAAGTCCTCAGAAGTTTGAAACTGAAATTGCTGTAGCTGAAGTCTACCATGTAGAGAATAATACTGCAGAATGTCATGCAGTGATATCTTTCACAGATGAAGATGAAGATGAATATGATGTCGTTCATGGATATATTAGACCTTTGTAATTATCTGGAAAGGTCAATGGTGTAGACATCCGAAGAGTTTTTATTGATAAATGTTCAAGATTCAACCTCATCCCCATTCATACACTTCGTCGATTGGGCCTCACGGAATCTGATTTATCTTTTTCTACTTTGATGTTACAAGGATATGATAAAAATGAACATGAACTACTAGGCGAGATTACACTCAGAACTCAGTTTGGAGACCTTGTATCCAATTTAGATTTCATGGTTGTTGATCACGATACATCCTTAAACATCTTTCTTGGAAGACCTTGGCTACATCAACATGAGGCTATCCCTTCATCATACCATCAATGTCTCAAATATTGTTTCGATGGTCAAATTGGGACATTATATGGTGATAAACCCCATTCAAGACATGTGAATATCAATAAATTGAGGCAGAATTCTATCACATGAAGGGAAAGGAGAAATCCATAGTAAGGGAGGTTACCAAGGTTAATGCTCTATTTGGTTTGGAAAAGATTCCAGTAAATCCATTTACACATGTGAGTAAAGATTATGTGTTGCCTATCAATAAAATTGATAGGATAGACCCAAATCAAAATACTCTTATGGAAACTTCCATAATGTCAATCACGGAAATCAAGCCAGACATCATGAGAGAAATTGGTGATTCACCAAACAATGATGAAAGCTCAAATGGGGATGTCTTCATTTCATCTGTTGAAATACAGCAAATCTATACTTCCCCAACTAGGCCAGAAGAATTTATAGAAATTTCAGAGGTGAACGATGATGTCGATTATCAATCCATCATCTCCTCTTTATTACCCACGGAAGACCCTTCATCATCAATAGGGTCGGAAATGGAAGCCTCTTCTTCAAGATGTTCAAATTTTAACATCTCTCTTGATCATGGAAATTTTTCTTCATCATCTACTATGCAAGTAGAAATAGAAGAAATAAAAGATGTTCAAGAAGAATAGAATGATCTCATGGATGCTCCTCGAGCTTTTGAAGAGGGCATCTCTACCACTGTGGATGAACTTAGAGAAATAAATCTGGGTACAAAAGAAGATCCACTCCCCACTTTAATTAGTACTTCCATGACTCTTGAAGATAAAAAGAAGTATATTTCATTTTTAAAACAAAATGGAGATATATTTTCTTGGAACTATACAGAAATTTCAGGCCTTGATCCTGATGTTGCTACTCATCGTTTGGGTTTTCCAGAAGAACATTGAGGATTTAATCAAGCCGCAAGAAGAACACACCCAACCTATGATTCCAAAATTGAAGCTGAAGTGGATAAGATTATCAAATCTAACTTCGTCAGAGAAGTTCAATATCTCAAATGGTTGGATAATATTGTCCCTATGAAGAAGAAGAAGAATGGACAAATTAGAGTTTTCATTGATTTCAGAGATCTTAATCGGAATTGTCCTAATGATGATTTTCTAGTTCCGATTACAGAACTCTTAATTGATGAAACAGCTGGCTATGAAGAACTTTCCTTCATGGATGGATATTCCAGGTATAATCAAATCTGAATGGATCCAGAAGATGAAGAATCTACAACCTTCAGAGCCCCTCAGGGTGTGTTTTGCTATCGGGTAATTCCCTTTGGCCTAAAGAATGCAGGCACAACATATCAGCGTGCCATGCATCGTATGTTCAAACCCTTTTTAGTGAAGTTTGTTGAATGTCATGTGGACAATTTGGTGGTTAAATCCAGGAAACGTTCTAATCACTTGTCTGATTTAGAAGTCATATTCCACAAACTTCGACAACACAATTTGAAGATGAACCCATTAAAATGTGCTTTTGGGGTAACCTCGGGAAAATTTCTCGGCTTTTTTGTACGCCATCGTGGTATCGAAGTAGATCCTGAGAAGACAAAGTCAATCCTTGGTATGTCACCTTCTCTAAATTTGAAATAATTGAGAGGAGTTCAATGAAACTTAGCCTATATTCGGCGTTTCATCGCCAATTTGGAAAGAAAAAGTTTACCCTTCACCAAATTAATGAATAAATGAGTCACATACCAGTGGAATAAAGAATTTCATGAAGCATTCGATATCCTCAAGAAATATCTCTTGATTCCACCGGTATTAATGACACCTATTGAAGGAAGGCCACTTATACTTTATGTGACAGCTTTAGAGAGATCATTGGGTGCCTTTCTTGCTCAAAAGAATGATGTTGAGAATAAAAACAGCCTCTATTATCTCAGTCGGACGATGCTTGAAGCATAAACCCGATATTCAAATATTGAGAAGTGCTGCCTAGCATTGATCTTTGCAGTTCAGAAGTTGAGACACTACCTGAAACATCACGAGGCCCAATTAGTGTCTCGCAAAAACCCACTCAAATTCATCCTTAGTCGTCCAATTCTTACAAGACGTCTGGAAAGGTGGGAAGTTATTTTGCAGCAATTTGATATTCAGTATGTGTCTCAAAAGGCAATAAAAGTCCAAGATCTGTCTGATTTCCTTGCTGAACATCCTTCAGTAGAAGATTCATCTTCAGATATTGAACTTCCATATGAGGAAGTCTTCTCTATTAAAGATAGTATTCAAACATGGGAAATTTACTTTGATGGAGCTTCCTGAAGTCCAATAGGGAAGAAAATGGAAGACCCTAAATTTAACAAAGTTGGGTTAGGAATTGTGATCATTTCTCCAGAAAAGGCAGTGATACCCTATTCCTTCTCATTATTGGGAGGCGGGACAAACAATTAAGTATAATACCAAGCTCTTATCGTAGGATTGGAGTTGGCACTTCAAGCACAAGTGAATCACTTAAAAGTGAAAGGTGATTCAGACCTGGTAATCAAAAAAATCAATGGGGATTATGCAATCAGAAAAGAAGAACTAATCCCTTTGTATGATTACATTAGAGAGTTAATGGCGGAATTTCCTTCAGAACTGACATTTTCTTATGTCCCGCGATCACAAAATGCCCAAGCTGATGCACTGGCTAATATAGCCACAGCTCTGGTAGATCCAAATTGGGATGAGACAACCATCAGTATTGCCCACCATCGTACAATTTAACCTTATGTTCAAACCAGAACAGAGGAAATAAATGAAATTAGTCCCATCTCTGAACCATATGGTCATACTATAGGATGGATGACACCTATCAGGGAATACCTTCACAATGGAACACTTCCACCTGATAGAGCCGAGAAAGAACAAGTCCGGAGATGGGTGGTCAATTTTACTCTTTATGATAGCCCTGATCACCTAGAAAAAATTTTCTACAAAAGAGGTTTTGATGGAGTTTTCTTCAGATGCATTGATGGTGAAGATACAATGGCTGTCATGAAAGAAGTAAATGCAGGAGTCTATGGTGCACACCAGTCTGGACATAGACTATCTGATCAAATTCAAAGGCTTAGATACTTTTGGCCTTCAATGATACAATATTGTGTTTATTTCACAAATAAGTCTCATTCATTCCAAGTACATGCCAACATCATTCATCAACCTCCAGAGTTGCTTAATATAGCTAAATACTCATGGCCATTTTCCACATGGGGAATGGATGTGGTGGGACCTTTCCCTTCAGCTACAGCCAAGCAGTTTAAGTATATTCTTTCTGCTACTGAATTCTTTTCCAAATGGGAAGAGGCAATACATCTCAAGTAAGTTATTTCTAAAATCATTGTTAGCTTCATCAAGTCTAACATCATTACTAGATTTGTTTTCCCTCATACCATATTGACGGACAATGGCACCAACTTCTGTTCATCCGAGGTGAGGAAGTTGTATCAAGAATACAACATCAAATCCAACCATTCCTATTGGTATCATGCAGCGGCCAATGGCCATATAGAAGCCTTAAACAAGACTCTGTCAAATATACTGCAAAATATGGAGGATAAAGATAAGAAGTCATGGCCTGATAAACTCTTTCATGCTTTATGGGCTTATCGGACCACCACCCGCACTGCAACGCGGTCAACTCCATATTCATTAGTATATGTAACTGAAGAAGTCTTACCCATTGAGGTTCAATTACTCTCACTCAGAGTATCCATTTGTGATCATTCATCTACTGATGAACAATCTCAAAAGCAATTAGATGAACTGGAATGATTAGATGAGAAAATATTATGCACTTTGCACCACTTGTAAGTCTATCAAAATCAAATAGCACGATCTTTCAACAAAAAAGTTCATCTTCGTTCATTCATTCAGAGAGAATTGGAATTGGTTCTCAGAACTCCAATGATACCAGGAAAGAAACCTCCCAATCTTGAACCAAAATGGGAAGGACCTTACTCAATACATAAGGTCTACTCCAATGGAGCTTATTCGTTAATCTCAATGGATGGAGAACTCATTACTAATCCAACCAATGCCAGATTTCTGAAGAAGTATTTTGTATAAACACAAAATACACCATCCACGGTCCATGAATATGACCTTAAACTATTTTTATTTCTCTTTTCCAACATGACGTTAAACTGTGCCCCTACATTCGTCCTATACGACGTTAAACTGTGTTGTCCTTACTGCAATACTTTAAACTGCATAGTTCCTTATGTCCAGAAAGACAATAAAATGCACCATCCATGGTCCATGCATATGACCTTAAAGTATTTTCATTTCTCTTGTCCAACATGACATTAAACTGTATCGTCCCTTTTCTTCCAACATGATGTTAAACTGTGAAAAAGTTCCTAATACATCCTATATGATGTTAAACTGTATTTGGTCCTTACTGCATGACATTAAACTGCACAGTACCCCTTTTCGTCCAACGTGACGTTAAACTGTATTGTCCCCAATGTCTTAGCTACAGGACGCTAAACTGAACAACACCTTTATTGTCCAACATGATGCAAAACTGTGTTGATGTCCAACATGACGTTAAACTGTGTCCCTATATTTGTCCTATATGACATAAAACTGAACAAAGTCCCTAAATACGTCCTACATGACGTTAAACTGTATTTTTTCCCTGCTACATGACATTAAATTGTGCAGCACCAATAGTCCTCACTACAAGACTTTAAACTGCATAGTCCCTTCATATGTCCTACATGACATTAAACTGTGCATCGTTAGGGTTGTTGCTAACTCTTGTTTCTCACACTGAGTATGAATCACGTGAGCTTAGAGTAAACTTCAACCATAACACCTTCTTAGGGCCGCTAATCATGCGTAAGTCCCAACACTTTCTTTTTATATCGTTGTTCTCAAAAAACAACTTGATCACCAATTCATTCTTCAATTGAACTACGCAGACTTTGATCATTGCCTTCTAGGATGGGTACGTAGGAAACCTCCCAAGGATCAAGACCAAAACCAATCTATTCACATCGGTTCACCTCCATCTCATACGATGTTGATTCGTGAAGCCACCCACAGAATCAATCTCTTTACATTGGTTCACCTTTGTCCTTGCTATATGACGTTAAACTGTGCAACACTTTTGTCCTGTACGACAATAAACTACAACATTATTTGATACCCTCACATGAGAGTGAATCATTATTTACATTGATCTCCAATCATGTTATATTCCAAAGACTACGTGCATACATGGAAATGCCCGAACCTTTTATCTTGGGTCAAACAATCATTGCACTAAAGTCCCCTTTTCACCCTTCACTTGTATGAACCAAATCTATACAGAGGGTATTTCAAGAACTAAGTGTGGCTTGATTCCCATCCTTATGGGATATGTAGGAACGTTCGAGTGTCCCTCAAATCCATCCCCAAGTAATTTGGGCCTAACCCCAAATTCCACTTTCAGTCCCCCGGCTGAAAAGTCCCTGTGAAAGCACACATTGTGTATTCCTTATAATGATCCGAGCTCTATGACCTTAAACTAATATTTCCTATACTCTCATCCCACATGACATTAAAATGTATTTCAAGAACTACATTTGGCTTGATTTTCATTCTAATGAGATATGTAGTGAAGTCCAATATCTCAATTTAGGACCCAGCCACAACATGATTATGGTTAGCATAGGTCTATGTATCTCTACATACATTGAACAATTCCAATTTTTATGTGTCATACTCGAAACCTTAAATATTTTCAGATCTTCATAACTATTTTCTTGACTTATGGTCACAAAATTTCTGATTCCCAAGAGTTCTTTTTCTTGACTATGCAGCACGTGCCCTTAGGCGGCCTTGCATAAGTAGTCTACATAACAGACTTGTCAGACAAAAGATGCTATTATTTGACTACGCATCCAATGCCCTTAGGCGGCCCTGCATAATTCAACCCCCTAACGGGTTTGTTAAATAATGGTAACTTCATTATTGGGAGGAAAACCTCTTTTTTCCTTATTTATCTTAACGACAATATGTAGGGATCCACAAAAAATGGAAATCCTTAACATATTTGTCCCATACTCTTTTTCATGATTCCAAAGTATTCAAGTCTATGGTTTATATTTCCCTTCCCTACGTTTGGGTTAGACCTTCGTAGGAGTGACATTCATCCAGTTCTTAGACAATCTTGTTTGTAAATATCTTCTCCATATTCAAGTACCTCTCTCCATACATCAAACTCTATGATTTGGAAAATTTGAATCTCCATAAACTTCCAGTGGATTTTTAGCAGTAGAAAAGTAAATTTTTGAAAGTTCTTTTTCTTGACTATGCAGTACGTGCCCTTAGGCGGCCTTGCATAAGTAGTCTACATAACAGACCTGTTAGCCAAAAGATGCTATTATTTGACTATTCAGCCAATGCCCTTAGGCGGCCCTGCATAATTCAACCCCCTAACGGGTTTGTTGAATAGTGGTAACTTCATTATTGGGAACTACTTCTTCTAATGCCTTTTACCCATTTTTCATATCATTCCTCAGATTCAAAATTTATTAAGTCATCGTTTACATTTTTCCATCATACTTGAGTATGGTAATATGTTTTCAGATAAATTATCAAGGAATGGAGTCAAATTTAGTCCATTCTGTCAAAGCTATTTTGACCTTAAACATTAGCCTTTTCATGTCCGACGTGCATGACTTTAAACTGCCCACAAAATACAAGGGAACTCTGAACAAAAGTCAAGTTCCGGCTCACTAAAAATACATTTTGTATTATTTAGGTAATATTGAGAAATTAAAGGATTCAAAGTTTTTAGGGTTATTTATAATAATCTTAGAAAAAATAAAACTATGTTTACTAGTCCCATTGGCTTAGATAAAAATTTAAAGCAGGTAGCAAAAGAAAGTATGCACAAATGATTGAAGATGAAATTGTTTTTCCTTTGATGCACAAAATTTAGAAGGACATCCACAGACTGGAGTCTCTTCTCCTTTCCAAGAATTACAAAAGGCTGTCAACATAAATCTTAATTTGATTTACAGCATCCCGAGCTTCATCAGTAGCCACTTGAAGCTCATGCACTCGACCAACTTCACTCTTTTCATCTTGATGGAGTTCTTTCTTGGCTTCAGTGATGGATTTCATACCATTCATTTGAGATCCTTCCAGTGAATTATTAAGTTTGTCAAGTTCCCCAGTAACAGCATCTAACTGTTGCCGAAGGTGCATCTACTGGACAACTTTCTCCTTGATCTTATGATTCAGCTCCTTCAACTTGGCAGCATGATCAGCCTCATCTCGAGATACCATAGCCTCAAATTCGCTAATATTGACTGACAGCCTTACTCTGGTCAAATCTTGATGGTACTTCTTCTCCTGCTCCCTTATTAAGATGACTTGTTTCACCGCGACATGGATCTTTTGATATCCAAAACCGCTAAGTCCCAACATGATGAATAGGGATGATATCCGGGGAATCTTCGATGACAACTCTTCTAGAGGCACTTCAGATATGATTTTCCATATGTTATTTCATGCCTTGCGTCAGGAAAATTGGAGCCCCTAAGATCTTGTGGACATCCCACAGACTAATGCCTACTTCTCCATGAGTCAGATGGAAAGAATTGGTTTCTGGGCTCCAATGGCTGAGTATCTCCGGAACAAAGTCATCATTCCTGTAAACATATGTTTTCCCAGCCCAGACGAATTCATATATTTTAGCTCCTTCTAAATCCTCGACAAACTCTATGTAGGTTTGTCGCACCCAGTATGCCCACATCCAAGTTGGCTTCACACCTCCTCCAAAATGAAAGTCCCAACTCTTCTTCCAGACTTTGGAGTGATCCATCTGAGAGTTTCGAAATATTGGGGGATAACAATGTGGTTGCAGATCACGCTTGTGAGGTTTCAGATATGAGGTACATGGGTTATGATGCATTATGTAGGCCTTCTCCACTGTTCTAGCATTTACAAATGCTCCTCCCCTTGAGATATTTGCTGAAGCAAAATTGGTGTAATTCTGAAACCAAGACTTTGGGAGATAATTCTTTGCCTTTGGAATGGTGACTTCTCGCAGATGACCATAGCCATACAAAGGTATATAAATACTCTGTGGGAATTCAAGATGATACTTCTTCAGGTAATTGGCCAAATTTGGAAGAGTGATGTCGCAGATAGTATAATAATCATGGCCAATGGTGCTCATCATATCATCAATTCACTTGCTAGCTAGTTCATCAACCGTTCCGATTCTCTTGGGAGCTATTTAATCTTCCCAAAAGTTGAATAATTAACTCTTAAGTAAGTTTATTTTTCATAAATTTTGTGAAAAAAAATTGAAAATTTGGATAAGGAATTAAGGCGCGCAAGTCCCAAAATTGGTGCGCAAGTATCAGTGTGTCGTGCAAGTTTTGGTGTGCAGGTATCACCGCGCAAGTCCAAATACCTCTACAGCAGCGCGACAGAAAATAAACAGTGGAACACAGAGAAAAATTGTGCGGCAAAGGAAACTTGTGTAGAGAGAGCAAGAATCTTTGAGATTCTGTGTTTTGCGTGAATAATGATCGCATATATATAAGCCAGGTCGCACCCCTGCACGCCGATGCCTGTGCGACTCTCACTTGCGCGATGCCATCTGCGCACTCAACACTTGCACGCTGCATGTTCCTTGTCTTTATTCTTTACCTCAGAGTCACATCCCCATTTCTTTCGGATCCAACTCTGAGGGGGGACTTTTTTTATGCTCCTTTCCATCACAGAGTCTAAACAAATGAAAAGGGAAATACCTTGAACCCAAAGTGATTCATCTTTTAAAGAAAAATCAAAAATTTACAAAGGCATGAACAAATATTCATTTGCACTTGGGTCACGCAAGTTCCACCACGGTCATGCAATTATACTTGCGCGCCGCCCAGTGGTCGCATAGGTGACTTGGTCGCCCTCTTTGAATTTCTCCCAGGGTCTTCACCTGCCTATAAATACCCCCGATGGGCCCCCCATTTTGAGGATGGAAAAATTCCAAAAGTCGGATTTAAGCTCTGATCGCCCTAGTATCTTCTTGAAGTCTTCCGGTCACTTATAAGGTAATTTCTTACCTAGAATGGAAGATCTAAATAGGGGAAACAAGGCCTAAGTGTTGAAACTCATCAACACTTGCACGCCTAAGTGGCCAGCCCCTTAAGGGAAATGGACACATTTGTGCATCGCCCTATACTTTCAAAAAAAAATTGTGCACCACTCTTTTGGAAGCCTTTAAGGATAAAACTAAGTGCTTGATCCAAGCCTCGCCCAATTTTTACCCTAAGGGTTGACCGTCGCGCAAGTACCCATGTGTCGCGCAAGTATACTTGCGCGACCAGGACTTGTGCGCCTCACTCTGTTTGGGTGCCCCTCCTGCTTATTCACCTCTCTAATTCAAATTCACCTCTCCTATTTTAGATTTAGTCTTCAAGACACTCTTCAAATCCATTTTATGGCATGTTTCCTTTATTGGCTTCCTTATCTGAAAGGAATTCTGTGGAAGAATTCTCAAAACATAGTGATTTACATATCTTTATACCACTAAAGTGAGAGATTTGATTCATTCAACCTCATTATTTAAGATGAGTGGATCTTTAACCTGGGCTTCCGTTTCATGAGTAAGTTATAATCTCAAATACCCAAATAAGGGCATCCTCCTTAGGAGTAAGCCCCAAATCCCCTAAACTAGGCCTCCTTTTCAGGAGTAAGCCCAAGTCTTCAAGTTCCCAAATATTGGAATCCTCCTCAAGAGTAAGCCCCAACCATAATTCCCTTAACCTGGGCCTCCTCCTTAATAGTAAGCTCCAATTCTCAAGTCCCTTTAACCTGGGCCTCCTTCTCAGGAATAAGCCTCAATCATAATTTCTCTTAACCAGTCTTAATTTAATTTTGATTTGGGATTCCTTATCATGAGTAAAACCCAATTATAAGTCCCTTCTAATTTGGGCATCCTTCTCAGGAGTAATCCCTAAGTTATGTATCCAAATCCCCATAAAGTACATATACCTTTATGGACCTTGTTTTCGGGTTTCTTCCCAGAAGTAAATCCTAATCTTCATTTATTGTTGGGCAGTCATACATACATAATCCCCACATCATTTCTTATGATGGCACAATTGTCAGGTATTACCAATACCTCTTGTTTCTCACACCGAGCATGGTTCACGTGAGCTTAGAGTGTAAAAGTAATTATGACATATTTCTTTGAGCCATCAATCATGCATAAACCTCATACTTCTCTACTCGAACTACGTGGGTTATGATTCATTTTACAAAACAAAGGATACGTAGGTAGCCCATCTTCGGGTACAATCCCAACTATGAAATAAATTTATGTCCTTATGAATGACAATAAACTTCAAGTTCCCCGCTGAGTGGCTTTAAAACTAGTATGGTTATCATAATGACCAAGAGATTTCTCTATAATGTGTCGAAGGATACCATTGACTAAGAATCTCTAAACAAATAAAGATGATTCTCTATCGATGAATAACCTCGAATACATATAAAAGATTCTCTAAATCTCCTACATATTAATCATTGATTGTCAGATTTAGAGGAAGGCTCATTTTCATACTTGGTAATTTAATAAGGATTCACAAACATAACCTAAATCTATAAAGAGAGTCCCAGAGTAGACAATAATTCCCCTCAAAAAGTTGTGATGAGTCTGACCTCCCATCCTCTCGACCAATGCAAATTCTTAAGCCTCATCAGTTTATGACTAATGAGCACCTACCTTTGGAAAGTTGGTCCAAATGGATATGGAATCATTGGATGTTTCCGGTTCTACGAAAAAACCCGTTAGATTCTGCTTGGAATGTTTGAACCTTAAATCAATGAGGTCACCCTCAATTCTAGAGGAAACACTCACATGTAGGGCGAGGCATTCATCCCATCATTGGGGTACCTGGTTATTTAATGACACATGGTAAGGATTTAGGGTTCCTCTTGGGGAAGGGAACTGTGACATGCCTTTTAGGGTCATGCTGCTAGGACCAAATTCCTAGACTATCTTACCATAATGTCATGGTAGATCTCTCTCTAAGATCCCAAAGCTCACATGATCTATGCTCAATGTGAGAAAAAAGGGATTACGAGGGTTCTGATTCATTACCTAAGAATGAAAAAATCAATATCAGAGAGCACTTTAGGCTTAAACCATTGTTATGCAGTTTAATGCTGTATAGTAAGGATGATTTTGGTCTTGCAGTTTAATGTCATGTGGTGAGGACATGATGTTGTGCAGTGTATAGTCATGTAGTGAGGACAATTTTTTTTCTCATAAAGATCTTTAATAACATTGAGTTAATTGAAATTAGGATGTTCTATCATTCTTTATACGTGAGTGATGATAGAATGTGTAAACTATAATCTATGGTGAAACTTGAATCAGGATGGATGTTACGAGGCTTGGATGTCATTGGGAGTACTGAGATTGTAGAGAAATCTC
Organism: Viscum album; assembly: GCA_963277665.1. Classification (NCBI taxonomy): domain Eukaryota; kingdom Viridiplantae; phylum Streptophyta; class Magnoliopsida; order Santalales; family Viscaceae; genus Viscum; species Viscum album. Next base: position 602,871,126 of record OY728142.1, read on the forward strand.
CTCAGGATGAATTTTCCTTTGATTAATTTATTTTTTTTGTGGGAAAAATATACAGAGCCACTGGGGCATGATGTGCATAGTCAAATGAATGTGTCTGCAGGACACTGACCTTCCTTCTCAGATGGCCATGAATGATTATGGGGATCCATGTTTTCCAAGAATATGGAGTTTGAGGTATAATAGGATTGTATCTTGACATATTGGTGATATTTGGGATACGATTTACTCATGGAATTAGGAATCCCTTTCGTAGATCTGATTCATATGTAGGGTGAGGCATCTGTCCCATTTTTGGGGTCCCGGTCATTTAACGTCACATGGCCAGGATGTGTGGTTCCTCTCAGGGAATTAAACTGTGACATGCCTTTTGGGGTTGTGCCTCTAGAACCAAATACATGGGTTGTCTTGCAATAATTTCATGGTGGATCTCTCGATAATATCACTAAGATCACTTGCTCTATGATCGGTGTGAGAAACAAGGGATTACATGGGATCCGAGTCATTACCTAAGAATGAAAAAATCAACATCAAAGACCACTTTAGGATTAAACCATTGCTATGCAGTTTGATGTAATACAACATGTAAGATTTTGTTCTTGTAGTTCAATGTCATGCAGTAAGGACATGATGCTATGTAGTTTAGAGTCATGTTGTAAGGAAGATTTTGGCCTCATAAATATATTTAATTGATTTGAGTTAATCACAATTAGGATGTTCTCGCGTTCCTTCTACATGAGTGATGATAGAAGGTGTAAATCATTGTCTCCGGATAAACATGAATCAGGAGGGATGTTTCGAGGATTGGCAGCCATTGGGCATACTGAGATAGGAGATGACTCTCTTAGGGACGAATTTTCCTTTCATTGATGACTATTTTTGTGGTCAATATATTCAGAGCCACCAGGGCATGATGTGAATAGTTAAATGATGGTGTCTACAGGACACTGACCTTCCTTCTTTGATGGACATGAATGATTATGGGGATCTAATTTTTCCAAGAATATGGAGTTTGAAAAATAGGAAATATGTTTCTGGGAAAGCTAGAAATACACAAACCGCGATTAACCATGAACTACATGAACACCCACATAGATCTGACTCATATTCATAGGGGAAGAAAAATCTTTTGACTTCTCAGGAGTGAGAGGCATGTGTGGGATCTCATTACATTGAGAATAATTCCATATGTGATTCTTTAGGAATCTTGCAGTTTATTATCAGGCAGTTAGGACCTTTCATGGGCTCCCCATACAAGTATAACCTGCCCACTAGGAAAAGGGAATTTTTTTAATGGTGGTTGTGTTGGGATGCCAAATTCGAGTGTTACTATGTATCCTGAAAGGACAGGAATCAATCCATACATAGTTCTGAATGTTCCCCGTACCGATCTGGATCGGACCATGTGTAGGGAGATGTGAGGGATTTTTTTTAGTGGTTGGGCTGGGATTCCAAATTAGAGCATCACTATGTATCCTGTAAGGGTAGAAATCAAGCCATACATAGTTCTAAAAGTTCCTCATACTGATCTGGCTCAGACATGGGGTAGGATCATTCTTGTTTCATTCGCTATGGGTGTTGGCTCTACCGTACTTCTGCATAACTATTTTTCATAAAGGAATCCGTACCACTAATCCTAATCTCACGCGAGTTATACTCAATGTGAGAAACAAGGAGTGACAAGGTATTCCCACACCAGTGTGGGGAAATAGAGGATATGATAGAGGTGTTTTTTGTGGAGGTTGGGCCAAGATCTAGGATCGATGAGTCTCTACGTATCCTGTGAGGTCCGGAATCAATCTCTATGTAGCTCTGTGAGAGATCATGAAGTTTATTGTCATGCGATTAGGATGCTTCATTCCATGCAGTTTAACATCTTATAGTGAGGTACAAGTCCCAGTTTAATGTCATTTTCAGGGATGATCTCCCTATAGTTTAACATCATGTGGATAAGAATAATTAAACTCATAATTTAGGGTCAAAGAATTTGGAACATGGGGCTAATACCATTAATTTTATCATCATGTTGTTCAGAAAAATAACTCATAGTTTAGGTTCATATAGTTTAGACCATGGATGATTATACCATATTTTTTAATGTCATGTTGGTCAGGAAAACAACTCATAGTTTAGGGTCAAAGAGTTTCCTCCATGGGGATAATACCATACATTTAAATGTTATATTGTTCAGGGAAATAACTCATAGTTTAGGGTCATAGTGTTTGGACCATGACATAAGGGTATTATAACCCATAGTTTAGGGTCATAAAGATTAGACCATGACATTACATTGTTATTATGTGAAATACTTCTTCAGAAATTTTGATTTTATGGGATATGTGATGAGTTTTCTGTCCATTGATATCAGGGTGCATGCTCTATTAGAATAGACACTATGTATGACATATGGTCCTTCCCACATTGGTTCATGCTTTGGGGACTTCTTCACAAGTATCATCGGGGTTCTGAGGACTAACTCCATTTCCCCTTCATGGAAAGATAAAATGCGAACCTTTTTGTTGAAGGCTTGTGAAATCCTATTTTGGTAGATTTCCAAATGGTGTAAACTGTGCATCCTTTTTTTATCTAGCTACTCCAACTCATCAAACCACCTCTGGGATTTCTCATCCATGTACATTTTATCACAAATGGACACACAAAGTTATGGAACATGAATTTCAGTAAGTAAAACCACCTCTTCCCCATATACTAGTGAGTATGGGGTCACCTAGGTGGCAGTGTGGGTCGTGGTTTGGTAAGCCTACAATGCTTAAGTATCTTGTAGGGCAACAATTTCTTACCCTTATCAACCATCCTTTGGAGTATGTGTACAGAGTTTTTCTAAAAGACTCTATCTGTCCATTGGCCTATGCATGCTATTGGGACAAACTGTTGGATTTGATTCCATACTCCTGGTATAACTTGTCCAACTCAGCGGAGCATAAGTTGGTACTATTGTCCATCAGTATTGTATGAGGGACAAAAAATCTGGTAATGATGTTGGATTTCAAAAATATAATGATTCTTTTTTCCCCAACTTCTTTAAGGGGTCTGGATTCAGACCATTTGGAAAAGAATTCAGTCACTATGAGTATGAATTTGAACTGTCTGGATGTGGTGGGAGGATATGGTCCCATAACATCCATCCCCTAGGTGAGAAATGGCTAGAATTACTTAGCTGTATAAAGTAACTTCGGGGGTTAGTGTATAGAATTGGCATGAACTTGGCAGGAATGATACTTCTTGGTGAATATGGAACAATCCGGTATCATAGTGGGCTAGTAATACCCAAGCCTTTGGATTTGGTGAGAGAGATTGGATGCTGATTGGTGCACTCCTCAAGCTCTGGCGTGCACTTCTTTCATGACAAAAACAGTTTCTTCTCCATAAATTCACTTGAGGAGGACACCATCTTGGCCTCGTTTATAGGTAACTGTTTCTTGGTTTACCCCATTGTACAAGACAAAGTTGACCACCCATCTTTGTACATGTTCCCTTCGATCCCTATCTGGTGGTAGTTCCCCATTTCTATGGAAATGTTCAACGTGTTTCATCCAGCTAGTGGTGTGACCATAAGGTTCAAAAAAGGGGCTAGTTTTGTCAATCTCTTCTATACTGCTCTGGATAAATGGAAATACCATCCATAGGTGAGCAATGCTAATGATTGTTTCATCCCAGACTGGATCGGCCAAGGTTGTGGTTGTATTTTTCAAAGCATTGGCTTGATCATTTTGAGACTAGGGGACATAGGTCAATATTGGTTTTGATGGGAATTCTTCCATCAGTTCTTGAACATGGTTCATCGAGGGGACTAATATTTCTTTCTGAATGGCATAGTCACTATTGACCTATTTGATGACTTGCTCTGAATCACCCTTTATTTTTAGGTGTTCGTCTTACACATGAAGTGTCAGTACCAGGCCTGTAATGAGGGCCTGATATTCTACTTCATTATTTTTACACCTTTATGAAAGTAAGAAAAAATAATGCAGGAAGGCCTTTTCTGGGTATATGAGTATAACTCCCAACCCCATTTTGTTGAGCTTGGTATCCTCCATCCTTTTCCATTTTGGGCTTATGGAAGCACCATCGAATTACATTTCCCATGTTTGGGGGTCCTCTTGAATAGAGAGAACTTCTTCATCCAGAAGTTCATCATCCAATGGTGTTGTTTCTTCGGAGGGGTGGTCTGCAAGGAAGTCTGATAAGACCTGGAATTTGATGGGATTATAGGGTATGTATTGTATGTCAAACTATTTTTGGATGAACACCCATTGTGCTAGGCGTCCAGTTAGAATAAGACAATTGATGATATATTTGAGCAGGTTGCAACGGGAGACCAGATGGACCTCATGGTGCTGCTAGTAATGCCTGAGTTTTTGAACTGCGACGATTAGGGCTAGATAGTTATTTTCAATTTTTGAATACCGAGTTTCATCACCAATAATTATTTGGCTGGGGAAATATATGATGTTCTCACTGCGAGCATCATTCTTCTGTGTGAGGAAGGCACCTAATGAACATTCTAAGGTGGTTACATACAAAATTAGTGGTCTCCCTAGAAATGGAGACATCAACAACAGTGGTCCCATGATATATCTTTTGATATTGGCGAACACTTCTTCTCAATCATTGTCCCAAACATACGTAACCCCTTTTATCATTAACCTGGTGAAAGGTAAAAATTTACCCGATAGGTTGGATATAAAGAATCGGATGTAGTCTAGGTTCCCCTGGAGACATCTAAACTTTTTAAGGATGCAAGGTGGGGGCATGACAATGATGGATTTTTTCTTCTTAGAGTCGACATTGATGACGCCATGGAATACGGTGATGCTGGGGAATTTTCCAGATGTTACACTGAAGGTGCATTTTAGGGGATTCATCTTTAAACTATGCTGCCATAATTTGTTGAATACAATTTCAAGATCATCCAGGTTGTTTGATCACCATTTCAATTTAACCACTATATTGTTGACCTAACACTCGATGAGTTTTCCCAAGTAGGGATTGAAGATGCGGTGCATAGAACGCTGATATGTGGTGCCAAAATTCTTTAGAACAAAAGGAATCACCTTATAACAGAACATTCTCTAAAAAGCCCTAAAATTAGTAGCTTCATCATCTCCGTGTTCCATTAAAATATTATTGTATCCATAATATACATCCATGAAGTAGAGGGCCTCATATAAGGTGGTTTCATTGATCAACAATTCTATGATCGGGAATGGGAAGTTGTCTTTCAGAAAATGTCGATTAAGTTCCCTGAAGTCAATTCAAATTCTAATTTGTACGTTCTTTTTTTGACAGGGAATATTTTTTACAGCTAGATTAAATAATAGACTTCCCATATGAAGTTTGATTTGATCATCTTGTCAACTTTAGCCTCTATTTTGGTAGCATGCGTCGGGAAGGTCCTTCTGGTTGCCTACTTATAGCCCCGATGATCTTTTGGTAAGCCTAGATGATGAGTGGAAATCTCAAGATCGAGGCCTAGAATTTCTGTGTAGTTTTAGAAAAACAGATCTTGATCCCTCCTTAAAAAGGAGGTATATTACTCATGCTCATCGATAGGCATATCCACATTGATCAGGGTGGGTTTCGGAACGTCTTCGGTGCCCAGGTTTATCTCCTTAAGTTCATCGATTGTGGTGGAGACACATTCTTCTAATAGAAGGGGTATCTTTGATGTCTTATTCATATTCTTCTTCTTCATACTCTTAATAATCTTCACCATATTCCTCTTCTGATGGAGAGAGTATTCTTGAGACGAACTCTCCAATGTTGGGATAGAGATCTTTTTTTCTTAGTGAGTAAGGAAATGGTAGTCTAGGATCCTGAGGATGGGTCGGGAGTATTTCTATTGGTGCTTTTCCTAACATCATGGGATTCAGCCCGCATTTCCATGTTTTTGGACTTAGAACCCGTAACGGAGATCATGTAGACAATTGTGCTCACATCCAGATCTACACTAAGGAATTCAACTTGGTTAATGGATAATACATACTATTTCCCGATCTATTGGAGGGGATTGGTGGAATCCATCTCCAAACCATTTGGGGAATTAATCCCATTAATGTCGTTGGCCGAAGAATGTTTCTATTCTAGTTCATAGAACCTTGCATTGATGTAATGAGACACAAAAGACTCAAACGGGGATTTATCAGTGTGCAATGTTCTGTTTTTTCCATTAGGGTGATATTTGATGCACTGATGGTATGATAACAGAATTGCAGTATGATGATGCATCCAAGGCCTTCCCAACAGGGAATTGAAGGTCGTACTTTACTGCACTAACAAGAACTCAGAATCTGGCATGAGGTCTCCAAGCCGAGTTTTAAGCCTAATTCATCCCAACTGTATCTGGTTGCTTTTTTCATATCCAAACAGAGTTGTAGTGCAGGGTGTCAAGATGTCTTCATCATAGACCAGTCGATGAAGTGTTCATAGTGGGAGGAGGTTTACTCCAGAGTCTTTTTCGATGAAGATCCTACAGACATCAATTCCATTTATCTTTCCAGACACATATAAGAATTTTATGTGCCCTTGCATGATGGCATCTTCATCATTGTCTGTGAAGGAGATGACAACATGAAATTATTTAGGACTGGTATCTATCCGATAGAATTTGGTTTCTAATGCTTTAGTCTCAAACTCCTAGGGACTTAGTAAGGCTTCGATGATTGCCTCCCTAAGATCTACGAAAAGGATTAATGCATCAAAGATTGACAGATTTGTTGGTACTGAAGCTAGATTCTTTAGAATATCATATTTCTTATCTAAAGGTTGGAGCTTCTCGGTTTGGGGTTTCTCTTTCATAGACACTTTAGGGGCGTGGGCTTTGAAAATAGGTGGTTCGACCACTGTGATATGAGCTGGTGACACTACAGTATTTTCAGGGATTGTTCGAACTGGTCCACCTTTGTGCCTTAAGAAATTTTATATTTTTTTCTTTCCCAGAAGGATATTCCAAGATAACTGGACGTGGATTTCTTTCGATGTGGGTGGATGAGCATTCCGGTTCTTATTGTGTTTGTCGGAGGGTCCTTCTGCTAGATTTCACGATGTTAACAGTTTGACTTATGGTGTGGCCAGGAATTTGACTCCTACCATGATCGTGACTTCTAAGAAACCTCCGGCCTCTATGGCCTCTTCCTCCGGCTCTTTGGTTGGGTGTAGGGAATTTGGGTTTGTGGCCAAAGTCTCCACCAGAAAAGGGTTCCATTAATTGAATGAAATTAATCGAACCAAAGATCAGTTGTTGATCTAAAAATGATTCTGTCTGACTGTCTCCTTCTGACAGTGCCATTTGGCGGGTCGGTGCCCATTTTACCGTTTGGCGGGGAGGTTCCCATTGTACTGTTTGGTGGGGTTGTGCCTGTTGTACCAAGATTGTTGGTATAAAGTCCGAAAGTGTCAATACTGACCTCGATTATGGTTTTATCCCATCTTCTTGATCCGTTTTTCTACACTTCTAGCCTTTAGACAGCTGTGAGGCCGAGGAGGAAGACTATGTTCTATTGGGATATTTTGGGGGCATGAGTGGTTGTTTCAACTATTCCTATAGGATGACATGAATTTGGTTTACTATCTTCCATGTCATCCAATTATCAAATTTTTTCTCATTCTTACTGGTGGCTGCTTCCCATTCTTCTTCTTCTCTTGAGTATGAGGTGGAAACATACGCCACCTGTGCTGGCAGTGGGCCCAACATGACTTTCCTATAATCCACCATATTTTGTAGGAGATACCTGAAAATGAAGCACTCCGGGATGGTGTGTTATAGTATTCAGTGATAGGAACAATAATTTGGACGGTCTTTGAGACCCACTTCATCAGCTCTCTTTTTCTCTGGTAGCCAGAGCAAGTTGCAATTCATGGAGGCTATAAAATAGTGGCGGACCTCATCATCTTGAAATGAGTTGACTTTATTTCTCTGTTATTCGAACTGATTTCTTTTATAACACTGTCACTCATCATGATGAGGTGGGGTGGATATTGGCGTCCAGGGGGTCCTGCACGGTCCGGTGGGGGCCTCCCAAGTAGATCCAGTTTTGGGGGTGGATTAATCATAACAGAATCCGCTTTATCATTTCCTATTATTTTCCATGGGGTTTATGGGGGCACTCGGGACATGAGATTGGTTTGTTACAAGGATTCTTCTATCCTTTGGGAAATGGAAGTGAAATATCAGAACCAACTCATGTACTTCACTAGAATGAGCAGTGTTGACAATTCATCCCAAAGGTTATCGATGCATGTGATGAGAATCTCATCTCGAGGAAGTGGCCAGTTCAAGGAATAAGTCAGGCCTTTCCATCTGGAAATGAAGTCTGAGACTCTTTCATTCTCTCACTGAATGCAGTTTATGAGGTCACTGATCATTGTCTTAGGCATCGTTGAACTGAACTGGAAGAGAAACTGTCACTGGAGGTCCTCTCAGCCTGTGATTGAATTGGCTGGAAAGCCAGTATACTATACAAAGGATGAGCCCTATAGGGTTCCTACGAAGCACTTGATTTTTACTGTTTCTTTATACTCAATATTTCCCATCATAGGGTCACAATAGGAGGCATAGTGAATTAGATGTTGTTACAGGTCCCCTGAGCCATTTATTACCAGGAATATGGAGTTTACAAAGTTTGGAGGTGGTAGAACCTTTCTCACTCAATCAGGGTAGGGTTTATGCTCTGGTTATTTCAGAACGTTCCACCCCTCCATGGATTCTAGTCAAGATGTTAGTTGCTCAATGGTGTTCAAGATACCTTGATGCATACCATATCGGGCTTGATCTTGGGTTGGTGCGGTAGTGGAAAAAACTGGGTGTGCCAGTGCTACAGTAATTTGGGTTGGATACCCAGCCGAGGGTATCCTTTGTGGGTTTACCTAAATATATTCTGGCTACCTTCCCAGCATGGGAAATTATTGATGTCACTCTTCAGCCAGGTTTATGTAGGTTTCTGGACCCGATGCCAAATTGGATGGGCCTCCGAGATTGGATTCATTTACCAGGATAAGTGCATGTGGAAAGGGCACCTCTTTTGGGAATACCTGCTGACGTTCCGTTGGGGGACCACATCCGGCGAGGTAGCTCCATCGATGCATTTCAACATTAATTCTCCTAAGTTATTTCAGTTATTCCTCCTACTTCGAAAATCATTCCTCAAGGGTAAGGGACACATTAATTGGGGGAGGATGAGGAGTGTCATAGACAACCTTGGATTTATTCTTCTTTTTGTTGGGGTTTTGCGTAGGAGGTACTGAAGGATTAACTGACAGAGCACCCGAATTTAGGACTGTTCTCTGGTTTCGAGTATGCACACCATCAGGCTCGGTGTGGGATGTATCTGGGAGGGAACTATCTTCCCTTTATTCCTCTCCCTATGTTCCATTTCATGTGAGATCTATGGGGTTTATTTTTACCATGTTCACTGATACATACTGCATTGGGGGTGGTGTATCTAGTGTCGAATGGTAGGAAGGCTTTCAGTGTCCTTTGTTGGACCTTCTCCTTCTATTCTACGGTATTCTTCAGGTTTCTTGGAGAATATTGACCTGAAGGGAGCCCTGGTCCAACCTTGTAATGTTCCTTTGTCTCGAAGGGTGTGAACCACACGAAGGGGTAGAATGGGTGACTCCTCTATCCATCATCCTTCCTAGATGGGGGAAGATAGACATCTGTTGTGCGGGGACTTGAGGTAAAAATACCCCCAGCCCTACGGGCCTGGGTTGTTCTCGTTCTTCAACTAATGAATTACGGCCTGGATGTTTTTGTCTTATAGGGGAATTTTGATTTAAAAATTCCCTAGCCCTACGTTATTCTTCAGGTTTCTTCAGTCTTGGCGCTTTTGAGACATACTCAGGGCCAGTTTTTGTTGAGTATCCCATATTTCCTGAGTAGGGGTTTCATTTGATTTCTATCTTTGGGTGATGACATTTCAAGATATCATTTTCAATTTGGTTTGCTGTATGGGGCTCATGGTGATGTGTAGAGCTCCATGTTCTCACCATCCTCGAATGTGAACTCTAGTCAGGGCATCGCCAACGAGGCGATTCAACTTGTACAGTGCATGGATGCAAGCTAGTTCAATGTTTTCTTTCACCTTTCTAATTGTGGTTGCAGTGCAGACGAGAGGGATTCTAGGTCTATTATACGGAAAATCTCCCCTAACGTGTTGACGTGGTCCACATACCCTTCTTAGGGTAATATTTTTTCCTTTCATCTGATAAAGAGTTGTCGATATATTGAGGCGAATGTCATTTATACATTCCCCAGACAACTATCTTGGTATGTTGAAGTGATAAGTGGTCGTATTCCAATACATCACTGGTATATTATCACTATCTAGTTATCTTCTCAAAAGAAATATATCATACTGTAGTTCTTCTGGGGGATCCTCTACTTGATATGCCTAGCTTGACTACTTCTTAATGATTTCTTTCCAAGAATCCGGGCTAGCGGGAGCCTCATTGATATGCATATGGCATGGGGGTGGCTCAGAAGACGAATGTTGTAATGCCCCAACCCCAGTTACCCAGAATAGGTGCATTATTACATAACATTGGCATGATCACAAGAAATATCAAATCTCAAAAGACTGATTCGTTTAGTATCCTTGGAATAACTAGATACATTCATAAAGTTTACATTACTTCATAAAATTAAAACTACAACAATATTGTCTCCATAGTTCACACTCTTATCCCCTCATACTATCCCTGCAGGTCATTCATAAAATACTTCTTCACATCTTGGGAAAAATAAAACATAGAAAAGGGGTGAGCTCAAATGCCCAGTAAGGATAACAATATAGCGGAAACTTTCATAAATAAGAATAAACATTTAAGGCAATGTATAACTAAAACAAAAGCCTTTTAAACTTGAACTTCAACATAGTATGGAAAAAATAAAATGAAATAATGCCATTTTCTTATTCACATGGATATTCTACTAATCGAATAATCACATGCAATATCAATAACCACTTTCATAATAATGGAATGCATAGTGACAGACTATCATAACCACATAGCCAAGGCCTCATTCCAAGACTACAAATAAGATTTTGTCAAGGCCTTGTGCCAAGACACTAGTTTGTCTCATGAGACCTACCGATACATCGAGGATCTACAGTGGGCTCCACCCATCACATATTAAGTCCAATGCATTCCTCATATGAACAGGTTTAAACATAACATAAACATTCATATTAAAACTAGCATACGAAATGTAAATACTTCATCCATAAACCATGAATGGTATAAAAATAACACATCCACAGTCAAACATATCACAAAACCTTCAATACAATATAAAAGTTTTGTATCATAATAAATCAACTTCAAATAAGCGTAAAATCTATCAAAGGATGTTGACATAGATGAAATCAAAACTCTTTTTAGAGAAATATCTCTTTTTATTTTGAAATAATTTAAGAGTCATATATTTATAAAATAAAACATTTTATTTGAAAATATTCTTATAAGCTTGTTAGGGAAGCTTCGAAGATTTTATAACGGCATAAAATATCCGCACCTGCCGTATAAGTTAAAAAAACATTCTTACCTTAATTCTGTCGAAAAGGTTAAAAAGGACCTTGTTTGGAAAATGACGGAAACATTCCTTTATAAACCACTTATAAAAGTCAAAAAGGGTATAAATTACTTTAACCCATATTCTAGTAAATAGTAAAAATGTTTTGAAATAAATTTTTAAGAAACATGGATGTGGATGGTAAAGAAATCCCAGTAGATTATTACGTATAAACAACCTCGGATAATGAAGAGATTGTGAAATAAACCCTTAACATGTACTTTTCCTTAGATGAGGGTAGGTTAAACTCATTTATAATGGTGAAATAATTGTTATTAAATTATAAAAGAATCATATATATTAATATGATATCATATATGATCTTTTAACATTACTTTGTTAATAATATCTTAGTATTATCATTGTTTCGGGTGTTAACTTACTCATTTTCTTTTATATGTTTTGTTACATAAGCCATGTTTGTCATTGATAGGTTGTATATTATTCATATCCATAATGATATCAAGTCCTTAAACATTATTTTTAAATCATCAAATGATAATTATACTTGAATGGATACGATGGAGAATGAATCTCATCGCGTTCGTGGAGATAGTAGTCTGTACGTACGCACGAGCGACAATATCATTCTTTTGATATTAAAATAATATATAATTGGATGGTATATAATATATACAGAATCATTATCATGTTATATTTATTATTTAAATGAATTAAAAATCATTATTATACCCATCCAAATAATAATATATTGAATAACAATTACACCACGACGTGGAGACGGTAAGTCGTACGTACGTACGTATGGTGACATGTCATTCAAAGGATGGATAGAATACAGAATATTGTTGTACCATATTTATAATAATATTACAGTATATAGGAGATACTGTATTAATTATTTTATAATGGGAATAACAAATAAAGAAGAAGTTGAAGAAGAAAAGAATTTGAAAAAGGGTGGTGAAAACATTACCTCTTCTTCGGGTTCTTCCTTTTGATTTGATCAAAAGGGATCCTTAGGTTGGCTTTATGATCAAACTAAGGCATCTAGGTTGTAGTGAGGTAAGTTGAGAGAGTATTTGGTCAGGGGTTGGCCGAACCAAAAGGCTTTTAAGGTGTGAATTAATGATATGGGGGAGTGCCCTTTTATAAGAGGGGTGAGGGGCACCTTTGGAAAAGCTAGAAATATTATTTTATAATAAATTCATATTAGGTTTCTAATGGCTCAAAATTAGATTTTTTAAAGTTTAAGGTTGAGATGGGTCTAAAACCACTCAACCAATAGAATTTAGACACGTTTGGGTCATTATATTAACCTTATTTTTTAGTTTTAACTCTTAGTTAATTAGTTTGACACTTACCATGTCACTTTGTATTTTTATAATATATAGTTAATAAACTTACTATATATCTCCAAGAGACCCCCAAGTGGTACATTAATGATACACCTATCATGATATAAGTCTCTTGGCCTAACCTTAGATTTTTAGGAATTTAATATCAATTAATAATATAATATTTGTTTTAAAAACTCTTTTATGTCCATTTTGACACTATTTGGAAAATTGATTTTTGTGAAAATCATAACAGAAATATTACTTAGAAAAAAGTTAATTAAATCAATCGTAACATGTCATATTAACCTATAAAATTAGTTTAATTCATAAAAAGTCTAAAATTATATTTATTTGGGTATTTATAATATCAATTATTTTAATTGTTTACTATTATGGTAATTACTGCATCATCATTGTGTCATAAATAAATTAAATTATTTAATGTCTAAAAATTATAAATAAAATATAATTATTTAGTAAATATTTTATCTTTTTAATGAATAATTACAATCAAATTTATCTTATGTATAACCCTATATTAAAAATGTTTTAGTAAATAAACTTTGATTTTAACTCTTTTAACTCTTCTTTGAATTAAATAATAATAAATGTCCTAATCTAATCCAAGTGGACCTAAATGATAATATTTTATTCCTAAGGTTGTTTTTGGTCGAGATACACTTGTAAAATAGAATTAGGACATGTGTTAAGGTAATATTAATATCATTTTTACCCTTAATTACCCTATTTACTTTTAACCGTGGTAAATAAAACTAAAAAGTTACTATTCAACAAAAATTATTTTCATCTCATTGAACCACATTTTACTCCTTGATATTAACCGTGTCTCTAGGATTTTTGAAATTCCACTCACAGAAGTGGTAAAATTAAGTTTTATGAAAAAAAACAGTTTTTTTAACTACCACTTAGTGGTTTCACTATTCATCAAAAAAATAAAGTTTTTCAGAAAAATACCAAAAATTCACCCTAGGCTAATTTCGATATTCTGAATCCAAAAATGAAGTCCATTTTGAAAAATACAATTTATAAATTTCAAAAAGTGGGTATTACTATTCATAATGGCTAGTTTGATTGGTTGTGGTGTGTTAGAACTCGATGTTGCGTACAACACACGCTATTGCATTATTCAAAGAGAAGTGTACCGTAGAAGCTTGGGGTGTTACAAATGTGGCCTCACGCCATCCTCTGGTTGAGATATGATATCAATCGTTATAGATGGAGTGCCCGAAATTTATGAATCCATCTTTATGAGTGCCTCAACATAGGAGTGCTTTCTTATTTTTTTTTCAAAAATGGGAGGACCTTCTTGCCAATATGACTTTTGGTTGTGAGGAGGACCTTCACAATTGGTTCTGCAATGGTGAGGGCTATTATTGCAACTTACTACTTGATCGTGGGAAATTTATTTATAGTGTATACCATGGGGAGGACCTACAGGGAAGGATATAGTGAGGGGAGGAACTTCTTGCTGCTTGATGTCACTGAGGGGAGGACCTTCTCGGTGACTTCTATAATGGTGAGGAATACCATCACCACTTGATATCTGGTTTCAGGGAGAATTTCTATTGTGAACATCTTGGGGAGGGCCTTCAATATGTACTATAATGAGAGGAGGAAATTCTCATTGCTTGATGTTACTATGGGGAGGACCTTCACAACAACTTCCATTGTTGGGAGGGCCTTTATAAAGACTTTCATTTTGGTGAGGACTACCATCATGACTTGATGTTCGACTATAGAGAGAAGCATATCTGCTGCATATACCCTGGGGAGGACCATCAGGGCGGACAAAAGTAAGGGGAGGACCTTCTTGTTGTTTGATCTTCAGGTTGAGGGGAGGGATACCCCAATGCACATCAGAAGATAGGCTCTCATGATCAATCATTCAAGTCCCATGGAGTGAGCCCCCTTGGGTGCTCTGCAGAGGACATTCCAAGCTGCTAGTAGTGAAATTTTAAGGAGGGACTTTGCAACTAATACTGTGACATCCATTATTTGGTAATGGAATGATAGTGTATTGAACCTTTATTAATATATGTTTTAGGGCATCAAGAACCCCGGCTTCATTAAGAGCAGAATCATGTATGTGCTCTTCATTTTTCATTTTACCGTGGCGTATATTATGTTTGAGCACTCTCTTGCGGGTAAATGGGGTTGTCTACTATTGGTAACAACCTTCATATATGGGTCCCTATATTATTGGGTCCCTTGATGTCATTGGGATATGCTGAAAAACATCTTGAATTTTGGCTGGGATATAAACTTGCCCCGGGGCGACCACCACGTTGGACCGATGTCCCCCAGTTGGAATGGGTATTTGTTCCTGATACAGTTGTCCGTGTATCACAATATATTTTCATATACCCTCCTAGACTAGAGAAGGGATTCATAACTACTCCAGAGTTACTTACACATTTTGATAGTAAGTAATTCCATTCGAGGAAACAGGGTCTTGGTCCCGGTTTCTCGCCTTTTCCGCTGATGCAATAATGTCCTGGCATGTTTGGATGATATGGTTTGTTATCAGTGTTTGATCTTCCATCATTTCCAGGATGTTCTGAGATACATCTTTGGCTAGAATGGTTATGAAATCCCATTCCGATATCGGGTCAGGATTTTGTTCTTTCTCTGATCCTCCATGATTTTCTAGTAGATACTAGTCGTTCTCCTGTATCGGGATAGAGGAATGAGTCTACCACCAGTTGTCTTCTCTGGTTGCAACCACATTTGATTGGTGGGATTTATATTCATGATATGGGATTTTAATCTTCTCTATTTCCGTTGTATTTGTCTCACATGGTTTGTATGAATCCTTAGTAATTTGACTCGAGTCATATTTGTTTGTTGCCCTATTTGGATGGCGGGCTTGATATGCGTCAGCAGGTATTTGTGCCTGCATGTATCTAGTTGCCGCCCTATTTGGTTGGCGGACTTGTTGTGCATCAACAGATATCTGCATCTTCTTTTAGTTTTACACTCTATCTACATAGAGGAACCGAAGATCACTTGCAGGAACCTACATGTGCTTGTATTGTTCCACCTTATTTCTGTGGTGGGCTTGAGTGGAAGGGGTAGAGTTGCTTGTCTGCCTGTTGAATGTTGCCGCGTTAGTATGACAAAGTTGCTCCTTAGGAACTAGGGTGATAGTGTGTTCTTGATTATATATTTTCTTCCCTTGGTAGGAAGCCCAAGGGGCCTAGGTCTCCTAGACATTAACAGTGTACCTCGACATAAGGTCCTCTTCGGCAGGAGGAGGTCTTGTCGTCCGATGTCAGTGATGATGCTCTCTAGAAGGGTCCCATGAGTAGAACCCCTATGAAGTTTATATGAAGTTGTGAACATTTACTTAATCTACCCTCCTAAGATAATGTAGGTACTGGTTGTTACGTTCCAGGGACAGGCTCTTGAAATAGTTTCAAATGGCCACTAGGCCGCCTTATGTTAGGGCACCAGCCACAGTTGAGGAGGCGAATTGAGAGTCTTTGTAGTCTGGAGGGCCTGTCTCGTAGCCTCCACCATGGGGAGAGTACCATTTTGGTGGTACTCTTTGATCGGCATGTTGGATACCCATCATTGAATATGCTGGGTAGGTGAGGGGTGATTCTCTTCATTGGGGCCCCGACCACCTGCAAGATTACAGATGCGTGTGTCCTCATTAGTCATTGGGATGTAATTTGGATCTAAAGTGTCTCTACGGGAACCTTCAACATACATATATGACATACAGACCACAAAAACTCATCAAAATAGCATTCCATTAAACATATACATATCTTATGATTCATCTTGACCTTATTCCCTTCTCTTTTTTTGTTATGGGGTGAAGGGGATTCAATGGGGTAGATCTGCCACCTTGGCTAAGGATTCATGTCGGGTTCACCATTTTTGGTCTGCCACCATGGTGGCATGTTCACTGCGTACAGGGGTGAAAAAATGGCCCGACGTGAAATATATTTTTGTCTATTGTCATTGGGGTAGAACTGCCACCTTGGTTAAGGATTCACATCAGGTTCACCATTTTTGTTTCGCCTTCGAGGTGGCACATTTAGCGCATACAGAGAAAAACAAAATGGTCTGACATGAAATATCATTTTTATTATAATCATTGTGTTAGAACCACCACCTTGGTTAAGGTTTCATGTTGGGTTCACCATTTTGGATTCGCCTCTGAGGTGGCGCGTTCGGCGCGTACAGGGGAGAACAAAATGGTCTGACGTGCAATATCTTTTTGTCAATTATCATTAGGGTAAAACTTCCAGCTTGATTAAGGATTCACGTCGGGTTCACCATTTTTTTTCGCCTCTGAGGTGGCATGTTCAACACATAAAGGGGTAAACAAAATCATTTCACGTGCAATATATTTTTATCTATTATCTTTGGGGTATAACCACCACCTTGGTTAGGGTTTCACATTGGGTTCACCATTTTGGTTCTACCTCTGAGGTGGCGCATTCAGGGTGATGGTGAAATGGTCCAATGAGAATCAAAACCCATCTTTTTTTCTAGAGACAGTTTCTTATCAAATTCACCATTTCTTTTATTTCGACCCATTCTACATCATCAACCTTTAAAGGAATGATTGATTAACCCTCCAGGGACTGGGTAACTTATCCCTTCTGTATTGTGATGGAGGCTTCATAATAAAATGGCCAGTGGGAAATTTCATGGGGTCAAGCACTTATGAAATCGTCCCTCCTCAGATATAAATTCCTTGGATGGTCTCCAATGGGTTTATTCATGCATCCAGAGACACACAACGACCATAGTATCCATGATTCATGACCCTTATTTACAAAGGAAGATGCTTGTTGAAAAACAGTTGGGCCAACGACACTTAAATACTATTTTGGTCAAGAGGACGTGAAGTTTGTCTCACCACACCCCTTTAGGGGGGGGGGAATTACTTCCTATTATGGGAATATCTTATAGATTTAATTCATGTTCATATGTTCGTGAATACTTGTTCCATTCCCAAAGAGTGTGTCCACGGGCCACCCCTGGTTTGCGGGATCATTATAGGCATACATGGATTTGATGCTACAGAGGTAATGTTGACTTAATCCATACAATTAGGCACTATAGAGTTTATCATCATCTAGGAAGGATGGAAGGTGATTTGATGTTGGGGTCAGACCCATAAAATGGGCTACCTACGTATCCTCATGTGAGGAATCAGAGCCCATGTAGTTCAACTTTTTTGGGGCATAAGCATAGAAGCTACCAATTAAATAATACATGATTTGGGGAACCCTTTTGGAAGGGAACCATTTTGAGCTCAGGCCTTCAAGTATGCATCCTATTATCCTGTTTTGATCAGGAATCAAGGTTCTCGTATTTCATAATTGTGTGGATGTTGTAATCATCACAAATATCTAATCCCATGTGGGTCATGCATGGTGTGAGACACAAGAGAATGTGAGAGATCCAACCAACCATATTCTTCCTCTCTTACTGGTGGGAGAGGGAGTGCCTATGCTGGAAGAGGCCAGGGAAATGGTGGGTGAGGGCACGGAGCGATGAACCCTTCAATGTGGAATGACATTGAAGGTCATGCGACTCGGCCTCTGAAGATTGTGGACTTACCTCTATAGAAGCAGCCCAAAACACATTCCAGGGAGAGGATGTGTGTCGTCCTTGTCAAAAGGGGAATCAAACATAAACCCTTTGACTGATAACTATTCCTCATTAAATAGAAAAGTAGGTGATCACCCTTATCCCCTAGAATGGAGAGGATCACATTAGTGTCCCAAGGTTGGACATCGGGTTACCATGGGAATGTAGACCCACACACATTCTCAGAGCCCAAACCATTGTGGGGAGAGCCTTCGTGACTCTACTTACCATGGGTATATAGACTCATAGGGGCACAATGATGCACCCAATGGTCTGATCATACGGGTCTGGTAGATTTAGAGGAGGCTTTGGCCTGATTCTAGGGGACTAGTTCATGGATGGATTATGGAGGATTTGATGGTATCGAAGGGGTGAGATTGGAAATAGAAGAAATAATACCCAAAAACACCCAATTACACATACTGGTTTTTTATGCGGGATGGGGGAGCTCTTTATAGCGTAGTGGTATGTGGGAAGAGGGGCCGCCCATGTATCGATGCGGTACTCGTGCATTTGTAAAGTCCACAGTAAAACATAGTGGTACACAGTCCAGGATGTAGTCCATCATGCCTCATTGGCTTCCACCTACGTACTGGTATAGTACACTACACTAGGTTAAATCCTTGTAGGGATACACTATGAGGAACACCATTTTGAAGGAGGGTTTGGGGGATTATCGTTCGCGAGAAGTTCATCCGTGAGAATTATGTGGTTTGAAGTTTCGCCAATCTGGTTCGCAGTTCTATTATTATTATTATTATTAAGTTCCCCCATTTTATGGTCCACAACTGGTTGTAATAGTAAAGAGTGTGCTTCACAATTCAGGATTCACTGATGATTCAAGACTGAAATCGGAATCATCTCTGAGTTCTTTCTTCCAACATCTAGAATTCCGTTTGAGCTTTCTTCGTCCATATACCTTCTCAATTCCTTTTGTGATCCTTTTATAGAGCATTGGAAAAATTGTATCTATGGGAATGAGACACCATTTTCAGAGTCCCATGAAGATATATCCTTAAATTTTGAAGACTCAGTCAACTGGGGTTTGCGGAGGCTGCAGTTCATGATCATGGTCCGTGGAACCATGTCGGTTTTCTTTGTCCGTGAACCATTGAGTTTGAAAGATGGTATACAGATGGCCTTTGCACTCATGAGTCCTTCAGTGATGTGGTTTGGGGTCCACCATGTTCACTGGCCATTGTTCTACAGGCCAGTTCCACACAGACCGTTCCGTAGACTGGTGATTCTCAATCCAGGCGGTCTGTGAACCCTTCCCAGTGATGGTATGCGGGCCACTTAAAATCCTCTGAAAACTTGAATTCCTTAAAGTTTCTTCTGAAATTTGTAATTCTATTTGAGTACATTCACCTTGTTAGACTTTTATATGTACTTTCTTCCATCTACAAAGTGATTGCAGGAGTATTTTCGTCCCTTGGAAGAATTTTAAGGACCCTATAGTCATGGAAGAATGTATCAACTCCATTGATAATGTATTCTACATCCTATAATGTTCTCAATAAGAGAAGGTTCTACTTGTTGTTTATTATATGAATTATAAGATTATGAGTGGTAAAAATTGATCAAGAATACAATGCCTAAGGAAGCGATCGAAGCGATGGTCTTGAAGGAATTCTAGAAAATGTTTTTCTAAAAATATTTTCCTCACACTCTCTGTTTTAAAATGGAATTGTATTTCCATGAACTCAAGAAAAAATAATATGAATCAATCAGGTAGTACGAGTGATAATTCAAAATACTTGCACAATATTCATATATCTTTGTCGTTACCCTCGAATATAAGGTTGAACACTTCTTTATTTGGCTAAAATCTAGTCTAAGAAAATCCATAGCAATCTGTGACTTTGATAGCTATAAGAAAATTGTTTGATGTTACCTCAAAGTCAAAATGGATATTTTCAAATCTCAAGGGTATCAAGGGGATATTAAGTGGAAAGTGGGGTTTAAATTATGGATTTTGGATGGATAAATCTAACTATACTAAGAAATTTAACATCCCACTTGTCAAATGTTCAAAAAGAAGCACCCTAGAAATATCTTTAGGAGATGAGGAAATGATTTAGGTGTGGGAAGAAAGGACACTAAGCTAATGACTTATGATAGGAGAAACCCACTACTGCGATGAAATAAATGAATACTTCAGTCAACCATCAGTGCATTGTTCATTTTTTAAACTGTAAGGAACCATGTCACTTTGAAAATAAATTCCCTTATCCAAGGGTGTTTAGAGACAACAAACAAACTCCAATGAAGAAAGGAAGAGATTTTTCCATAACAACCACTGAGGTGGATCCTGATAATGAAGTGATGAAAGGTATTCTGGTTATTCATTTAGGAATATCAATTTTACTTTTTGAATATGTTTCTAAATATTCATTCTTATCATAAATATTTAGTAGAAAAATTAAAACACCACCATAAAGCATGGAAGTAGAGTTATCATTGAAAACATGAAATGGGGAAATTATTGCATCCAAAGTATATAACTTCTCTATTGTCACATTTATTTATTTTAACATCCCAAAAAAACCTTTTCAGACACCCTTTAGTGGAATTTTATGCAATTCTGGTTATGGATTGTATTTTTCTACATAGATCCAATATAAATTTCCATGATAAGTAAATCACTCTCGGTATTGTGAATCGACCCCCAATTCTGTACAAGTGAAAGAATGAGGATGAATCTTCTTTAGCACCAACATAAAAATCATGAATATTATATCCCTATGATAAATTGTATCTAGATCTAATGATTGAATCTAATGAAAGAACCATACTTTGAGATATAATAATTATAAGGGAATTTGATGATGTGTTACCTAAGGAATTTTCTGGTCTTCCTCCTAGTCAAGAGGTTGAATTTTCCCTCAAACTTATACTTTGGGAATTAACAATATCCATGACTCCATATATATTGGATATTGTGTAACTCAAGGAACCAAAGAAACAACTATAGGATAATCTGGATAAAGGGTTCATATGCCCAACTGCTTCATTGTGTGGTCCACCAGTCCTCTCTGTCAAGAAGAAGGATGGGTCAATGCACATTTTCCTTGATTCCCATGAGCTCAACAAGATCATGATAAATAACTTGTATACTCTACCATGGATTGAAGTCTTTTTCAATCAAATATATAGATAACAATAGTTCTCCAAGGTGGATCTATGGTCGGGATATTACCAACATAGGGTGAAGAAGGAGGATATCCCCAAGATCATTTTTATTACAAGGTATGGGCACTATAAGTTCATAGTTTTTCATTAAAACTCACTAATTATCTAGTAATATCTATGGACTTAATGAATGGAGTCTTTACAGATTACTACAAAAAAATCTTGATAGTCTTTAAAGATTTTATTATAATATTATCCAAAACCAAGGAGGATTATGAGAAGCATATGACCACTGTGCTAAAGACATTTCCAAAGGAGAAGGTTTATGAAATGTACAACAAATGGGAGTTATGGATTAAGGAAGTCTCATTATTGGGGAACATCATCACAATAAATCAGATATATGTGGACCCTTTTAAAATAGAAGAAATTCTAGGATGAATAAGGATAACATCTATGAATTATATGTGTATTTTCTATAGGTTAACTATGTATTATTGTCAATTTTTGAGAAAATTCTCATGATTTTCAAAACCTCTATCAAAGCTAACTAGGAAAGGGGTAAAGTTTTCTTTGAATTATGAACATTAAGATATACTAAAGGAGTTGAAATGGAGGCTTATCACTTCCCATGTTATCACACTTCCCACAAGTGGAGATCTTTTTATAGTATTTTGGGATGTTTTAAAGAAGGGATTGGGATATGTGTTAATGAAGAATGAAAAATTCATAGATTCTGTATTAAGGAAGTTGAATGTTCAAAAATAGAACTATGAAAAAAATGATATGGAGTTGGCTACAGTGATATTTACTTTGAAAATATGGAAATATTATCTCTTTGGGGGGATGTGTGAAATATATACGGATCACAAAATCCTAAAGTATATATTCACACAGAAAAAGATTAATATGTACTGATGAAGATGGTTTGAGCTGATCAAGGACTATGACTACTCAATCCACTACCATCCTAGTAAATTGAATGAAGTATAAGATTCCCTAAGTATAAAGGATCTAGTAATTCTATCATTGTTGAGAATTGAGAGGGATTTGATCTTCTTAGATTTAGAAAGTATGGACATGGGAATCATAAAGGAAGTAAAATCATCAATCCTTTCATCAATTATTTCTCAATCATCCCTTCTAGATAGGTTAAAAAATTCTCAAAGAGCTTATTTGTGAATTCAAAAGATTGTAGAAACTATAAGAAATAGGAAATTGTCAGAGTAAAATGTTAATGAAGATGGAGGAGTGAGGTTTCGGACATGAATATGCGTAACATAAAATTCTAAATTAAATAAAAAGTTGTTTTATGATACACATAGATTATACTTATCTATTCACCCAAGAATCAAAAAGATGTATTGAGATACATGAGATAATTATTTGTGCGACAATATGAAGAAGGAGATCACTTAATATACATGAATGGTCTTGATATGTTAGAAAGTGAAGGTGGACTTGTAGAAGTCTAAGGGTATGATAAAACCATTACATATACCAAAATGGAAATGGGAAAACATCCACATGGACATTGTCACCGAACATCCGAAGACATCCAGGGAAACAATTCTATATGGGTTTTTACGGATCGTCTTATAAAGAATTATCACTTTATCACAATTTGAGAGGACTTTCAATTGGATCAAATTCCATGAATATACATCAAATACATGGTAAGGCTGCATGGAGTACCACTATCTATCATATCTGATTGAAATCCAAGATTCACCACCATGTTTTTTAAAAGTCACCAAAATGATCAAAACACTGAGCTAAACTTTTGTATGTCCTATCATCCTCAAACTGATGTCCAATCTAAGTGGACTATTCAGACACTAGAAGACAAGTTGCGATCATATTCTATGGACTTAAAAGGATGGTGAGACTAACATCTACCTATAGTTACATTCTCATAAAAAAATAGTTTCCCACTAGCACGTGGGGATGAAGTGGGGGAATGAAAACAATTAGTTCTTGAAATTGATGAGGAAATGGTGGAAAAGGATAAGACCACTCAACAATATATCAAGGTCCCTTAGATTTGATAAAATTCATATGCTAAAAATCATTTATGAGACCTAGAGTTTGATGTTGGTGACATGGTTTTACACCACATATCTGAATTTAAGATAGTCATGAGATTTAGAATGAAGGGAAATCTTAGTCCATGATACATCGACCCCTTTGAGATTCTTGATCACATTAGAGCGGTGGACTATCGACTAGCACTCCCACCTAAGATATCTCAAGTAAATGATATATTCCATGTATCTCTCTTGAGTAATTAAAAAATAATATCCCTCACATGTACTCAAAAATAGAGGTGGTACAATTTAAAAATGAAATTTCCTATAATGAACAACCTGTGAAAATCTTAGATCATAGAGACAAAGATCTATGAAATAAGTAAATGCACCTGGTAAAAGTGCTATAGAGAAATGATATAATTGAAGAAGCGATGTGGGAAATATAAGAAGTGATGATAAAAGGTTACCCTAATCTATTTTAGTGTGGTAAATGAAAAGTTCCAGGGGAAATTTTCTAAATGGGTGGGATTGTAATGACCCATACAGTAATAAATTTTTTTTCCTTATGATATAATTAAATTTATTATTATGTATTATTATTATAGAAAATATATGAAATTTTTTGTTTTTATTATATCATATCAGATTTAAATGACCATCATGAATCATTAACATTGAGAATATATCCATTGAACAGTGATCACTTGATTAGTATAAATATAGGGTTTTAAAAAATCCAATTGATACAGAAAAAAGATGTGATGACCTCAACTGGTAGAATCATACCCTATGAATCTGATTTATCATTGATTCTGAGGGAGATAAAATCAATAGAATTTTACCTTGACCAACCCTAAGATGATATCCAATAACTAAAGCATGAGGAAAACTATTTATGGGAGAATTTCATGCTCATTGAGATCACTACCCGAACCATATTTGTAGAACCACCACATGAAAATATCACCAGTGTGCACCTTAATCTTACACTGTTTTATGGTGTATTAAAGGGGTATGTATCAAGTACCTAGATATATGATAATGTACATTATTTTTTATCGAATACTGGATATACATTTCATCCTACTAATATTACATTTTAAATGATTTTTATTTTTATTTAATAAAACCCAACCAATATTTTTGGGTAATATTAAAATTAAATTAAGGAATTTATTTAATAATGGTTTTTTTGTAATAAATAATATTGTAATAAAATATTATTATTAGATAATTTTTATTAAATGTAAAAATACTTATATTTTTTATGAAATCAAATATAATATTTGTAAGGGTTAAAAACTATTATTGACAAAAATGTAGTACCACAAAACACCCTGAGAGGGAAGGGGTGAATTAGGGTGTCATGTTTTTTTTATAAAGTGATGGATTTTGTTTCCTCATTTGTGGGAACTCATTAAACATGTATGATGGATTATAGTAATGATAAAAAATTACATACTTAATGAAAACATGTCACTTTCTCTTGGTTTATCACTAAGGGCTACGTCCAAGAAGAACACGCCAACAATGTTTTGGGAATACCAAAATGAACTAATTTTAACTACTTGTGGAATAGATAAGATTGGTCACAGTCACTCTGGGCTAGGAACACTACCTTTACATGAATTTAGGGATAGCTCCCTGCATCCCTCAAAACACTTCTGTTGACCCCCTATCTCAAAATTATGGGTGAATTATTACTTAGTTTATCAACTGGTAGGTCTCTTCAGCATATTGGCATTGAATTATTCATCTCTATACAGCACGAGACACTGCTTTCATCAATGTCTAGATTTGATGCACTTAAAATCACTATTTACATAAAACAAATTGTACAAAACTTCCTTTCACAAAGTTCCTTCACAAAGCTCCCTTCACCAAGCTCACTTGCCTTCAGGAAACAAATTTCCTTCATGAAGCACCCCTTCTTTCGCGAAACAAACTCCTTCATGAAGCACCCCTTTCCATCATGGAACAAGCTCTTTTTAAAATCTCCCAAAGTCAACATGGTAAACCCTATCATAATGAAGCACATTTTTCTCAAAATCATTGACATCAATCAAGACTTTACAAGTCTCTTTGTGATGATCAAGCTCGAATGGAATTCCAGTTTCATGGAGGTCCCCTAGTATTGTGAAATCCGAGTGATTATGGGTTTTCCTTAAAAATTCAATCTAAGTGAAGAGGGGTAGCCTCTTATTTATAGGCCTAATCTGTTCACGAAGCACCACCTCCTCTTTGTAGATTTTTCTAAATATTTTAAAAATATATTCACGGAACTCCTCCCATTTAGAATCAACATGGAAATTTTCCGATCATGTTGCTCATCATAATCGCAATGCTTTTTTTCAAAATCCTTCATAGAAAGCATCTTAATCTCGGAGCTTTCTATCAATGACTGTGAAGCTCCAATTCTCATAATCACAGACAACATTATCTCTATTCATGATTCCCATTATAATCATGATATACAAAATCATAATTCTTTAGGACATCACAAAACAAAACTCATGTAGGCCACTTTCATGAAACTCATGTCTTTTCCATATTTTCATAATGATTTCAAGAAAAAAAACTTTTCATGTTGAAAGAAAACTTCCAAATTTTAGACCCCAATTTTTTTGAAAAAACTGGGAAACTATGCCACATTCAATACTATTGTATTATTAAACTATAAGTTATTTTTATTGATATCTCTGTAATCATCCATGTGAGGATTGACAACAAAAACAAACCACACTCCATTTCCTTCAAAGAACAACCTTAGTTCCAACAAAAAACGACGAATTTCAAAATAAATTTAGATTTTATTTAAAGAGTGAAATTAATATATTTATAAAATTATTTAGATAAAATGGATATTATATTTGGAATAAAAACATCAAAATTTTCCAATGGTGATTTTTTCATAATTTTTTGAGATAGTAAAATTTTCAAGTAAAAATTAAATAACAAATAAATATAATTATTGTATTATGACATCATAATGACCGAAAAGTGATGTAATAAATTCTATAAAAAGTATCTTCAACAAAATATTTTTTTTATTTAAAATAATTCAATTTTATAAAGCCATATGAATCTTCTAAAACCATTAATATATTTTAATGTTTTAAAATCATTTTCTTAAGAGTACGACACAGCTACACATAATCAAAGGAATTATTTAATTAACTTCGGCCCTTGGAATTATAAAATAAATAAATACACTCCCATTTCACAGAAACCATGGGAAAAAACCATGTAACTATTTGTGGTTTTGGTTATTTTATTATGTAGAGTCCAAAACATAATTTTGAGAAATAATAAATAAATCCCTCTCTTTTCCTATAAAACCCCGCCCAAGATCCCACTACACTTCACTAAAAATCATTGTATCAAGTCCTTAATCTACCATCCCCTATCTAGAGTCCTCCCAAGGAACCAAAAAGCTCTTAAGAATCTCCTCCCAAGCATTTTAAGTCACACACTCAAGTAAGGGATCGCCACATTCTCTTCATTATTTAAGTTTCCTTATTACCTTATTCATTCAATTTAAAATTAGTTATGTTGGATTATGTATTTACATGTCCCTATTGCTGAATAATTTATGTCCAAATTATTATATACCCCTTCCACTCGAATAAAACAATTTTGTTAATTTTAATGTGATTTCATTATGATTCCAAGATCTCACCGTGATTTTCCATGCCAAAACAATTGTGTATTGAATACTATATCTATTTACTAAAAATGGTGTTACCCTTTATACTCTTATACATCATTTAATTCGGACTTACCTTTATTTATTATACACTCCATTATTGTGTAATTAAATATTATGATGAATGAATATATGTTTTATGATCTATGTGACACAAATAAGAATTAGAATGAAATAAATGTGGTGGGTGAGCCTAAAATTATATACTGTTTCGACACATTGGGTAATGATTAGTCTCAAGAGACATCATGTTGGGGTCATGAGGGAACCTAATTACTTTATGGGAATTTTTCCATTATGATGTATTATAAGTTATCCTTGACATATGATTATGATAAAATGTTTTAAGTTGTTTCCACATTTCCCATGATATGATTAACAAGCTATATGATGCCTTATTATTCATTTTCCTTTCATTCCCCATTTATATGTATATTGTATAACATGTTTTACTTTATTAATTTTATTCTATGTTTATTCCCTTACTTTTATTGATAGATCACCCCTTCCTTATGTATGTCCCCAGGTTATACCATGCAGTTTTAAGTGTGATCATGTTGAGGAAGTTTTCAATAAAGATGTTATTTTTCATATTTTAAAATGTTATGTAATGTACCCAATTACAAAATACAGTAGACTTATTAATCTTATGGGATGTATTAAGTGTAATATTATTTAATAAATAATTTGTTAATGTTAAATAAAGATTAGGGTTGTTATAATTTCTTTCTTTAACCACATAGGTGGCCAGTCACCAAGTTCTTCTACCCTTTGATAAGGGAATTCCAGTGTGAGGGAGTTTGGTATCCATTTCAGGGCCCTTCTATGATATTATTCAGACCTATTTCAGGATAATGAGGCCATGATGAATCTTTTAAAGGAATCTATTCATCCATATATCCAAAACCATATCACCTCATTCTTGTTTTCAAAATATATCACGTTTCGGGTAAGGGAAGAGGTTTTCAAGAAGATGCTAGTAAAGAAAAAATCATCATGGGTGGGGAGTTTTCAAGATTTCTCATGAAGTAGTGGTATAGTTTACAGTTCCTATTTTCCCAGATATAAGAGCTTTTAGACATCCATGGGTTGGTCCCAACACTTATCTTCATATTTCTCTAGGGGTGGTAGCTCTGAGACCTTTTACAAGGGATCATATGTGTGTTTTTATGGAGTATGAGTGTATTATTGGTAGGAGTGACTGGAATTTGGGAGAAATTTTTATTTTCCATGTGTTCCACTTCAAGTTATATCATTGATGTAGTTTCAAATAAGGTAGAAATAGTTTTTTTGGGTATGGGATCAATAGAGTGGAGACATAGAAGGTAGAGGACCAACCTAATACTCTCCATAACCATAGAGAGAAGAGTTTGGTATTGGATATGGTATTCATCAGGGTCATATAGGTCATGGAGTGGGTTATGATCTTATTCATTCTCTAGCATTTGCAGCTCTAGTAAATCCATACATTGTTCTAGGTACCCTTTTCTTATTTTTTTTATATCGGTGTTTTTATTCAGAATTCACATATTCCATTAAAAAACCTACCCTATTCAATGTTGTGTGACTTGAGGTAGATAATCTTGTAGTCCCCTTGGCATTGACTACACAAGTTGTAGGTCGATCTTATTTTTGAAAATTTGGTAGATATTTCAAGCTAGTTCAGGGTATAACTTATCTTTGATATAATTTTTATGTTTATGAATATAGTTATATGATATCATCATTGGCTTTGATTGTATGTATTCAGTACATGCTATTATAGATTTTTTTAGGAGATAGGTTGTGTTCTATAATACTAATAAAGTGGTAGCAATGTTCATTGGTGAGTGATACCCTCATATGGTTTGAGTGTTTGTTCTATAATTATCTTCTTTTATGGATGATTTGATGGCGATTTCATTAAAAGTTCATCCATCGGTGTTTGTTGGGGTTGTAGAAGAGTAATGATGTATTTTTTGAAGAGGTTGTAGTATTACCCCCTCAATGGGAGTTAATTTTTGGGATAGTTATATAACTATTTTTGTCTCCTATCTCAATGTATTAATATATAATAGACCCTTTTTAGTTGAGGGAGAAACAAGTGTAGCCCCATGATCCATTTCAAAGAGGTCTTGTTGAGTTGATTGTGTCTCCTTGGGGTAAATAGATTTTTTTGTAAAAAATAATGATGACAATTTACATATTTATATAAATTATCATTACTTTAACCAAGTGATAGTGATGAACTATTATCCTCTTCCACATGTAGATAAATAATTCAATCAATTTAAAGGGGATAGTTTTTTCTCAAAGATTGATTTGTAGTCAGGATATCATCTTATATGAGTAAAGGATAAGAATATTCTAAAGACTTTTTTCTGATGTTGTTGTGGGAATTATAAGGTCATTGTGATGTTTTTCAGTATGAATAATTATGTAGACATGTTAATGGGGTTTATGAAAATAATTTTCATAGAGTTCTTGGATATGTTCATGGTGGTGTTCATCGATTGCTTACTTGTGTACCATGTTTCTGAAGAGGGGAATAAAAATAATATACGTGTCATATTTGGAATTTTCATCATTGGCAACTATTTGGTATGTTTTAAAACTTTGATTTATGGGATTAGGAAGTTTTTTTCCTGGGGTATTTCATGTCCCAGTAGTGATTATCTTTTGATCCTTCAAAGATTGGGGAAGTGGTTTATTAGGAATCCCCAAATACTATTAGAGAGGTTCATAGTTTCCTTATTTTTATAGGATAATATATCTGGTTCGTAGATAATTTATATTAGGTTATGAAACATCAAACATTCTTAACTAGAAGGATCATGTGTTATTATAGACTGATAAGTGTCGTGAATCTTTTTCATACCTGAAGAAGAAGTTTGTTATCACTCAAGTCCTTTGATTTCTAGTAGAGGATGTTTAGTTTGAGAATTTATGTAACAAATTAAATAATAGGTTGGGATGTGTTTTGATTAAATATATATCATTATTTTACCATCCATGACATTGAGTTGGTTGTAGTATTTTTCCATGTGGTTGTAGTGAAAATACCTCATCATTGAGTGTTTTGTGTTTTTTAATGGTCACAATATCCTGAGGTATATCTTCTCCCAATGTGACTTGAAATTGAAACATTAATGGTGGATGGAATTCTTATAGTATTATAAGTCTGAGATTTTTTGTATACACTATGAAAGGAAAATTTTATATCCTACTCAGAGAGAAAAAATTCACATAGTGATTCAATGTGTGAATTTAGATATTCCTAGAGAGTGATGAATTAACTCTCAACAATGAATCTTGATATGGGTGACATTGGAGGTAGAGAGATTGTCTTTTTCAAATGAAAGTATAGTCATATTTGGTGCAGTATGTGGATAATTCCCACCTTTGTATTTTGATTTGGAGGTCTGGAGAGACTAATTTTACTTCGGTGATGCTTCTTATGGTTGGTTTGAGGATGAAAAAAATTGATTGTTATTTCAGGGAATTAATTTTTACCCTTTGGTGAGGTGCGATAAAGATATTTTTCAAAGCCATTTCTTACCCTTGGATGTACATATTATTTTAAAAAACATATACCAAGCTCTAAGAGGGATGTTTTTGTGGCATGGGTTGAATCATGTTGTTATAGAGTATTTGTATCTATGTTTGGTTTTCCAAAAAGTGAAGTCCAAACACCATGTTACTGGTAGTTTTTTGTAGGAAATATATGTTCCCTAGTGGAATTAGGATGATATGTCAATGTACTTCATTAATAGTTCACCTAAATATTAGGAAGGCATTGATTCTATATAGTTGATAATTGATTATTTGATGAAATCATCCCACTTTATATTTATATAGGAGTCGATCTCAATGGAGGTTGTTTTGAGACAGTATCTAGAGGAGGTGGTGAGAATCCACAATGTCCCAAAGATGGTCGTCTTAGATCATTAAACTCATTTTACCTTTATGGTGTGGAGACATCTCTAACATTAATTTGGATCTGAGTTATTTCTTACCACTATTTTTCATCCATAGATGGACGGTTAGATAGAGAGAATTACATAGACTCTTTAATACATCTTACATTTTTGTGTCCTTCATTTTGGAGGTTCATGGATGACTCCTCTACCTTTTGTCTAGTTTTATTACAACAATATCTTTCACTATACTTTTGTTATAGAAACATTTGAAGCTTTGTACAACTGAACTTATCCTTCTCCATTTTTCAAGACTGGGGTCCGTGAGTCAGTAATTCTAAGGTAAAATCTATTTCAAAACATGATAGAGATGGTTCAGGTGATACATGAGTGTTTTAAAGAAATATAAAATCATTAGAAATCATATGTATATCATAGGAGGAGACTTATGGAGTTTGATATCGGAGATCATGTCTTCCTGAATGTGACTCCTCATCATGGGCAGTGAAGGTTTGGTCATGAGAGTATGTTTTCTCCCTGGTTTTTTGGGCCATTCGAGGTGTTGGATCGTGTTTGACTCATGAATTATCGGATAACACTTAACCCAAATATGATCTAGATACATGATTTTTTTCACATGTTTCAGCTCCTCCATCACATTCATGATTACTAAAACATTACCTATTAGGTTGAGATTGATGTTGATGATGATGCGACCTTCAAGGAGTAGACTATGGAGATCCAGGACCACCAGGAAAAGGTATTATGTGGGAGTTACATTCTCTTGGGTTGTTTATTTTGAATACATCATGGTTTTGAGTAGAATACAAAGGAAAATGATTCATAGATATGATATTATTACCCTAAGGTGTTTTCTGTTTATCTCTTATATTGTAACATTGTTCATTTGTAGATGTTGAACATTTCAATTTTATGATATGGTTTCTCTCTTTTGTATTTTTTTGTATTTTATCTTATTTGAGAGGTACCTCCCTAAGAATTGTATTAGGAGATAATTTTTTTATTGCATGGTTATGCACATTATTCCTCTAAGTGAGGTGTTTGAGCTCTATGATTATGAGTTCCTTGAGAGTTATCTCACTGGGTTGCTATTCAGACAACCCTTTTTTCTTATTTTCACTTTAGGGTTTGTTTTGAATTATAGAGGATTATAAAGGTTTTATAGACATATGATGTAATTATAGAGATCCTAATTACCCTTTCCTTGGTGTTTTTATGTTGTTTGAGGAACATAGAGGAGATTCCAAGGTGTTTAGATTGTGTTTAGTGGAGAAGAGTGGTGCCACTACATTTTTAGAAAAGGTTTTAGTGTGGATCCCTATGTTATATTAAAGGCTTGGGTTCTATGACATGGTAGGACATGATGTGGTGTAGGGAAGATTGGGGAGGATAATTTCTTTCTAGGGGTCCCTACAACATGGATTATGGCTACAAATTAATCCTTCCATGGTGGTTGTGAAGCTATGGCATGGAACGTGCAACTGTGACATAGTGGTTCAATTGTATTCTTCAAAAAATAGGGTGGGTACATTATGGTGGATTAGTATTCACTGTAGTCACTCACTGAGAAAAGAGGATCTCATATAGATATACACCATAGATCTCGAGCATGCAGCTTTAATGGGGGGTTGCATTGTGGTTTTCATCCACTATGTTGTAGTCCTCTTTTTTTCAATATGTTGTTTCCTTGTCCTAAAGGATGTTATGTGGTATTTATTAATTATTTCTACTTATAAATAACTAAACCCTCATATAAACCTAGTTTTCTCCCATCCCTTCCTCTTAAACCCTAGTTTCCCAAGGTTATTTTTCCTAAGTATCTAAATCCAATTTTTTATAGGAATTGATCCCAACTGCCCATGTTCAATCTTCAGTAATATAAGGTACATTCTACCTTAGTTTTCTCATGGTTTTGTCTTGGATTGATCTCATTTTCACCCTTTTATTCTTTTCTCATGACATGTAAGATGATATCCATCATCATAATGGAGTTTCATTTTTCATTTTATAGTGTTTCTTTGGCACGATGTCCATAGGACATCCTATTTTCTTTAAAAGATAAGTGATTGGAGATCCACATTGGTGTTCTATTCCATTTTAAGAATGTAAGAAGTTTGAAGTAGGGGATTCATTTTCTCCCCTATTTATTTGGTTTAAATAATAAACATACCATTTTTTATCACTTGTTATGGTAGTGGAAATAACCTAATTAATATTTAACCTAATTACATAATGGAACTGGTTTACATTTATTGGTCGTATGTTTTTTCCTTCCACCATGATAACAATTTATCTATTATTTTACTATATTGTGTGATATATATAATATTCATGGTTTCAAATATTGTTATAATTGGTTTAGTATGTTTTAGGATTATTTTATCATGTTTAAATTGATTAAATTGGTATAGAATGTAAATTTGGTAATTGGTTGTTTGGTTAAATAATTAAAAAAGCATGTTTAATAAATCCGGTGTTTCTTATAATTTGATTGTAATCAAATTGATGAAATTATTCATGTTTAATATGATTTTTTCTTCCATGTGTTATTAGGATTAGATAAATAAATTGAAGATATAATTGTTTTTTATGAGAGTAATGATTAAGATAATGTTAATTTAGAATTTTTTTACTTTAAAGCTTATTAAAAATGGAAAATTATAGGAATCATGATTAATTAAATTAATAATATTATATAGTTGTTTCCTTAGGTTTACCATCATTATAACCTATGAATAATGAATATTTTCATTTAATATGGAATAAAAAAACTATTTGATAAAGATATATTCTTGGAAAAATTGTGTCTGTTGTTTATAATGGATGGATGCTTTGTGTTAGGGGTCGTGAGAGCCGGTTTGAATGTAAAGTATAAATTCCATATTTTTAAGGACAAGTTTCCCTATTGACTATGTTTTTTATTTTCTTCCTTCAGTGATTCACTTTATATGCAATCCTTGATATAAATTTTTTTATGATCCTGGTATGGTTGATGAGATATGGGTGGGGAGGCCTATGGTTGTAGAAACAATTGATGCCTGTTATAATGAGATGCGTGGTGATATGCTTGTGGGTATTGGGGATGTTACTAGAGATGATAAAATAGGTTAAACAAGGGCTTAACCAATGTTTTTTAAAGATGGATTCTTTATGATAATGAATTTATTTAATGGATGGATGAACAAATTTCTTATTTATCTACTTTCATTTCCCCACTCCTTGAGGTGGCTAGATGTGCTTGGTTGCATCTCTATTGGTGGTTGATTAGGATGTTTCCATCAAATATATGGAATTATGGAAATTTTAATATTTTTTAGTAAAATATTTTAATACACATGGTTTGTGCTGTGGTAATTCAATGATATGATCTTGAGAAACCATAGACTCGGATTGAATTATGCCTAAACAGCATGGACACCACTTTGTTGGATAATGAAATGTATCCTGGAATAAAATTGAAATTTAATTAATAGATACTAAATTAATTAATGTAAGGTTAAATTTTAAAAAGGATAGAAGTAATATAATGTAATTCCTTCAAATCATTGTGTTCTTATTGGATATCTAGTCCCTAATATTGGAAGCTGGGTGTTTGAGTGATGATATTTATAGTTGAGATGAGGAATATGTTATTTACTATAGTGTGGTTGTAAGCTATATTATATGCTTTATGTTTTTTAATTTCATATTCTTTCCCACCCATTTCAGTAGAGCGAATGAAACCCATTGGACTCTAGGAGGTTGTTTTCCTCATTATCTTGGTGGTGAGGATGGATGGTTGACTACCCTCTCTGGCCTTTATTTCTACTCTTGATAGTATTATGTAATGGTATGAATGGTGGTTAGATTCTCATATATTTTTATAGATGGATTTAAGGGATTTTGGTTATTTCACACACATGTATCTCTATATATTGTTACATAAGGACAATTATAGGTATGATGTGTATAGGATATGATGGATTGAGGTACCTCACTTAGTGTATGGGTTGTGATTTCTTGAGGTATAATACTTTATGTATGATACACATCATACAGGTTGTGGTCAATCCCAAAAATTAATTTATTACTATATTGTGATGTGATATGGGATAATGTGATGTTTTGATGCATGAGGTGCATGTTGTGAAACATAGCCAATGTGTCTATGGGTTGGATTTTTTATAGATATATGGATCTAGATGTACAACATTGGGGTAGAGTAGAAAATCAGTGGGGAAGTGGTAGTGGGTTACCCTTGTTGTTTCGTTTATATAATAAATGATATTTTTTGTGAAATACTTGGTGAGAGATATCCATGGTGAGGATGGTAACATAGTTTATCTTTTTAAGTGATGAGTTACTTTCACTTATTATTCACTAAAATTTAGTATGATTTCATTATATTTTTCATAGTAGGCTATAGGGAGGATCCTACTGAGTATACTATTATTCTCACCCCATGTATATATAAGTTGTTTTTAGGTCTGTAGGATAGATTGGATATCAAGATGGAAATTATTTGAATGTGGGTTTTTAGGATAATTTTGGGATTTTTGGTCACTATTGAGTTTAAGTTTTTGGTAATTGTGGTTTTTTTAGTTGTTTTAGAATTTAATGACATTACATGTATGCAATTGAGTTTTATTATATATATATATATATATATACCTGATAAGGATTTCATTTCCATAACATTCTTATCTCTCTATTATGAATGTTCTATTAGAGGGTAATGCCTCCAATTTGTATGTTTATTATACCATATGTTCTAATCACCAACTCGAGGCCTAATGGAGGTGGGAATCAGGTGGTCACTATACTCCTTCTCTCATTGTTTTCCTAGGAGGGGTACTCTTTAGGGGTGGGGTTCCTGACAATAAAGTTCATTTATTTTATGTTGTGTAAAGGTAGGATGAAAGGCTCGCATAATGTAAAATTCAATTCTATATAATTGTAATGTCAAATGTTTCATAAATTTCATTTTATAATTTAACATACTATGTAAAGGTAAATTCAAATTCTATGTAAAGTTAAAATAATTTTTTTATGTAAATATATCATGAAATTATCACATAAATGTTGGATGTGATTTTTATTCACTGATTAATGGTAGAAAAATAGTTGTGTTAAGGTAGATCAGAATAGTCATGTAAGGGTAGTATCAAAATTATCACATAAAGGTAAACTAATGTTTCTTCCTAAAAAATAAAGGTTGCATTCTATTCATGAAAATGTATAATGAAGTAACAAAAACAGAATAAGGGTATGAAAAAAACTACATAAAGGCCAAAAAATTTATAACAGGCTATGTAATGATAAAAAAACTTTAGAACTTTTATTTTACAATAATATAAAATGAATAATTAAATAATAAAAAATTAATGAAAAATCAATTCATGACTAAATAATAAATAATAACATCATTATTCTCTTTAATAAATAATGAAATATTTAAGCACTCATAAAATATAAAAAAATTAATCTAGAACATGTTAGAGTTAATAAAGGATTTAAATAATTTCTTTATAAATTATAATTATCTATTAATATAATTTTACATATTTATAATATAAAAAAACCACTTTCAACACTAAAAATAGTCAAAAATAAAAATATTAATCCTAGCACTAACAAAATCCTTTATTGAAAATTAATAGAAAACAAAACTAGATTTTAAAACATTCCCTCCATTTTAAATTTATCAAAAAACTTATAAAATAGAAATTATATGTGATTATATAATTAATAAAAATTTATAGAGTAATGAAAATAATTAAAAACTCCCCTTTAATAAGTGCATAGTATATAAAAATCCATCATTCCAAGTTCAATCAATATTTTCTCAAACTTCATTACATCCTAGGTTTTTGTAGAAATATTAGAAAGTAAACTATCAACTGAAACTTATTCCCAAACAATACCTCCTTTATTAACATAATATCTAATGCAATGAAATAACTTTGGATGATGTTTTTTTCTTAAACGGTGTATATGATTCTTCAAAATTAAAATTATAGATAAATTATCACAATAAATAAGTATATTTCCAAAATTAAAACCATAAAACAATATTTTATTTTATTCCATTATGATTTAAAACAACATAATTCCAAAAAAAATGTAACAACATTTATTAGTATATAAAGAAACATTATTTTTTTATTTTAAATATATGTCATTAATATTTTACCAATAAAATTACACATACTTAACGTAATTTTTCTATAAAGTCTACATCCTCAAAAATTAGAATATGAATTACTAATAAAATTAAAATTATTATATTTAAAATAAAATTATCTAGAATTTAATGTTATTTTAACATTTATTATAAATATTTTCAACATTTTTATATGAAATTATTTATTATCATATTGAAATATTTCTCATAAATTAACACTAAACATAATATATGGTCTAAAAGTAGTGAAATTTTATAAACTACCAAACATCACTCAATTTTTTTATAATTTATAGATTTTCAAGAGTTATCTACATCCAGTTGATAGTTAGTACTCATTTGGATTCTAAATTTTTTCATAGAATATAAAGCACATATCTTAATTAATTTTTTATTATACTTATTTCAATTTAAATATATTCAAATATTTCATTGATTAATTTGAGTTCCTAAAAAGAATTTTTTTTTCACCCATTAACATCATATAAAATTCATTTGTGATGATGTTTGAAAATTATTCAAAGATTAATTAAAATTAAAATAAAAATAAAATATCGTATACATAATTTTGAAAAATTTAAACATTATTTGAAATCCTTTTAATTAACAATGTAGGATAAAATTTAACTTTATAAAAACCATTGTTTATTGAAAATAAGTATTTCATTTCATACTAAGAATGAGGTTCTTACTTAATCCAATATAATGACTTTGATAAATTAAAAACATGGTTTGGGAATTTTTTATTTTCAAAAATAGATGGTGAGTTAACATAAACTTCATCAGAAATAAAATCAGTTCAAAATACATTTTCACATCCATTTGAAACAATTTAATCCTACAATATAAGATAAAGATAAAAAAATTATAATAGATCCAATCCTTGAAATTGGGGTAAAATATTCATCAAAATATATGATTTATTATTTAAAATATCATGTATCTATATTACTATCTTTATTCTAAACAATTTCACTAAATTAATCCATTTTATTTTTAAATATTTGTTTAGTTTCAATAGTATTTTTATCTTTAGTGGGTTTAACTGGATTAAAAAAATTATTTCTATAAAATTGATTTAGTTTATCATGCATATCAATAATCTTTTTAGAATCCTTTAAATCATCATCAATATTATTAGGAACAAATTCGGAAATGAAAGAATAATTTT
The DNA here is from genome assembly GCA_963277665.1 of Viscum album. Lineage (NCBI taxonomy): Eukaryota > Viridiplantae > Streptophyta > Magnoliopsida > Santalales > Viscaceae > Viscum > Viscum album. Next base: position 602,909,770 of record OY728142.1, read on the forward strand.
CTAAAAAATTAAAAAAGGTTTTCTAGTTTTAAATCCATAATGAATATTTCACATAACATTATTAATAGGTTTATATTTATGAATTTTCCATGATATAGGATTATAATGATAAGGGGAAGGACTTCCCACAATATTTATGTTGTTGTCTTGAGATTTTTCTTCACCAAACTTAAATACTCTAAATTTTTATTTAGAATTTACTAAATTTATATTCCTTTTCAGTTTATCTTAGTAAAATTAAACATGAAAAGATTATTCTATATTTATATATCATTTATAATATACTCTATAATATTTAATTTTAATATAATACCCTAAAAAATCAACACTTTTAGAATCAAATTTATATATTTCATCCTCAGCATTTAGAATAAAAATTTTACAACCAACAACATTGAAATAATGAATATTAGGATTCCTTTCTTTTAACAACTCATATATATTTTTCTTCAATAAATTTATAATTAAAACTCTATTTAAAATATAATAGTTCTATTTTTAAATTCAATAACACAATATTTTTGTGTTCTAGAAGAAAACCAATTGTGATTATAAATATTTACTTCAAAAAAATTCATAAACTTCTGATTATGAAATTCACCTCCATTATCAATTATAATGGAAATAATTAAATAGTTATTTTTTTTACTTTTTACCTTTTTAAAAAAAGAAATAAATTTAGATATTGTTTCAGTTCTATGGAATAATAAATACGTCTATATAAATCTACAAAAAAATATCAAAAATAAAAAAGAAAAGTATTTCCTCCTAAATAATCAATCTTTATATGTCTAATTAACTATGAATGAATAAGTTCAACAGGTATAAATGTTTTAACTTCATTAATTGATTTTAAATTTTTTCTATATTCTTTATAATTTTCAACTTGGGTACCTTTCTTCATGTTCTTTCTTTTATAATTTGTGTAATAACTGATACTTCAAATTACCATGCTTCTTATGCCCAAGGATATCATTTATTTTAATTGCATTAAAACACATTTCATTATGGTTAAATAACTTATAAAATGAATAAAATGTATATTTTCTTTCCCATTATCCTAAAATAAAACAGATTAATTCTAAAAATATAAACATTTATTATATTTAAATTTAAAAATCATTCCATCATACCATAAATTTTAAATACTATTAAAGCTATATTTTAAACATTTATCGTATAATAATTTAGAAATTACAATGGTGTCAGACATACCTTTTTCACTAAACCAGTTATCAATTAATTTTGAGTTATTACCAAATGTCACAGAACCTCTATCACATTTATTATAGAATAAAAAAAATTATAGATCTCTAATAATGTGTTTGGAGTGGCTGTTGTTTATTTACCATGTATATTGGAAACTCTTAAGGAATGTTTCCAAATATACTATTTAAGAATAAAATAATTTTGACACCCATGTTATATTGGGTCCAATCAGTTTAGTATATGAATTCATAGGTACCCAAATATAATTTGAATATATATCATTATATAATTTAGAATATAAATTCTTAAAAAAATATGTTTTATAATGACCTAAATGTAATGCCCTAACCCTAGATACCCAGAGTCTATGCATTATTACATAACATTGGCATGATCACAAAAGATCAAGTCCTGAAGGACCGATCAGTTTAGTAGCCTTGGAAGTACTAGATATATACATGATTTTTACATTACATTATAAAATGAAAAACAACAACATTGTGTATCCTTTGAACACACTGATATCCCTTAGGTTATCCCTTTAAGTCAGCCATAATATACTTCTTCACATCCTCATAAAAATAAAACATATAAGGGGGTGAGATCAGATTCTCAGTAAGGGTAAATAATATAGAGGAAACTACAAACTTTTAAGGAAAGAAGTGTAATAAAAAACAAAAGCCTTTTAAACATAATATTGAACATAACATGGAAAAAAATAAAACATTACCATATAATCATGCACATGGATATTCTAATAGTCTAATAATCACATGTAATAACTAATTTCATAACAAGGGAATTCATAATGTCGTACATCATAACCACATAGTCAACGCCACGTGCCGAGACTACAAATAATGATTTTGTCAAGGACTTGTTCCAAGAAACTAGTTTTTCACATGATACCTATCGATGCATCGAGGATATATAGCGGGATCAACCCATCATATACTTAGTCCAATGCATTCCTCATATTAAAATTCTGCAACATAACATGAACATCCGTATTAAAACTAACATACAAAATGTCAATAATAAAACCACAAATCATGAATTGTATAAAAATAGAACATTCACATTCCAACATATAAAAATTAATTCAATACAATATTGAAGACTTTATTTATAATAAATAAACCTCAGTCAAGAATAATATCTATCAAAGGATGTTTATAATGTTGAAAATGATTAGTAAAACTCTTTGAAAGAAATATCGTTTTTTGTGAAATAATTTAAAATTCACACATTTATAAAGGATGTAATTTAAAAGATATTTTTGAATCAAAGTGTCCAATAACACTTTGAAACTTTTGAAAGGAATTAACATTTTAAAATAATCATGTCCATATAAATAAATCCTTAAAATCTTTTGGAAAACATGGATATTAATTAAAAATATTTAGAAAATAAATCATTAAAACATTTAAATGATGATATAGTTAAATAGTAACTTCCATAAAATGTAAAATATTCCTTTTGAAAAAATTTTTATGATAAATTAAAATTGATGATAAATATGTCCCAGAAAATACTTACACATAAACAATCTCGGATAATAATGAGATTAAGGAATTAACCCTTACCTTGTACTTTCCTTTAGTCGAGGGTACGTTTAACCTCCTGTATAATGACCATAGTATGTTATTAAATTATAACAGAACAATATTAATATTTATTATATCATACATGATTCATTTATTACTTTATACTTCCCATTAATAATAATTTCCATGTTAATGTAACATTTCGGGTAATAATCGCTTTCTTTATCGTATGTGTTTTAACTTGTTATTCTTGATCGTATCTCTTAGATCATGATTTACAAAATTATAGAATATAAAACATGATTTATATATCATATATATTCAAATATAAATATGTATAATATATAGATATATTAAATGGAAACCCCATTCATGGAGACGTTCGTTCGTACGTACGCATGTACGCCGTTTCCGTTTTCTTATCGTATTGAACGGAAGTAAGTGATTGAGATATATGTAAATATATATATATATATATATATATATATATAATTCCAGTATAATTATTATGTCATATATTACATACTTATTAATAATATATATTTTTATAATCATCTTTTAATGTTGAATGTGGAAATGAATCTCATCGCGTCGTAGAGACGGTAAGCCGTACGTACGAACGAGCAATGATATCATTTCCTTAATGATAAAATGTTATGTGATTGGATGGTATATTAATTATAAAAAACATTAACATGTTATATTTTTTATTTATATCAATTATACTCATTACTATACCCATCCAAATAATTAAGAGTTGAATAATAAACTACACCACGACGTGGAGACAGTAAGCCATACGTACACACGTAAGGTGAATTTTTCATTCATAGGATGGATAGAATAATGAATATGGTTGTAAAATATTTATAATAACATCCAATTATGTAAAAGTTACTGGAGTTATTATTTTGGTATGGAAACAACAGTGAAATAGGATGTGGAATAAGAAAAGAACTCTGAAAGAGGTTATGAAATAATCAACTATTCTTTGGGTGCTTCCTTTTTTATTTGATCAAAAGGTCTCCTTAAGTTGGATTTATGATCAAAGTAATGTCTCTAGGTTGAAGTAAGGGTATTTGGGAGGATATTTGAGCTGGGTTTTACTGAGAAAAATGGCATTGGAGGTGTGAAATTAAGATAAGGAGAAGTACCCTTTTATAAGAGAGGTGAGGGGCACTATAGGAAATGCTTGAAATGTTATTTCATTATAAAATAATTTTCAGATTTTAATGTCTCCAAATAGATTTTTTTCTAGTATAAGGTGGTTATGGGTCTAAAAACTCTCAACAAATAGGTTTTAGAAAATTTTAGGTCACCATATTAACCTTATATTTTAGATTTAATTCTTAGTTAAATAGTTTAACTCTTACCATGTCTTCTTGTTTTTTATATTACATGTTTAATAAACTTACTATAAAATTACAAGAGAACCTAAAGTGGTTCATTAATGACATATATATCATTATATAAGTTCTTTGGCTGAATCTTAAATTTTTATAAATATTATATAATTTAATAATATATTATTTGTTTTAAAAACTCATTTATGTCAATTTTGACACTATTTAGTATTTGTTTTTTTGAAAGTCATAAAAAGTTGAATACTTCAAAAAAATTACATTAAATAATCCATAAAATGTCATATTCACCTATAAAATTCGTGTATGGAATCAAAAGTCTCAATTTACATTTATGTTGATATTTATAATATCAATTATTTTAATCTTTCACTGATCAAGTAATTACTGAATCATCATTGTGTCATAAATAAATTTAATTATTTAATCTATCGAAATTATAAATAAAATACCATGATATAAGAACTCTTTTTATATTTCTAATTAATATTTATAGTCAAAATTATATTATGCATAAACCTATATTAAAAATGTTTTAGTTATTAAAATCTAAATTTAACATTTTTAACACTTCTTTAAATAAAATAATAATAAATATCCTAATCTAATCCAAGTGGATAAAAAAGGATCAGATTTTATTCCTAAGGCTGATATTTGTCGAAAACATTTAACCAATTGAATTAGAACATGTGTTGGGTTAATTATAATATCATTTTTAACTTTAATTGCCATATTTACTTTTAACCGTGGTAAATAAAATTCAAAGGTTATTGTTCACCATAAATTATTTTAATCTCATTGAACCACATTTTACTTAATTATGACGATCGTGTCTCTTGGATTTTTGAAATTCAATTGATAGAAGTGGTAAAATTACGTTTTATGAAAATTTGCAAATGTGCCTAGAAGGTGGGTAAAAGACGTTAAAAGTTAAAAAAAATCTATATATCTAACCTTATTATAAAATGACTCCAATGAATTAAATTACACTAATATTGGTATTATGTATCTCTTTAGACTTTAAAATAAATATAAATATAATATAATAATTATTTAAATAAAAGTCAGTTTTAAACAATAAAGTAGTGTTTTTCGCTATTCATCAAAAATTGAATGTTTTTAGAAAAATGCCAAAAATTCACCCTAAACTAATTTTGATATCCCGAATTAAAAAATGATGTATATTTTACAAAATTAAAACCATAGAAGTTTCATTTATTAATTTTAAATTAATTCTCATTGTCAAAACCAGAAAGCGGGTTTTTTAAAAAGTAAAACTATTAAAATATTGACATGTGTTTATGTCCAATTTAAATGTGAAATTTCGTATAATGACCTACATTATATTAAATGATAAAATATAATCTAATCATACTTCAAAACCATTAAAATGTATAATTTAACACTATAAATTATTTTGATTAAAAAATTTGTTCTCAATTAAAATTTAGCATATTTCACTATTCATCAAAATATGAAAGTTATCAAAAAAACACCATAAGTTTATCCAAACTAAATTTTTATGTCTTGATTCTAAAAAAGAATTTTATTTTTTTAAATTTAATATATTAAAGTGTCAAATATTTTATTTAAAAATCATCCATCATTAATAGGCGGCAAAATTTCATTTTTTGAAAAATACATCTTTTATCTGAAAATTTGAATTTTTTATTATATTTTGTCTAAGAAAAATATATTATGGATGTTAAAATTATATGGAGTATTCAAAATTTAGTTAATTATATTCATAATTGCTTTTTAATGTCTAGTTTGGTAATTCTTAGTGTGCTCAAACTCAGTGTTACGTGTAGCATAAACTACTAAATTAGTTTGAAGAGATAATGTACTATGAAATATTCGGGTGTTACATTAAAGCCTATCGATGTATCAATTAAAATTCATTAGGATAATGTTCTTGCATCCTACATTTAAAACATATAATATTTGATATACTTATTTTAGAAATTTTTACAATTTTAATATTATATACTTAGGTATTTTTTTATTATATCCAAAATCACTCATGTATTTATTTAGTCTCATCATTGAAATCATATTATCATATTTTTCCTAAACTTAAAAAAATTAGATAAATTTTCTTTCGAACATAATATTACTCTCTTCATATGTACAGTCTCTTTTTGTGATAATAATAAATCATTATAAATATTTTCATTTAAATAAGAAGTATTATTTCAAATAACTTCATATTCTTGACTTATTTTTTTATTTTTTTAATAATCACCTTATTTGATTATTTTAATTTTTTTTATAAATATACAATACCTAAAATATACTTTTGTAATTTTTCATTTTTTTCAATTAATTATTTTAAATTATATTTTTCAATTTCATAATCACAATATAAACTAAAATAATAATCACTACTAACCTCATTCATACTTGTTTCCATAAATAAAAGGATAACTATTTATTTTTCATTTCATGTTTCATCACATGAATCTGATTCTTCTATGAAAATAAAACCATATGTTAAATCATTGTTCTATATTTTCTTACATTTCATATATTTTGACGAAATATATTTGTTTATCTCTTCAAGGTGAAGTAGTCATAAAATTTTATTTCCAACCTAAGAGTTTTTCTAATAGATGAGAATTTATTTAACATGAGATCTCTAGAAATTTTCATATTTGTGTATTGATTTTATTCAGAGTAGAGTTAATGTCCATTCATCCCTGTATCTTTAAATCTTTTATATAATTTCTATAATGACTAAACATATTATCATACTGTTAAAATAACATAAATTAAAAATGTGATAACATTTGAATTACTTTTAGCATTATCATTCCCACAATTATAAATGAAAAAAAAACAAATAAATTTAGACTTAGTCATGCCATAAAACATCCTTTAAGATAATTTGAATAAATCAAAATACATCATTAATAATCAATCAATGTGGTCCCACAAATGTTTCATAACATTTTCCTTCTATAATATTAGAAATTTGAATATTTTTCACAAAAATATGAAGTATATATACAAAGTATAAAGAAAATATAAATTATGTTTAAAAAAATTAAAAAACACTTTTAATAGGAACCTTAGATATAAAAAATTATTTCCAAACATTAAAAAAATACTCTGATGAAAATTTCATTAAAATTTTACAGTAAATTAACATTTTAAAATAGAATATGGAAAACACCATTAAGTTATTCATATAAATTTTCTTAAAACATTCCAAAATAATTTCGCATAATATCTATAGAATTAAAATGATTTTATAAAATCAAAAAACTAGTTATACCACATAATATTAATATGTAGAAAATTAATATATTGAAAAACTCAAAAACCAGAGAAACTAAAAATTTTAAATTTTGCATACTATAAAAATGAACGTATAACTCATCCTATGTAATTGTAAAAGTAATTTCACTAGATCAAGTAAAGATATCAAAATATTTATTTTTTATAAAGGTAATTCATTTCACGTTCTGTAAAGGTACGATGAAAGGCTCATGTAAAGGTAACTTCCAATGTTGTATAAAGGTCATTTGAGAATTTGTTTACTAGGTAATGATAAATTCAAATAAAATTTATAGGTGACATAAAAATTCTCTATGTAATGGTATCATGAAAATCTCAAGTAAAGGACATATATGATTTTCATTCTCTGTATAAAGGTATAACAATAATTGAATAAAAGGAAGACCAGAATTCTCCCACAAGGGTAGTATTAAAATACTTACATAATGGTTATCTAATGATTTTAAATTCTATGTAGAGGTTGTATGCAGTTTAGGTAAAGGTAAAATGATGTAACCCGAACTATGTAAGGGTATGAAAAAAAATATACCTAAAAGTTAACAGAATTTATAATAAACTACAGAAGGGTAAGATAATAATTTATAAATTTAATTTTTAATATAATATAAATAGAGAAAATAAATTATAATAATTTAAATTACCATTAAATGTCTAATAAATAATAAATACTTTCATAAATATTTTTCAAAAAATGATAAAATATATAAAAATATCAGGAAATTAAAATCATTTAATTCAACACATGTTGAAGTGAATAAAGGATTTATAAAAGTTAGAAGAAATTATATTTATCCATTAAAATCATTTTATGTCTTTTCATTATTAAAAAAACAAACTTCAACCATAAAAATATTTAGAATTAAAAACTCAATCCATGTACTAACATTTATTTCATTTGAGTAGAAGAATGAATATTTATGTTCCTTTATAAATGCACAATAATAGAATAGTAGTTGTATGAGGAAATCATTAGTAAAATGTTATTTTTTTTAGAATTATCTCCCTTTAATAATATATAATTGTATCATATATTCTCTAGTTTTATGTTCGAATGGAATATTTTAAGACATTTGATTATGTTTCTAAGATTTCTTTTTAATGAACAATTTTCTTTTCATTAACACCACAATATTGTCAAGCACATGGGTGTTTCTTGATAAGAAATCATACTAATAGATGGATTAAAAATAATAATACTAAATAAATATATAGTTACCTATATCATGTATAGATAAAAAACTTTTCATCTGATTAATCCTTCATTATACAATTCAAATTAACTTTTCATGACATTATTATATTTATTAATTATTTAGAAACACACAATGATTGTTAAAAAAATAAATTAAAAATACGAATTTAGTGAAACTGAGTAAAAATAAAGTACCTACTTTATCCTTCCATAATACCCCCATTCTCACTATAATTACCATAACAAACATCTCTTTTTCATTGGAACTTATCAGACTCAAAAATTCCTTCACAGTGGTGTGGTTCAAAAGATCTGACAATTTTTTGTGGAGACTTTTAAAACTCGATAAGGAAATTAAAATAACTTCTTCATACTACTATGTCCATTTTTTAACCTATTTTTTATATCCTTTCAACCACACAGATAAAGACACTACCCTTCCATAATAGCCCCATAATGCATTTGACATGTCCTTGTGAGGCATGATGATAAGCACTATGGTGTTGATGTATTTATTTTTCCCTTATACTCAATTTGTTACCATGATATTTGCATAATTAATAATTTGAATCCTGTAAAGGTAATTCATATAATATATAATAAATAAAAAAGTATATCAATTTAGGTAAAGGTAATATATTTATTTTACATACCTATTAAAGGTGATATAAATATATACATAAAGCTATTTTTCCATTTATATAAAATAAATAAAGGTAAAAATTGGGGTTTTTATTCCTTGTAAAGGTAACTAGATATCCAAATAATTATATGGAGAGAATTATATATATTTTATAAATGTAATTTTTTTTCATAAATGTATAAATAACTCACATAATGTGTATATTATTAAAAATTTACCAAAGAAAGTGTAATATTTATTTTATATAATGTTCATTTAAAGTTATTGAAAGTCATATAAAGAAATAAATGAACTCCAACGTACTATTTAAGGATAAAGAATACTTTCATAAAGAAAAATATGTTTTACCAAAAGACAAAAAAAATTACCAAAAACATAAAAAAATAATATTCATAGAACTAAATAAATATTCTAAGCATTCAACATTTTAATAAAAATAATTCAATATAAAACTAATGTGAGTTAAAGTAATTAAAAATGTATAAAAAATTAATAAACTAACAATCTCCCCAAGATCAATCACCAATATATTATATATTTTTGAAAATTAAATAACTTAAAATTTATTGATATTTAAAATTTTAGAAATTCTCACTAATTTATCTTTATAAATTAAAATCCTCCTTTTTAAAATTTATCAAAATGTTATCATTTTAGTAACAACTCCCCACACATAATATGAAAAAAATAGCATATTGATATAGATTATATTATTTAATAATCATAGTTACTCTTGAATAGTTAGATAAACTAAAACATTTAAATACTCTTAAATTAATGTATATAAAACTTTAAAGTATGGTAATTTAGATTCCATATATTTTTAATTCTCATAATTGTTTCATGTAGACATATTTATTTCACAAATTAAAAATACAGATGAATAATAATCCAATTAATTTCTAAAAGAATCAATTCTCATAAAAAAATTATAACAATTATACTATAATTCAAATTTAGAATAATGTAAGAAAAGGACTTAAACAAATCCAATATGTTAAAAAATAAGATAATCTAGATTGATATTTATTTAAAAGTAATTGAAATTAAAAATCAGGAACTTAATGAAAATATTGCATCATTCCAACATCACAATTAAATTTCAAAAATTTTATAACATCAAGAGGTTTAGATAAAATATCTTCTTAATTGTTTTTCAGTTAGAAAAAATTTTAAAACAATGTCTCATTTCTTTTCATCATATCTTATAAAATGGAATTTAACATCTATATAATTTTTTTCCAGAATTTTGAAAATTAATTTTCAATATATAAAGATCACTTGAATTATCTTATAAAATTTCAATTTTATCAAAACAAACATCATAATAACAAAATGTTTTTAAATTCCATATACATTTTGCACAAAACTTGTGAAATCTATATACTTAGCTTCTGCAATGGGTAACAATACTAATATTTGTTTTCTTAACTCAATGAAATTAAATTCATTTTATGAAAATGACATATTCCAGATGTACTTTTCCTATTAATATTGCATCCCCAAAAATAAAAATCTAAATAAGATAACAAGTCAGAATAATTTTTATTTGAGTTAAGTTAACCATAACTAAAATTTGCATGCATGTATCTAATTATCCTTTTAAGAACAATTTTTTTACTTTCTATAATTTTATACTAAAATCTATAAGATAAGAAAACTAAAAACGTAATATCAGTTCTATATGCAGTAAAATAAATGAAACTACCTTTTATGCATCTATATATTGAATCATTAATTTTTTTAGATTCATCTATATCTAGTTTATAATTAGTCCTCACAAGAGTTTTTAATGCTTTATATGAACCCAAACCAAACCTTTTAATAATTTCTTTAGCATATTTTGATTGGTTTTGAAATAATATATCTTTTATTTGATATATTTGAAGACCTAAAAATAATTTCATTTCCCCATTATACTCATATAAAATTCTAAGTCACCAATTTAGGAAAATCATTACTATAAAAATAAGTTGTAGAACCAAAAACAAAGTAATCATCATATATTTTCATAATCAATATATCATTTTAAATATTTTTATTAAAAAAAGTGGGATAAACCATTCCTTTAAAAAAATCATTCTACAATAAAAATAAATTTTTTCTACCATACTAATAAAAAGGTCCTTTCTTAAGACCATTAAAAATATGATTTGAAAATTTATCATATTCAAATAATGGTGGTTGATTAACATTAAAATATTCAGAAATTATTTCATTAAAATATTATGTTTTAAAAACCATTTGAAAATATTTGAAATTCTATGAACATGTGAAATATGATAACATCCTAATCAATTCTATCCTAGAAACATAAACAAATTAATATTCAAAATAAATTCCTTCATACTGAGGATAACCTTTTGTAACTAGTTTAGAATCATTTTTTTATTTCTAGATTCATGAAGATTATTTCTGAAAATTCATTTAGTTCTAATTACTTTGGTATATTTAGGGAATTCAACAAGATTCCAAAAAATATTTCATTCATATTCTTTGAGTGAGTATTAAATATAAATAATCTATTTTGTTTCATTCATGAAATAATAAATATTATTTTGAACAAAAGATACAAAAAACAATAAATTTTCATAAAAAATAAAAAAAATAGATTCTATTGTTTGAATCCTAGATTCAACATTTCCAATAAATTCTTAAAGTGGGTGGTATTTAAGATTTTTCTAGTTTTTAGGATATGTTTTAGAATAGATTGTATCCCCCTAAATTGATACATTTTAATTTTTATATTTATGATCAAATACACCAAAGTAAAATTTCCTACATTCTACATCATTTTTTAAATTTAATTTCCACGTTATATTTTTATTTTAATCAAACATTACATGTAAAATTTTTCCAAAAACTAGAGTTATCTTATTAAAAACTCAATAAATTTACTAGTATTAGAGTATCCAATAAATATGTCTTCATAAAATTTAGAATCGACATTTTCTTGATTATATTTTCTATTTAATTTAAAAATTCTATAACCAAGCACCCAAAAATATCCAATTTTTTATTTTAATTCCTATAAAAATTAATAAGGGGTTTTATTAAATATTTGACTAATTAAAAATATTTTTAAAATCTGGAAAATTGTATAAAAAACATCAACACAATAATATTTAAGCAAAGTAAATTCATTAGGCATAGTTTTATCAATTTCTTGAATAAATCTATTATTTATTTCTACCAAGCCCTTTTTATGGTATCCATAGAACAGAAAAATAATATTGATATTCGTTAACATCATAAAATTTTATTAATTATAGAATTAAAAAAAATCAAATCATTTAACAATTATGGGAGATATAATAAATTAATATTTATTATTTTTAATTAATTTTCAAAAATAAATAAACTTAGTAAAATTTTCACTTTAATGTGATATTAAATAAGTCTAGATGAATCTATTATAATCATCAACACTTATAAAAAAATACGTCATTCATTCTAAAATAACTAATTGAATTTAATTAAGAAAATAAAGACACAAATATTCAAGAGGGCTATCAGTTTTAACAACATTAATAGAATTAAAATATTAATAGAATAAAAAAATTCTTTATGTTTTATACCTTTAAAATCCAAATAAAAATAATAAATTTTCTTATTTTATATTCTGATAAATATTATACATATCCATGATTTGATAATTTAAGCAACAATCAAATATAATCATACCCTGGTATTTTACACCACAAAATTTACTTGGTTTATATACCATTTAAACACTTAACTTTCTATATAGTTAGTTTAGAGAAATCAGTGGTATATATTTTATCATTTCTATTTTCTAAAAAAACAACCTTTTTCTAAAAACATTACACTTATGATATTAATATCAATCCAACATCACATTGTTATTATATACAAAATAGATTGTGTTTTAAACCCTATAACAAGATTATTTTTGAAAAAAAATGATATTTTTAACAAATTGCTCTTCATCAAAACCATTAATTTTACCTTCAGAGATTTATACAAAAGTAACTATGCCTACTACATATTAATTGAATGTTATAAAGATATAAATATCACAATTCATGTGATTGGAACACTAATTTTCTATATACCATGCATATTTGAGACTCTTAAGGCAGATTCCATCAAAATACTTTTTCATTAATGTAAGGTTCCTAGTTTCTTCTTAAAATACCAACTAACTGCTTGAGTAATAGTAATCAGTATATATCCAACCCCCAAACAATGATTTCTTGTTTTTTACTTGTTATAATCTTCCTTATTTAAATTCATGAGTTTTGGATAGTCTTACCCAATCATTATATTTTTTGAACTCATAATCAGTTAGATATGAAATATCAATATTCTTACTAAAATAATATTTCTTCCTTAGCTTTTATTCTTCTTTATGAATTATATCTTAACTCAAATTATTTTTAATACTTTTAAAAATATTTTTTCAAATGGGATAAATCATTATTGCTTCCCCATAACACATATCCATAAGTTTTTAATGAATAATGTATATTCTGGTTGAAAGTAGTTCTGTTATTCTATAAAACTTATTCATCTGATTTGTTTTAGTTCAAGTTCATAGAATATTAAAAAACCAAATAATTAATATAAAGTATAATTTTTTTTTAAAATTCTAACTCTCTACAATTTCAATTTTTTCACATTCCACTTATCAAGTAGATATTATAATACACTTTCAATTAAAAATATATTTTCTAAATATTAACCAATTGAGCCCATCCCACTAATAATACATTTAAATATGTCTAATATTTAGTTCAGGGATTAATCTTCTCCCATTATAAAATCTTGAAACTCCTCTCATAGCATTACCAGATCTATTAATTTAATTTTTTCTAAACTATAATGTGTAACTTAGAGTGTTATTATTTTATCTTGATCTATCATACAAACTGAAACATGGATAAAACACTTCAAATTATATCAAAATATAAAATATTTATTTATTTATAATTATAATCATCTTTAACACTTTATTTTAAATAATTTCATCTTGATCAATGTCTTGAATATTTTATGGTTTCACTATAATCATAGAGTGATCAATAATCAGGTGGTTTAGGTATGCTTATATTACTTTCTTCTAGTAATTGTGGTATTTTCTCTTGAAACATAGTGCCATCTATTGAATCTAACCATTACATAATTTCATTTCATCTATTATTCAAAAATAATTCTTCCATGGAATTTTAGGCTGAGGATATTAATGTAAGAATAATATAAACAATAAAAAACTAATAACCTATAGGAATAATATTGGATAAAAATTATTGTCCTAGTTAATATGGAAATAGTGGTCTGGGATGGGGGTGAATATACCTTTTAAAATTAAAAAATTATTATCAAAACTGAATATTTTATTTAAAATAGAATATAAATCATAGTAGAACTATCACATATAGAAAAAATGTACTGTTGTATAGTTTTAAAAGATATAATACAATATAAATAAATAAAATAAACACATGAATATTTAATAGTTCAGATCACCAAGATCCTACATCTACTATTCAAAAATTTCTACCTAGTAAGTATAATTATACTCCTTAAAAAGCCTTAAATTTTAAAGGTTCTATAACCTTTTAAATAATCTTACCATTTTATCAAATGGATATTAAACCAAAATTCACCTACCATTCAATGGAAAAAAGAAAAATTAAATGACCGTATTTTTTTGATAGTCACAATGTAAGGACTAACATTGTTGTTTGGGGGTATAACCAATACTAGACATGATTTTGTATTTTGAAATAATAAATTTAATACTTATAGAAAAAATTGGATATTATTATATAACAATACTGAAATATAGTTTAAAAATATGAAGAATATAAGAGTTATTAACATCAAAAAAATTATGAAACTCTTTTTATCACATAAGTTGAATAAATATCATTAATTTTCCTTAAATATTTCACAATAATGGAAATGTACTCATTGGATTAAAACATTAAAAAAAATTCTATATCTCTCAAATTATCTCTCTTGGATAATCTATATTTTTATCACATATTATCCAGTGGTATGTTTGAATGAGATTTATTAATCCTTTTCATTATGTTTCCACAATCTTATTCCAATGAAAAATTCCCTCTCTATTAACTCCATAATATTATCAATCACATGAGTGATTCTTGGTGATAAATCACAATAATCAACAAGTTATAAATAAAAATAATAAGTAAATTTCATTACAAGTATCATTCATAGATTAACAACTGCTTCTATGATTAATACTTCCTAATATAATTCTAATTCACTTTTCATGGAATCGTTAAATTTAGTAAGTTTTTTACTAAATAATAAAATCATTTAAATAAATTTTATAAATACACATTAAATGAAATTAGTAAAAATAGAGAAAAAAAGTATCACCATGATCCTTCTATGAGACTACCATAGTCCCCATAATTCCCATAGTAGGAATTCATTTTCATGTAGGAACTTCTATAACTCAATATGACGTCTACTACATTATAGTTCAAAAGATAAAATTATTTTACATAGAAATATAAAAAAATTGATTCAATAATTAAAACTATTTATTCCAACATATATATGTTTTATCACCCCATTTTTTTGTATATTTTCAACTTCATGAATAATAACCCCACTACAGCATACACTATTCTATAAGATCCCCCAACATACATTTTATATTTACCTATGTTCCACGAAGATAAAGAGTATGGTGTAGAGGTATCTATTTAGTCATTTTACTCATTCCTTTTCCAAACACTACATACTGGTAATAGGGAGTCTCACATAAAGGTAAAACACTAAATATATGAGATATGAAAAGGAATACAAGTTCATATAAAGGTAATATATTCATCACACATGTTTTGTTAAGTTTATATAACTAAAAAGGAATTATTGAATTTAAATATGCTACATAAAGGTAAAAATTTACTTTTTAAATTTTTTCATAAGGTAAGTAGATGTCCTCATAATGATAAGACAAAGATTTTATATATTATGTAAAGGTGAAAAGCATGAACATAATGGTATAACAAACTCATGTGAAGGTAAACTTATTAAAACCATACCAAAACAATTGTAAGATAGAATCTATATAAAATTCAATTAAATTTTTGTCAAGGTAAAATTAATTTCTAGCATTATACATATTGGTAAACGATACTTATATAAAGATACAAAAAATTAATAAAAAACAAAAAAAACATATAATTCATGAGATTAAAATAAAAAAATTATAAGAATTAAAAATTTTAAGAATATTGATTAAATATATAATAAATGGAAGTAAAATAGCTATGAAAAACATAAACAAACAATTAACAACTGAATATCCTCCCCAAGATTAAACACCAATAGAGAGTACCCTCATCCAAGCCCCTATTCTACAGTGATCACTTTGCGCTACCCTTAATAGGGATCTATATTCTCCTATATACCATATCAATAGGTTAAAGCTTCCCATAGGACTCCTCATTAGGGAGACCACTTTTCCCTACCCATAATTATAGTGACCACTTCTCCCATGATTATTACTAGGGATATTCCTCGCCAAATCCCCTTCGATAGGGAAACACCTTAATTAAGACATCAATTCACGAGACTACATAACCATACCTAATACTAGGGTGATAAATTTTACATACCCCTTACCAATGAGACACTTTGATCTCCTCACCATACCAGGTTCACCATTTTACATTACCTCACACTAGGATGACCAATTATCATTATAATCCCTATTAGAGAGCCCTTCTCATAGACTTATATGCCTAGATCATTTAAAATCAATGTCGATATCTTTTTTGATAAAGTATATCAAATGGTCTATAATTATTTCCTAAAAGACCTTGTAGATACTTATTATCTTAGGTTAACTAACCATCATGTGGATCACTTTTAAGACTCCTCCACAACTTCCTAAATTACATGAACAAGTTGTGCACAAAATTATTCACAATATATAAGATTCCCCAAACCCACAATCTCTAATCCATTTATAAAAAGACATCATTTAAATATTTTATTTGAAACCAACTAATATTCTACAAAGATACACTCTTGGATTAGGTTCTAAAATCATGTCTTTTATAAATTGGATTTGATACTCACTGAAGAGACCCAAACATAACCATCCATAATTACGATATCAATAAAAAAATATTTTATCTGATACATACCAAATACATTTTAGGTTTATATTTTTCGATAGTTAGAAAAAATATTTTACTAAAAAATCCATATCTTTCTAATAAAATGGAAATGTTTCCAATTAAATCGATAATTAATTATTTTATAATAAGTCGTCAATATCTCCAAAAAAAATTATCCACACGTGTTATATATATAATCATTTCATACAAAATACTCATCTTTATAACATGTGGAATTGGAAACATAAGAAGGGTATGTTGAAACATTCAGTAAGGGTAAAAAATATAATAACAATCAATTTTCATAATACAAAATAAGATAAAAAAATGGGAATGAGAACATAATTAAGGTACATGAACACATAATAAGGAAATCATACCAGATAAAAATGGATTAGAATTTAAGAATCATATCATAATACTTTTTAAAAAAAATTTGATCTCATCGGATCATGAATTCATCTGTATATAGTGAAAACATAAAATATTACATCATAATAATAAGTTAATTCTTACTAACAAGGTAATATAACATAGTGTATATAGTCCCATAATGGATTGAGTTTACTACCCAATACCCTACATATCCTCACATGATATATAAAACATTACCCAATACTTTAGAGGGTTATATAATAATGGGTTCACTAATAACATAAAAATATATAAATTTATATGTGTGTTATATAAGAAAAATTTTAAAATAACATTAAATCCAAATTAACTATAGAAATAAATAGGTTATATGATGATTTATATGAAACAAGATCATAATCCATCTAAGTAATGAAGATATAAGGTATTAATAGAGGATATACCCAATGAAGCATAAGAGTGATTAAAGTATATTTACATATATTTTCACACCCAACCCTTATATTTATATTTATTTATTTACTTTATTATTTTAGTGGCTTGAGAAATTTTATGTTAGAATTTATTTTTAAATTTTGATGGTATTTTTAATATAACATGGTTTAAAAACCCTGTGATAACCTTGTTATTGGAATATGCAATTACATATATTCATTTTACATAGTTGGAACATGGTTTTCCTAATTCTATGGGGGAAGTGTCTGATTAAACTTAGGTTCCTAGTAAATGGAACATAGCTAGAACATATTTAGGGTAAATTGTGCACCAATTGTGTGATTCACCAAGTAAAAAAATTAGAGTTTCCAATTCTACCTTTTCTATCATATAAACAAAAAATTAATCTCCCCCTCCCATCATATGAAACACATGGCACCCATGAACCCTGTAAGAATATTTTATGGGCCCTCATCCCATCATCTTTGATTATTATTTTAATTTCAACAGTATTTTGTCCGAGTAAGGGTTCTTTTATTCTTCTTCATCATTTTACTCTCTTTCCTCTCCTTTCATTCTCTCCATGTTGAGAAAGTGATCGGGCTAATGACTAGGTCTATTTAGGCTTTGATTTATTTTGGTTTTGGTTTCATTAGCTTTTTTATCATCCCTCAATGTATTTCTATCACCATTATTTAAGGTATTTGACGTTGGGTTTTGAAATCAGCGAGTTCCAGGTAGGTTTACCCATGTTTAATGATTCATCTTTTATAACCCTTTATTTATTTTTTATTAGAACAATGTTTTTGGAATATATTGATAATAATAATTTTATATATGAATATATTTGAGAGGAAAAACAAGCCTTACTTAGTTTCCATCATATGTAATGAACTTTTTATATTGTAATATGAGATTTTAAATTATTTGGATATTGATTTTTACACTATGTATTTGATGGATTTACTAAATTGTTTATATTTGTGTGTTTTTTTATTTCATAAGTGGTTCTGTTTTTTTAAAATGGAATTCTCAATTGGTTATAGTTTTAGATGGCATTCATATAGTTTATAGCAATTCTAAGTAAATGATAAAAATTTAAAAAAATTGGTTCAAACAAAAAATTGAGGTTTATAAATGTATTTTTATGCATTTTATGTCATGCTATAATCCATGAGTATTAAATGTGTGTGTGTGTTTCTGTGTGTAGTAATTGACATGATACTGTGGGAATTTTTTCACAAAGATTATCATTTATATATATGTTTACATCCACATAAGAAGAACAATGACAAGAAACTTTGGTAATTGAATTATATTATTCAAACCCAATTTCCAAATTATCCTGGAGTGGATTTCTTAAGTATATTATAAGGCCGGGATGAAACTTTTGGAATAATTTTAAACTGTTTATTGACTTGAAATGAGAAGTTCATTATGTCATGATCAAATAACTTGGATACATGGTTAGAATTTAATTTTTTTTTGTTTATGGACTTTATTTGGTTATGGAAACTATGGAATTTCGTAATGATGTTTGATAATATTTTTTGTGTATTTTATTAATATTCAATCCTAATATGAAGACTTTATGATTGGGTAGGATAGAATAGTTTAGGATGAGATACCCTTCCACAAGTTATTCTTTTGAATTAAATGTTTTTCCACTAGTCAATGACATGATACTCCATCCACTAATTTAGGGTCTCCAAAATTATAGATGTTAGTTCCATATTTCCCCCATCCCTAGAAACCCTAGGGTGTTTCTCATATGATCCTTGTTTTATATTAAAATTGTATGAATTATTTTTTTAAATACACCTTACTTCATACTGACAATGATTTATATCATTTCATTCTTTCTTGATAATTTTTTATCTTTAGTAATATGGTATTATGAAGTGTGTTTCAAAAACTATTCTAAAAGTGTTTTAGAACTAGTTTTCAAGTGAGTGATTTAATCAAGAAGGCTTCATCCTAGATAATTATGTTCAAGTTATTTTTTCATTTATTGAAAATAAAAAAAAAATTATAAAATGATATTTTATTTTATGTGATTAAGCTTGAAAATCCTATTTTTACTTAATGTATTTCAAATTAGAGATAAATGGATCCTTTAATTAAAACATATACATGGGGTGTGGTTTCCTTTTCTATGCATACTGTGTTTTATACTTATTCATATCATATCAATTTAGTTTTATGTTTATTCTGTTATATTACCGTTCTTGTAGAATTAATATTTTAGTTCTTTTTATGGTGACTATTAGAGTCACATGGACGTATGTCAGTTTTTCTATTTTATTTAGTTTTTTCTTCATCATATCATCCATGTAATCCTTTTACTACATTACTCTACATTAATCTATAGAATATTATATCAATGATGGTTGCTGTGGGAAATTGAGATGGTTGTAGGAGAGGGGTTTTAGAGGGCGAGAAGGGTGATTTCATTGTTTATAATTCTTTTATTTTTTGATTTATTTATTATTTTTTACTTATTTTTTTATGGATTGTATGTATAACTTATTAATGGATCAGGATGATTTTTTATGAGAAATTTTTATTCTTTTTTAATTTATATCATAGGTGAAATCATCCAAAATTATTACATTTTATTTCTATGTTGGTTGTCATCTGTTTAGGGGGGGTCTTGGAGGCCCCTCGGGTAACTTTTAGGTTGGTTTGGTCATCTGAGGGATAGACGACTCGGTATGGTTGGCGGAAAATAGTATTAGAGCCTTGGTCTTTAAGTGTCCCTATATTTTTAATGTAACCCTTGTTATTATTAATGTCAAATATATGGAGAAAGTATTTTAAAATCTTTGGAGGTAGGTTATGGGTTGGTTCCTAATCACCACCACTCGTGAAAAAACCCAGGTTACAATGGGATGTTGAGGGTTTAATTTTGATTTTAGCTCTTCCTTTTTAGTATTTATAGATTATCTTCAATTTAATTTATTTCTTCTTGATCTATGTGGGTATTTTTTTGATTTGTTATTTTTTGAGATATAATGACAGTTGAGTTAGTGATACATGAAGAGATCACGTAGATTGGAAACCCATACGAAGCCCACATATATGGTTCTATTTTACTCATGATGATGGTTTTGTGGATGTAACACGGTCCACCAATCCATATGAACAATTAATTCATGGCCACTCATTTATTCAATGTTCACCATATGTTGAGTGATGTATACTTGCTGGGTTTTGATCAGGGGTTTGACAAAGTTTCATTTTTATTTTAAAATAGTTTTTTGGTAATTTATTAATATTTTAAATTAGAATAATTCAATTTGAAGTATTTTTAAAAGGGATAACAGATTTATATGGTTAAAATTAGTTTTTATTTTAGAAATGGGAGTCTATTAAAGGGTAAATGTTTTGAAGATATTTTTTTGGTATTTAAAAAAAATCCTTATTTTAATGGAATGAAAATATGGTTTTGAAAATTTATAAATTAGTATTCAAAAAAATTACAAATAAATATGGTGTTTAACTTTTTAAAATAATCATTGAAATAAATAAATGATATAAACTTTGTTCTCTAATTAAATGCTTTGGTTTTAAAAATTAATTCAAACAAATTTTCAAAATTTTAAATAGAGTGTTTTTTTTTCTAAATGGGGATTGCAATATAAATTTTCTGAGACTTTTAATTAGAAGTTATAAATAGTTTAGAAATGGTTTTGGTTTGGTTTTTTAAGGGGATAAAATATTTTAAAGGGGGATTTTTTGAAAATGAGTTTTAATATTTCATATTATAAGTTAAAGATTTTAAAAGGGAAAGAATATGGTTTTTTGGAAAAATTTATTTGGTTTTGTTGAGTGTTTTTAGATACAATAAACATTTTGCTTTGGAATTTTTTGATTTAACTCTAGGAAACATGAATAGATGGGTTCATGTTTTATGTTATTCTCATAACACTCTGTAAAAGTATTGATAAAAATTGGGTGGTTAGTCTCTATAATTTTATCATTTGTTGTTCGAGTGTTCTTCAGTTTTATGACACGGTGATGGTTCTCTATTTGAGGTTGGTGTGTGTTCAATTAGTATAGTTGAATTCTATATTTATGTTCTAAATTAGCGTATCTATAACCATAACCTTTATTATTCAATTGGATGTGCTAACTATTTTAGTGATTTTCTATTTCAATATTGCACATTACTCTTTATTTATATCCATTGGTTACTATATGTAGTATTACATGATTGTTTGGCATGACAAGGAAGGGTTTTATGTCTCTTGATAAGTTCGTTTCACTAGGTGTAAAATTCTTAATAGAAGGTCCCGGTTTATCTTCCCTTAGCCCAATACTGGGGATAATATTGATCTTGTTAAGGGATTTTTTTTCTTAAGGAACTCTCTTTTAGATATAATATTCTTTCCAAATTTGTCTTTCTAAATATTCTTCATTAAAGCTGGTATCTATTCTGAGCCTTTGGTCCTAACAAACTATTTTAGTTGATTAGGAATGATTTTTTGAGTTATATTTATCCTTTGAATATTATTTTTACAGAATGTCGAATGTTGATGAATCCTTTTGGGAGGATTATATTGTATTGTATGCTTTTTATCCATTTGAATCTTTTAAAAATTTTATATGGGTTTAATTTTTTGGTTTTTTATTCATTGTGCTCTTTTATATAGAGTCATACCATCTTGATGGAATTATGGATAGTTTGTTATCTTTCATGGTTAATTATTGGGTATCAATATTGGAGAGTGTATGTGGTGTCTTATGGGATTGGTTTCATTTGACATACCATGATAAGTGGAAAAATTATATGGTGCAGATTGAGATTCTCAATTTTTTATTTATTCCTTTTGAATTGTTTCTCCAAGTTTTCTTCTAACAAACTTTATTCTTGGGGTTAACAGATGGGTTGTGTTCTTTTTTATTCATCAATTTTTTTAATATGAAAGACTATCAGATTTCCTCTTGTGTATTAAATTCTGAGTCATCCACTAGAACTATAGATCCTTTATAGGTCCTGAAAGGTATATAGTCGGGAGAATATTTACACCCCAATCCTTGAATTTATATTTAAATATTTATTTATTTACTTTATTATTTTATCAGCATGGTCCATTTTATCTTAAATTGTTTTAAATAAAAATTATTGTATATTTCATATCACACAATTTGGATGAACAGTTAGACAAACCATGTAATAGTCAAGTAATTAGGGTTTATAATAATGAAGATCCATTTAAAATATTTTTTTTATAGTCATTCCAACCACACAGGACAAGCATACAAGTGATATTTGGTTCCTAGTAAAGGTAACGGAGTTGGTGCATGGTTTGGATAAATCATAAATAAATATTGTGATTTACCCAATAATAATAAATTAGAGTTTAGAATTTTCCCCTACCATCTTTTACCCCCAAATTTGATATCCTCCACCCCTCATAAGATACCTGTGACCCCATGCACATAATTAACCTCTTATACACCTCCTCATCCCACTATCATTGATTTTTCTTTAGATTTCAAGGCGATTTCATCTAGGTAAGGGTTCGTTTTCTCTTCCTTATCCTATTTATCTCAACCTTATTTTTTTCATCAAACCATAATGTAAACATGACTGGGTTGAACCCTACATAGGTTTGACTTATAATTTATTTTAGTTTTAGTTTCCTAGGGTGTGAGATCTTCCCTCTAGGTCCTCTTATCATTGTTCTTCAAGGTTTTGGACCTTATCTATCAAATTCAATTAGCTCCACATAGTTTAATCCATGATTAGGGATTTAAATTCTATAACCCTTTGTTTTAGGTTATTTAATACACTGTTTTAGGAATTTATTGTTAATAATTATTATATCAATGAATCTATTTGAGAAGAAAACCATGTTTTACTTGGTTTCCATAAAATGAAATGGGACTTTATTATTAGGAATATGTGATTTAAAATTATTTGGAAAGTGATTTTTACACAATGTGTTTGATTGATCACCTAAATGGTTTTTATTCATGATTTTTTGAATTTCAAAATATTTTATATTTTTCAAAATAAAAATCTCACTTGGATCTAGTTTTACTTGGAATTTCATGTAATTTCAGGTAATTTCTGGAATTTCCAAGTAAATGATAAAATGTTTTAAAATTGGATTGAAATGAAAATTTGATGTTTATGAAGGTATATTGTGAAATTCATGTTATTCTCATATACATGAGTATACATATATATATATATGGGTGTGTATACTAATTCACATGATAGTGTGTGAATGTTTTCACTAAGAGACCTACTTTTATATATGTATAAATGTTTGTGTGCATAAAAATGGAAAGAAACTTTAAAAATTTAATTCTTATATTAAAACCCAATTTTCATATAATATTTGAGTAGATTTATAAAATAGATTACAGGGCCTATTTGGAATCTTATGAATAGTTTTAATCATTTCATTAACTTGCAACATGATGTTCCATGTTTTATGCTCAAATAACATGGATGCTTGGTTTGAATTGGATTTTGGTTGTTTATAAATTTTATATTTTTATTATGTCTATGTAATCTTAATGAGGTTTTATATTTTTGTTTTTGGATTTTAGTATCATTCAAACATTAATGGAATGTTGTGTGTTTGTGTAGGACAACCAAGTTTAGGACGGGTTCTCTTTGCACTAGTTGTGCTAGTGAAGTAAATGTTATTTTCCACTAGCTAGTGATGTGATAGTCCTTCCAATAATTTAGGGACTCCCTAATTCATGATTTTGGTATTATATTTCCCCAATCCTTAGTAACCCTAAGGTTTTTCTCCCATGAAATTCAGTTTATAATTATAATTGTATAAATTCTTTTTATTCTACCACATTTCATACTACCCATGATTTAAAGCCCTTTATTATTTCTTGAGAATTATTTTTCTTCATTAAATGGTATTCTCAAGTGCATTTTAAAGCCTATATTAAAATAATTTTAAAACTATTTTTCAATAGATTTCCTTCATCAAGAAGGATTCAACCTAGTGAATTATCTCTAATTGACTATTTTCATTTAAAGATAATAGAAAAGAAAGGTTTATAAAATAATATCTTATTTCATGGGATTATGCTCGAAACCCTATTTTTAATTGATGTATTTAAGACTAAAAATAAATGGTTTCTTTATTTAAAAACCATAATTAGGTTATGGTTTTTATTATCACACCTCTTTAGTTTTATACTCATGTATATTCTATAATTTCATTTTTCAGTTATAGATCTTTTATTAATTCTTTTTTAGCATTGAGATTTTTGTTTTGGATGGAAAATCATGTAATCGTGTTAAGAATGTGATATTTTTTATGTTTTACTTAAAAAAATATTCAGTTTATATCTTTTCCTTCCTTCCTTTACTTATCAGTGGTTCATTATATCTATGGAGGTCATAGTGGGGCTTAGAGATTGTTATAGCAGAGGGGGTTTGGAGGCTGAGTGGAGGGACTTCATTCTTTATATTACTGTTTTTTATGATTTATTTGTTTTATTAAACATATTTATTAATTTATTAGATTTAAAACTAACAAACATCTCATATTGAATTTTCATTAGTAATTCTACTACTTTTTTAATTTACTTTATGCAATAAATTTTCCCCAAGAATTAGATTTTATGCTTATAAATATTGTCATAATCCCAAAAGGATTGGGGATTAAAATCAGGTATATAAAAAGATAGGTCAAGAATCTTATAAATGGGAGAATTGGGATGGTCTTTGATATATATGAAAAACACTTTTATAAGAATATGGGCTACACCGCACTTTTAAATTATATCACATAAGAAGAGATCAATAATTTTATTTTCTGATATTGTAAGTTCAATATCCCTATATAAAAACATCATAAGTTAATTTAGCAGGTAATATATAAATAATAAACTCAATGGATATATATATTTTATAATTTTAGAGAGAAATATTAGAGAAATTATAAAAAATAACTTTCATAAAGCTTTAGTAACAATATTATAAAAAAAACTAATAAGTAAAATAAAAAATAATTTCAGAATGGTAAAAACATGACATTTAAAACCTTAATTTTCAACAAAATTAAAATATAAAGACCTTGATAATAAATAAATTTAAAGATAATAAATGTTCAGAGAAATATAAAGACTTATGTGTTCTAAAATATATTTATTTATTATTCTAAAATATTAACATTTTATGAAAAATTTAAAAAAATTTAGAACAAGTGTAGAAATAAATTTAAAAACCGTGAAAACATTATAATGAATATTTATAATGAATAAATAACAAAAATAGGTAAAATTTATTCATAAAAAAATGATAAAAAAATGTTTCCTTACACACTTTTATGAACAATGTTAAACATGACCCATGTAGAAAATGTTAAAAATATACATCATAAACCTCTTCAAAAGAATTTAATGATAATAGAAAATGAACCTACATAATAATGGAAGTATATATATTTAAAATATCTAAAAAATATAGATTATATATACATGGAAGATAATGATTCCTTTTTGTAAAGAATAGATAAGGTTGATTCCATATACAAGCAATCGTTTGGTTGAATTGTAAACAAAAGGGTGGTGAAATGTCAAGAAGACTTGTAAAAACAAGAAATTAAATATGGAATATAGTATAATATAATAATATGGTGGAATAAACGAAACATATATTTATGAATTTGAATAATTCAAGTCATATCATAATGAATGTAAATTTAGTTAGGAAACACCCTTGCGACTTGGGTAATAAATAAATCTGGAGAATATATATGATAAATCATAAAAATATTTTTATATAAAACGAAATAAACATTAGTAATAATAATATTATTTAATTGGATAGTATGTTCACCATATAAAGTTAAACGTGGTTCGTAACATGAAACATTCCTCAAGGTATTTGAATTGAGATAAAGAACACCTACCTTAGGTCTAATTTAATTACATCAAATTAGTGCCTCCAGTATAATAAGATTATTTTTATTATAAAAATTAATTAAAAAATTAATTATATTTTTTTATTATTGATTATTTATAATCATTGGAATATATTTATTAATATTTTATTGAGGACAAAATGTATTAAAGACCTGTTTTCTTATAAATTATCCCGCTTGGGTTCATTTATGTGAGTTTGATTATTTAAAAATTTATAACATTGTAAAATTAAATCCAAATGATTAGAATAAATTAAAGTAAATTTATATAATATAGTATACAAAAAATATCATTTTAGGTGGTATTAATATGAAATAATCCTTCACTATGGTTTTTAAAGAGTAAATTAATTTTCCAAAGCATAACCCTTAGGAGTGTGAACCCATGTGAGCAGTTAGCCTCTCTTGTCATGCACCATGAGAAGATCAAGTTAGTACCCAACCGGAATTTTTCAAGTTTATTACCCTGGGATTCATTAGAGTCATATCCTACAACATCTATGATGTATCAAGTCAGGGATTTCATTTCTAGAAAATCACACAATCTTTACGTTATTTGAAGTTTTGGATTTTTAATGGTTACAAGAGTGATAGGATCTTATAAGAACATGTAAATGTAAAATAAATATATGGAATGGTGATATATCATTTATAATTTAATAAATAATTTATAATAATGAACAATAATAAAATTTATCCATGAGATGGAAAGGAAATGGAATGATTGAGAAAATAAAGGAAAGAAGAGGTTAGGAACCCTTACCTTGAAAAGTAGGTTCTTAAAGATTCATAAGAATAGCTTATTACCTTATAAAATCCTTATTGAGACTTTTGGGAGAGGAAATGCAATGTAGGTAGTGTTTAATGTATTTGGAGTGAAGAGAAATGATAGAATTGGCATGTATTTATACTTGAAGAGTATGGTATTTTGCATTAAAATATTGATTATTTTGTTATTTAAGACAAATAATTTGGGGTGGAATTTATTCCCAAAATATTTGTTAGGTTAATATTTCATAAATAAGATTTATTTAACATTTAATTCATTTAAGAAACTAATGGAACCTCCCAGCCACTCCATTAATTAAAATAATCAATACTACTTTTTTACTAGGATAAAATGTCACTTAAGATCCAAAATATCAAATATATCATTCTAAATTCTACATTATATTTATGAATTCATTATTTTAATCCATAAATATATTTTTGGATGAAATAAATGTTTAATAATTTTATAAATTCATAATTATATCATCATGATTTCTTAAGAGTAATGGTATTTGTAAAAACTGTATTTTTTACTATTTACACAAAAATCGACTTCTCTAAAAAATACCAAAAAATTTCCTTAAGTTAATTTCAATTTTGTTATTAAAAAATTTAAGAACTTTTTTATCATATTAAAATTATAAAATTTAGGATTTTAACTTTTAAATAAAATTATATAATACTTGTCTAAACAATTTATTTATAATGAAAAATATTTCTTTTATTATGACTGATTACATGTGTGTTTGTTATTATCTATTGTTATTACATAATGTATAATTAATTATTTCTAATTATAAATCGTATATTTTTT
Organism: Viscum album; assembly: GCA_963277665.1. NCBI lineage: Eukaryota > Viridiplantae > Streptophyta > Magnoliopsida > Santalales > Viscaceae > Viscum > Viscum album. The sequence goes on from OY728142.1 coordinate 602,938,461, forward strand.
TGAAATTATAATTATAATTAATTTGAATTTCTCTTGAAATATATAATCAAGAAAATAGTTGTAGGGAAATAAATTGTATACATTATGATCAAAATTATATGTCAATGACATTTTAATTTTCTTAAATCGACGTTATAATCATTTTATAACCATTTTGTGATAATATGACACAATATATAATAGGAATTACATTTTAAAATAAAAATGAACTTCACAAAATGTTATTTTATTTTAAAATATGTTACTTAGCTTTTAAAAAGTGTGTTTTTGAAAAATAAGATATATTCAACGAATGTACTAAAATATATTATAAATTAAATTATCTATATAGTAATTAAAAATTCATGATAAAATATTATTTTTGTGTAAAAAAAATTGTTTCGTAGTTCCTTGAAACTTGTGTTCTAGTTTTAAGAATCACTACTTCCAGAAGGTTTTCATTAGATTTATTTATGGAACCATAAACTTCAAACAGTTCTTTATCTAAAGGTTCCCTGCTTTCTAAAGTCATGCGCTCATTAAGTTTGAACTTTATGATACTTAGGAACATACATTGGTCAAGAGGATGGGAGGTCGGACTCATCACGCCGTTTTGGGAGGAAATTATTGTCTACCCCGGGATAGTCTTTATATATTTGAGATATTTTCACAAATCCTTATTAATTCACCATGTGTAACATAAGTTTCCCTTAGAATTTTCAATCACTTATTAACATGTGTAACATTTAGAATCATCAGTATGTATTCAAGGTTCTTCATTAATGGATATATATGTATGTATTCAAGGTTATCCATCAATGGTATACACTCATATAATATTTAAATATTCTTTTAATCATCATTATAATGATACTGGTTTTTAAGCCACTCAGTGGGGCACTCTGGAATTTTTTGTCATCTAGGGAGACGAAGGTTTGTTTTGATCTTGGGGTCATTCCCCTAAAGTGGGTGTTTCGCACGGAATTCGGGGATGACCTCCTGGATGGGAGATTCAAACGTTCTGATCGGTTTCTAGTGGGTTTGTTCGTAGAACCGAAAACATCCAATGATTCCACATCCATTTGGACCTACTTTCCAAAGGTAGGCGCTCATTAGCTTGTGGACTGATGAGGCTTAGGAATTTGCATTGGTCGAGAGGATGGGAGGTCGGACTCATCACACCTTTTTGAGGGGAATTATTGTCTACTCCGGGACTCTCTTTATAGATTTAAGTTATGTTCGTGAATCCTTATTACATTACCAAGTATAAAATGAGATTTCCTTTAGTTTTAACAATCAATGATTAAATATGTATGAAATTTAGAGAATCTTTTATATGTATTCTAGGTTCTTCATCAACAGAGAATCATCTGTATCTATTTAGAGATTCTTGGTCAATGGTATCCTTCAAAACATTTATATAAAATTCTCTTGGTCATTATGATGACCAGGATGGTTTTAAAGCCACTCAGTGGGGCACTTGAAGTTTATCGTCATTCAGAAGGACATAGATTATTTCAGAGTTGGGATCGAACCCATAAATGGGCTACCTACGTATCCTTTGTTTTGGAAAAAGAATCAGAACCCACATAGTTTGAATAATAGATTATGATGTTTATGATTGATGGCTCAAAGAAGGATGTCATAATTACTTTTACACTCTAAGATCACGTGAGTCATGCTCGGTGTGAGAAATAAGAGGTATTGGTGAAAATTAGACAATTGTGCCATGAAAGATGCAATCATAAGAAATGGTTTGGGGATTATGTATGTATGACTGCCCAGAGGATTTACTTTAGGGAGAAAATCCAGGAACAGGGTCCATAAAGGTATATGTGCTTCATGGAGATTTGAATACTCTAACTTGGGACTTATTCCTAAAGAGGAAACCCAAATTAGGAGAGGATTGATAACTGGGTTTTACTCCTGAGAAGGAATCCCAAATCAAACGTAAATTAAGACTGGTTAAAGAGAATTTAAGGGACTTGGGGATTATTCTTTAAAAGGAAGCCCAAGATTATGACTGGGACTTATTCCTGAAAAGGAAGCCCAGGTTAAGGATTAAGTTTTGGGGCTTACTCTTGAGGAGGATGCCCAAATTAAGGGACTTGGGGCTTACTCCTAAGAAGGATGCCCAAGATTTATGACTGGGACTTATTCCTGAAAAGGAAGCCCAGGTTAGGGGACTTGGTTTGGGGCTTACTCCTGAAGAGGATGCCCATATTTAGGGACTTGGGGCTTACTCCTAAGAAGGATGCCCATATTTTGATATTGGGATTGGGGCTTACTCCTAAGGAGGATGCCCAAGTTAAGGAATTAAGGTTTGGGTCTTACTCCTGAGGAGGATGCCCAAATTTGGGAACTTTAAGAATTTGGGGCTTACTCCTGAGGAAAATGCCCAGATTAAAGAACTTATAACTGGGGATTATTCCTGAAAAGGAGACCCATGTTAAGGATTCTCTCATCTTAAAGGATGAGGTTGAATGAATGAACTCTCAATCTTTGGTGACACAAAGATGTGTAAATCACTAGGTTTTGAGAGATATTTCACCGAATTCCTTTCAGATAAGGAAGTAAAATCAAGAAATCATGCCATAAATGGCTTTGAAGAGTATCTTGAAGACTGAATCTTGAATAGGAAAGGTGAAATGGCTTAAGAGGGGTGAAATGGGCAGAAAAGGCACCCAAAAAGGAAGGGGCGCGCAAGTCTTGGAAGGCACGCAGGTACTGCGGCGGTGCGCAAGTATCGGTCGCGCAGGTATACCTACGCGGCATGTGGGGTACTTGCGCGATTTTCAACCAGCATTAAAATACTTGAGCGAAGCTTTATTAAACCCTTTAGAATCCTCTTGAGGTTCTTCCAGAAAATGGATGCGCAAATTCTATTAAAGGAATGAGGCGGCGCGCAAGTGTGACCACTTCCCTTAAGGGCTGGCCACTCAGGCGCGCAAGTGTTGATGAGTTTCAACACTTAGGCCTTCCTCCCTCTCTTTAGATCTTCCGTTCTAGGTAAGAAATTACCTTAGAAGTGTTCCGGAAGCTTTGAGAAGAGACTTGGGCATCGGGAGCTTCAATCCGAGTTTCTGGAAAAAGATCCTCTCAAATGGGGGGCCCACAGGGTCTATTTATAGGCAGGAGAAGACCCTGGGCGGTTACCGGGCGGTTATCACTTTAGGTCGCGCAAGTCACTTGCACGACCATAAGGCTTCGCGCAAGTAGAAATGCACGACCACTAGGCGGCATGCAAGTGTATTTGCGCGACCATGAGGGAACTTGCGCGACCTATGGGCAATGTTCTCCTTGTTCATCCCTTTGTCGATTTTTGATGTTTCTTCAAAGGATGAATCACTTTGGACTAAGGTATTTCTTTTTTTTCAGCCGTTAGACTCTGTGACGGAAAGGAGCGTCAACAAAAGTCCCCCCTTAGAGTTGGATCCGAAGAGAAAAGAGTATTTGACTCTGAGGTGAAAAGAAAAACAAGAAATATTGCAGTTTAAAGTCATGCATGTCGGACATACAAAGGCTAATGTTTAAGGTTGAAATAGCTTTGACCGAAATGGATTAGAATTGACACAATTCCTTGAAAGTTCATCTGAAAACATACTACCATACTCAAGTATGAGGGAAAAAATGTAAACTATGGCTTAAGAATATTTGAATCTGAGGAATGATATGAAAAAGAGATAAAAGGCATTAGAAGAAGTAGTTTCCAAGAATGAAGTTACTATTATTTAACAAAACCCGTTAGGGGGTTGAAATATGCAGGGCCACCTAAGGGCATTGGCTGCATGGTCAAATAAATAGCATCTTTCGGCTGACAAGTCTGTTATGTGGACTGTTTATGCAAGGCCACCTATGGGCACGTGCTGCATAGTTAGGCAAAAGAACTCTCAGAAATTTACATTCCTAATGCTAAAAGCCAGTGAAAGTTTATGGAGATTCAAATTTTCTAAAGTATAGAGTTTTTTGTATGGAAAGAGGTACTTGAATATGGAGAAGATATTTCCAGAAAAAATTATCGAAGAACTGGATGAATATCACTCCTACGAAGGTCTGACCCAAACGTAGGGAAGAAGAATAAACCATAGACTTGAATACTTTCAGATCATGAAAAAGGATATGGGACAAATATGTTAAGGATGGCTATTTTTTGCAGATCCCTACATACCGTCATTTAAGACAAATAAGGACAAAAGAGGCATTCTTCCCAAGAATGAAGTTACTATTATCCAACAAACCCGTTAGGGGGTTGAAATATGCAGGGCCACCTAAGGGCATTGGCTGCATGGTCAAATAAATAGCATCTTTTGGCTGACAAGTCTGTTATGTGGACTGTTTATGCAAGGCCACCTATGGGCACGTGCTGCATAGTCAGGCAAAAGAATTCTCAAAAGTTTGACATTTTGTGACTAAAAGTCATGAAAAGGGTTATGAAGATCTGAAAATATTTAAGGTTAGGATTATAACACATAAAGATGGGTATTGTCTAATGTATATAGAGATACATAGGTCAATGATAACCATAATTATGTTGTGGCTGGGTCCTGAATTGAAATTTTGGACTTCACTATGTATCTCATAAGAATGAGAATCAAGCCATACGTAGTTCTTGAAATGCAGTTTAACGTCGTGCAGGACGAAATTATGAGAGATCTTAGTTTAGGGTCATAAAGTTCGGACCATAATAATGAATACACAGTGTGTGTTTTCATGAGGAATTTTCAGCCAAGGGACTGAAAGTGAAATTTGGGGTTAGGCCCAAAAGACTTGGTACTGGATTCGAGGGACACTCGAATGTTCCTACGTATCCCATAAGGATGGGAATCAAGTCCACGTAGTTCTAGAACTACCCTTTGTACAAATTTGGTTCGTACGGGTGAAAGGGGACTTTATTGCAATGATGGTTTAACCTGAGATAAAAAGTTTAGGTATTATCATGTATGCACGTAGTCTTTTGAAATGAAACATGATTGAAAAATCAATGTCAATAATGGTTCCCTCTCAAATGAGGAAATCAAAGAGTATTGTAGTTTATTGTCGTACCGGAAAAAAGTGTTGCATAGTTTAACATCATATAACAAGGACAAAAGTGAATCAATGTAAAGATATTGATTCTAGGGGAGGTTTCACGAATCAACATCATATGAGATGGTGGTGAACCAATATGAAGAGATTGTTCTTTGGGCTTGAACCCTGGGAGGTTGCCTACATACCCAGCCTGGAGGGCAAGTATCAAAGTCTGTGTAGTTCAATTAAAGAATGAATTAATGATCAAGTTGTTCTTGGGGACAACGATCTAATAAAAAATGTTGTTGGGACTTACACATGGTTAGCGGCCCAAAGAGAGTGTTATGGTTGATGTTTGCTCTAAGCTCACGTGATTCATACTCGGTGTGAGAAACAAGAGGTAACAACAACCTTAACGATGCATAGTTTAATGTCATGTAGGACATAAAAAAGGGACTATGCTGTTTAAAGTCTTGCAGTTAGGACTATTGGTGCTGCACATTTTAGCGTCATGTAGCAGGGAAAAAATAATAGTTTGATGTCATGTAGGACATATCGAGGATTTTCTGTACAGTTTAGCGTCATGTAGTTAGGACGATGGGGACAATACAGTTTAACGTCATATTGGACGAAAGGGGGAATGTGCAGTTTAATGTCATGCAGTAAGGACAAAATAACACACCATTTATGTCATGTTGGACACATTGGGAATTTTTTCTACAGTTTAGTGTCATGTTGGACAAAAGGGAGAATAGTTTAAGGTCATATAAATGGACCGTGGATGGTGCAGTTTAATGTCATGCTGGACGGTGGTGTAGTTTAAGGTCATACAGGACCTTTGATGATTATATAGTTTAACGCCTTTCTAGACGTAAGGGACTTTTATACAGTTTAGCGTCATGTAGTTAGGACGTCACAGTTTAACGTCTTGTTGGACGTAAGGGACTTGAAAATAGTTTAGGGTCATATACATGGACCGTTGATGATGTAGTTTAAGGTCATACAGGACCTACTTGCAGTCTAAGGTCATACTGGACCATTTAGGGAACTTTTTAATAGTTTAACGTCGTGTGGGATGAAGTTTCAGTTTAAGGTCATACTGGACCATTGCTGTATAGTTTAACGTCATATAGCAAGGACGAACTGGTGCCGCACAGTTTAGTGTCATGTTTCGGGGAGAAAAGAGGACACAGTTTATCGTCATGTTGGACGAAAGAAGACATGCGAACAGTTTAAGGTCATATGCATGGACCGCATAGTTTAACATCACCTTGGACGAATTAGGGTGTTGTACAGTTTAGCGTCATGTAGCTAGGACTAACTACAGTTTAGTGTCATGCTGGAAAATTAAGGGAACTGATATAGTTTAGTGTCATCTCGGACGAAACATAGTTTAACATCATGTTGGACGAAGTTGCAGTTTAAGGTCATACTGGACCATTTCGCTATGAACCAATTGAAAGAATCTTGGTTCTGGGGACCATATTTTGTGTTTATACAAAATATTTCTTCAGAAATATGGCATTGGTTGGAGTCGTGATGAGTTCTCCATCCATTGAGATTAATGAATAAGCTCCATTGGAGTAGACCTTATGTATTGAATAAGGTCCTTCCCATTTTGGCTCAAGCTTGGGAGGTTTCTTTCCAGGTATCATTGGAGTTCTTAGAACTAATACCAATTCTCCCTGATTGAATGAACGAAGACGAAATTTTTTGCTAAAAGCTCGTGCTATTCGATTCTGATGGATTTCCAAGTGGTGCAAAGTGCACAATCTTTTCTCATCTAACCGTTCCAATTCATTCAATCACTTTTGGGATTGCTCATCTATAGATAACTGATCACAAATGGCTACTCTGAGTGAGGGAAATTGAACTTCAATTCGCAAGACTGCTTCTGTTCCATATACCAACGAATATGGAGTGACCGCGTTGCATTGTGGGTGGTAGTCCGATAAGCCCATAAAGCATGAAAGAGTTTATCAGGCCATGACCCCTTATCTTTATCCACCATCTTTTGCAGTATATTTGAAAGAGTCTTGTTAAAGGCTTCTATTTGGCCATTGGCCGCCGCATGATACCGAGATGAATGGTTGGATTTAATGTTGTATTCTTGATACAATTTCTTCACCTCAGAAGAACAGAAGTTGGTGCCATTGTCCGTCAATATGGTATGAGGGACACCAAATCTAGTAATGATGTTAGACTTGATGAAGCTAACAATGTATTTAGAACTGACTTCTTTGTGAGGTACTGCCTCTTCCCATTTGGAAAAGAAATCAGTAGCAGTAAGAATGTACTTAAACTGCTTGGCCGTAGCTGAAGGGTAAGGTCCCACCACATCCATTCCCCATGTGGCAAATGGCCACGAGTATTTAGTTGTATGAAGCAACTCTGGAGGTTGATGAATGAAGTTGGCATGTACTTGACATGAATGACACTTCTTTGTGAAATCAACAAAATCTTGTATCATTGAAGGCCAAAAGTATCCAAGCCTTCGAATTTGATCAGACAATCTATGTCCAGACTGGTGGGCACCACAGACTCCTGCATGCACTTCTTTTATGACAGCCATTGTCTCTTCACCATCAATACATCTGAAGAGAACTCCATCAAAACCACATTTGTAGAGAATTTTCTCTAGGTGGTTTGGGCCATCATAAAGAGTAAAATTGACCACACGTTGCCGGATTTGTTCTTTCTCGGCTCTATCAGGTGGAAGTGTTCCATTTTGAAGGTATTCCCTGATAGGTGACATCCATCCTGTAGTATGACCATACGGTTCAGAAATGGGACTAATTTCATTAATTTTATCTGTTCTGACTTGAACATAAGGTGAAATTGCATGACGGTGGGCAATACTGATGGTTGTCTCATCCCGATTTGGATCTGCTAGAGCTGTGGCTATATTAGCTAGTGCATCAGCTTGAGCATTTTGTGATCTTGGGACATAAGAAAATGTCGGTTCTGAAGGGAATTCCGCCATTAACTCTCTGACGTAATCATACAAAGGGGTTAATTCTTCTTTTCTGATGGCATAATCCCCATTGACTTGTTTGATTACCAGGTCTGAATCACCTTTCACCTTTAAGTGATTCACTTGTGCTTGAAGTGCTAACTCCAAGCCTGTGATAAGAGCTTGGTATTCAGCTTCATTATTGGTACCACCTTCCCAAAATAAAAAGGAATAAGGTAACAATGCCTTATCTGGAGAAATGAGTACAATTCCTAAACCAACTTTGTTGAATTTAGGATTTTCCATTTTTTCCCTTGTTGGACTTCTGGAAGCACCATCAAAATACATTTCCCATGTTTGAGGATTCTCTTGAATAGAGAAAACTTCCTCATCAGGGAGTTCAATATCTGAAGACGTGTCTTCCACTGAAGGATGTTCAGCCAGGAAATCAGCCAGAGCTTGGCCCTTAATTGCCTTTTGATATACATACTGAATGTCGAACTGCTGCAAAATAACTGCCCACCTTTCTAGACGTCCTGTAAGCATTGGACGACTAAAGATGAATTTGAGCGGATTATTGCGAGATACCAATTGGACCTCGTGATGTTGCAGGTAGTGTCTCAGTTTCTGAACTGCAAAGATTAATGCCAGGAAGCACTTCTCAATACTTGAATACCGGGTTTCTGTTTCAAGCATAGTTCTACTGAGGTAGTAGAGGCTATTTTCATTCCCAGCATCATTCTTTTGAGCAAGAAAGGCCCCCAATGATCACTCTAGAGCTATCACATAGAGGATAAGTGGTCTTCCTTCAACAGGTGGCATGAGTACTGGTGGACTCAAGAGGTATTTCTTAATAAGATCAAATGCTTCTTGACATTCTTCGGTCCACTGGTAAGTGACTCATTTCTTCAGTAATTTGGTAAAGGGTAAACTTTTGCCTACCAAATTGGCGATGAAACGCCGAATATAGGCTAAGTGTCCTTGAAGTCCTCTTAATTATTTCAAATTATGAGGAGGTAACATACCAAGGATTGATTTGGTCTTCTCAGGATCGACTTCAATACCACGATGGCGTACAACAAAGCTGAGGAATTTTCCTAAGGTTACCCCAAAAGCACATTTTAAGGGGTTCATCTTCAAATTATATTGTCGAAGCTTGTGGAATATGACTTCCAAATCATCCAAGTGATTAGAACGTTGTTTGGATTTAACCACCAAATCATCCACATAGCATTCAACAAACTTCCCTAAGAAAGGTTTGAAGATACGATGCGTGGCGCGTTGATATGTTGCACCTGCATTCTTTAAACCAAAGGGAATCACCTGGTAACAAAACACACCTTGAGGGGCTCTGAAGGCTGTAGATTCCTCATCTTCTGGGGCCATTCGGATCTGATTATATCCGGAATATCCATCCATGAAGGAAAGTACTTCATAGCCAGCCGTCTCATCAATTAAGAGTTCTGTAATCGGATCTGGGAAATCATCTTTAGGAAAATACCGATTAAGATCTCTGAAATCGATGCAAACCCTAATTTGTCTGTTCTTCTTCTTTACAGGGACAATATTAGCCAACCACTTGGGATACTGAACTTCTCTGACGAAGTTAGATTTGATCAGTTTATCCACTTCAGCTTCAATTTTGGAAGCATAGGTTGGGTGTGTTCTTCTCGCGGCTTGCTTAAATCCTCGATGTTCTTTTGGTAAACCCAAATGATGAGTAGCAATATCAGGATCAAGCCCAGTCATTTCTGTATAATTCCAAGCAAAAATATATTTATTTTGCTTTAGAAAAGAAATATACATCTCTTTCTCTTCAAGGGTCATGGCCGCACTAATTAAAGTGGGGCGTGGATCTTTCTCTGTGCCCAGATTTATTTCTCTGAGTTCATCCACAGTGGTAGAGATACCTTCCTCAAATGCTGGAGGAGCATCTCTAAGATCTTCCTCTTCCTCTTCATTATGTGCTATTTCTTCCGTTTCTACTTGCAAAGTAGATGACAAAACGAAATTCTCATGATCATAAGAGATATCAAAATTTTCACATTTTGAAGAATAAGCTTCCATTTCCGACCCTATTGATGATAAAGGGCCTTCTTTGGGAAATAAAGAGGAGATGGTGGATTGAGAATCGACATCATTATTTACCTCTGGTGTTGCTATAACTTCTTATGGCCTGATTGGCGAAGTATATACTTGTTGGACTTCAGTAGATGAAATGAAAACATCACCACTTAGGCTTTCATCACTGTTTGGTAGGTTACCAATTTCTCCCATGTTGTCTGCCTCAACTTCCGTAATTGACATTATGGATCTTTCCATAAGAGTATTTTGATTTGGGCCTATTTTGTCAATTTTACTGATAGGTAACACATAATCTGTACTCACATGTGTAAATGGATTTATTGGAATTTTCTCCAAACCATATGGAGCATTAACTTTGGTAATTTCCTTCATTGTAGATTTTTCTCTCCCCTTCATGTGATAAAATTCTGCCTCAATGTATTGAGACTCACATGTCTTGAACGGGGTCTTATCACCATATAATGTTCCAACTTGACCATTGAAACAGTATTTGAGACATTGATGGTATGATGAAGGAATAGCTGCATGCTGATGTAGCCAGGGTCTTCCAAGCAAGATATTGAAAGCTGAGTCTTGATCAACAATCATGAAATCCGAATTGGATACAAGATCTCCAAACTGGGTTCTGAGTGTAACTTCGCCCAGTGGTTCTTATTCATTTTTATCATATCCTTGTAACATCATGGTAGAAGGAGATAAATCAGATTCCGTGAGGCCCAATCGACGAAGTGTATGAATGGGCATGAGGTTGACTCCTGAACCATTGTTAATGAAAGCTCTTCGGATATCTACACCATTGACTTTGCCAGATAAGTACAAAGGTTTTATGTTCCCATGCACAACATCATATTCATCTTTATCATTAAAAGATATCACTGCATGGCATTCTGCAGGATTATTCTCTATGTGATAGACTTCAGCTGCAGCAATTTCAGCTTCAAACTCCCGAGGACTTGACAAAGCTTCGATGAGTGCTTCCCGAAGATCTTTTGACAGATTCAAAGAATCCAAAATTGATAACTTGGCTGGTACTTGGGCCAAGTGTTTCAATATATCATACTTTTGATCTAAAGGTCTACATTTACCAATAGGAATATGTGGTTTAGCAGGTACCTTGGAAGCAGATGCTTTGGAAGCTGATGCATCTTGAATTGGGATAGAAGTTGGCAATATCATTGGTTTTGGAAGATTAGACCGATTAGATCCATTTACTTACTGAGATAAAGAAGATGGAATTTTCAATCGGTCTTCCAAAATAACTGTGCCAAGACTGAGTTGACTATTGGCAGAAGAACTTGCTTGTTCTTTTTGAGCTCGCTGAAGGGCTCTACCACGAGTTTCTGCTGCATACACAGTTCTAGCAGGGGTAGAATTGGAGTAGTGGATTTGGAAAGATCCACGTCTTCCCCTGTATCCTGAACCTCTGAAACTTCCTCGGATTCCCTTATTTGATACAGGGAATTCAGGCTCATCAAAATTACGACTAGAATACGGATCTGTTAATTGAATCATATTAACAGAACCGAAGATTAACTCTTCGTCTGATAAAGACTCTGCCTGGTTATCCTGTTTAGGCTGTGCCGTTTGGTGGGGTGGTGCCCGTGGATTTGAAGTAGATGGCATAAAGTCTGCTAGAGTCAAAGACAATTTAGGCTTTAATACATACTCATCTTCTTCTGATTCTTTTTTCTTCTTTGAATCAAGCCGTTTCTTTGAGGATTTTCCCTCTGATGAAGAGGGTTTTACCGCAATATTCATGGTAGAGGACACAATTGGTTTCTTTAATTATGTTTGCAAAATGGCATGAGTCCGGTTGATTGTCTTTCTGACCATCCAATCATCATACTTCTGTGCATTTCTGCTTTTGACTTCTTTCCATTCACCTTCCTCCTCTAGAACTGTAGCAGTAACACATGCTACTTGAGTAGAAGAACCTTTCAACTTGACTTGTCCCAAGATGACCATCTTTTGCAGGAGGTCTTTAAAGACAAAACACTCCTGGATGGGATTCCCTAACATTTGATGAAAGGGACAATAATTGGGACGGTCTTCATCTCCTTCCTTGTTTGGCCTCTTGGGCACTGGTAATTGAACCAAATTATTTTCCAGAGCTGAAATGAAGTAACCAGGAACTTTCTCATTTCGGAAAGAGTATGTTTTACTCTTCATATCCTCAAATTTTTTTCGTCGTTGATCTTTTTGATCATTTGGACGAAACGGCCTTTGTTGTTGGCGTTCAGGAGGTGGAGCCCTTCGAGAAGATGAAGGTTTTGAAGTAGAAATAGGTACAGGTGCTTGTTTAAGCATAACTGTAGCAGTTTCTGCTTTACCCATTCTCCTTCCTGAAGCTGATGGAATTACATGAGATTTAACCTTAGCCTGTATAAGGGAATCTTCAATCTGCTGAGCGATTGAAGTAAGGTCTCGAAACCCTCCTGTGTATTTCACAGGGATCAATGGCGTGCGTAATTCGTCACGCAAATTTTCCACACAGATTGGCAACAGCTCCTCCTGAGGGAGTGCTAAACTCAGGGAATACGTTAATCCCTTCTAGCGAGCAATGAAATCAGAGACTCTTTCATTCTCCCTTTGCTTACAGTTTGTAAGATTGAAAACTATCGTTTTTGGCAAAGTTGAGCTGAACTGAAGAAGGAATTTTTGCCGAAGATCCTCCCATCCTATGATTGACCGAGATTGCAAGCTTGTATACCAGACAAAAGCTTGTCCTTGCAAGGTTCGCACGAAGCATCTGAGTTTCACTGCTTCTTGCTGTTCTGGAGTTCCCATCATAGGATCACAACAAGACACGTAATGTGTCAAATGTTGTTCAGGGTCACCTGATCCATTGAAAGTAGGGAAAACAGGGTTTCCAAAACTGGATGGAGGAGAAATTGAATCTACCCATTCAGGGTAAACTTTCTTTTCAGGTTGAACTTGCGCCCATTTCCCTTCCATAGTTTCTAACCGAGCTGTTAATGACTCAATAGTAGTTATTAACTTTTGAGAAACATCAGGTTGAACTTGGTTTTGGGTAGGTGCAATGAATGGAGCTTGGACAGATGTGGTGGTTGGTGCTGCAACTGATGGTAGAACTGCCAACCGTTGTTGCGCTTGACCCACGGGATTAGACCTCTGAGGGTGTACTGATAAAAGAGGATATTCTTGATCCATCTCAGTAACTGCAAAAAATTCCTTCGGCTGTCGGACTTCAGCCTTCTTAAGAAGAAGACTACTCTGAAGTAGTTCTGCATTCAACCTTCTTAATTCTTTCATTTCTTCCTCCTGTTCTGCAAACCTTTGCTCTAATGAGAGCGATTGACCTTCTCCAAAGGAAGGATATGTAACCTGATTCTTTCCTCTTCCTTTATTGGATACTTTTTGGAGAGAGGAAGTGGATTACCTAGGTTCTGAGTAATCCTTTGACTTCGTGTACGCACACCTTCTTCATTTGTATCGGTGCGTACATTTTCTTGAGCAGGACGCTCTTCATCTGAGTCCCCTGAGTGAGTCTCCTCTGGTGGATTAGCAACAACGTCATTGATGACATTGATTGATTCATAATGCATCGCATCCCTTCTATCAACATTTCTGTGATATTGTCCTCTTTTATGTCTTTGATGAGACATTGCCTTTTGTTGATTTAATCTTTTAGGAACTTCTTGACGAGCTATAACTTGGAGGGAATCTCCTGATAATTTGGCTCTTCGTTCCTCTTGGGTCTTCTTCCCCAATCGAGAAAAGACCGACATTCTCTGAGAAGGGGATTGATGATTTGAAAAAGTCCCCAGTCTTGTGAACTGGGGATGTTCCTACTGATTCCGCTCAACTCCTCGAATCCCATCTGTTGACTCTGAGGGTTGGGTTAAAAGAGTCCCCAGTCTGGAAAGCTGGGGTGGCTCTTGACATGCTATGTCTGAGATCTTCTTAAAAGATCACTTGATCTTGCGAATCTTAGTTCAGAAATTAGCTGGATGCATTAGCCTATATCCACTTTTATCACCTGGTTCAACAGACCGTTGGATGATTTCTGAAACTTCTGTCATTTGATGACGTGTTTCCTCCATACGAGAGTCTTGTGAAATATTCTCGCCTGCTTGATGTAGGAGCAATTCAAAAACTTGTTCTCTATACGCTTGATTTTGAGAGGAACTAGTTGAAGCATGTTCTTGAGAAAGCTTTTGATTATGAACAAAGCCCATTGACTGTGGCCGGCCATGGGCAATAACATTGCATGAGACCATTTTCGGTGAGCTTTGCTGACTGGAAAGCACTGTGAAATGTAGTGCTCCGTGAACACCCCATCCTCTGATATGAACACCAGATGGAGAATTGGCAATTAACTGACGCAATTTTCTTAGTGCGCCAAGGCATGAATGTTGAAGGGTTCTCTGCTGCTTTTCAGCCTTCGGATACCGAGAGACTGATAGAGATGCCAAATCAATCTGACGTTGTAGCCCTTCTATTATCTTAATATGATTTTCATATTCATCATAATATAATACCTTCTTCTTCAATTAACAAAGAGTTTTTCATATGTTGAGACGAATATCATGGATTCCATCATCCGTCAACATCTTTGGAATGTCGTACTGGGAGTCAGCCAAAGGCCAAAACATGACTGGTACTTCATTTTTTTCCAGTTTTTTCCTCATGTTCAGCATTTCCTCTTTATCATTAAATGAAGATTCTTCTACCTGTTTTGACCAGAGTTGGTGTTTCCTTGTTGCTTCATCGGATTCAACAAGATTGGTAGAGAGATCATTGATCAAACTAGAAGATGCATGACTTAGGGGTGGTTCGTAGAATGACCTACACCCTGGGCTATCTTCTGATTGAGAAAGTATTTCACTTGCTAGTGATAAAGCATCAGACATGACTGGTTTCGCATTTGCAAGTGCCTCAAGATAAGAGGGATTTCTCGGCACTACATCATCCACTGGAGTATTTTCCAGGCAATGTGAATCACTACTGCGGAGAGGACTTTCGCAGCGAAATTCATCATCATGGGGAGGACCACCATAATGGGTTACATCAAAAGATGAGATCTCTTGCTCTTTGGTCTTCTGACCACACAGAGGGTTCCTGTGGCTCTCATCTGAAGAAGAAACTTCAAGATTGACCGAATTTTCATGAAGCAAGCCTTCATGATGAAGTGTCTGTTGAAGACCTTCAGAATTAATGTTCCCGTTATTGGGAACTAAGGGAGTAGAATCTTGAATTCCGACAGATAAATGTCTGAGGGCTTCAAGAACTCCAGCATCGAGCAAGGCTTGGATACATATTGGCCTTTGATCTCCTGACTGTGTTGGGCGGATATTTTTCTTAGATGCCTTCTTACTTGCTTTAGAAACCACTTGATGACGAAAGTGATTGCTCTGAGCAGGTGTATGTGCCTGATCAGGAAAGATGGTCAGGTTAGGCTGACGATCTCTACTCAAATCAGGTGTATGTGCCTGACTTGGTTGTCCGTATGATATGGGGGAGTATGCCCCATAACCCTCTTGGACTGGAACAGATGTGTGTGTCTGTTCCGGAGTGAATCTTAGATGTGTCACTCCACTTCTAGGGATAGATTTATGTGTCTTTCCCTGATATGATGCTAAAACTATTATGATATCCTAACAAGCATCCAGAATATGAGCAGGAATTTGCTTCTGCTCTTTCACTATTGACAAAATATGCTTGGTGACTTCAGCCGCCGGAACGGGAATATACGTCCATTACGGGTTTGGAGTAGGTGTATGTGCCTGCTCCTATCCTCCTTTTCTTGTCAGTGAATCCTGACAGTACTCAAGTGTGGAGGCAGAGAGTTGAGTCTGCCTCCTGATTGTCGTCGGGGCTTTCCGACTGACTTCTCTGTGCGCTACCAAGCGAGACTGTTGGTAGGTTTTATTAGTATTAGCAGGTGTATATGCCTGCTGATTACACTTCGCCAAACGCGATTGACGAGATCCATCATATGTAGTCAGACGAGCCTGCTGACTAACTGGTGATGTATAAGCAGGTGTATGTTCCTGCCTATAGTACTCCGCCGGAATTGCCTGGCGGGATTGGCTTGATGCTGCCAGACGATTCTGCTGGACAGCGGAATTAAAACGGACAGGTGTGTGTGCCTGTTCATTGTTTGCCACCAAGTTAGGTTGGTGGACTTCTCCGGAGATGGCAGGGATGAAAACCTGCCCATTGTTAACCGGATTCCGTCTCTGGCGGTTCATCTTGCCTGCTCGGGTTTGAGGAACCTGAGCTAAATGCCTGGAGACGGTACCCTCATCATGTTGAGGGCGCACTGCCGCACGAGTCTGGCGGCGATTGTTGATGGGAGCCCTCGGGAAGGACTCCTGTATTTTTTAATTAAGGACCTGAGGGACCTGCTCATTCACTTCCTCAGAGTAAGGGAGTGAATGGAAATTGCGTTCCGGGGATAACGACCCGAAACGGTTGGAGACGGTAGTCAGCACCGCCTGCCTCTTGATCACTGGTCGTCGTTGTCTGGACGACCTATGTGATTTGTTCACTTGGAGGGCCTGTTGGGCAGCCTCCAGAGTTGGGATGGTACCGTGTTGACGGTACTCCTTAACCAGCGCATTTGATACCCAGCGTTGAAGATGCTGAGTAGGTGATGTCATCCTCAGAGCGGATGATGATCCAGTAGGAATAGCAGCAGTGGTATTTGCAGCAGCAGTATTCACAGATGTGAATTTGAGAGCATCCATTATGGAAATACAGAAGATCTTGGAAAAGAGTGCCTTTTTGATATAACAGACGTAATCAAGATAAAATTCAGCCACTTCATCCTTTGGATGAACACACATGTCAATGATTGTTTTTGTTAGCCCTTTTAAAATAGGGGCTTAACAAATAGGTAAAAACATCATTTTAACTTGGTTAAGGATTCACGTCGGGTTCACCATTTTTGTTTCGCACGGAATTTGGGGATGACCTCCTAGATGGGAGATTCAAACGTTCTGATCGGTTTCTAGCGGGTTTGTTCATAGAACCGGAAACATCCAATGATTCCACATCCATTTGGACCTACTTTCCAAAGGTAGGCGCTCATTATCTTGTGGACTGATGAGGCTTAGGAATTTGCATTGGTTGAGAGGATGGGAGGTCGGACTCATCACACCTTTTTGAGGGGAATTATTGTCTACTCTGGGACTCTCTTTATAGATTTAAGTTATGTTCATGAATCCTTATTACATTACCAAGTATAAAATGAGCTTTCCTTTAGTTTTAACAATCAATGATTAAATATGTATGAAATTTAGAGAATCTTTTATATGTATTCGAGGTTCTTCATCAATAGAGAATCATATGTATCTATTTAGAGATTCTTGGTCAATGGTATCCTTCAAAACATTTATATAAAAGTCTCTTGGTCATTATGATGACCAGGCTAGTTTTAAAGCCACTCAGTGGGGCACTTGAAGTTTATCGTCATTCAGAAGGACATAGATTATTTCAGATTTGGGATCGAACCCATAAATGGGCTACCTACGTATCCTTTGTTTTGGAAAAAGAATCAGAACCCACGTAGTTTGAATAATAGAGTATGGCGTTTATGATTGATGGCTCAAAGAAGGATGTCATAATTACTTTTACACTCTAAGCTCACGTGAGTCATGCTCGGTGTGAGAAACAAGAGGTATTGGTAAAAATTAGACAATTGTGCCATGAAAGATTCAATCATAAGAAATGGTTTGGGGCTTATGTATGTATGACTGCCCAGAGGATTTACTTTAGGGAGAAAATCCAGGAACAGGGTCCATAAAGGTATATGTGCTTCATGGAGATTTGAATACTCTAACTTGGGACTTATTACTGAAGAGGAAACCCAAATTAGGAGAGGATTGATAACTGGGTTTTACTCCTGAGAAGGAATCCCAGATCAAACGTAAATTAAGACTGGTTAAAGAGAAGTTAAGGGACTTGGGGCTTATTCTTTAAAAGGAAGCCCAAGATTATGACTGGGACTTATTCCTAAAAAGGAATCCCAGGTTAAGGATTAAGTTTTGGGGCTTACTCTTGAGGAGGATGCCCAAATTAAGGGACTTGGGGCTTACTCCTAAGAAGGATACACAAGATTTATGACTGGGACTTATTCCTGAAAAGGAAGCCCAGGTTAGGGGACTTGGTTTGGGGCTTACTCCTGAAGAGGATGCCCATATTTAGGGACTTGGGGCTTACTCCTAAGAAGGATGCCCATATTTTGAGATTGGGATTGGGGCTTACTCCTAAGGAGGATGCCCAAGTTAAGGAATTAAGGTTTGGGGCTTACTCCTGAGGAGGATGCCCAAATTTGGGAACTTTAAGAATTTGGGGCTTACTCCTGAGGAAGATGCCCAGATTAAAGAACTTATAACAGGGGATTATTCCTGAAAAGGAGACCCATGTTAAGGATTCTCTCATCTTAAAGGATGAGGTTGAATGAATGAACTCTCAATCTTTGGTGACACAAAGATGTGTAAATCACTAGGTTTTGAGAGATATTTCACCGAATTCCTTTCAGATAAGGAAGTCAAATCAAGAAATCATGCCATAAGTAGTTTCCATACTCATGTCAATGATTGTTTTTGTTAGCCCTTTTAAAATAGGGGCTTAACAAATAGGTAAAAATGTCATTTTAACTTGGTTAAGGATTCACGTCGGGTTCACCATTTTTGTTTCGCACGGAATTCGGGGATGACCTCCTGGATGGGATATTCAAACGTTCTGATCGGTTTCTAGCGGGTTTGTTCATAGAACCGGAAACATCCAATGATTCCACATCCATTTGGACCTACTTTCCAAAGGTAGGCACTCATTAGCTTGTGGACTGATGAGGCTTAGGAATTTGCATTGGTCGAGAGGATGGGAGGTCGGACTCATCACACCTTTTTTAGGGGAATTATTGTCTACTCCGGGACTCTCTTTATATATTTAAGTTATGTTCGTGAATCCTTATTACATTACCAAGTATAAAATGAGCTTTCCTTTAGTTTTAACAATCAGTGATTAAATATGTATGAAATTTACTGAATCTTTTATATGTATTCTAGGTTCTTCATCAATAGAGAATCATCTGTATCTATTTAGAGATTCTTGGTCAATGGTATCCTTCAAAACATTTATATAAAAGTCTCTTGGTCATTATGATGACCAGGCTGGTTTTAAAGCCACTCAGTGGGGCACTTGAAGTTTATCGTCATTCAGAAGGACATAGATTATTTCAGAGTTGGGATTGAACCCATAAATGGGCTACCTACGTATCCTTTGTTTTGGAAAAAGAATCAGAACCCACGTAGTTCGAGTAATAGAGTATGACGTTTATGATTGATGGCTCAAAGAAGGATGTCATAATTACTTTTACACTCTAAGCTCACGTGAGTCATGCTCGGTGTGAGAAACAAGAGGTATTGGTAAAAATTAGACAATTGTGCCATGAAAGATGCAATCATAAGAAATGGTTTGGGGCTTATGTATGTATGACTGCCCAGAGGATTTACTTTAGGGAGAAAATCCAGGAACAGGGTCCATAAAGGTATATGTGCTTCATGGAGATTTGAATACTCTAACTTGGGACTTATTCCTGAAGAGGAAACCCAAATAAGGAGAGGATTGATAACTGGGTTTTACTCCTGAGAAGGAATCCCAGATCAAACGTAAATTAAGACTGGTTAAATAGAATTTAAGGGACTTGGGGCTTATTCTTTAAAAGGAAGCCCAAGATTATGACTGGGACTTATTCCTGAAAAGGAATCCCAGGTTAAGGATTAAGTTTTGGGGCTTACTCCTGAGGAGGATGCCCATATTAAGGGACTTGGGGCTTAATCCTAATAAGGATTCCCAAGATTTATGACTGGGACTTATTCCTGAAAAGGAAGCCCAGGTTAGGGGACTTGGTTTGGGGCTTACTCCTGAAGAGGATGCCCAAATTAGAGGACTTGGGGCTTACTCCTAAGAAGGATGCCCATATTTTGAGATTGGGATTGGGGCTTACTCCTAAGGAGGATGCCCAAGTTAAGGAATTAAGGTTTTGGGCTTACTCCTGAGGAGGATGCCCAAATTTGGGAACTTTAAGAATTTGGGGCTTACTCCTGAAGAAGATGCCCAGATTAAAGAACTTATAACTGGAGATTATTCCTGAAAAGGAGACCCAGGTTAAGGATTCTCTCATCTTAAAGGATGAGGTTGAATGAATGAACTCTCAATCTTTGGTGACACAAAGATGTGTAAATCACTAGGTTTTGAGAGATATTTCACCGAATTCCTTTCAGATAAGGAAGTCAAATCAAGAAATCATGCCATAAATGGCTTTGAAGAGTATCTTGAAGACTGAATCTTGAATAAGAAAGGTGAAATGGCTTAAGAGGGGTGAAATGGGCAGAAAAGGCACCCAAAAAGGAAGGGGCGCGCAAGTCTTGGAAGGCGCGCAGGTACTGCGGCGGCGCGCAAGTATCGGTCGCGCAGGTATACCTGCGCGGCATGTGGGGTACTTGCGTGATTTTCAACCAGCATTAAAATACTTGAGCGACACTTTATTAAAACCTTTAGAATCCTCTTGAGGTTCTTCCAGAAAATGGACGCGCAAATTCTATTGAAGGAATGAGGCGGAGCGCAAGTGTGACCACTTCCCTTAAGGGCTGGCAACTCAGGCGCGCAAGTTTTGATGAGTTTCAATACTTAGGCCTTCCTCCCTCTCTTTAGATCTTCTATTCTATGTAAGAAATTACTTTAGAAGTGTTCCGGAAGCTTTGAGAAGAGACTTGGGAGTCGGGAGCTTCAATCTGAGTTTCTGGAAAAAGATCCTCTCGAATGGGGGGCCCACAGGGTCTATTTATAGGCAGGAGAAGACCCTGGGCGGTTACCGGGCGGTTATCACTTTAGGTCGCGCAAGTCACTTGCACGACCATAAGGTGTCGCGCAAGTAGACTTGAACGACCACTAGGCGACACGCAAGTGTACATGCGCGACCATAAGGGAACTTACGCGACCTATGGGCAATGTTCTCCTTGTTCATCCCTTTGTCGATTTTTGATGTTTCTTCAAAGGATGAATCACTTTGGACTAAGGTATTTCCCTTTTTTCAGTCGTTAGACTCTGTGACGGAAAGGAGCGTCAACAGTGGGCTACCTACGTATCCTTTTGAAAGGAATCAGAACCCTCGTAGTTTAGTTTCTCTTAATGGGGCACAACATACATTTTAAGGACATGTGATAATGACCTCTAAGAAAAAGGTGCCTAGTCAAAGTTTGGTATGGTACTTATGCCAAAGCAGCCCAATGAACATGGAAAGGATATGGTTTTCCAAGTAATATTAGACCCTGTTGGGAATATGGCCCAAGGAGAACAAGGTTTTTTTGAAGTTTTGGGTTTGAAACTCAAGGAGGCTTCTTACATATCCCATGTGGATGGGAATCAAATCCCATATAGTTCGATAAGTCTCAGAGGAGAGTATAGTCCATTGAGATAAAATGAGTTTAGTCTTACTTCCAGAAAAAGATACCATGATTATTTAGGGTTTTTAATTTAGGGATTTTTCCTAGGAAGGATGCCCATATTAATGTAATTAGGGTTGGATTACTTGGAAGGATATCCAGTGAGCTCAGGAACTGGAAAGGCTTCCTACGTATCTTGGTTTGAACATGAATCAGAGTTCTTGTAGTTAATTCAGTCATGAGTATTTGTTCACATGTAGTAATCATCAGAAATCTATAAGACCACATGATTCATGCTTGGTGTGAGAAACAAGAGTATTTGAAAGCTTCAACAATGACACATGAAATTTTCCTCCTCTACTGGTGGAAGAGGGAGCATCAATGGTGGCAGGAGTGGATGAGGCCTGAGTTGACCCGAGAAGAGGGTAAGGTTACAAGCCCTCCCTATATTAACTTTACATTAGACAAGGGTCCAATGAAAGGAAGAAGGGATAAATGTTATGGGATTACACCATGATGGTTTCCCATGGTGACAAAGCTCAATGGGAGAGGGAAAGGGTAATCAAAGTCCATGTTCCCATCTCTCCTCTGGTCTTTGGCACCAAAGAAGAGAGAAGGAGAAATGGTGCTACCTCCTGTAAGAAAATCTAGGGGCTTACACCAGGATGGTTTCCCTAAAATTGATCCTGGCAGGGGAGGGAGAATTATCCTTTGTTTTAAAAAGGAAAACTAGGTGTGAACTGTACCTTCCCTATAAGAGACCTGAGGTTCCAGGTTATCTTTTTGAGAAGGGAGAGGTCAGGACCCAAACCCTCCTCCAAATTGAGAACTTCCCAACACTATTCTTGGGAGAAAGTTCCATGTGAATATGGATATACATACCCACATACATTCCATGTATCTTAACTCCCTTATAAAACAAATGTGTGAAACCTCTGACTATGGAAATACAAACCCAAATAGCAGACATGCTAATATGTCTTTCTCAAAGGTTTAATAAGTTAGGAGATTTTGGTGGAGTTCTCAACATTATCCCTTTCAGAAAAGGGAGCCAAGGAAGAAGAAACCATTCCATGAATGGAATTGAGGAAGTCATGATGTCTTGTAAACTGAAGAGATTAAGTGAATCAGATAGGGGCGCTCAAGTAGATAAGGGTGTGCAAGTACAGGGAAAAAGTAGACTTGGGCGACCTGATATTCACTTAAGAGACAAACAACATGTATGGTAATACATGGGTGAGACTTGGCTCAATACATCAGGATTATTCACAGGTATTCACAATAGTGGGGTGCTCAAGTTCCTATGAAAGGTATATGTGGCTCTCAAAAGTTTCTAATTTATGGAGGTTGAACATTTTAGGCACACAACTGTTATGGTTCTCAACCACAAAAAGGACTTATGTCCAATGATCCTCCTTTATATCCTCTGCTCAAGGTGTTGAAGAACTACCTTCAAAGTTCATGATGACTTGGGTGATGCACTAGGGTTTCCAGAGCAGCAATTGCGCTTCTTAGAAATTTTTCCGTACAAATGAGGACCCCAAGGGTCTATTTATAGGCAATAAGAGGACCTTGGGTGAAAAGAGTTTGGTCGCACATGTGGTTTCATGCCAAATGGGTGGCACTCAAGTAGATTGGTGTGTCGTCGGTGATTTGGCCTTACTAGGGAACAACTTTGATGACTTATCCAAAATAATAGCATCATTAATCTCTAGCACGGTGGTGCGTAGGTGTTCTCACACGGGTACCTTGGGCACCTCTTTGGGGAATTAGCAAAAATAATTGATCCACACCGCGGGGCATGCGCCCTCGCACCCCTGATTGGGATCAGTGTTGGGATACGGTCCCAGCCCTTCGGGCCGGTGCCTTTGCTACCATCATTAACCCCCATGAAAAATGCATAGTCACACTGTGAACTTTTCGACCCTGTTTGAGGAAATTTTGTGGAAAACTGCATTGAACACATTTCATGGTGTCAACAATAATATATAACCATTCATCATATGTTTGACATAAAATGTTTTATGTCAATACATTCAAAATGTTTCAATTTTTTGAATTTAAAAATAAGTATCATACTATATTAATCATTAGATTATAATGAATTAATTACTATGATGATATAAAAATAAAAAGTAATGTATTTGTAAAACTATATATGTAAAATAAATCTTGAATATAGTAAAATGATACAAGTATATATAACTAATATTTTAAATAGAAGTAGGACATCGCCTAGGACAGTGGTAGGAATTTCACCCTTATCACCCTTTAGTCAGGGGTTCAATCCGCATAGCCTCTATAGATGTGATGGTATATATTCCATCCTATGGGATTCCCTTGTTCTAATTAACATTTTAACAAAAAAAGATTCCATTATGCTACAAAAATATATAATAAAATAAATTATATGACAAATATGTGTGTAAATGTTTTTTTTTATATTATTAAAAGGTATAAATTCATTTGGAATATATATTTATAATTTAAGAAAAAAAATTAAGAGAATATTCATTACAAATTAGGGATGTTACATTCTATCCACCTTAAATGAATTTAGTCCTCGCAATTTTTATTTCTCTAAAAAATATATTAATATTTTCCAAAAATAACTCAAATTTCTTTAATATAAAATTACATAACAAACCGAAGGGATATTTATTCCTTAATAACATGATCTTTCTATAACCTAATAAACAAAGACAAAATTATCACTAATTCATTTAATATATAATCACATAAGGTCTCAAAAGGGTTTTCAAATTCTTAAATTATCCTCAACTGATAACATCCTAATATTTAATGTTTTCTAAATCCTACTCTAAACCAATTGAGAATCACGAAACATTAAATAATAAATCATATGCTCAAAAATATCACTTGAAAACTGGATTTGATACTAGTGGATACACTTCAAACCCTCTCTCCAAAATCTACTTCTAAAAACACATACTTTTTAAAATGGATTTGATATCGACTTAAGTGTCACAATATTAACCATCCATAATTATGATATCAATAACATATATTTATTCAATTACATACCAAATAACTTTTGGGTTTAGATTATAAAGAGTTGTGAAAAACTCTTAAGTACGAAAACTGTTTCTTTCCCATCAAATTGAAAAAAAAATCATTAAACCAAGGATTTCTAATTTTACAATGACACTTAAACATCTCCTACAAAAATTCTACCCACATGATAAACATCTAATAATTTATTATGTAATACAATTATTCATAACCAAGGGAAATGAAAACATAAGAAGTTTGAGATAAAATTCCTAACAAGGTAAACACAAGTAATAAAATCAAATTTCAAAATTGAGAAAAAGATTAAAATGTGGGTAAGATAAAATAATCATGTTATATGAACAAAACATAAAGAAATCATTCCTAATATAATATGGTTCATAATTCATAAATCATAAAATATTTATTTTGGTATAAAAAGTTAGATATCATAAGAATATGGAATCATAATAATGTGGCGATAATATAAAACATGAAATCATAAGAATAAGTCAAGGATTACTTCAAAGACAACATAACATAGTTGTCAAAGGCCCATAGTGGATTGGGTTTTCTCTCTAGTCCCTTATATATCATATTTTAAGATATAAAAAAATTACCCAATTAAATAGAGGGATGTTTAATTTTGGTACCACCCATCACATAATTATGTATACATAAATATCATGTGAAATATAATAAAACATTCACAATTTCATCAAAAAATAATTAACCAAATAAAGAAATTGAATTCATTATGATTTCCAAAAAACAAGATTATAATCCATTTGGAGAATGAAGATAGAATTTATAAATTGATTTAATCCCTAGTGAATCATAAGAATGATAATTGTTTTTTAATATGTATGAAAAACAATTTTATTAGAAGTTGGGTTACTCTAAACTTTCAAATGGTATCACATTAGAAGGGATAATAAATTGGATAATTTTATACCATAAGTTTAATCACCCAAAATAAAAATATCATAAGATCATTTAGAGTATAATATATTAAGTATAACGTCAAAATAGAAATATATTTTTAATGTTTAAGAGAAAAATTAAATAAAAATTATAAAAAAACAACTTTCATAATGATTTTGTAAGTTGGTTGTAAAAAAATGATAATCCTCTAATAAAATTAAATCTAGGGTGGAGAAAAGAGGAAATTGAAAATAATAATTTTAAAACACATTTAAATATTTAATCTTTGAAAAAAAATTAAGTGAAATATGAAATTTTTTGAGTGTAAGATAAATAAATATATATAATGAAATACCTTTATTTATTATTCATAAATATTAATATTATTTTGAATTGATTAAATTATAGAAAAATTGGAATATAAATTACTTTGAAAACCCATGAAAACATAGAAATGGATCTAGATAATTAAGAGAAAATATAAAAGTGGTAAATTCATTCATGTGGAAAATTTTAAAAAAAGAAGTTTTTTTCTAGATTTTGTAAAAAAGTAAAGAATTTCCCATATATAAAAACATTAAAAATATTCATTATAACCTTTTATAAAAAATTAAATGATATTGGAAAATTTCCTTCAATAATAATTGAGGTATATTGATAGAAGTTATTTAAATAAAATAATGAATACGAGCATGAAACATATTTATTCTTGAATATAAAGAAGAGATAAGGTCGAGTCCATAAACAAGAAACTGTTTGGATCAATTGAGATCTAAAGGGAAGTGAAATGTCAAAAATACATATAAAACCAAATAAATGAAAGAGGGAATACAATATAATACAATAATTTGGTGGAATAAGCTGAACATTAAAGAATTAATTACAAGAATGAAGTTTATATATTAATAGAAGTAATTTAAGATAACAACAACCCTCATGGAATGAGTAACAAATGAAAAATAATAATTTGTAGGAGGGATCATAAAAATATTTATAAATACCATAAACTAAACATTAATAGAAATAATAATAGGAGTAAATGGTGTATTAATTTCACTATAAAAAAGTAACCATGGTGCATAACATGAAATAGATAACAAACCATAATTTTATCAATGGAATTTCACTTTTGATTATATAATTGTGTCATGTTTATTAATTTTATATGATATAAATAATATGTAACACATAATGAAAATAATACAATGGGACAAAAAAATAGAAAAAATAAAACTATAATATAAAAATATTGATATACTTGGTCCCCCATAATGATAACACTCATGAAAAAAAAATCAAAAATAATGAAAAATATCCATAATAAAATGTATAGTTTGAAAATGAAAATATATATAAACTTGAGAGAAAAATTAATTAAATTAAGAATGAATGAAATATGAGGTATTTATAGAATATAAGTAACCCATATGACGGTTTAAAATATGACCATTGGAATAGTAATCTGACCCCCGAAAGAGTAATTTGACCATTGAAATAGTAATATGTCCATTAAGAATAGTGACCTAGACATTATTATAGTATCTTCATATATGTAACTGCAAAATAAAATTTAGGTATTTTATAGAAGGAATATATTTCATATATATATCATCATAAAAGTAAATAAATGTTTCAAAAATGATAAAAGGAGTGACTATATTTTTGTAAAACATTTATGTTTTATTTTAATTTTTATAAAAAATACAGTGTATGAAATGAAATTTATTTTCATATAATGCATTTACAAAATAATATTATGTTTATTTATAATGATAATATAATTTTATGAGACCATAAATAAATTTTCAATGAGTTAAGAGAATGATTATAATTTTAAAATGGGTATTTTTTGAATAAATAATTATTTTATTTAAAAATAAAATTTATCATACTTAGAAACTATTTTCAAAAAATGAATTTAATTTATGAAATCAAAATGTGGAAAATAGGATATGGTGAATTTTTGGTGAATAGTGAAATACCGTAAAATAGGGTGTTTAACATTTTTAGCTAAATACATTATTTATTTCATATAGAATGATGTATGAACCCATTAGTTTGTAATTAAGATACAATAATTACTTTATATAGTCATAATAATCTATACTATTATTATTCATGATCCAAAATAATAAACAAATGAATTAAATATTCAAAAAACACCCATCTCCTCCCCTAATAAATACTACCCCTCATCCTCACACCTTATTATCCTTATTTCTTACCCAAAATCTTTTAAAATATCCTATCATATCTCTTAACATGTCCCAAGTAGATTTTTTCCCATAAAGTCAAATACCAAGGTTCCTTTAGTTGAATCCTAAGAGGAGACATCCATATGAGAAGATAACACTCTCAATTGAGAATTCTTTATTTTTTCCATCTTCTACGCCCTCGATCACTATTTATACATGATGGTATGATAATTTTAGTATTTTAAATATAATAAATTGTTATTATATCTATGTAATATCCCCTTCCTCTCTTATAATATTTTACAAATGAAAACATCATCCTAATTATGTCAATTCACTACCTAGGTCGATGATGAGTTTCTGTTTTACAATAACACTTTCATAGAAGGTTTATATTAAATTATAATTTTTTAAAATGACATAAATATGTATATCATATATTATTTTATATTCTTTAATGAATATATATCCATAATATTAAATATAATGAATATAGTTCATGATGGTCGGAAAAACTGCATAAATGAACTAATTATATAAAGTTAACATTTTTACTAAATGAATAATCCATATGTCAGAACACATATGGATATTTTGGAACATTTAAATTTTTTTAAGTAAATGAATATCATTTAATTTATATTATGGTTTTAGAGTCCAATTTGAAAATGAATTAAATAATTACCCACTAGTGATTCGACTTTCAAACCACGAAATGAACACCCTCGAAAAAGAGAACTTAAACATTATATCACATTGAATAAGCTGTAAATGAGTATAATATAATTATAATAAATAAAAAATAGATGTCCCAGGTTATTAATTAATTAATTAATGAGTCTAATATTATTATTTAGGATATTAAGTGCATGTTTAGAATAAGTACTTATCTAAGGTAAGATATATCTATGAAACAATCTATTTTCATTTGGTTAAAAACATTCTCTATCTAACTCACTTTATCTATCTATTTGATGCTATGAAATGCTTCTAAATTTTTTATATATTACTCTTAAATATATACCTATGTTGTTATTTCTTATTTTTATGGGGTTATATATTCCTTAAATTCATTTCTCAATGTATTCTTTAAAATCAAACTCAGTTAAAGAGAAATTTTGTATCCCTTAATCCATTTACGTATTAATATTTTAAAGTATTTATTCTCATTAGTTATTCCATTAAATAAATTAATATTTTAGTGATAATTATTATGCTTTACTACAGTTTTTAAAATAAAGTTTTATATTATTTCATACATCAAAAGTATTTAACTGATTCCTTAAAACACTATTTTAATAAGTTCATTTCTACACCCAATTCTCTACCCTTTCTCATAATTTTGTTTTAAATAAACATAATATTGGGACCTATTCTTATTTATTCCTATATGAAAATCCAAAATATATAATTTCATTCTTCTCTTTGAAATATTTATGAATCCCATTTGATTGTGATGTGAGGGAATATTACATTGCACATTTCATTCAATGTGTATTTCTTATGATTATGCCTTATGTTGGATTCCCATATGGAACACATATGAATGTACATGTTATGATTGGTTGGAAAAGATATTTCTCTTATAAATTGGGTAATTTTTATGTCACATGAGATGATATGTATAGGATTATTCAGTAACCAAATCCATGATGATACTTTTACCACTATGTGATTCTGACTTGGAATTTATCCTCGACATAGGCTTATTTCATGTTTTATATTGTTTCCAAATTTCTATATTTCCATGATATTATGATCCCATGTTCTATATTCCATTCTCCCATATGATTATTCATGATCCTTGTATTTTATGTTATCATGTTTTTAATTTTGAATCATATGTTATGCTTCTTCATCATGTTTATTCCCTTAATGGGATTTATAGATCACCCATTTTTTAGGTATTCCCAAAGTCATCCTTTACACATTTAGGAGATAAATGTGATTTAGAATCTCATTAGAGAGATTAAAATAATGATTTTTTATTATAGTTTCACTTTGATTTATTATGACCTTATTCTTCTAAAGACATTATTCCTTTTGATCCTTGAGTTATGTTTATTTGATATGTATTCTAAAATCATTTAATAATATGTATAACAGTCTTGGAATGATATAGTTGGTATCAGAATAATTTCTAGTTATTTTTTTGTATTATGATAAGATTTTATTAGTAAAAATACAAGGTATAAGTCTATGAATAGGAAATATCATAAAATTTTAGTGAAGTATGGAGAGAGTGGATTCCAAATAATCAAATCCTTATCTGAAATATAGAAGTGGATGTGGACCTGGAAAAAAATATACATGGGTATAATGAAAAAAAAGGGTTCATTAGAATTAAATTAACATAAATCAAGTATGTGAAAAATATTCCTTTATGCACACATGTTTTCACACTCATAGTGGATATTCTTTGGAAAATTCAAACATTATTTATGAACCATTATAGATAAATTGAATAGATTGTTAGGTTAACAAAAAAATAGTGAAATTTTCATGGATAACATAAATTAAGTCTTATACACTCATAAGTTAGTATGTGTATTTCATTTATAAGTTATTCCTTTTATGTTCACAATTTTTCCATTATTTTATGTTTCTTTTCTAAATATTCTCACCAAAAAAATTATTAAATTTATTTAATAGTGAGTAATATAAGAACCAATTCCCACAACTAGTGTGAAAATAAATGTCGTTTTCTCTTTAATGAAATGATTAACCTGATGTGATTGGTATCCTATAACTTTATGGTAGTACTAGATCAACTAACCCAGGTTTTAAAAAATAACTCGAATCATGTGGAATGCCTTAATTCTCCAAATAAAGAGCATGTTTTGGTCTGGTCCTTTGTGTGATAAAGGCCACCTACCATTAGTTTATCTTATAATCCCCTCATACTAGAATAATGGAAAAATTCTGAAAATAAGAGAAATTTGTGTTGGTCATTTATTTTATAGAGGGGAAAGTGGATTAGTGATGGAAAATTGTCAATAACATGAATCCCAAAGAGGATATTTATTCCATAGAATGGGATAGATTCAATAAAATATTTTTCAAAAAATATTTTCCTTGAGTAATCCATTCTAAAGTACGGGGGGAGATTATAGTACTAAATAAAATAAAATATGAGTCTATGAGGTCATGTGGGAAAAACATGATAATTATTTGATAGCATGCCTTCAGTTTTTTCATTGAAACTAAAAGTAAGATGAACTTATTCTTTAGTGGATTAAAGTCAATTATTTTAAAATATTTTGAGATTTAAGAAATTAAAATATATGAAATACATTCTATTATGACCTTAAGTTTGAGATGGAGATTGGTAAATCTTATTGTCCTCATGGGGTTGGAGATAAAAATAATAAAATGGAGTTCTATCTTGGGGATCAAGAGATAAATCCCAAGGAGGAGAGAAAATTAAACTTCCCACATGTTAAAAATGTGGGAAAAAGCATCTTGGAAACTATCTTAAGGTAACATGGAGATGTTTGAAGTGTATAAATGAAGTCCATCAGACTAACTATTTCTGAAGGGAGATGAAGAATACCACTAATTTAATGAAAGAAACAAATTTTCATAGTAATACTTATCCTATTATTAAGTGTTTCAAATGAAAGGGCACACATATTTTACTAGACCATTCTAGAATCCATGTGTTATCATAGATAATCAATGAAAACAATATATAAGGCCTAGATAGAGAAAAGGTCATATGATATCACTACTACAAATGTGGAACCCAAAAAAATTTTGGTGAAAGGTATTCTGATTATTCATTCCAGAACGTATTATTTGATTCTGGTTCTATACATTCATTCATATCTTTTATGAGTAGTAGAACTATTCAAACACCACCTAAAAACATTGTGGTTGAGTTATCTATGATAACACTAAAATGTGGATATTATTTCATATCAAGTATATAAGTCCTCTTATTTAATGTTTTTGGACTGAATATCCCAAAAAATCTTGTCATACTTCCTTTAATGAAATTTGATGCATTGTTGGGAATGGATTGATTGTACTCATATAAAACCAACCTCAACTTTTGAGAGAGATAAATCACTCTTCACATCCTGATTCCTCCTCCTATTTTGTACCAGTGTTAAGAGAAGGAATAATATCCTTTAGAATCTTCTTCTCAAGAATGTACATTATGGGCTTTTGAGTATGAATGTTTAGCTTAAATAATTGAGAAAAAGAAGAGAATCATGTTTGAATACATTCCCATTATAATTGAATATACTGATATGTTCCTTGAATAGATGTATAGTATTCCTATTAATAGAAAGGTTGAGTTATAAATTGAACATTTACCTGGATCCCTATTCGTATCCAAGACTCCTTGCAGAATGGCCACTATTTAATTGGAACACCTGAAGAAGTTATTACAAGAGAATCTAGACAAGGTTTTTATATGCCCAGATGCATTGATGTAGGGTGGTCGTTCCCCTTCATAAATATGAATGATGAGTCAATGTTCCTTTGTATTGACTATCATAAGCTCAAAAAGATCATGATAAAGAACAAGTATCCCATTCCATAGACTAATGACTTATTCAATCAACTACATGGGCCCCAATACTTCTGTAATGTGGACCTTTGGTCTATATATCACTAATTATTGTTAAAGAAGATATATATCTACAATACCACCTTTAGAATAAGTTACGAACACAGTGAGTTAATCATGATTCCCTTTGGACTCATTAATGCACTTGTAATCTTCATACCATTAATGAAGAGATTCCTTAGAGATTACCTTGAAAAAAATAGCTGTCTTTATAGATGATATTCTAATATACAGCAAAATAAAGGAGGAGTGTGAGAAGTTTTTGAATATTGTGATAAGGACATTATGAATGGAGAAACTCTATGAAAATTATAGTAAATTTGGGTTATGGATAGATAAAGTATCATTTTTTGGAATTTTATCTCTAATAAAGGGATATCCATAGACCCTTCTAAGGGAAAGGAAATTTGGAAGTGGCCCAAATAATCATCAATAATTGACATATATAGGTTAGACTATCTGGATATTACATATGATTTCTTAGAAAATTATCCTAATTGTCAATATTGCATACCAATCTGACAATAAAGGGAGTACACTTGTATAAACTGATGAAAGAAAATAAATCTTGAAGGAGTTAAAAATGAGGCATATCACTGCACTAGTCCTCATGATACCATCATGTAGGGAAATATTATTGGTTTATAATAATGGATCATGAACTTTAATGGGATGTGTACTAATGAAAAATGTTAATGTGATAACATCTGACTCATGGTAATTGAAAGTTCATAAGAAAAACTATCTTATACATGATCTGTAGTTAGATACAATAATCTTCAACATACAAATTTTGTGTAATTATATTTATGGGGATAAGTGTGGGACATATAGGGATCATAATAGCATCAGGTATATATTCACATGTAAGGAGATTAATATGAACCATTGAACATTGTTAAAGGTGATGAAAGATTATGACTGCTCAATCCACTATCATATTATGAAGGAAAATAAAGTGGTAGATTCTCAAAGTATAAAAGATCCTGAAAACTTATCCATTATGAATATTTAGGGGGACATGAGTATGTTATAAATGAAAAATATATACATGGTAATAATAAATGAAGGAATATCATCATTAATTTCTCAGTTGATTCCTTAACCATTCCTTTTAGAGAAGATAAAGAATTTCCAAAGTAATGATATAGAAATTTACAAGAAGGCTGACACTATAAGAAAATGATGATCCTCAATGATGAAAATTGATGAATAAGGTGTTTTAAGAATTGGTTCATGCCTTTTTTTACCATAAAATAAAAAGATAAATAAGGAGTTGTTGAATTATATACACAGCTCAACCTTATTTATCCATCCAAGGATCATAAAGATGTATCAAGATCTCTGAAAGAACTATTGGATGGAAAATATAAATAAAGAGATCACAAAATATATATCAAAGTAACTAGTATATCAGGAAGTGAAGGTAGAAAGGAAAAATTAAAAGGGGGTGATGTAACCATTCCACATACCTATAGGGAAATTGGAAAACATAACTGTTGACAATTTCAGGGGTCTTACAAAAATATACATAAGAAAATAATTCTATATGGGTTGTGGTGGATCATCTTATGAAAATTGAACATTCCTTTTCTATTTGATAGAAATTATTACTTAGTAAAAATCCAATGATATACATTAGATATGTTGTGAGTCTTCATGAAATACCATTATCACTTTTATTAAATAGATATCTTATAATTACCTCCTGGTTTTTGAAAAGACTCCAATATAATCTAAAAACCAATTTAAAATTCTTCATGAATTATCACACCCAAACTGATGTCCAATTTTAGCTAACAATAAAAAACATGGGGACATATTGATATCATGCTCACTGAGCTTAAAAGTATTATAGGATCAAAATATTTCTTTGGTCGAGTTCTCAAATAATAATAGCTATCATTAACGCATCAAAAAAGCTCCATACGAATCCCTTTACGGGAAGAGATGTAGAACACTTATGTGTTGGGATGAAGTGTGTGAATGAAAGCCACAGGGACCTGAAATGGTCAATGAAATGCTATACAAGGTCAATATTATTCACCAACACATCAAGGATTCTCAAAGTTGATAGAAGATAAAGGCTAACAACCATCGATGAGACATGGAGTTTCAGTTTAGAGAAAAGGTGTTCATCTATATATCTACATGGATTAGAGTCATGATATTTTAGAATTAGGGAAAGATAATTCCATGTTATATCATCCCCCTTGATTTTATTGATCACATTAGAGAAAAAAACTATTGACTATCACTACAACCAACCCATTCTCAATTATATGACATGTTATGTGCATCCTTATTGAGGAAGTACATAATAGATCAGTTATATATACTGAATTTGGAGGTGGTACAACTAAAAAATGATCTCTCTTATTCGGAGAAATAGGTGAAGATCTTGGACCATAGACACATATTTCTACAAAATAAGACAACTCACCTAGTCAAAGTATTATGGTGGAACTATAAGTTTGAGTAGGTGATATGGGAACTAAAGGATAAAATGAAGCATAAGTACCCTCACATGTTTTCACCCTAGTATTTAAAATTAAATTTCAAGAATAAAATTTCTTATGTGGGTAATAATGTAATTTCCTAGAATTTTATCATTGGAATTTTTCTTATAATTATATAAATGTTTCATATTTAGTAATCTAGTTTTATATAAAGAACCTTCAATGTATAATAAAATAAATAAACATTTTATTATTTAGAATTGAACATTAATGTTAGATAATAAATATATCTATTAGCATTGAAAATATTAAAATTGGATAAAAAAATATAAAAAAAAAATATAACTATAATATGAAATCATGGATCGGCTCAATCCCCTATAAGGATCACACTCCCAAACAACACAATATAAATGATGTATAATATCAGTCATACAATATTCATTTCAAAAATGAAAATATATATAAACTTGAGAGAAAATAGAAGTGAATGAATAATGAATAAAATATCTAGAATTTATAGAATATCAGGAGTCCATATGACCATTACAATTATAAAAATTGGAATAGTAATATGGACACTGGAAGAGTGATATGACTATTTAGAATAGTGATCTGGTTTTTAGAAAAGTACCAGCACTTATGTAAGTGTAAAATAAGGTTTATGTATTTTATAAAATGAAAATATGAAATATATATATCATTATAAAAGAAACTAAATGTTTCAAAATGATAAAATAAGTGTTTATATTTTTTAGAAACATATTGGTTTTATTTTAATTTTTATAGAAAATATAATGTTTTGAAATTAAATTTTTTTATAAAAATGATTTCGTAAAATACTATTGTGTTTTATTATTTTTAAAATTTAATTTTATGAGACCATAAATAATTTTTCAATGGGTTTGGAAAATGATCATAATATTAAAATTGTGTTTTTTAATTAAATAGTGGTGTTATTAAAAAATTAAAATTTTCATATTCAGAAATTTATTTTCAAAAAAATTATTTTATTTTTAGAATCTACAAATTGGAAATTTATTAGGTCATTTTTTTGGTGTTTTTATAAAATAATTTATTTTTTTAATAGTAAAATAATTAAAAATACTACATTTAACATTTTAAAGAGAATACAAGATTTATTTCTTATGAGATGATGTAATCACCCATTGTTTTGAGCTCAAATTTAGTAATTACTACATATAGTCACAAGAATAATCACTATTTTTATTCTTGAGTAAAAAAATAAATTAATGGATTTGATATTTTTAAAACACCATTCTCCCCCCATAAATACCACCCCACATCACCACTTATCCTCACATTTTTTAAGAAATGGATATTACCCAAGTTATATATAAATCTCCCATAATATCTCTACTCATGTACCTATAACTTATTTTTTCCTATAATGGACAATCCCAAGGTTCCTTAAGTGGAAGCTTAAGAGGAGACATCCAAAGTAGATGGTAACATTCTCAACCGAGCATTCTATATTTATTTATTTATTCTACCTCCTCGAGACCTAAATATCTATGATGGTATGATAACTTAATTATTTTTAATATGATTAATCATTATTATATCTATGGAATATCCCCTTATTATCTTCTGAAATTCTAAAATAGAAAACATCGTCCATATTATTTTGGTTCACCGCCTTAGTGGATTATGAGTTCATTGTTTTCAATTAATACCGATATCGCAGGCTTAAATTCACTTTTAATGGCTTAAAATGACTTAAATATGTATACTATATATTTATTCATATTCTATATTGAATATATAACCATAATTTTAAATAACATTAATTTTTTCATGATGATATGTAAAACCTTCTAAATGAACTAACCATATAACATTAACATTTTTATAAAATTTATCAACCCTATGTTAGAAACAATATAGATATTTGAGACTATTTAAATTTTTGGAAGGAAATGAATATAATTTCATTTCACTTTTGGTGTTTAGTCCCATTTGACATGTACTTCAATAATTATACACAAGTGATATGACCTTGGAAGCATGAAATGAACAACCTCAAAATAGAAAATTTAATCCTTATATCTCATTAAAATAGTTATAAATGTACATAATTTATTTATATTAAACATAATATAAATGAAAAATGTTATAAATTAAGTAATTAATGAATCTAATTTAATTATTCATGTCCCATCATTACTGGGTTCACTCTATAAATAGTGATTATACCAGTTGGGGACAAGGACTCAAGTGTTCCTTCCCAATACTAGAGGGTTCCAACTAGTAGTGAGGGCCTATAGAGTGTCTATGGGGAAGATTGATCCCTCATATCAGAGTAAAAATCCATAAAAAATAACCAAACATCACACATAAAAGAAAATAAATAGAGTTTAGAAGTAGTAAATATAGTAATACTATAATGAATTAAATGCAGTAAGGATCAAAATGACCAAGTCATACATACAACATCGATCGCCTACTGGGATGACCATAAATATACAGGAGCAAATAAAAATAATAAAAATAAAATTATTAGACTCTAATACACACACTAAGACATACCACATACTTGATCTCCACATACATATCCAAGCCATCTTGTTTTATCATTCCTGGGCCTCTACCCAACCTGTACATATAACCAAGTGAACATCTACGGTGGTCCTTCAATTTACATATGAATTGGGATTCTCCTGCTATGGCGGTATGGGTAAGTTTCCAAAATCTTCCCTTACCTTTTCAGAACCCTTCGGTGATTCAGATGATAGGCAACCTCATAAGACATTTTCTGTGTTCTGATAGCCGCACCGATGTTGTGTGTCATCAGGTGAACCCTCGTGTCTATATCTAGGTGGATGCTTCTCATTTTCCCTTCGACTATGTTTGGATCACTATCAGAGAAGATTACAGGTGGAAGCAGTGGGTGGTATATGAGAATTGGACTGATTTCTATACATATTGTAAGCGTTTGGGTCACTCTTTGGAGGTTTTCCGCAATAGAGGCACTGATCCGTCGTTGGAGGGTAGACGTAGGGGGAAGTAGGTTGTGGAAAGAAAATAGAATGCTGCAATGGGAGAAATCCCAGAGGTGGTTGTGATGTTTGTTCTGGTCATGGAGGCCTCGGGACCTAAATATGGGGGTACTCCGAGTACTATGATTAAGGATATTCGGAAGGATGCTCACAAGGTGACGGCAATGGAAGTTCATACTATTGAAAATCTAAGTGTTTTGGCTTCGCAGGTTAACCTGAAGATTGAAGAGGTTTTCAATAAGCTACAGAAGGACTTGGATGGCTCCTCTATTTCCTTGTCTAGGAAGGAGGATGGATCAGGTTTCCAAGAAGATCGTTTGGTGCAGAACATGTATAGGGAAATATCGGGAAAGGAACAGAGGGTGGGGATAAAGGGAACTACCTCGGGTGTGGCCAACCCGAATGGTACTAGGGGTTCTAGAGGATTAGACCCCTCATATCGACCCTTTCTCACGCTAACCAACAGGTTTGAAGGGATTTTGGAAGACATTTTTGAAGTTGGCTTGGATTCTGGTCCAGTGCTCAGTGGTGCTGCTGAGGGGGCCTATGTGGAAGGGCACATTTCAGTTAGGTTGGGTCACGAAGACGTCCCTAAGGCTGAAGAAGAGGATGTTTCAGCGGTTGAGTGTCTTGCCTCGACTGATATTAACACACCAGTGACAAGGAGGGGGAATTCTTCGGGTTGCAAGGATAATACACCGAATACCAAAGGGAAAAATGCTTCTGGGGGAAATAAGGAAAATTTATGCGGTCCAGGTTTCCTGTCATTCAGTGACATTGTTTGGAATGGGACTGGTAGGATGACTGAGTGCGCAGAACCTATATCTGCTACACCAAGAAGACTAACAAGGAAATACTACTCTTACCTCCTGCGACAGATGTGTACTAGATCTTCCCTTAAGTGGGACAAAGGTGTGATTCTTGCCTTCAAAAAAGATAGGTTGATCAAACAACCTTGCCCAGTACAGCCTTTACTAGACCAGACGGGGAGCTTTGAGCAAGGTAACTACTTCTTGAGGTGACATAAATCAGCCTTTGAGTGGGAATCAGCTACGGCTATGGAAGAAGGGGAATCTTGTGTGGGATGCGAAGATGATTATGGGTATAATGATATATAGTCTCGTGGTATACTGGTTGGATTGTGGTTGTCCTGCATATGTCCTTTTATGTATGTTTCAAGTCATGTTTTGGTTGGTGTTAAGGGATGTTCGGTTCTCACTTTTCCTAAAACTATTTGTAAATAAAAATTAATTTTCAGTCAGCCGAGTACCCTAGTGAAATGGTTTCCCGAATAGGGTGTGAGTAAAAAAATTAGTAGGGAACCACAAACAAGGTCCCATATATAGCTAGTAAATATATTGTATGTATATGTTAGAAACTCATCACGATAATAATAATGATAATACAAAAATTTGAAAGTAAACTAAAAGACAAGGTCATACAAGGAATTATCATTGAATTTGATCATCCTTTCCAAGGAATATCTGGAAATAAAGAATATAATATTTACATAGTCAATACATGAGTTCATGAACCCATAAAAATTGACATCCTATGAATAATACATTGATCTGGATTCCATAAAACATAGGTCATGTGTAATATTATTGATCCTTAAGTCCATGATCTTGATCGTCCATACCGACTTTAGGAAATGCGATAAATCTATCTAAATAATATACCATAAGGGTATCATATTTTAAATAATGAGCATCAATCCATGCATAACAACTAGGGATATGGAATGCAATTTTTTTCAATCCCAACCAATAATACGAAGTTCCATTTCTAATATCCTAACCAAAAGAGTGTGAAACATCATGTCGAACCACACTCAATAAACAATGTGGAATGCCATGTCCCAAAATTCTAAATAAATTACATGTAATTCTATGTCCAATAATTATAAATAAATGATAAGGAGAGTCATTTCCAATATCCTAAAACAGGGGGTTATGAATCATCATTCCCAAAAACTCCATTTAAACAATGAGAAATGCCAAGTCAAAAAATCAAGCATAATATAATTTCATTTATCCTTTGGTCCCATCAAAGGAATACTAAGAAGGAATCCATGTATCACCCAATACATGATATAATTCATAGCCAGATCCACATAAGAACCTATAAAAATCCTTATAAAATGGAAGTCAAACAAAAAGGATAAAAATAAAAATACCAAGAAGTATCATTAATAATCCCAAACATATATCACATATAATTAGGCTCATAAAGTTAGTACCAGTAAAACCAGAAGGAAATATTACTATACATAATTTCATATCATACCCATAGGCTTAGTATTAGGAAGTTCCTATAGCAGTCATTGCTATATCAGTGGTAACAATGTGATAGAGAAAGTAAGCCGGAGGGTAGATTGACACCTTAAAACATCCATATTTCCATAACCCCTTAGTCTTACATGTTCGGTATGGGTTCTTGGTTCCACTGGATATCATCTATACCAAAACCTATAACACACATGGTTAGGGTCACTTGATATATGGGTAACTCACTAGAGTTCCCTAGGTCAAGACTCAATAGAATCGTCCCTTGAGGGATCCTCAGTGTCCAAACATGAGCAAGGCATCCCTCTTGGGATCTTATAAGTCAATCCAAAGTCTCGAGTCAACATATGATATACTTGTACATCATGTCCACTGGTACCATAAAAAGGGTTGTGTAGCCTAAGTGGATAAACATTGTCTTTCCAAAATAGAAACAATCATGAGATGTCTCATGGACCATCTTAGTGATCAAGGCCAGTCTACACATCCATCCCAGTCCCAACCTTCTAAATATCTATCCACCTAGGCCTATATAAGGGATAACATGCCTTACCGAATACAATCTCACCTCCTAATATGTATGGAGGATACATGGTCTATAAATGCACAAGCCATGAAACTAGTACACAAGGGTTGTTACTGACCCTTTTCATCCATCCATTATGAATCACCAATTTAATTAATTAAACAAATCCTTGGGATAAATTAAAAATGAGGCCTATCTCTCAATGGAAAGCCACGGAATATACATACTACCATAAACATGAATCAATAAGATATGTAATGTACAATAGATCACTGACCTCATAAGAATATTTCCATTTATTTCACAGGGGATAAAAAAACTTTTGAGGCCCATCCAAACTCAGTCAAGACATACCAGGTCCTTTCTCACAATAAAACCACTAGAATCTGGTTTATTATAATTACATTATAATTAATTAATTTAATTAAAAATCCATAAAGAATTAAAAAATATTAATTACAAGTCATAAAGATCAAAACCTCACTATCAGATCCCATTGGACTAGAACCATGACCTAATGCACACCAACAACCCACATCACACCCTCAACCTTGAATCAATCATAATCCCTAAGAGACAGTATCAAAATAAATACCCAAAAAATCAAACCAAACATTGAATCTTTAAAAAATAAATATGGATACATACCTCAATGAAAATACATGTGTAAAAAATTATACGGACTCCTAGGCCAACATCTTCCTAGGAAAAGTGAAATCCCTAACATCGGTATATGATTCCACCATGCTCTGGTGGAATCAGGACCAAAATCTATATTAAGTGAAACCAACATTATAGAAATAATAATAATAACACAAATGATGTTAATGGAGTTAAATACTCACTTAAATTATTCTAAATCATCTAACATTGTTTTATTTTGACTAAGAAAAAGGGGTACCTCCTACAGTGGAAGGGAGAAGGATGAGGGTGTACATAAAGGAGGATTCTGTGTGAAATAAGGTATAAAAATAGGGAAAATCATTACTATTCAAAGAGGAAATGATAATTTTCCCCCTTTTAATGAGGTTCAGAGTTATGCCACATAGTTAGGAAAACATTACGCCAACCATGTGGGCTTCACTATCTAAACAAGCTCACCTTTCATGGTTACAGTGCATGGTTATACAAACCATGCACAAACCATGTGAGTCCCTATAAAACTATGCACTAACCATTACATTTTTTTGAGATAACCTCTATTAGTTACAACACTGGGTCCCTTTACCAAATGGGTTGCACAGTTAGGCCGCACTGTTATCAATAACAGTGTGACAACCATGCTCCCTAGCCTTTACTTTTCTAAAACATCTATTTGTGGTCCTAACCCCCTGGGATACTCCAAAAAACTCAAATTCACCTTCTAAGCCTCAATCCACATCTAAAAACATCACTTTTAGGAATTCCGACCTTTATAATTCTATTTTTAATCACTAATCAATATTGGACCCATCTAATAGTTGAAAATTAAAATTCATTCTAAAATTTCCTACTCAAAAAACATATGATATTACAACCTCCCTACCTTAACATTTATCATCTTCGTGAATACATTATGTGAATAAAAATGATAAAATTTACCTACTTGGGTCATGAACTCCATTTAAACTGCCACACTATGTTTTTGAATTCCCAATGTGATTTTAAGTGCTACTTTAAACATACAATGCTTAACCAAACGAAACTCAACACAGTATAGAAAACCACCAATGAAACATCAATATAGTTCTTATCCAAACATTTATAACCCAATACATGTTAACATCATTGTTCCATTCATCAAACGTTCTATGGTTCTCCTAAGAATCATTTTTTATTATAAAGGGAAATTACCAGCCACATTACTTATACCATCATAATTGATTAAAAAACATGCCCCTACTATCCTAAATATTATCTAATGTGTTTCTAAACTCACTACACCTGATCAATCATGTGGAAACTGCTCTCATTCCTTGATTTAATCTAAACGGTCAAATTCAAATTGAATAAAATTAAACTAGTAACATTAGAGATTCCTTAAAAATTATTTGTGAAACTCTAGACTATAACCATCTCATCCTAAAAGAATTCATAATATGGTTCCTCTCTGACCATATACAACTACTCAAGAGAATTCGAGTCAGACTACCATTGGGTTAATAATCTAAAAAATTATAGTATTCAGTAGTCGATGCATCCCCAAAACCCAATTTCAAATCCATAATCCCAAGGCACACAAATATCATTCCAAACATGCTCACTGAATCTGATAACCATCATTGAAGGTTGTTTCCTTGACTAACTATTCCTTCTCCATTTCTATTGTCATGTCGCATAATGAACAAGAAAACAATTATCTAGCAACCAGTCTCATCCTTTCATGACATCTTGCTTCCCACCTTAGGAGCAGCCTTTTTCATCTTTCTAATGAAATGTGTTCCAGATAAATGTAGATAATTACCCATCCATTTCCATACAAACTAATTGGTGTGGAAAGAGACTCTCTCGCTCTAAATAACCAACTCACAACATGTCCCATTCCTTCTTCTTGAGAATGGTTTCCCTAGAAAATTCCAAATTTCCACTCACAAAATGGGTTAATTTCCTCAAATAACCAATGCTTCAATCCCAATCAAATGGATCTCCTTATATTACTCATCAAACGTCAACCCTAGGGAGTCCCTTTCCTCAAATTTGAAAATAAATTTAGATATCTCAGTGTATTATTGTTACTCTCTCAGTATACTTATGACAATGTCAATATGTTTGGAATTATCATCTCTAATACAAGAGTGCAATATGATTACATTTATAGTAATGTATCTATCTCTATGATACATGCTCACATAAAACTAGGCTATGCTCACTTTAGACCAACCCCTCACACCAAGCGTCTAGGTCCAGACATGGTTCAACAACCTCATATAGCCTAAAGTACTTCCCAGATATCCATTATCACGGTGAACTTTGTATATTTTACCCAAATCACTGGGTCACTGTTCTCATAAAACGTACATTCAAAACCATCAATCCTTGGCACAAAACAGTATTACCACTCATGTTCCATTATGAATAGTTACCATGCACAACCAGCATGAACTAAACTATCCCTTTCATAGTGGGAATGAAAACATGAACCACCCAACTCACACTCCCACGAGTAGAACATTACAAGGATAAGATAAACGTGCTATATGGAACATCAGGCTCACTAATCTAGAATCTCCATTATAACTCCTCAGTAAAATCGATCACTTTACCCATACTTGGATTTATTCAACAAACTCCCATCAATTGACATCGTTCTAGTCATGATAATCAACCCTTACTCCAATAATCTACTAAGAATCATTTATTGGTCAATAGGTTCAAGTACCTAGAGAGTCCATCCCATTGAACTACATCTCAAAAAATAGTCACCCTAAGTGATTTCTTAGAAACAGAAGGCATTAACCTTCCATAGTCAAGAAACCCAAACATCTCTCATGTATTGGTCTCTACACAAGTATATAACTATGATAACTTCCAAAAAATAATCCATAAATACTATGATAACCCATCTCATAAGTTTTCTATGATCAAAACTAAAAGTTGAATCATAAGGTTCCAAATCATAGTTAATGTCCTTTAGGTATCCCACCTAGAAATACTGATCAAGTCTCAAAACAAGGTCATTAGGTCCATCCACCTTGACTAAAGATAAAACTACTTACCAAGGTCACATCACAGGGGTAATCACCCATGAAACAATCTCAAAACAGGTCATATAACACATCTTTCAACCATATATAAGGT
Organism: Viscum album; assembly: GCA_963277665.1. NCBI lineage: Eukaryota > Viridiplantae > Streptophyta > Magnoliopsida > Santalales > Viscaceae > Viscum > Viscum album. The sequence goes on from OY728142.1 coordinate 602,982,682, forward strand.
ATATAAAGATAATAATGACCAACAATGGTCAAAACCTTTCAACATGGCCTACCAGGATGTGATCCTCTCTGTGAATCCTCATAAGGGGATTCTCACTAGAGGGACATGATGTCATGAAAAGAACAATAATTTACCCCCACTAGGAATCTGTATTTGGTAATTCCCCCATGAGGTTCTATTTCATCAATAATTGCTCATGTTCCTATTAGTATTGCAAAAAGATGATCTGAAGAGATTACCATAAGAAAATTTCGATTAAGTAAAATATCATAGAATGATAGATGGGAAAACTCCATATACACTATTACAAATAATTAGTTATCTAAACTTAATAAGGGTACACCCACTAGGGTCTACTAGAAGGGAATCGAGTGCTGACACTAACCTAAAAGGGAAAAAAGTACATGCACAACATTTTCTCGATGATGCATATCATACAATAGACACATGGTTCAGTTCGGTATAATTTCTTTCCAATCTATGTGGGAAAACACCGTATAGGTTGTTAATGAGACTCTAAATAACAAAACCAAATATATAAAGCACCATGTGGGGTACAAAACTTGGGTACAATGTTCCCTATAGTCCTACTAGGGTCCCTAAACCTCCATTGCATGAGGACTCAGTCATAAATCTCACATTAAAATGTCTCTCCATAGATCCAAATGACCTTCCATCAAAAGGAAATATATATATATAGCAATCAATATAAATGATTAGAATTATATTAAGAACCTATATGATAAAACACCATTTAGGTTATTATTGACACATTAACTTAATGAACCTGGTCATCAGTAACAATTTACACACTAGAAGGCCTATAACATGTGGAACCAATGTGCCAAATATGATGAATGAGATGCCTCTTTCCTTTTCCGACAAAGATTCAAAATTATTTACTAGACTATTTCTAGTGGGATGAGATTTGAAATACAAAATAAGACATTAAATCCACAGAAATAGTGTGTTTCTAAAATAGAAAATCATATATAATTATAACATCATAAATTAAGAACAACAATCCCATAACCCTAGTAACTTTGCCTTCTTACTAGAATAAGTGATCTCGATGAACCAATACAGTATCAATCAGAAATTCAAATAAATTCATAATAATCCTATCTAAAATATCCCAAATTGTTAAATAATTGGAAATTAAATCATCTAATACGACTTTTTCATGTCTTGAAATTGTTCATTGTATATATAGTAACCAGACCAGTTGGTGAAAATTCCTCAAGCACGCCTCTCCACACAGTAGAGGATGCTCACTATTAGAGAGGGAATATGGTGTGTCTATGGGAATACAATACCTTCATATTAGAGTAGGAAACCAGTGAAAATATCCAAACACCATCTATAATAGTAAATTAATATATTTTAGAAGTAGTAAATATAATAAGACTATAATGAATGAAATACAGTAATGACCAGAGTGGAAAAGTTATACATACAACATTGATCACCCATTGGGTTAACCATACATATACATGAGTAAATAAAATGATTATAAAAAAAGTACAAGGATCTATTTCCCACATCATACCATATCACATAACCAATCACTACATACATATATGAGCCATCCCACTCGATCAGTCCAAGTCCTTAGGCCAACTAGATCCTGCAACCAAATGAATGCCTACTCAGGCACCGTAGTGCAGTGGTATCCCAAGAAAGAGGTGAGTATAAAAAAAAATAAGGAACCTCCAAGGTGGGCCCATACATCGCCATTAAATTCATTGTATGTATATTTGAGCTAATTTTTAGGATAATAATAATGATAATGCTAAAATCTAAAAGTTAACAAAAATAAAATGTTATGCAAGGCATGCTTATGGAATTTCCATATCCTAGATGAGGTAAAATGGAAATAAAGATAAAATAGTTTCATAGATAATCCTTGGGTTCACAACTCAGTCGAGTAGACATACAATGAATATGAAATTGAGTTGGATCTCCTACCACTAAAGCCATGTGTAATCATATTGATCTTTGGGTTCATGATCCTGATCGATCAAAACTTCTTTATCCAATGTTATAAATGTATTTGAACTATATATCATAATGGTATCATATTTTAAATAAGGTACATAAATACATGAATCCAAAATATATATACTGAATGAAATGTTCATCAATCCCAATAAACTATGTGAAGCACCTTTTCCAACATCCTAACCAAGAGGGTGTGAAGCATCATTTCCAACCACTCCCAATAGATGATGAGGAATTATGTGTCCCACAATTCCAAATAAATTAAAAGTAATTCCATGTCCAACAATTCCCAATAAATGATGAGTTTCATAACTTCCAATATCTTGAACCAAGGGAGAATAAAACATAATTTCTAATAACTCCTAACAAATGATATAGAATTTCATGTCCAACAATAAAGAATAATATTATTTTATTTTACCTATGGGCCTATATAAGTAATTATGAGTAGGAATCCCGATATTACCAAAGGAATGATATAATTTATAATAGGATCTCATGAAGTACCTTTGGGAATTCTGGTAAAATAAGAGTAAAATTAAAGGGATCAAAAGTTGTACCCAACCTTTGGGAATCCCAAACATATATCACATCGCATTAGGATCATCAGTGTAGTACTATGAATAAAATATGAAAATACCACTATAAATTATTTTTTTCCAGGTCCATAGGATGAGTACTTGGAATCAACTCTGGAATTTATAGCTACATCAACATCAAAAACATGAAAGCATAAGTTAGAATGGGGGTGGTTGAATGATTAATCCATTTACTACAACCATAACCACCCAATCATACATGTCTGGTATGGGTTCTATGTTCCAACCAATACCATCTCTACTAAAACCAAGAATACAGTAGGTTAGGGTCGGTCAATCAACCGTGCACCCACTAGGGCCCCCTAGGTCAATACATCAGAGAGTAATCCTTAAAGGGATTGTCAAGGACCACGCATGAGCAAGACATCCTTCTTTGGATCATATAAGCCAAGTCATATTCTTGGTTCAACACCTGATGCACTAAGATATCATTTCCCTTAACATCATAAAAATTGCGGCATATTCTTTCTAGCTACACAAGGTCTTTACACAACCAAAACAATCATGATATGTCATATATCCCATCATAGTGCTCAAGGTCATTCTACACATACAACCCTATCCTGGTCTACAAAATTTATATCCACTTATTACTATATGAGTTTTGGAATTCCTTTATGAATGTATTATTCCATCCTAATAGGTATGGAGGCTACTTGGTCCCTTAAAGACCAAGACATGAAACTCTAACACATGGTTTTTTAGTGACCCATGGTGTTTATCCATTATGAATCACCCATTTAATTAATTAAATGGTTCATTGGTATAAATTAAACAAGAGGTTTCACCATCAAGGGTGAGCCTTTGAATACACATACTACCATAAACATGAATAGATACCATAGGAAAAGTATGGCAAGACACCTAACTCATAAGAATCTTTGTATTTATTTCCCGAGGGCTAGAAGAAACTTTTGAGGCACATCAAATCTCATCTAAGACATATTGAGTCATGTCTCAAAAAAAACCACCAAAATATCATTAATTGTAATTAAATTATAATTAATTAATTAAACTCTATAATATATAAAAAATAAAAAAAACTAATTATAATTCATAAATATAAAAACCTCACCATATAATCCCATCACATCGGATTCATTCCATAACACTCATCAACAACCCATGACTCATCCTCAACCTTAAAACATGAATAATTTCTAGGAAATTACATCATATATAATAGAAAAAATAATCAATAAAATATTTAAAGATTTATAAAATCATAGTGGTGACATATTTCAATGAAAAAATGTATTGAAAAGAAGATAGCATATCAGGTCACCCTCTTCTTAGAAAGAGTGAAATCCACAACACTAGTATTTGATATCACCATGATCGAATGGAATTAGGACCAAAATCCCTAACTGATGAAAACAACATTAGAGTAAGAAGGATAATAAAAAAAGAGGATGATAGAGATAAATACTTACCTTAAGGATTCCAATGTATTTAACGATGTTTTATTTGGTCCAGGAATAGGGGAGATTTCCCATGGATGAAGGGAGAATGAGGAGGGCATGCATAAAGAAGGATATTAGGTGAAATGAGTGAGAAAAAAAGGGAAAAACTCTTTAATGGTAGAAGTGAACAATGGAAACATCACCCTTTTAAAGATGAACATAGTTAGAAAAATTTTACGCTACCCATGCAGGATTCACTATCCAAACACACCCTCTTTGTATTGTTACAGCGCATGGTTCAACAAATTCTAGGCCAACAATGTGACTCCATTTTCATATATACACTAGAACACATAGTTTTTTATGATCCACTCACATGTTTAATCAAATTGTGTCCCTTTCAAAATCATTTTGAACAATTAGGCCATATGGTTGACACTGACAGTGTTCCAATTGTGCGCCCTAGGCTGTAATTTTTCAAAACACCCATTGTGGGTATAAAACCACCAGGATGCTCCCAAAATCTCAAAGTCACCTTTTTATCATTAATCCACTTCTAAAAACATAAATTTTATGCATTCCAACCTTTTTAATTCAGTTCTATAACTCGATTAAGATTTGACCCATCAAAGAGTTGAAAACTCTAATTCCTTCTAAAATCCCTTACATGAAAAATACATGATTTCAAGTTTGAGTGCAGAACAATTATAAACATAAGGTAATGGTTATTTCTATACCACCATATTTTCATTGGGTTATGACATTTCTCTACCTAACTCACTTTCTCCCTCTATTTTTTATTATTAAATGATTCTAAATTCATTTTCTATATTTATTACATGTATACCAGGCTTATTCTCCCTTCTATTGATGGAGTTATACATGCCTTAAGTTCATTTCTCAAATACTTATTTAAAATAAACTTTGATTAACGGGATATTTTAAATCCCTTAATCCATTTTTTTAATAATATTTTAAATTATTTAATAAAAATCATGATTTCCTTAAATAAATTAATAATTTAAGGATAACAATTTTATTTTACCTCTTATTTTAAATGAAAATAATATTTTTATTATTACTTTAAAAGTATTTAGCTGATTTCTTAAAATAATTTTTTAAATGTTTATTTCCATACCCAATTGTCTTCTATTTCCCATGAAATTCTTTCAAATTAAAACAATATTTGAGATATATGCTTATTTATTCAAATATTAACATCAAAAATATTTAATTTCTTATTCACTTTAGAATATTTATGAAATATCATCTGACTATGATATTGGGTAAGATTATGTATCCCATTTATTTCTAGGAGTATTTATTTGGATTGTTAAATATGTTTGATTCCATTTTGTGGAACACATATAATTGTGCATTTTATTATGGGAGAATCTATATAGTACTTCAATGCTTTGGATAATATTTTTATCTCATCATATGATATGTATGAGATTATTTAGTAACCCTAATATATGATGGGATTCTTCCCACCATGTGATATTTTCATGGTTCTTTTGTAATATTTTATGTTGTTTGCATATTCCAATATTTTCTTAATATTATGATGCCATGTTCCTAATATCATGCATCCATTTGATCATTAATGACCCATGCCTTTTATGATATCATGCTATGTCTTTTAAAATATATGTCACGTTTCTTCATCATATTTATTCCTTACTAAAATTTATAGATCACCCATTTTGTTTATGTATTCCTAATATTATCCAATAATGTCTTAGAAGCTAAAATAGATTTAGAAGTTCATTCTAGAGATTAAAATGAATATGTTTGATTTTATTTTCACTTTGATATATTGTTAAATGATTATTCCAAAGTCACTAAGTTTCTCAATCCTTAGGTTGTGATTGTTTAATATTTATGTTAAAAATAATGTAATAATATGTTTAAGAGGTTTGGATCACTAGAAAACATACCTAAAGGGACTAAAATTAATAAATAGAATCCTTAGCTTAAGTCTCGTTTTATTTTTTCGCATTTTCTCCTCTGTCATTATAAACTTATGTCATTTAAAACATTAAATCATAATTGAGTTATATTCCATTTTTAATTTGTGATTAGTTATAATAATTGGATGTTATTTTTTACTATATTGTTTGAATAGAGAATGTCTTAAAGTTATGTTTTTTTAAATTATCCCATTTGGTTTTTATTTCATGATTTTTTATGGTTAATTTTATCATTTTTTTGATTTATTTACAAATGATTTGAATATGTTAAAATAAATTTATATTACATAATCTATGCTCATTATTCATATAGGTGGTATAAATAAGAAAAAAACCCTTTATTAAGGTTTTTAAATAACTCATGAATTATCCAAAGTATAGAACCTTAGAGAATCAAACCAGTGGTGAAATTAGACACTCTTTTCATGTATTGATTGTAGGTTGAGTTAATACCAAACAAACATTTTTCAAGTTTATCACTTTAGGGTGAATTATATCAAAATCCTACATCCAATTTTTTTATCAATATAGGGATTTCAATTCTTGGAAACGACACTCTTTACATTAAAAAAATTATTGTATTTCTTATGGATATGTGAGTTTTTGATAATTATAACATATTTAAAAGGTATTATAATGAGAGGTAATAGTGGTCTACAATTTATAAAATTAAAAGTAATTCCTAAAAATGAAGCATAATAACATTTATCTGTGAAAAGGATAAGAAAATAAAGGATTGGAAAAATAGATAGAAGAGGTTATGGAAACTTACCCTGCAAATTAACTTCTTAAGGAATGATAAAAAAAATCATAGAATCATAGAAATTGCCTGGATAGAATCCCGAGGGAGGAAGTGATAGCTAATTAGTACTCAATGGATTTGGAATAGAGAGGAATGAAAAAATTGGTTATTATTTATACTTGAGGTGGGGATATTTTTGTGTTAAAATATTTTTTTTATTTTTTTACATAAGAAAACAACTTTTGGGTGTAATTGATTCTCATTAAATTGGTTGGATTATTAATAAAAAAAGGTTTATTAGACATTTAAATCATTATAAAACTAATTTAAATCTCCAAACCACTCTATTAAATGTAAATAATCAAATACAAAATATGAGGATAAATTTTAATTTAGGTTCCAAAACCTATGATATATGTTTTTTAAATTCAACAGAATATTTTTAAATTCATTATTTTTCTAATTAATTATAATTTTGGTTGAAAATTGTTTTTCATGAATCATTAATTATAATTATATATTTATGATATTATAAGAGTTGTGGTATTGATAAAAAATTTATTTTTTTAATATTCAACTAAAAAAATACTTTAGAATTATTTTTAACATTATCCCTAAGATAATTTCAATGTACCAACTCCCAAAATGGATCACTTTTTATCAAATTAAAATTCCAAAATTTAAGAATTTAACTATAACACCACAAGATTTTAAAATAATTGAATCATGTTAGATATCATATATGACATGTAATACCTTGATTAGAAGAGAATTTAACACCCCGATATTTTATGATATATTACCATTCAAATAAATTTAATCTCTTTAATAGCTCACGATACACACAACCTCGAGTTTCAGAGAAACATAAAATAATATACCATTATAACCTAGCAATTTAGTTGGTGGGTATGAATATGAATAATTAAATTAGGAAAATTATATTTTTTATCATGTATAAAATAAATTCAATGGTTATTTATTGATTATAAATCATAATCATATTCATTTCAAAGAAATAGAAATGTTTTTAGAAAAAACTGTATTTTTCTAAAAGGTAGTTTAGTTACGCTTTGCACAGATAATTTAAAATTAATTTTTACCATATTTAGAAAGTTTCTTTGAAAACATAATTTATTTTTTTAAATCTATAGGTCAAAATTATATTTGGTTTAATTTTTGAGAAATTTTTAAAAGGATTTATTTTTTGATGAATAGTGAAAAATTTAGACTTTTATTGAAAACTGATTTTTTATTTAAATTATTTAAAAATTTAAATTATATTTCAAATTAGTTTTAAATTATATTTATTTCAGATATATTAAAATTCAACTAATTTAGGTCATTGTAATCAATTTCATTATAATACAATATCTTTTTATACTTTTGAAATTTTTTCTTTGGAAACCTCAATTTTTCAACACATCTGTGAGTTTAATTTTAAAATGGGTTACACCACTTATAAAAAATTAATTTGAATAAATTTATTCCATTTTTTAAATAATCATAATTTATTTTATATAATATTTTCATCTTAATGTTTTACATAATGAATAGTAAAAATAGTAAAAATTATTTTCCATGGTTAAGGTTAAAATGGGTTTACCATGGATTAAACTAAAAATATAAGGGATATAATAACCTATAAAATTGTATGAAATATATTGTATAGAAATATTTAAACCTTAAAACAAATAATATTTTTATAATGATCCATTTTTAAGCCTTTTTTCGTCTAATATTTTTTAGAACACTATATTATTTTCAAAAATTCTATTTTTTTTCCTCTTCCCCATTTATAAAAGGACACCCACTCTCGTCTAAAAATCACACTTAAGAAACCATTTTTAATAATATACATATCCAAATATCTTAAATAAATCCCTCCCCACATCCTATATTCCTTTTTTTGTCATCATACTAATCTAGGAAGGCTTTAGGTGTAAACCTAAAGAGGTTTCCAGAAGAAGAGGTAAAGTTCTTAACCAGGTGTTTTCATTTTACTTCTTCTTATAACTCCTTAAAATATTATTAAGATATGATAATATAATAAAAATAGTATCTAACATATAATTATTTTCTATTATGTTAATTTAATAATCTATATCCACATTAATTTCCATCAAATGCGAAATGAACTCATCGATCATATGTACAGAGGAATACTGCATCACGAACCAAAGTAAATAATTTTCCCTCACCACCTATCAAGGATGTATATAATTATTCATTTAACATATTTATATGATATTTAGGAAATTTATATACTTATGTAATTATAATATCACATATAACAACTTACCTTACAACTTGTTGGAAAACATTAATGTTGCTCATGAGTATGGTGGACTACTGACTCACAAACCGATGTGATGTTTTTTCCAACATAAATTTTACTTCGACTGTAATAAGGATAGATTAAATGAAAATATATTATAATTTTGACATTATTATCCCTCTTTAATTATGTTTTCACATATACTTTCTTAAGTTCCATTCCATAGGGGATACGATAATGTCGCTCATGTGTATGGTGGACTACCACCTCATGAAGCGATGTGAATCATTTTTCTCTAACAATTTAAATGGAGGTTAATAAGTGTAAATTTAAGTATTATGTGTGATATATAATATATCATAATGACTCTAAAATTTTGATATAATATTTACCATCCAATCATTACATACGTCAGGAAAAATGTAAACAGTGTTCATGCGTATGTATGGTTTATCGTCTACATGAATGGTGTAATCCATTTTTTATCTAAAAATTTTATATATTAATATAAATAAATATATAATAAATATATATAATATTTAAATATATTTTAAAATTTTTGATATTATGGAACCATGGTCATAGTAAAATAACCAAAATTATCGATCCAAAACATACATAAAAACAAAACAATTATCACCTAAAACAATGATTTTAACAAAGAGTATTACTAATAAATTTGTGATAAAGGAATATAAGTAAATCAGGTATGATATGATATATATAATTATTTTTCATTAATATTTTTATAATAAACCTATATTTATTATTAATGAGTTTCAAACATGTATGAGTGAAATTAGACCTGAGGTAAGGGTTTCTTGTCTCACTTTTATCTCCATGAGACATATACAATTTTCACCACTTTTTTATTTTGTGTGGTGTAGATACTTTCCCTTTGAGATTTTATATCATGAATATATTTTTCTTTTTGTGATTTAAAGTTATTTTTATGTTATTAATTTCATGGGTATTATGATTCAAAATGTACCCAAGTGGTAAGGGTTTATTTCACAATCTCATTATTATTTGGGATTGATTATGTTTAAGTATCCCTTGGGGGAATTATTTGGTATTTATATATTTAAACCAATAAAATTCCTTATAATATGTTCATTATTTTAATTTTACTATAATATTATAATTTTCCAACTCATTGATACATAAAATTGTTGAGAAAATGGTTTTAATAAAATCCATCTTTATATCTCTCTTTGTTTGAAAATCTTTTTTCTTCCAAAACTATGTTTCTTAAATTTTTTCCTAATAAATGTTTTAACAATATCCAAATGTTTTATTAATGAAATTTTGACACATTTTTTATTTTATTTTTAAAAATAAGAGGAATATTCAAGTCATTTTCCATACAAAGACCATTTCGATTTTATCAAAAATGTGAAGGGAATCATTATTTCAGCAAGTACGACATAAAAGTGATTTCCTGCCATTATGAACACTCAATGTTTTTAAGAATATTTTATAATTCTCAAAGTTTATTTTTAAAAAAAGGTATTTTCAGTTTTTTTGGAAATTTTAGTTTTAAAAATTTTATTTTCATAATGAAACTGTTATTTTCCTCAAGTTTATTTTTATAGATCATTTTATGGATTTCTTATTCATTAAATACATCAACCATTTATTATAATTATTAAACAGTGGGTATATATTGTATTTTTTATCATCCATATTATTTATTTGGATGGATTAGGAATAGTTTTAATGATTCTATACAGTTTTATTAACCAATATTATTACAAACGGTTTATGATTATGTTAATTTGATTGGGTTAAGTATTAACATTTAATATGATAGTCTTTAAATATGAATGTTTATATTGATTATGTTTCACCACATTCATATTAATAATACATTGGAATTATTATGTGATGGGTGGGTCCTAGTTATATATAGCCTCCCAATGCATCTATAGGTCTCAAGAGTCAAATCAGTTGGTCAAATTAAATTGGTTTTTATACATAGTTTTAAACTGTCTTGTAAACCATATCACAATTTATTTTTGATGTCCTTAATTATTAATTCCTTCATTTTGAGAATATTTATTTATTTACATGAAATTATTCAATTAGCTGAAATATCCATGGATAAGTTTCAATCTCATCTGATTATTTATATGTTATTATTTTTCCATCATTTATTCTTTCCTATTATTATCAAATTATTATTTAAATGGAAGGTGTTTCAATTTTTTAACTTTTCAAATTTATTATACTTATTTATTCATGATAGATTCCATGGTATGCATACCTTACAATTCATATGATCTCATCCCTTTCTTATGTTTTATATTCCCCAGGATACTAAGAATTGTTTTATGATTGATATGTGGGGATATACAAAGGTAAATAATGGATTTATGAAAGAAAAAACTTTGTGAATTTTTTGTTTTCAAATGAAATGTGAATTTAAAGTATCTATCTAGTTTATAAAGGTACTAAAAAATTAGATCCTTTGGGATGAGATCACCTGTGTCTAGTTCCAATGTAATAAAGTAACAACTAAATCTAGGCAATTGCATTTGGGGTTTTTATATTAACTTTTAAATAGAATAATATAATATATGGGAATAAAGTTTTTAAAATAAGAACTATTAATTTTTATATTAATTATTATGTTAATATTTTTTATTATCTATGGTTTATTACATGTTTTATAATTCATAATTTATAGTTTTTAAAAATAAAAATTTTATGAAATTATTCTTCCAATTAAGCAAAATTTTACTTTTAAATACATAATCGAGAAAACAGATTTAGGGTAACATATTATATATATAATTATAAAAATTATACGTAAATTACCATTTTACATTTATAAAAACTACATTATCAAAACATTATAACCATATTTTTATAATAATACATTGTATATAAGAGAAATTAGATTTTCAAATTAAAATAAGGAATATTTCATATTGATATATTATTATAAAACCTTTTACTTAACATTTAAAATAAAAAAAAATCAATAATAAAATATTTACATATAATTTGATAAAAAAATTAGAAATTAAATTATCCATATTTTAATTAAAAATTCATGATAATGTTTTATTTTAGTATACAAATGATATTTAGTCATTCATAATATTTTCATATAAAATTATATCAGTCATTAAATTTAATATGTTATAACCTTATGACAATAAAAACATGTATCATACTATGTTAATAATTATATTTTTATAAAATGATTACCATGATAATATAAAAATGAAACAAAAGATTAATGCAGTTATAAAATAGTATATATAAAAATAATCATGAATATAATGAAAGGGATATAAGTTATATTGAAAGGATGGAAAATGGAAAAAGGAAAACACATACCCTAGTTGTAGGGGATGCACCCTTATCAGCCTTTGGTCATGGGTTCGATCCCCATGACCTCACCATATGTGACAATCTATCACACAACTTGTGGGTTAACCTTTTTCTAATAAAATATTTTAATTAATAAAATTTCATAATGCATGAAAAATATATCTGAAAAATGGCAGTGGTAAAAATGTTTTTACAAATAATTATTTTATATTTTTAAAATAAAATAATTCATTTATAATTTACATTTATAATTTAATAATGGAAAATTAAAAAAATATGCATTAGAAATCATTGATATCACAATGTCAATCATGTATTCCCTTGATAAATGGAATGTTATAAATTTTCCTCCATAACCAGTAGGAATTTTAGGGTGCTTATGATCATGTACTCCCCTATATCTGACATCTGATATTTCTCATCACCTATTAGGCCTCTTGGTTTTGTCAATGATCCAACGTGAGAGAAAGGGCCATGGACGGCATGCGTATTGTTTCCATGCACATGCAGGAAGTCTGTGCATAAGCCCCAACCCCTTCCTATGGGATCATATACCCCATGTATCTAGACATCCTTTTATGTAACAATAAATCAACAAGATGTATATGAATATTAGGGAAACTCTTGTGTAATCTCGATATATATCATTTATGTTACTGGAAAAAGCAATGATATCCCATGTGTAATCCCCATATGTATCCTTTATGTTCCCAGAAAAGACAAGGGTTGTCCATGAATAATCCCTAACTCATTTTCATGAGGTCATATACACTATTATACCATCCTAAAAGGGACATATTCTTGAAAATCCATCATCCCTTAAAGGTAAATATTCCTTATGAGATCAACCAAAAGGGGAAACCTATATGTAATCCCAAACCTCCTTCCCATGGAAAATAGTCCCCATTCATCTAGTCAACCTTATTTTTAATCATCAATTGACAAGAAGTATAATAATATTAGAGAATATAATGATAAATAACCACATATATCCTTATAATTAGTAGGAAAGTAAATATTATCTCATTCATAGGCCCCCACATGTATCCTTTCTATTCCTAGAAAAGTAATGGGTCACCCATGAGTAATACCCAACACATTCTAATGAAGCTATATCCCATGAGACATATCCCTCATGAAACCATCTTCAATGATCCATATTCTATCCAAGACATCATCCAAAATTGTGTTATATTCCTTGTAATATGAATAATAATGGGTATCCCATGCATAATCATCAAATCATTATCAAGAGGTCGTATTCCCCATGGAACCATCCTCAAATTTATGTATTCCCTTAGAGCCATACTACCCAAAAGGTCCATATTACCAATGTGGAATCCTTCCTCAAAGGGATATAATTCCTACAAGGTTAAAAAGGGCCATAAAAAAATATTTCCAACACCATTCTTTTTAGGTATACATTTTTTATAATTCCTAGATATACAACTTTAAAATACACACCCTAAGTCCTTATTGCATGATGTTAATCTGAATGGTATGGTCCAATCACAGGACCTTAGTATATAAAACCCTAACTACATGGGATTTTATTTCTATAAACAAGTATGTGTAGGATAACTCCTTGAGGTCTAATTCTAGCACCCCATAGGTCCTATATGCACTACCTTAAAAGGTAATTTAATATATCTAGAATGAACAATCTTAAAAGGAACACACTTGGTCATGGATACAAGACCTTAAAAGGAACTATGATTTTATTTATCACATATCACTAAAATTTATGGTATTTCCAATTAAAAGATACTGAAAAATGTGGGTTATGATTCATTTATATATATATGAATGAATACCCTATCAAGGGTCTTATCCCAACTCCACAACACTAACAATATCCATAAACCATATTTTATTCAACTCATAAGAAAATGAAAGATAAATAACCTCATCATTGGAGAACCCTTGATATATGTATATGTTATCATCTATGGATAACCTGTAATACATAATTATATTTATGTTGATGCATGGTTTAAATAAAATCGTTAGCATGGTGGTAATAGGCCCCATGATTGGATTTTGGAATGATTCAATAACATATACTAAATCTATAAGAGAGTCCTTGAGAGGGTAAACATCCCCCCAATATTGTGGTATGATTCTAAACTCCAATTATCTTGACTAGTTTTCTCTCAAATTTTTGATAATAAAGCCCCAGAAAATTCCTATCTTTGGAAGGTAGGTCTGCATTGACTCAAAAAACACTGGATGATTACACACTACAAACATGAAGACCAAATTAACATCCTTATCCACCAAATCTTGGGAATAAAAAGAAACAACTCAGTGATCATCCACACATTTGGCATCGTATACTCTCGTCTATTTGAAAAAACCTCTAAAGGATATTAATCCATTTGTGTAGTTTTTGATCGACATAATAATTTGGAACATTTCATTTCTATTATATATGATTTCACACTCATTCAAATTTAAATGATATAAATAAATTTGTAATAATTCAATTAGTATCACTTTTAATTTTATCTAGTCGAGACCTGAGGATCACCTCAAAGTGCTGAACAAGTCTTTAAGAAGAATTATACATTTAACTTAGCTTTAATACTAATTATCATCCTTAAACTTATTTTTAATCTAAAAAACCATTTCAACTCTTGATGTTATTTATGAATATACTTAATGTATTGAGAATGTGGTTGGTATCAACATCTTCTACTTATAGGGTTCAAATAAAACAAAAAATTCCACTCAAACATTCAAATGGAACCATATGTGGGTTTAAAAAAAAGATAAATATAATTCCAAAATACGAGGATAAAATCATTAAGTTAATTTTTTTAGGGTTATGTATTTCTTAAGTGATAGAATAGAAGATATAAAAACTTCAATGTTATATTAAGGTAACGAAAAGTTGATAAAAATATATTTTGATAAACATTAATGAGATTTAGTGTTTATCATTGTAGAAAGGGAATTCATTAAAATATCACCATGGAATAGGGTTTGGATATTCTGGTGGAAGGGAAATTTAATCCAAAGATATATTATAATTTAATACCTTATATGAGGAATAATAAATTAATCATGGATTCTAAAAATAAGAAATAATATCCTCTGAGATCTCTCTCTCAATCGAATTCATGAAGTAGGATGAAAAGATGGCCAAAATAAAATAAATCATATGAGGGAATGTGGAATTTTAATTTTTAAAAGTTTAGGCAACAGAACTCATGATGTGGCTCTATACACCATGAAATTTCACCCATAATAGTCACTAATCATGAAAGGACTCTCGTGATCATAGTTTGTTGTATCCCCTATAGGTAGAACCAAAAATCCCAATTCTTGGTATATTATGGAAAGGAAATAATACTTTATGATGAGACCACCCCCCATAATAAAATTCTCAATGACATACAATAAGAATTTATATGTAAGATTCATCACCACAATGTGGCGATCACATGTCATGATGTGATCCTCATCCTTACCCAAATTTCATAATTTCTATGAATTTTTCATATACAGTATCATAATTGAATACTAATCCGTTTTTTCCTAGCATGGAACTGTATCCCACAATATAATCAGTTACTCCACATGAAAAATAAACAAAGGTATACATGAAATTAACATACACTTAGAGAGATCCCTCATGCATGGGATGTGGATTTTTTTTGTCTCCTAAGAACCCATTCATGTGACTCCCCATGCCCATAATGGGATTATCTCTCCCCATAAAAATGAATAGAAAAAACATCACTGAAAAATGAAGACACATATCTTTTTTATTCCATTTGGCTATGGTGTGATTCTCGATAAGCCTCAACTAAAAATTTTACCCAAACAACCCATAACACTGTGATGCCTCCTGAAAAAATAAAATATTGATATCTAAAAAATTAGAAAACTAAAAAATTATAAAAACTACCAAAACTAAAATATAATATCTAATTATATTATATTTAATTAAATACTGATATGAGGGTTTCACAATTCTCCAAACTATTCCATTTTCTACACTCGAAAATTCATTGAAAGGAGTAGAAAGAAAAGAGAATCATACCTCTCCCCAAAAATCAAAGTTTTAAGAGTATACTAAGAAATTAAAATATTTTTATATTGTGGAATAAATTATAAAGAAACATTTTATTTTTGTCATATACACCAGTTGATAAAAATAAAAATAATATCACACTACCACACCCTCTCATGAGGATACCTGAGGTGGGTGGATCAAGAAATATCTTTGGGGTCCGGTGAGAATAGAGAACCAAAAACTAAAAAAAACTTATGAAGATCAATAGGACTAATCATCAAACATCCCTAAATATCACTAATAATAACCGAAGTAATAATTAATAAATAATACTTCCAAAAATCATAGACACTGATAATAGGTCTCCCCACCATTTAGAATTCATTTTAATGGTATGATAAAGGAATAAAATTTCTTATTAGTAAAACAAAACCAAATAAAACATGGTTACTTATATCACTAAATTAAATGATCAATCTCCACCATCTACAAAAAATTTCCAATAAATTGCTCAATAATTATATAAGGGAAACACAACCCAAAATAATTTCCAAAATACCATGGTTAGGGAAAAATAATCCATCAATAGTCCATAAAATTGTATTATTTAAGATATTCAATCCAAGACATTCCACTCATAGAAAAACATTGTCTCTAACTTATGGGAATCAATTTAAAAGGAGAGTAACCAGGGACCTCACTTGTAGAACTCTAGCCCAAGGTGAACCTAAGGAAAGTCTAAATTGGGAATAATTCCAAACTAGGTACCATATAGAGCACAATATACACTGGTATGAAACTTATCCTATTTAACTCGGCACATACCAAAGGCTTTGAAAGTGAATATCATCAAAATCCAAAACTCTCCATATGAATAAAATTACAAAAAATTCTCAAGAGGCATAAAAATAAAAAAGGCATAAACATGACCATAAATAATCAACACCAAAAAATAAGGATAGGAGAATAACCCAGTAAGTGATTCAATCATGAATTAATTCAGAATCTAAGCCTGTTAAAAACATAATGAGTGTAAATCCCAAAACTATATAATCACTTGAATCCCATCAATATTCAATATTTCCTCTACCATTGATAAGTCAAAACACTTAATTATTAGTTTCTTATACTGGGTACATGAGAGTTATTATCTTATTATAAGATATAGCAAGGTTTTGAGAATATTTTTCATGACACCTCCATCTAAAGGTACCCCTCCTGGTCCAAAAATAAAGTGAGAAAATGACTCCTACCCCCGATTCCCACCTTCAACAGGTCTTGAGTTGGAGATTATCTCCAAGGGTATAATGAAATTCACTCATATGGGAGGTATTTCCCTCAATATAAAAGTATAATTTGGAGATAGGATACCAACAAAAAATCTACCACATAATATAACTAGAAACCAAAAAATCCCATAATTCTTGAATAATATTATAAAAAATAAAATTGGGGTCTCAAAGTAAAGTACCAAAAGAAACTCCCATGTTGACAATGTTTTTTCTAGAAATAGGGATTACCTTGTTTGTTTAAGGTTCAAACTTTCTAATTGGTTTCTAATGGGTTTATTCGTAGAACCGAAATCACCCAATGATTCTATATCCATTTGGACCTACTTTCCAAAGGTAGGTGCTCATTATTTATGGATTGATGAGGAATAAGAATTTGAATTGGTTGAGAGGATGGGAGGTCAGACTCATCACACCTTTTTGGGGGGAATTATTGCCTACTTCGGGACTCTCTTATAGATTTAAGTTATGTTCACGAATCCTCATTAATTCACCAAGCATGAAAATGAGTTTTCCTTTAGATTTGGAAATCGATGACTGATATGTGTGGGATTTAGAGAATCTTTTATATGTATTTGAGGTTCTTCATCGATGGAGAATCATCTGTATGTATTAGAGATTCTTAGTCAATGGTATCTTTCAATACATTATATAGAAATATCTTGGTCATTATGATGACCATACTAGTTTTAAATCCACTTAGTGGGGCACTTTAAGTTTATTGTCATTTATAAAGACATGGATTATTTTAGAGTTGGGATCGTACCCGCAGATGGGCTACCTACGTATCCTTGTTAAAAAATGAATCATAACCCATGTAGTTTGATAATAAATATATATTTTAACGTCATATGGGACAGAAAATAATTAATGAATGATGGGATTGAAACTTAGAAAGGCTTCCTACGTACTCTACTTTTAAGGCAGATATCAAATTTCGCGTAGTTCGGGGGAAGAAATATGGGGAATATGCATGGTTAACAGCCCAAAAAGAGATTTCATGATTACTTTTACACTGTAAGCTAATGTGAGTCATGATCGGTGTGAGAAACAAGAGGTATCAGTAAACCTGACAATTGTGTCACAAAAGATGCAGTCACAAGAAATGATGTGGGGCTTATGTATGTATGACTTCCCAAGTAGATGAATACCAGGACTTACATCAGGAAAGAATCCTAGGAGCAGGGTCCATAAAGGTATTTGTACTTTATGGATATTTGGAGTTTTAACCTAGGGCTTACTCCTCAATAGGATGCCCAAATTAAAGGGGACTTATAACTTGGGGCTTACTCCTGAGAAGGAGGCCCAAATTAAAAGGAACTTATGATTATGGATTATTCCTGAGAAGGAGGCCCAAATCAAAAGAAAATTAAGACTGGGGTGTACTCCTGAGGAGGATGCCCAAATCAAAAGGAAATTATGACTGGGGCTTACTCCTGAGAAGAAGGCCCAGGTTATGGGGACATGGGGCATACTCCTGAGGACTATTCCCTAAATCGAAAGATCTTCTCATCATAAAGGATGAGGTCATATGGACGAAACTTCTAACTATAGTGACATAAAGATTGTACATCATGAGTTTTTGGGAGAGGTTCTCATGGAATTCCTTTCATATAAAGAATTTGAAAGAGAAACCATGCCATAAATGTCTTTGAAAAGGGGTTCAAAGGATAATATCTTGAAGAGGAGAGGTGAACGAGAGAGAGGCGCACAAATGATGTTGGTGAGCAAGTGTAGGTCGCGCAAGTCATTTGGCGTGCAAGTATAAGACATGCATGTGTACTTACATGGCATGGGTTCACCTGGGTGATGAATAATCTGTAAGGTAATACTTGGGCGAGACATAACTCAAGCCTTTAGTATTATCCTAACATGTTTCTAAAAGGGCGGCGCGCATGTTTCATCGAAAGGGTAGGGAAGTTTTCAAGTGTTTCCATTTTTATGGAGGTCTGAACACTTAGGCGCACAAGTGTTGATGAATTCTAAACACTTAGGCCTTATTCTACTCCTTCAGGTCTTCCATTCTAGGTAAGAAGTTACCTTAGAAGATTTCAGAAGAGTTGAGATGAAGACTAGGGCGACCAGAGCTTGAATTTGACTTTTGGAAAATCCATCCTTTTAATGGGGGGCCCACAGGGGATATTTATAGGCCACCTTTCACCTTGGGAGAAAAACCAACTTGGGCGCGCAAGTCAGCTACGTGACCCATAGGCAGCATGCAATTGGCTTGCGTGGCGTGCAAGTAACTTGCGCGCGTCACTCCAAATGTTCTCATGGTCCATGATTTCATCATTTTTCTTGATGTTCTTCAAAGGGTGACCCTCTTTGTGCTTAAATTATTCCCCTTTTCCATTTTTTGGACTCTGTGACAGAAAGTAGCATCAAAAAACAACTCAACAAAAACTCCAACACCCATACTACTATTGTCTAGATTAGTCCCCTACGTCTTCTTGGAGACATAAAAAATATATTATATATAAATAGGGTGAGAATAAAATGTATAATCGGTAGGATAATTCCTAATTTATATCATTCATATGTAAAAATTCCATAACAACACACTAATGAAAAATAGTAAAATCAAGGAGCACTAAAATATGCCAAATATCCAATACCAACCTCACCATTACTCTCACAAAATAACATATCCAAACACAATAACATAACATCAAAATAATATAAGTAAAAACACATTTTGTCCACCTACCCACTGATTTTTATCTATAATTCACTAATTTTAAACATTGTGTGCTCCCATTCCTTCTAATTCATCGCATCACATATATTTCCATCTCTAATGTGGTTCAGAAGACATCATTTCCTACCTTAGCTTTCTATGGGGCCCAACATCCCATGATAACATAAGTTTCATCATAGAAACTTCTCATTACACAACCATGCCATCATGAGACCATCACATACCCATCCACAACATCACAAATAGGGTTTTAGGTATCATTTATGTAAAGGACATCAAACTCATGACCACATACTGCCATGCATGAACCCCAATGCGTATCATATTTTCATCATTATCAGGTATTTCCAACACTAGACATCTTCATCAGAAGTAATATCAAACAGAAGCTTTAATTATCATAAGTAATATTAAATTGTAGCTTTCTTAAACACTACTAATGAAGTAAGATTAAGGAATAGGAGGTATCCAGCAACCCATTTCACCACTTACATAGATTTTTGGGAAAACACCTGGAACCCAAAACATTTTTGAATGGGTAAGATCCAAATCAGGTGGGGTTCATGTATAAATAACATGAAAATACAAGATAGATAAATGGAACACAATACCCAACCCTTGTTATTGTAACAAAAACTCTATAACATTCCCCAACACCACCACAAAATCTCATGACAACTGCTATTAACCGCTGCCACCAGTAATGAAACACTCCACACAAACAATCCACACATAAGCTATTATTCATCATCCTTTTTCAACTTAACCAATTATAGAATTAATGATTTACTTTCCAAAATCAACTCATCATGTTATTTCATTGAACAACTAAGAAAAACACTCTAACCTTCACTTACCATTCAATTCTATAAATTATTAATCATTTCGTTCATTAAGTCAATAATAACATATTATTTCCAAACCGCACATATTTAATTTCTATCCTATGACATTTAAATTTCATAATTAACATATAATTCCATTACTATCAAGAAACTATAGAAACACACCACACAAATAGATCATCAACCATGAAACATTGATTAAGACATCACAACATATCCCAAGCCATCATGGTGACCTGACCATCTTTCCAAAACATCCTATATCACTACAATCATATATAAACTTTCATCATAACCCATTCTAATTTACAACGCTTAATTTTATAACACATTCCTCTTCCAAACCTGGTCACCACCATAATCATAAAATCCTCGCAGATGGTTCACATAACCACTATAGTTTCACAACAAACATTCCACCACATAGAAACACATTTCAACTTTTACTTCTATCAAAATAATTATTTCAAAGGGGCCTTAAATACATTAAAATTTTAATTTACTTTCATTTTTATTCTAATATAATTACATAATTTCATTGGTAACCATTTTATTAGCCATATATATATTCTTAGAATTTTCTATGGGGTGATTTCAATCCATCAATAGAACAAGGGCTTCACATAAATTAAAACAACTAAAAAACATGTCTCTTTATAAAAATGTGATTCTTCAAAAAGAACAATAATAATGCATGAAATCATGGGAAGAATATCAAAAAACAAGTAAACAAATTTGATTTCTCCCATTAACTTCAATTTTTTGTATAATCTAATCATTTATCTTCTTAATTTGGAACAAACTATCCACAAAAAGAAATAAAAAAATCTTGAAATTCCAAAAAAATGACATTAAGAAAGGATAGAATGAGTATAATCTACCTTAAACATATGTTCAACATTTTTTAGAGAATGAAAAAAGGATCATGAATCTATCACTGCCAAAGGAAACACTGCCAAGGATGAAGAAAACCCCATTGGAACCTATAAATTTAATAAATTCATCAATACTTTCTCAATTTCCAACACAAAACATAGGATTTACACCCAAAATAAACATCAAAATGAATAATAAAAATAAAATAGGAGAATAGAGGAGGAAGGAAAGTACCTAGATTTGCAAGGTATTAATTTGGATGAACTAATGTGTTCAAAATCCCAAGATTTATTACTAGAAGGTGATGAGAATTAAAGGGGTCAACTAAGGATTGAGAGAAGAAGAAAAACCAAAAAAAGGATGTTGGGAAAAAAATTACAGCAGGGGCTTCATTATACTACACTATATCATCAAGGAACTCAATATGCCTATAGTGAGTCTGTTCAAAGCACAAATCCAAAAATCAAGCTTTGAACCCCCAATTCATTCTCTTTTTAAAAACTATTTAGACCACTACCGCGACCTTTGCTATGATGTGGTCTAAGTAATTTTGGAAACCAGATTCCAACCATGGATGAAACTATGGAATAAATCTATGGACACAGCTATCTTCTCCTCACCATGCCCACACAAATGGAATAGTGAGAAGCAGCTCCCCATGTTTCATAGTGTGACTATCCAAGTTCCATGTCTGACAAAATGAGATCCTACAGTATTTCCTTTATCCCCATTTCCAACACATAGACACTCCAAGAGAAAAATCCTCCAAAATTTCCAACTAAGACATTTCTTGCATCATAGTTCATCCCAACACTAAACAGACAACTCCACGGAATACCTCCAAGAACCCAAGGCCAAAACGGTCTGCCCCATAACCACTACCATGTTGTAGTGACCCTATAAATTGAAAAATCTCTCCCATAAACTCTATAACACCTCTAAAATACCTCTCAACACCACCAATCTCAATAAAAACATAATTGGAGGGTTTTAGGAATATGTTTCATCATAATATTGTCCCTTAAAAAACCTATTTAGTGGAATCAAAGAATCATCCATTAGAGTTTGTCCAAATCTAATAGCTTCTACCACAACATATCTTTTAGATACATTATAATAAAACATCAAGTATTATTTTGATACAAATGATCTTTAATATAGGTGAAGAACTATATCAATAAAACAATATTACTAAAAGTATGTTATTAATAGATTAATAGGAAAGAACACTAACTTTAAAGAATAATTATTATACACATTCATTTCTCACTCACCTTGATGGAGACTCATGAAATCAATGGGTATCTCCTATTTTATATCCTTGGGTTAATTCCAATGAATAACATTGTCTTCAATACGTTTAAAGAAACATATTCATGTAATTAATAATGGATAATAACTTCCTACCCACTCAACTTGGTCCTTTAAATGATCCTACAATAACATTAACCCTCAAGGTTTCATGATTTTACATAGAATAAAAGTTTCCATCAATTATATCTAACCACTCCATCACCTCATTTAGTATTTTATAACCATATAAGGAAAAAATGATAATTCAAAAGTTATTTCATGGGATAAAATAGAAATAATGTTATGGCCCCACCACTATATTTATAGTTTGGGTAGAGTCGACAACTAGAAGGGTCACACCTAGATTATGAGAGGAATCTCCACTAGGGTCATCCTTAGAGGTGAACTTTTCATATTTCATATATCCATTTTTTGGATGTATATTCTGAATAATATTAAACATGAACTCAACTGATTTATTCTTCAAAACATAACTAAAAAATTATATAAAAATTTGATCTAAACAAAAATTACCAATTCCCAAAATAATATCATAATAAAAAAATTACTTTCTTTAAAAATCAACAACATTTGAAAAAGAGTGAAAATATCATTTCACAAAATCATGTGATATTTGAAAATATTCTACCTCATTTTAAAATTATATGAAATTAATTTCATAACATTATCATGACTAAATATATAATCTTCCCATTAAAGAAATTTAAAAAATTTATAAAAAAAATTAATTTTAAATCCAAATGCCTTCTAGTTTTCATTTAAGAAAAATACCTTTGAATAAATTTCATTTAAGTCAAAATTAGTTATAAATAAACCACACAAACTTGTTTTAAAACTGAAAAAATCCATTGAATTATCTTTTCACATAATACTAGCTTTTAAAACACAATGATAAAAAACAACTGCATGTCAAAAAACCCTCTTTGACCCCTATTTAATTAATGAAAATCAATTATTGTTCAATTTGGAATCAGAAGTGGTTAAAAAATAATAGAAGGATATAAAACTATGTAATTTTTGGTTTTATAGTTTGGATAACTTTTCGTTGATAATGTGTTAGCCTTTTAGAATTTTCTAGAACCATGTGAAAAAGATCCACATAGGTTTCTAGGTCTTTTGAGCTAACCATGCAGCTCTAGTTACTTTTTATATTAACCACAAGACTCAATCTAAACACTAAAGTATCTAATATAACATAGATGAGATAAAAACCCCATCAAAATAATCAAAACTAAATTAAAATTCATGTCTTAAATATCAACTACCCATGGAAACTAAGGTTTCCTAAAAATGTCAGGATTAAGAACCTAGTCAAGACTTAAATATGAGTTCTGAAAATATGATCTCTATACTAAAAGAATCCAAAAATAAAATTAGTTATCTCATAACATTTTTTTAATGAACTGGCCTTGGTCAACCTATCACATCACCGAGGCTACTCTACTAAAAACTCGGAAACACATTTCTGCTCACATTGGGTTGTCAACTAGTGTTAGTGAGTTACACCAAAACTAAGTGGGAATGATTTCAACCTCGAATAAAAATATTAAGGCATTATAAACTAACTGAAAATCAGTCATGGTACATTCATACATTGTACATCCATGTATTTAAAATATAGTTCCAAATAATATAACCAACTGAATAGGGAATGATTGATAATAAACATCAAAACTTGAAATAGTAAATATAAGTGATCCAACGCATTTTATATGAACACAAAAAATTCAATCTATATAATTAATTTTTAAAACATTTAATAAATTCATGTTTGAACATCATTTAAAAAATTAATATTTTCACATGAACAAGACTAAAGAAAACAAGTATCACACTTCAAACCTATTTCTAAATCAACAAGGTAAAACCTTTTTGGATTAAAAGTATAAATATAATTTTAAAACAATGAATCCATATTATAAAGATAAAATATGTTTTTCATGAAATCAATTATTTAAAATCCATTATTTATCAACAAAGGGTGGAAACCACCTTTTAAAATATACGATTCTTTAAAAAATCAAAAAATAAGACCTCAAATCTTATGAAAACAAAAACTAAATCATTTTTCTTATTTTTGAAATTTTCAAAAAACCTTCCATTTCAAAATAATTTTAAAGGGTAATCACAAAATAAATAAATAATGAATAAAAAAATGATCACTACCAAGTCCAAGATCATTATTTAAATAAACAACATAACATAATGGGTTCCCGTAATACAAAATGAGATCAAGAAGGTAAAATAATATACAAAGTGAGAATCAACAATCTAGCCTAAACATAAATGTTATAAGTGTAATGGGATACTCACTAGGTCTAAATATAATATAATATTTAACATATATCCAAATAATAAATTACTTGACTATGTTATATTATGAAATTACATAAACAACCAAACGATTCTCATCCAGGTTACTCCTTTATCAATGAAACAACCTATACTAGGAGGATTATTTCCATCGTATAATCAAACTAGTCTAGAAAACTAGATCTCTCACTCAATTTACCCTTATTAACATGAAATAAAAAAATTGGGGGGAGAAATTAAATAAGAACATGATAATTACATAAATCAATAATATAATGTAATAAACACCATATAACCTCAATACGCCTCTCAAAAAATATATACTTTCATATTTGTATTCAAAAATTAAAAAAAATAAATAAATTCACATCCCAAATGGGGGGTGTATACAATACATATTTAAATGGGAATAAAAAAGGTATAACATATCATAAAGTAATTTTATTTTATAAAGTGCCAACTGGGCCATTAAAAACTAAGTTGGAATGAAATTTTATAAAACCATCAATTTAAAATCAATAAGAACCATCACATTAAAAAAAGGCATTCCTACCTTATGAGTCTTTTGAAAATAAAAGAAATTTTTAATTGAAATCACCCCTTAATCATGGGTTAAATATTTTATAAATAAATATAGGGTCAAAACCATTCTTTAATTATCAAATTTCTCTAAAAATATCCTTTCACGAATTTTTTAAATCACTTTGTGTACATAACATTTTAGTTCAAAAAAATAATGTAAATTCAATGAAAATACTCTATTCCATGTATTGAAAATGTTTAAAACACATCATAAACCCCCATGGGTATCATACATTAGTATTTTGTGATATAATTGTTTTTATAAAACACAAGCATTTCATCATATTGAAAATAAAAAAAATTTATAAAAAAATTCCTCATCCAAGAATAAAACACTCACCTTCAGTAATGGAAGAAAAACTCATAAGTTAACAACCTCTAAAAGTACTAGATAACTAAATTATCAAGATTCAGTCAACCTAAATCCTATATTTTACCCCTGTAGTTGTTAGTGTTTATGGGAGAGAAAAAAACAAATGTAAATTGGGTTCAAGGAGAAGAGGATTAGAATATAGAATGAGAAATATGGATTCACCTTCTTGTTCTATCATAATATTTATTATATTTTAATTCATAAATATTTACCACATCATTAGTTCTAGCCTAATACCCCATTATATGTTTATTATCAATCTATTCCATCTAAAACTATATAGAATCACTAGAAAATCCCCACATCATACAACCAAAACCTCATGATTCGTATCCAATCCACACAGCAAGACACGTGCTATACCAACAACATCACATTCCCCACCCCACATTACATCATCCAATAATACCTCACATACCATACTAACTAAGAATTATAACAATTCCCTTCATTTATCAACAAACCACATCACTCCTACCACAAAATCCCTTGCTATCAACCTTTCACCAGGAAACTACACCATCATAAAAATATTTATAGCCACACAAACACCAGATATCACAACCACACTCAATAAAAAAACAACCACTACCTTCCTAGGAATATATAATATAGGGGATAGTACAAACATTATTTCATTTCTAGGATAATCAACCAACCATTTTTATTATCATATTTAATTGATATTCAATTATGATAGGAAATTTCAATATATAAACACATCAATGAGAAAGTTTTAATGTAAATCAATTCATAATAGTAAAATGGATCGTATCAATAGGAACTATAAAAATGATCATAAATTTAAGGGGATATAATTTATCATAAAACATTAAGATTCACACAATTGTTCATTTTCATATATTCTCTATCTACTTGTTCATCATATTCTTCTTAATTTATTCATGATTTTTTATACTAAAGAAATAATAAAAAGAACATCAAATGATATAACACATAAGTATAACTAATCGTATACATATTAATTCCCTTCAAATTTATCCATATTCTCAATTATTTATCTTATTTAAGTTAATTCATACTAATTATAAAATGAAAAATATGGATGATAATCCCCCAATTTTTAAAAATAAAATACAAGTTACTGAATCCCCTACCTCAACAAAAAGATTCAAAGAACTATCATGAAATAGATAATTAAATGAGGATCAACCACCACCTAATTCAAAGGGATACTCTCTATAACCTATCAAAAATAATCCTCTATGAAAAAATTCTTGAAAATAAACATTGATAAAAGATAACCTAACAACAAAAACCACTAGAGTAAAAGGGGAGAAGTTATGAGAGTATAATAGGGTAAAGAGGTACCTTTTATAGAAATAATCAATCCAAATGATCCCAAAGGTTTATACTTTTCAATGGAACATTTTGAGGATGGTGAGAGGAATATTGTTTTACTAGGGATAGACAGGAAAGAATAAAAATTGAAACATGGATGATCCAACCCTATATTTATAGAGTAAGTCAAACTAGCCTCCATCATGATATCGATATGTGAAAAATTCTTATAGTGTTATTGATTAAAGGGATATCTAATTCTCTTTCATTTGAATTATCCATATCCCCTCAATCTTGAACATTTGGAAAATGGAATTTAAACACTTTTTACAACCACAATACCATTCCCAATGACATGATTAATGGTGTTTCAGAAACCCAATAGGACATTAAGTCCCTTCACTATAGAATAGTGGGAAATACATAATCTTTTTGACCCATCATGAAAAAGACTAAATTTTGGAGAGCTCCAACTCTCTGTTTTACTCCTCCATCACATACGAGGACATTCCTCAACCTTTCACACCACCACACATAAAATCTAGGAATTTTAGTGGTTATTGTTTCATATAGAGGGATCTATTCTTACACCAAAATTAGTAAAATTATTTTAGGATTGGGAGTGGTGTTCCATAAACAAATTAATACCTCAAAAAGATTCCCTCCAACACCAAGCCTTTATACTATGGAATTGTGCACCTCCCTATTTCATATAAGTTTCTCTTCCATTAAAAACTCTGACCAAAATAGCTTCCCAATATGTTTCACTCCCTATGGAACACAAAAACCAAAATGGAAAACTCCATAGGTATTCATCTAAAAATCTCAAACACTTCACCAGAAAACTCCAAAATATCCACCATCACACCTAACACCATAGCATGATGGACCATTATATGAAAAAAAACACATCTCTATCCCCTAGAACACCATTGAACTCCCTCTACACACCTCTAACACCAAAAACATTCAATGTTCCATGTTGGGGAGGTCTGAGATATTACATCAAATACAACCCAAACTATTCATATGCTTGATAATTTGAAACAAAACTCATAAAGGAAGTAATTATGGAAAGGTATGAATAACTTCCCTATAAGTTTCCTCTAAAAAATATTGTTATAACCCAAAAACATCGTCCATCTAATAAGAAGTGGTGATTTAAACATAAAACAACTATATCATAAGCCACACTCTCAAAGAAGATAACTTTCAAACCATAATGATTGTATCACTATTGAAAACAACATTAAGAAAACATATCAATATAAATATCCATAATAAAATATTTCATTCAAAATGAAAACATCATAGAGAACATATCAAAATAACATGTGATACAAAGTGCACTTTTTTTCATGTCCCCATGTACTCCCCTCCAAACCTCAGTTCTTTTAAAGAAAATTAAAAAAAGGAATAAATCATTAGTAAAACGCCTTCTCTCAATGATACTGGATATAAAATGGAAACTCTACAAATGTTATATCATTTTCTATATATTGATCTCCCAAATAAATAAAATTAGACTACTTATGAATATAATGGTGGAGTTGAGGCATGTGTAAGAAATCATGTATCCTCTCTAGATGACATGGATGATCCAATTGGTACACTGAATCACCAACTCTCCCCAACACCTCAAAAAGGATAATAAACCTGGGAGATAACATACGTCCATAATTGAAACTCTATATCCCATGATATGTGGAAACATTCAAAAACAAATGGTCTATAACCTTTAACTACAAAGGTCCCCTCATCCACGTAACATAATACTTTTCACTTTCCTATGCTACCTTCATCCACTATGGAATCACTGGGACATTATTGATTTTTCTCTAAGTTAAAAGGAGAATTTTCTGTCAAATATAAATTTAGCATAACAAGGATAAATAAAGATAACCCATACAGAGAGATGAAATGATTCATACCTATGTAAGAGTGATAGAATATGTTATAAGTGAACTACACTAACAAAAAGTATTTTACTAAAGAACCATTGAAATTCAAGATACAATCCAATAACATATCCTCTAAGGTATGTATAGTATTCTTCATTTACCAATACATCCATTGGTGTGAATCTGTACAAAGATGTAACTATTAGATAAAAGAATAATGTAGACCACCATATACTTGTGAGGTAAAACTAAGATACCTATTGGATATGATAGTCCAAAAAAATAGTGTATCCACACTATCTCATCCATTTACTTGTTTTCTAGATCATTTATAAGACCAAAATCCTTAATCACCATGAAATTATTTGATTCCATTAGTTTATCCATGATTTATAAAATAGAATCACATTCTCGTGGGATTTTGGTAAAACAATGATGAAATCCAAAAATATTTACATGAATTTCCACTGAGGAATATTCAAAGATTATAAAAACCCACTTGGAACCTAACACTATGACTTCATTTAAAAACATTTCATATAGTATGTTATGAAAAAAATACTAATTACCTCTTCATCCCAAACCACCAAAATTTCATCCTATAGGAATGGAACATCATAGAGACACTCGAATGAACTAATTGAGGGGATACATTTAAATCATGATGGAACATGTCTCAAATCACCAAAAAACCAAAAAAATCCCAGGAAATATATTTTGATGTCTCTCATCCCACAACTAACCTTCTGTGGTGTCTCTATGAGTAAAATAGTCTTTTATCATCTGTAATTTTGAGTCTCCTCACTAAGACTCCTCCACCTTCTATGAAAAAGAGTATTCCACAACCATTTGATACAAATATCCTCTTTAATCAACCTCATATATACTAAGGTTCTTAGATTCTAACTCCTCTAATCCCCTGAGAGAATCCTCAAACTCTTAAATAATTTCTCCATGTGGATTCCAAATCATCACATTAGTAACCACATTTCCTTTTAGTTGGGAATAAGATATCTAAATGTCATATACTTGGAGATACTCTATTCACCTTTGCTAATGTATATTTTGGTTATTCTAATATAAGATATACATTAATATATTTTCATTTCTAATGACCCCAGAGTGAGGTACAACGACGTAATGTTTCCATCATATTATAGAAAAAATGACTACTATTAACTAAAGGTCATGGGGGGGGGGAATAGTTATTCTCATGTGTATGTAACTTCCTAGACACATAAGATATCACCACTCTCTAATACATTAGAAAATACCCAAAACCCAAACATAAATATTCTTATAATGACTACATATCACTTATTCCTCTAGAAGTTAGAGAATGGGATCACAATTTAACTACTTCTTTAGGTAATTGAATTTTTTCTATAATTGATCAGTCCATATAAAGTCATGGTCTTTCCTTGCCAGGGAAAATAATAGGGTCTTGATTCCAAATAATTTGTACACAATACTTTAATAATTTCCAACCATAATTTGGAAGTAATGTACATTTCCCATGTTCTTTAGTGGTTCCCAAGAAGAAACCACCACACCCTTTGATAACACCACCTATAATCCTCATTAATACACCTCATGTATAATAAAATTCACTTCTCATATCCAAAAAGATTCAATTCGGAATCATTGCATTGAGTTTTTGGTGTTGGAGACTCTGTAAGATAACTCTTCTATGTTCCTCATGATACTCTATTGA
This sequence comes from Viscum album, assembly GCA_963277665.1. Taxonomy (NCBI): domain Eukaryota; kingdom Viridiplantae; phylum Streptophyta; class Magnoliopsida; order Santalales; family Viscaceae; genus Viscum; species Viscum album. Next base: position 603,014,248 of record OY728142.1, read on the forward strand.
TTTTTAGTATGTGCTAATTTTATCTATGAATACAACAACAAAATTTTCCAAAATTTAATATAGTAGGAAGTTCTTGCATCCCACAAACATAGCGAGCGTGTTTTTTAAAATGAATAACATTATCATGAACATGATGTGCCCATAACGACACCAATAAGTATCCTTTATAATGTTATACACCTTAATACTCATCTGATAATATCCGCACTACAAATAGAAAATTAAAAACTCGGTGGCTCACTTCAAATGATCAAATAAGTCTTCTATCCTCAATATGGTATATTGAATCTTTATCATATCTTGGTTCAATCGTGGATAATTCACAGATAGCCTATAACTACCATTTTTGTAACACCCCGAGATTTTATGAAAAATATTCTTTTAATTTCATTAATGTCTTGTGTTTTATGCTACACCAAGATTACCTTGCGCTATACGCAACACCGTATTAGCTTGCAGTATACGCAACACTATTCTTGGATCGCATTACACACAATTTTGATAATAGTTATTCTACACAACATTGAGTATATATATATATATATATTCAATGTATAAATGAAATATGGTTGGATTATTTTATACGAAACAATGAAGGATTCTTGCACAAAACGCAACCCTGACTTGGCTTGCATTACACGCAATCGCGACCTTCCTCGATAGCGTGTGTTGTACGCAATACCGGGTTTTACTAAACAACGAAATATTATTATAATATATCCATTATGAATAGTATTAACTAAATTTTTAATTTTATAACATTATTATTAATCTTACACATTTTCTAGAACATGGTATAAGAACAAAATAAATTTTTCAGGTAAAATAAGTATTTTTCAAAAAATGCAGTTTTGCCGCCTTTTGATGGCGCACCCACTTTAAATCTAGTTTTTGACATGTTTATAAGTAAAATTTGAAAAAATAAAATTCTTCTTTGGAATAAAGAAATAAAAATTTACTTTGGATAAAATTTTCATATTATTCTGGTAACTTTCATATTTTGATGAATAGTAAAAACACGCTATATTTTAATTAAAAACAACTTTTTTCATCGCAATAATTTATATGGTTAAATTATAATATTTAATGGTTTTAAAGTATAAATAGAATATATGTTTACCATTTAATATAATTTATTCCATTAGCATTAATTTTACATTAAATTCGTAGGTTAAATCAATTCAATCTTTTGCAATGTTTTAAAGAAAAACCCTTTTTTTTCGACAACGGGATTAATTTTAATTTAATTTCTGAAACTTTTGTGTATTGAATTTGAAAAAATGGATTCCATATTTAGAATCAGTGGGTCCAAATTATGTTAATAAGCTACTTTTTATTTTTGGGAATTATGAATAGTAACTACGGTAAATTTTATTTACCATAGTTAAAGGTAAATCGAGTAATTAAGGGTAAATATAATATTATAAAATTACCCTAACACATGTAAAAATTCTATTGGATGGCTAAAAGTATACCCATATCACCTAAGGGTTGGATTATATTCATTTAATGGACTTTTTCCCATGAAAATAACTTAATTATTATTAAAACCAAAGAAAGTGACAACATGTCACTCTCTTAAATCTTATAAGTATATTAATTTTAATTTAGTGATAAACTTCATGAAACATAAAAAATGAGTAGTCTCCAGAAAGATAATAAAATTATATACATCATATGAATTTATTTATAATTTTTAGGGATTAAATAATTATCATTAATTATGACACAATAGTGGTGCAGAAATTGTTTATCTAGTGAAAAATCAAGAATATAGTCTTTATTAAACTAATAGTGACCATAAAATGCATAAAAACCTGACCAAAACTTATTTTTCATGTAAATGTAAACCATAATAATCCAATGGTCGAATATTGGACCATTTTGAGCCTTATAAAAGTGATTATGACACTTATATTATTTTATCTTAAATGATGCCAAAGTTGTCACCTTCATAATTTAATAAATATAACAATTTAAATATTTTTATTTTAAGATGATAAATTCGAGTAAAAGTATTATTGTGAAAGGTATTATATTTATCTTCATCATAGAATTTTATTTTTAATTTTTATGCAACAAATAAGTATATTAAATAATTATACAAAAATGTTGTAGTATTTATTTTATTAAGAGATAAACCAAATAAATGGTTTTAAAAATAATAAAATAAATATTATATGAACTATTTAATGTGCTACACAAATTTTCTATATACATATGACATTTTATGAATCTATTAAAGATTTTAGTTCGAACATATCTTCTGAATATATTTTATTTAAATTCAAATAAATGAATAGTGTCAAAATTGACACTATTGTTATTTTATAAAAATAACATATTATAAAATTGTTTAAAAATCACAAAAATATTTAAAAATTATAAATTTAAATTTATATGGTCTATAATGTTATAAAGTAAACAATTATGGAAAATTCACAACAAATAAGTAATTATTTGTTATAATTTAAAATTTAGAATTTTATTACCACAAATAAACTTAAATAGATTAAATAAGGATAAATCAAAATGATAAGGTTTAAAATAAGATCCAAAAATGTCTAAATTTGATTGTTTGATGAGATTAAAACCCTATCTCATCTAATCTTCGAAAATGAGTCATTTTTAGAGGTTTTTAAGTGGGGTTAGATTTATTATAAATTAATATTTTTAAGAATTCCAAAGGTGCCCCTCTCCTCCCTTATAAAAGGGCACCTCCTCTCTCTCATCATCACACCAATTTGAGCCTTCAAGCTTGGACAAAACCTACCAAATTATCTTCTCCACTTCCCTAGAAACATCCTAGAGGTTCTGGTCTACTTTAAATACCAATCTTAGTGCCCTAAGAGGAGGTTTCAAAGAGGCGTATCGAAGAAGAGGAGGTTCGGATACATACAAAGCATATCGGACATAAGGTAAGGGATAATTGTGCAAATCTCATTTTTATCCGAGATTGCTTATTCGTAAGTATTTATTGGGGTTATTGCTATCATCCATGTCCATGTTTTATAAAAGTGTATTCATGTATTTTTAAAGTCCTTTTTACCCATTTTGACTTTTACTACATGGTATGTAAGGAATCTTTCTTTTATTTACGTTACGAGGTACTTTTTTGACTTTTCCGACAAAAGTACAAAGAGAATGTTATTTTTAACTTATACGCCATGAACGGATTTTTACGGTTTCATAAAGCCTTATTTTCATGAAGCTTCCTCCAAAAGATTTCATTACTGTTTTCAACAAAATCTATTTCTTTTAAAATTTCATGACGTTTTTTGAAAAGAAATTGATTTTGAAGAAGAAAGGATATTTTCCTCAAGAATTCATTTCAAGTATTTTATCAAAACCATTTTTCATCTAAGATGACATTATTTCATATGTGTATGTTTCAAGTATCATGTCTCTATGATTTAAAAGGTTTCACTTTTCTTATTATGAAATGATATCCATTTCTTTTATATGGATTATGTGATGATGGAATGATGTTTATGAAACCCATTTTGATTATTGGGTTATTACGAATGATGTATGTTTTTTTGTGGAATAAGTAAGAATGATTTCATTATGAGATGGGTGGGTCCTATATCTCCCTCCAATGCATTGGGTAAAGATTTTATATCTCATGAGATAGACATGGCTGGAACGGTAAGTTAATCTGGTTCAGTGTTACAGGACTGAAATGAGGAGTGAACTCGATTCAGAATGGGACTTTGTCCACTAAGATGGTCTTGGCAGCAATGCCTTGGCTACTATGGAAATCATTACATGTGCTTAATGGATGTCACAATTACATGTTTTATTCCCATGCTATTTTATCGTGGTTTATGTTCCATTATGATCTATGCCTTATGTACTTCCATGTTTTATGTCGTTGCTCAAGATTTTAATGATTAAACATTATGTTCATGTTTTTTTTAGTTCCAATGTATATGGTATGTTTTATTTTATCCATTCTTACCCTTACTGAGCATTTTAGCTCACCCTTTTTATGTTTTATTTTCCCCCAGGATCAAAAGAAAGGTTTTAGGTCAGGAAACAAAAAGTGGAAGATCTTTATGGGAGATGTTGAAGATCTTTCACCACGATTATAATATTACGTTCCAAGTTTCCAAAGACACTAAACTATTACGGTCCTTGTGTGTCTGTTTTTGTTATGTATTAAGTATTCTGAAAAAGTAATGTAATGTCCATGTACATCAGGATTCGGGTCTCTACAGTTGGTATCAGAGGAAAGGTTTAGTCAACCTTTAGAAACTAGGATGAGAAAACGTTAGTGATATCCCTAGAGATATTTCTAAGTTATGTCTAGGGATGTACCTAAGTATAAGTATACATATAGGATATAGTCCTAGAACTACGGTAATGATCTTAGAATTTAACCTAAGATGTTAGATATTGAGGGTACTCCCCCTTTACTATGTTGTTTTCCCTAGCATGATTTTTTCCTCTCACACTATTTTTTTTGGGTTTTAGAAAATGGCTGGAAACAGGACGATTCATGATAATGGAGGATATGATGTACAATGGAATGATATTCTTCATGAGCAACCAAATGAAATGGGATTTGGAAGTCCAAACATCATTATTATTCCGAATCATCAATCTCATAATATGATCAATAAACTCAAATTTGGTAAGTTTCCTGACTCGGCTAATAAGAGAAAGATTGAGTTTCATGATGATCATAGAGGAAAGAAAGTTCAATTTCCCCTATGTAAATCATGTGGGAAGAGGCATCAAGGAGAATGTTTAAAAGGAACTGGAAGATGCTTTGGGTGTGGAAAAGAAGTACATAAAGCCAGTAAGTACAAAGGAAAAGTTTCAGTTAACACCATGGATGAGGATAATGGTATTGCTACGACATCAACAATGGTTAAATGTTTTAAATGAGGAATGTACGGGCATTAAGCAAACCAATTCCCTAAGGGAAAGTCTCATGAAGAGAATCAGTATGGTCGTATGGGTAACATTTATGTGGATGATAATGAAGAGACTACAAATGATATGTGAGATGAAAGAATTATTGAATCTCGGTCAATGGTTTAAGAAGGTAGTGGAATGATTACATGTTTATCAAGTGTAATGTTGTATAAGTAATCTCATGGTACTATGGAATAAAGAGACATCTAAGGATTGTTACACTGTTGTCTTTCCTAAGTTTTGAAAGTGTATGATTAATGTTACCAGTAACCATGGAAGGTTATTCAGATATTTTTGTAAAGTAGATGATATGCGCATAATGAAGGAATAAGAAGATAATGAGATGTTTGATTGCATTCATGAGCTCATGATTGATATAAGGACTAAGTTATATCATGGTTTGAGTATATAGAATTTTGAGGATTTTGGTATGTGGAAAGTGTTAACTTTTAACTGCATTCATGTTTTCACTAAGGTTCAATGGGTATTCATTTTTCAAGAGAATACATGATTAAGGCCTTCGTATGTTTGGAATGTGACCAACAAGACATATCTTATGATATATGGGGATCAACGATGGTATTAAATCTCTGGTAATCATTTTCACTATATTATGAGAATGGAATGCAGTATTATGGATAAGCCTAAAGATTGGAATGGATTATGTTGGACATAAGTTAGTATTGTTTAAGGATAGAAGTTTTTTCGATATTATTGATGGGATGTTATAGTAATATAGTTTTAGAAAAAGGACAACCTGTAGAACGGGCGACAGCCCATCACGTCGGACAAGGCTGTGGGAATCGAACCCACAACCGAAGTGCGACTGGCCTTTATCGCCTACCACTAGCCTACAGGAAGTCCTTGGTTAGTAGAAACTAGTTTTATTTTATTAAGCGGTATGATATATGAAGTATAAGTTCATTTTTGGAACCATATACAATTAATCTAACCATAAGATGGACTTATAACTTTTGCTAACCTTTTGTTTGAAAGAAATGGGATGACCCATCATTCTATCACATGATCTGCTAACACATCACGAATAACAAATTCAACTTCATTTCTTTAAGGGATGAAGTGGAAATTGTTCAATTCACGAACAACGTTGAGATTGTACCAAAATCATGTAAGTATTTATTTTAATTCATCAACTTTAGGGAAATGATCTTGAAAACCAAAAATGTTATCCTAGTTCCCTTATATCTGATGAATCAGATGGTACCTTAGATCATCACAAATCTATAGCTTTGTGATTGTTGGCTTTTTCATAGCCATGTTCTCTACCACTCTCCATCAGAACTTGATGGTTAGATTTTTCTTCCATATCCATATTTTCACCTATGTTCTCTTATGTGGAAACCCAGTGATGAGTTAATTTGGGTAACCGTTACATTTAATACTTTAGTTTTTAAATCCATTTTTTGGTATTCTTTTTTACGATGTGGGTTTCTATTAAACAAACATTCGAGTAGTAAACCATTTATAACCACGACGAATTTCGAGGGCAAAATTCATTTTAAGGGGGGTAGAATGTAACACCCCGATATTTTATGAAAAATATTCTTTTAATTTCATTAATGTCTTGTGTTGTATGATACACCAAGATTACCTTGCGCTATACGCAACACCGTATTAGCTTGCAGTATACGCAACACTATTCTTGGATTGCGTTACACAAAATTTTGATAATAGTTATTCTACGCAACATTGAGTATATATATATATATATTCAATTTATAAATGAAATATGGTTGGATTATTTTATACGAAACAACGAAGGATTCTTGCACAACACGCAACCCTGACTTGGCTTGCATTACACGCAATCGCGACCTTCCTCGATAGCGTGTGTTGTACGCAATACCGGGTTTTACTAAACAACGATATATTATTATAATATATCCGGTATGAATAGTATTAACTAAATTTTTAATTTTATAACATTATTATTCATCTTACACATTTTCTAGAACATGGTATAAGAACAAAATAAATTTTTCGGGTAAAATAAGTATTTTTCAAAAAATGATGTTTTGCCGCCTTTTGATGGCGCACCCACTTTAAATCTAGTTTTTGACATGTTTATAAGTACAATTTGAAAAAATAAAATTCTTTTTTGGAATAAAGAAATAAAAATTTACTTTGGATAAATTTTTCATATTATTCTGGTAACTTTCATATTTTGATGAATAGTAAAAACACGCTATATTTTAATTAAAAACAACTTTTTTCATCGCAATAATTTATATGGTTAAATTATAATATTTAATGGTTTTAAAGTATAAATAGAATATATTTTTACCATTTAATATAATTTATGCCATTAGCATTGATTTTACATTAAATTCGTAGGTTAAATCAATTCAATCTTTTGCAATATTTTAAAGAAAAACCCATTTTTTTTCGACAACGGGATTAATTTTAATTTAATTTCTGAAACTTTTGTGTATTGAATTTGGAAAAATGGATTCCATATTTGGAATCAGTGGGTCCAAATTATGTTAATAAGCTGCTTTTTATTTTTGGGAATTACGAATAGTAACTACGGTAAATTTTATTTACCATAGTTAAAGGTAAATCGAGTAATTAAGGGTAAATATAATATTATAAAATTACCCTAACACATGTAAAAATTCTATTGGATGGCTAAAAGTATACCCATATCACCTAAGGGTTGGATTAGATTCATTTAATGGACTTTTTCCCATGAAAATAACTTAATTATTATTAAAACCAAAGAAAGTGACAACATGTCACTCTCTTAAATCTTATAAGTATATTAATTTTAATTTAGTGATAAACTTCATGAAACATCGAACATGAGTAGTCTCCAGAAATATAATAAAATTATCTACATCATATAAATTTATTTATAATTTTTAGGGATTAAATAATTATCATTAATTATGACACAATAGTGATGCAGAAATTGTTTATCTAGTGAAAAATCAAGAATATAGTCTTTATTAAACTAATAGTGACCATAAAATGCATAAAACTCTGACCAAAACTTATTTTTCATGTAAATGTAAACCATAATAATCCAATGGTCGAATATTGGACCATTTTGAGCCTTATAAACGTGATTATGACACTTATATTATTTTATCTTAAATGATGCCAAAGTTGTCACCTTCATAATTTAATAAATATAACAATTTAAATATTTTGATTTTAAGATGATAAATTCGAGTAAAAGTATTATTGTGAAATTTATTATATTTATCTTAATCATAGGATTTTATTTTTAATTTTTATGCAATAAATAAGTATATTAAATAATTATACAAAAATGTTGTAGTATTTATTTTATTAAGAGATAAACCAAATAAATGGTTTTAAAAATAATAAAATAAATATTATATGAACTATTTAATGTGCTACACAAATTTTCTATATACATATGACATTTTATGAATCTATTAAAGATTTTAGTTTGAACATATCTTCTGTATATATTTTATTTAAATTCAAATAAATGAATAGTGTCAAAATTGACACTATTGTTATTTTATAAAAATAATATATTATAAAATTGTTTAAAAATCACAAAAATATTGAAAAAATATAAATTTATATTTATATGGTCTATAATGTTATAAAGTAAACAATTATCGAAAATTCACAACAAATAAGTAATTATTTGTTATAATTTAAAATTTAGAATTTTATTACCACAAATAAAATTAAATATATTAAATAAGGATAAATCAAAATGATAAGGTTTAAAATAAGATCCAAACATGCCTAAATTTGATTGGTTGATGAGATTACAACCCTATCTCATCTAATCTTTAAAAATGAGTCATTTTTGGAGGTTTTTAAGTGGGGTTAGATTTATTATAAATTAATATTTTTAAGAATTCCAAAGGTGCCCCTCTCCTCCCTTATAAAAGGGAACCTCCTCCCTCTCCTCACCACACCAATTTGAGCCTTCAAGCTCGCCCAACCCCTGCCAAATTATCTTCTCCACTTCCCTAGAAACATCCTAGAGGTTTTGGTCTACTTTAAAGACCAATCTTAGTGCCCTAAGAGGAGGTTTCAAAGAGGCGTATCGAAGAAGAGGAGGTTCGGATACATACAAAGCATATCGGACATAAGGTAATGGATAATTGTGAAAATCTCATTTTTATCCGAGATTGCTTATTCGTAAGTATTTACTGGGGTTATTGCTATCATCCATGTCTATGTTTTATAAAAGTGTATTCATGTATGTTTAAAGTCCTTTTTACCCATTTTGACTTTTACTACATGGTATGTAAGGAATCTTTCTTTTATTTACGTTACGAGGTACTTTTTTGACTTTTCTGACAAAAGTATGAGGAGAATGTTATTTTTAACTTATATGGCGTGAACGGATTTTTACGGTTTCATAAAGCCTTATTTTCATGAAGCTTCCTCCAAAAGATTTCATTACTGTTTTCAAAAAAATCTATTTCTTTTAAAATTGCATGACGTTTTGTGAAAAGAAATTGATTTTGAAGAAGAAAGGATATTTTCCTCAAGAATTCATTTCAAGTATTTTATCAAAAACATTTTTCATCTAAGATGACATTATTTCATATGTGTATGTTTCAAGTATCATGTCTCTATGATTTAAAAGGTTTCACTTTTCTTATTATGAAATGATATCTATTTCTTTTATATGGATTATGTGATGATGGAATGATGTTTATGAAACCCATTTTGTTTATTGGGTTATTACGAATGATGTATGTTTTTTTTTGTGGCACAAGTAAGAATGATTTCATTATGAGATGGGTGGGACCTATATCTCCCTCTAATGCATTGGGTAAAGATTTTATATCTCATGAGATAGACATGGATGAAACGGTAAGTTAATCTGGTTCAGTGTTACAGGACTGAAACGAGGAGTGAAATCGATTCAGAATGGGACTTTGTCCACTAAGATGGTCTTGGCAGCAATGCCTTGTCTACTATGGAAATCATTACATGTGCTTAATGGATGCCACAATTACATGTTTTATTCCCATGCTATTTTATCATGGTTTATGTTCCATTATGATCTATGCCTTATGTACTTCCATGTTTTATGTCGTTGCTCAAGATTTTAATGATTAAACATTATGTTCATGTTTTTTTAGTTCCAATGTATATGGTATGTTTTATTTTATCCATGCTTACCCTTACTGAGCATTTGAGCTCACCCTTTTTATGTTTTATTTTCCCCCAGGATCAAAAGAAAGGTTTTAGGTCAGGAAACAAAAATTGGAAGATCTTTATGGGAGATGTTGAAGATCTTTCACCACGATTAGAATATTACGTTCCAAGTTTCCAAAGACATTAAACTATTACGGTCCTTGTGTGTCTGTTTTTGTTATGTATTAAGTATTCTTCAAAAGTAATGTAATGTCCATGTACATCAGGATTCGGGTCTCTACAATTTTCCTTCATATTAAAAAACTTTATAACACCTTATGAAGACACACTAGGATGGTTCAATACCTTATGAGTCTAATCATCTACCTAGATATTTAGTTCACATAACATTGAAGTTTTTATATGATATAGTTCCATAAAAATAAATGAAAAATTGAGTTTTAATCATATCCCAAACATGATGTCATTTTAATGGGTTGGGTGAAAACATTCTTGGCGGGAGGGAATTTGAGGACTTCTAAATGACCTTAAGAAACTCCACTACCTAATATAAGGTCAAAATTGGTTGCTACAACATCAAAAGTTCTGACAAAATCCAATTTTGTAATATTGATAACCAAAAAATACTAAATGTTATCTATCCATATTACATAACATAATTCTCCTATGAAAAAAAATCTATAACCTATAACACAATACACAACTAATCATGTTGAATTTCACCTTCAAGTACATGCTCTACTCTAGGTCACTAGGAAAAAAATAACTTCAAGATATATACCCAAAGTTGAATCATATCCACTCAAATGAAGATAAGTTTATTTCCCCTTTTACTGAAGGTATGTTAGCATTTACGACTAATATAAATTTCATTGAGGAAGATGTTATTGAGGTGGATACAAAATATAACAATGAAAAATTGACTCTAATGGATGGAAGGGCATTGACTCTACCATTGGATATGGAATTCACAACTAATGATCATAAGAGGGAGGCTCTGGGTAGAGGTGAAATTACTTAAGGATCTAGGAAATAGGGAAGTAGAGTATTGAAATCGACTCCCTTCTAGCTAGAACCCCAACTATCCTACCATATGAGACCCTCCATATGCTATTATAACCCTCAAAAATCATTTTTTTCCTCCATTAGATTGTTTCCTATCAATCAATTCAGCCTTATTATTCACCTTATGGCACATAAATAGAGTGATCATTTATTTTATAGTAGGGAACAATGCCTCCTTAAGGAATCATGCTCTATAATACTCATCATGAAAGAGGTTATGCGTGAAATGGAGAAGTTACTTAAACCTAATCATGAGTTATTTCATTCTTAAGCTTTCTTGATGGAGGGAGAGAAACTCTTGCTAAATCATTACCCTCATCATAGAAGATAGAAAATCTAAATGGAATTACTTCCCTAAATTAGTTTAGGGGCCATCTCATTTCTTCCAATCTCAAAGGTACAACATCCATCACTGAAATAATGTGCCTCTCATATAAATAAACACCATTAGAACCCAATACCTAGTCTTGGAATGTATCATGTTGAATAAAATATCCAGATCCTCTAACCAGTTTTCTATCTCTATGTTATATAAGATCACATCATACTTCAAAAAACTCTAATTTTGGAAAGCACACAATGTCCTCTTCCAAAACCCATCCTCCTCAATAGGGTTGACCCACTAATAATCGACTAGATTTTACTTCTTAACCTCCAAAATTAGAAACACAAGGGGATGATGACTAGCCAACATCTCCATAAGAAAGGAAAATATCCTGAACTTAATAATATAAAATTTATTTAATAAAATTTATTTATTTATATTTATTTCATTTTTGTAAAAAAAAAAAGCCAAATTTTAACAATAGAATAACCAATCAAGATTCATTTAGCTCTCATACGTTTCTAACATGCAAGAAACACCACTTAAATTAGTACATTTTGTAAGCTTAAGGTTCCTGCATTGGATCACAGGGGGATCTACAATCCCATGTCATAGCCTATTTCCTCTTTGTATATTATAAACTATGTTTAACTATTTTTTCCCCTACAAACCCATGTAGTCCTCTCCATTTATTATTTCCAAAAATCCATCCTATCACTCAACTGCCATATCTGATACCAATCTGTTACAGTCCCACCTATACTAGTACCCATCTTGGGCCCACAATGAAGTAGAGAAGTGACTGCTAAACCCTACCTCTAATAGTTCATGAGTGGGATACTAGAACTGAGGGTATAAAACAGACAATGGTAGGGATTTCCCATAATATATACTGTTAAGGTTATGAGATAAAATGAGAACCACCAATAAACACCACATATTATAGTTTAAACCAAAATACCATCATAATAAATTCTCATTATATATTAAATGAAATAAAATCAATCTCTCATGATAAATTATAAAAAGTATCCTAAGTAGTAGCACCAAAAGAGACTATTTTCTCTAAGATAGTACAGTCTAGATTGGTCACCAAATCCCTTAGAAACACCTAATAATAGTGTATATGTATAGTGGTGATAAAAACATGTATACTAAGTAGGATCCTCCTTAGGGGCCTCTCATGAAAATGTGAAAAGAGCATACTAATTCTACAAAGAACAAGTAATAGAAAAAATAAGCACCTAAATGGTCAACTACCCATTCCCTACCTCACTATGGATCACTCACCAAGTATGGGTATAATGTAAGAATATAATATTATAATATTATAATAATATTCCACCTAAAAACACATACCCACTAGTTTTTTTCTATAATGATGAAAAAATAGATATCTTTTTCTCCCATACATTCTATATCATAATCTTTATAATAACATGATATCCCAATTCTCAACCCATTCTTATCACCACATCATCATAACATGAAATCCCAACACTCAACCTATTCCACTCATCCTAGCTATACATCACAACTTAATCACATACACATCTATCATTGCATAATTATAGTGTAGTTGGGTATCATGAGCGTAAAGGGTATCAACCACATTCCCTAATATTACCATTCATGAAACCCAGTAATAACATCACCATCAATTTTCCATATACTACAACCAATGGGGTATCAAGGAAGAAGGGGTGGGCTTCAATCTGAACTCACCAATTTGAATGTTTAAGAGAAAACCCCAGAAACCAAAACATGTAGGTATTAGTAAGGTTATCTAACTCAGATAGGGTTCATATCGAAATAACAGTAAAAAAATATGGATAGATAGTCATACACAAAACATTTCCTAATTTTTCACACAACCTGCCTAATGACAACCCATATCAGATTCCATCACAAAACTGATACTTGTTAATAACCATCACTACCTTTACAATACAACCAACCAAGAAATTACTTTGGGAATATATCTTATTGCTTATCATTTGGTTCTTTATATGAACCTCTCCTAAATATAAAATAAGTTCTATGTATATCTTTTGGGAAATTACATAGATGATCCTTCACATTTACTATACTCAAAGGTTGTACCATCATATCATTATCCTTCTTATAAAGAATAACTAATTGAAATTATGGACTATATAGATAAAGTGATACAAAAAATACTAAAAACCATGTTAAGGTTCTATGGAGGAATAAGAAATTCTAGGAGGTATCATGGTAACCTAAGGATGGGATGAGGTAGAGGTATCCTTGATTTTTTATATTGGGGTGATAGAATTTTGAAGGAGAAATTCTTTGAAGGGGGTAGAATAAAACACCCTAGGATTTAAGAATATATTTTTATGTAATAAAAAAATTTGTTTGGTAGCATGTCAATAATGAAACCTTGAATTTATGTGAATTAAGATTATAAATTATAAAATGTCTCATATTAAATACTATTTAAATTAAATATAAATATCAAAAATAATTTCTAATTCCTTTAGTAAATACTATGGGTTATAAAGAACTGTTTTAAAATATTTCATTTATAAGAATTGTTTTTTTCATATATGTTTTATTTAAAAATTCATTATTCATTTTAAACATATAAAAAATTAGTTTTTTACAGATTTAGAAAATTAATTCATTTTTTATCAGCTTGTTTAAAATTAAATTAAAATAATTTGAATGTATAAAATTGAAGTTTATATGAAAAACATCTTTTATATAGGAAATGTTTTTTTATATTAATAAATTAAATTAATCCAAATTAATGAATTATTCTAATTTAATGTGTAGATAATATATTCATTAAAATATTTTTATAATCATCTAATGTTTTATATTGGGAATGAAATTGGAATAAATTTTATGTTATGCTTAAAATGAAATTTTAAAAAATGGGTTTCATTTTGTTTTTAGAATTTTTTTAAATTAATTTATTCCACTTATAGAAATTTAATATTATAAAAATAATATACTTAATAAAGGGATTTAAATTTGGTAATTTTTTCAATTTCATTTTGGGTCACTATGAATAGAAAGGATGATAAAACACTATCCCCACTGTAAAGGTTAAAAGGATTAACATGGGTTAAACATAGCGAAAAGGAATAAAATAACACTAAAAATTAGATAAATATTTTTTTTTGAAGTTATTTAGACCCAAAAATATCTTATATTTAAATTTGGGATACCTTGGTGAGACTTTATCTTGAATATGATTTTATTATATTTTAATGTTTTAAGTATTTACAAGAGTGCCACCCACCTCACTTATAATAGGGGTCGAAGCTTCATTTTTATTAATAAAGCAAAGAAAAGACCTCTTTTAACTAGGTAGAGGGAGACCCATAACATAGCCTGAAGGCCCAGTGGTGTTGTAGCCCATTACATAGCCCGTAGGCCCAAATTTTTATCCCAATTCTCATTCTGTGAATAGTAACCCTGCTGCTACAGTTTCGCACAATACCGTCACTGCTACAGTGTCATGTCGCCGCTACAGTACCCATCGATCAACAGTACCGCCGCTGCTACAGTACTGCTACAGTAACCTGCACCCAATGGGTTTTGAACCCCCATTTTTCATGTAGTATTACGAGGTGCTTACTATTGGAGTTGGTGGTCTAGAACCAACTACTTTGTACTTTATTCATTAAATAAAAGCCTTATCACATCTTGATTGTTCTTCTGCGTGACATTTCATGTGATAATGTCCTAAGAATAGATGTTGCATTAAAGGGTCGTAGCGGATCCCTGCTATGATGACTACCCGGAAGTGCCATAACACTGTTCTTGAATGTATGTTCTATGGCCGGATGATATTATTTGAGGGACACAAATAATACAGGTCATTAGGGGTGAGGACTCATAAAACTTTGAGGCACCTTCTCATGGTGTGTGCCCTTGGTAATATCCAGGAGGATATTATGAGAACGAGACCCGCCAGTAGGAAATCCATATTTCATAGTGTCATTGGATGTTCCTATCTACGGACGTGTGTATTGATCCTTAGACTTTAAGATTATTATTAATGAGTATTAAAACTCGCGCACTTAGATGTATTGACGAAAACTGTGACGACACACTATTCGAAGCGAGGTAGGATACGTTGGGTGCGTCACGAGTAATACCACATTAATAGATAATGCGAGAAAGGATTTGTCCCTTCCGTTCCATAACGGAAGTAGATATCTCAGGCCCTTTGATGGAATTGATATAGCCTAAATAAATCCATGGCCATGGTAAGGTATGGGCAAGTTCAATTCCGGGAAGTCAAAGAAATAATAATCAAGCACATGGGTTGATGGCACTAGCATGCAACCCGCTTGATTGGAGATATCAAGACAAAGGGATTATATTACACGGTAAGCGTTCGTGGGAGGTAACACGTCATTGCGGCGTTAACTTCTTTCTCTATGGGTGCCTTGGCGTGTTGCTAGACGCTAACCTTGGACTTTAGGTAGGCTCAGCCTAATGCCACTGAGAAAGAGGCCTAGAGGGTCACACACTAAGTGTGTCCATGTATCTCAGTTAAATATTAATTTAAAAAGTTAAATAAATATTATTCCCGACTGTGGTTTAATAATTATTTAAGGATGTCTGATCTCATTTATTTTGACACTAGTTATTCGAGAGAATATATTATGGACGAAATAATATATTTATTAGCGAGTAATGCAGTTAAATTTATTTAAGAAATAAATAGTCATTACTCAAGGTCTAATAAATGTGGTGGAGAAAAAAATGGAAAATAAAAGTACACGCCGTGTATATTAAATATACACGCCGTGTAGTTTTATGGAAAAAAAGTACACGCCGTGTAGTTTTTCTAGTTGGGATTTTGAGGATTTAATATTATTTTATTAAATGATATTTATTATAATCAGCGTGGGCACATGTCAAGGAATTAATAATTCGACATAGGGGGGGTTTTCAATAAGAGTTAATGAAATAAATAAAATGCATAACGCATTTATTTATTGTCATAACTTTATTAACCTCAAACATGATTATAAATATCCTCACAACCCCAACATTTTGAAGATCCATTTTTTGTTGTGCACAGCGGATTTGGAAATACTCTCAAGCCAAGAGAGAATTCCCTTTCCACCAAGAACGCCCTCAAGTTACGAGAGCAAGATCCTCCACCGGATCAAGGCGGTCGAAGGCGGACATCGCAAGCGAAGGTTATTCCGTGCTAGCACCCGAAGATCTCTTCGGCGACGTCCGGAGATACGTGACACACGTGTGGATCACCGCTAGAGGAATCCTACACTTGGATTCTACGACGCAACGACGGACCACCAAATCGTGACCGGACACATCAACGAAGAAAGAATTCCAACGAGGTAATTCTTATGCATTAATTAAATTAATTATAATCAACATATGATGATCCTCCTCAATGGTTCCGGGACTCTTCTTTTCTTTTCGTTCTTCATTCTATTCCGAATATTTGGCGTTTTATATCGTAACGGATCTCGGATTGAACGTTGTTTAACGTTAAAATTAAAGTTGGGCAAACCTACCAACGCGCTTCCGCTGCGCCCGGAACCTACAAGTGGTATCATAGGGGTCATATCGTTGGTTATAATTATTTAGTTTTTTTGTTGGTGATTTACGCATTTAATAATTTAGTTATTTCAATTCATGTTTAATCATTCTGGAAATCTGAATATCGAGATCTGTTCCTCCTCTCTCGTTTCTCGTTCACCTCACAGAAACGGATTTTTCTTTTAATTTTGATTAAAATAAAATAGAGGAACTCATCTGTAGGAGCCAAATGTTTCTGGCCGTATAACACCAGAATACACGGCGTGTATTCGGAAGTACACACCGTGTAGTCTAGGTTCAATGCATTGACTGATCCGCCAAATCAGGTCGTGTATTGGATTCTTTCTAAGAATTTAAGACACCGTGTGTTGACCAGAAACAGGTGGCACACGGTTTCCGGAATACACACCATGTGGTCCAATGAACACGACGTGTAGTCCCTTCGGGTTAGGGTTGGGTTGTGTACTCCGTACACGGCCTGCCCGGCTGGAAACCGTGTAACGCGGAAACTACACGGCGTGTGTCCCACTGTACACGCCGTGTACTCCGAAAATTTCCGAATTACATTAACATGCCTTATCCCCGGGCGTGTACTTTGGATGGACGGTGAAGAAAAAGTACACGCCGTGTAGTCGGAACTACACACCGTGTACTCACCCAAATTACGCAGATTTATTAAAATTTATTATTATATTATACAAACCCTTGAGACGTGTACCATGCTGCAGGCGTAAAGCTGAGGCACAACACGTGATAGGTGTTTTATATATATATGTTTAATTTAACATCTGCGTAATAAATGGGAATTCACCGGGTTGCCTCCAAGGTACAAGTTACGTACAAGGATAATTTTAAATGAATTTATTTGTTTAAAATTATGATGGATGAGAATCTCAAGAAAATTCATAAAAAGGGATTTAAGATAAAAGGATTGATTAATTCAAGATAATTAATTGATTCGAGCGTGATTTATCTTAAACAAGAACGATTAAAGAATTGAATGCAAGTTTTATTTATGCGTAAATATCGTTGCATGTATGGATGATCATGAGCTAGACCAAGACCTTTGTATGTGAATGGTTTCTTTTAATTTATTTATTTAAATTAAATTTGTTGGCATGCGATCCATCTCCTCATTAATATGTAGGGCATGCACGCCCAAGGATTATTTTATGTAAAAACCCCTTTTTCCCCTCACCTGCATGTGAGATAAATGCATATGTAATTGATGGAGCTCCCAAGCTAGTGGAGGCAGCTCAAGTCAGGAGCCAAGGTGAAACCAATCCAAGGATATACAAAGGTGGATAGGTGGAAAGCTGTAAACACGAACCCGAAAGGTTCAAGGTGTTTCTCCCCTAGGTCTTGGGTTAGTTTATCAACCGCTAGATAAACTAACCAATAGAAAAGCTCATGATCATACCATTTATTTTATTTCTGTCAGTTGCATGGTTTATTTATTGTGGGTGTGTTATCACGATCACACAATTAATGAATTAAAAAAGCATGCAAGATGGAACTAAAATAAAATTGGCTTATACGTAAATATTATCTTAGACATGGTTAATCAATTAAGTATATCCCACTTAATATTAACAAGCATGTAATCAAAGATAATAAAATGGCAATTTACGTATATGGATAAAATCCCTCAAAATAAATATTAAGTCGGCATAGCCTTCCATAATCTTGGTTAGAATCGAACCATAGTTCAAAGTGCTTGACCAACCCTATTTGGGGTGCTTTCAATTATCGGGGAATTCTAATTCAAGGTTTTGGGTTGACTTGACTTGGTTTGCATCAAGGGTTGACTGCCACAGCAGGACTTGGTGTGACCAAGAGGCAAAGGTTGAGGAAATCCAAAAAGGATTTCAGGATTGGGGAGTCCACTCAGTGGATCAAGGAACTGCGAGTTAATGCAGTTGGCATTTGGAATGCCTACCTAAAACCCTTCAATTTGCTTGACCAACCCTAGTTGGGGTAATGTGAAGGGCAATATGGATCCTTTCCACTAGAATATTCACGCAATAGAATATTCAGAAGTCAATGGTGAGGGCTATTGGATTTCAATAAAATAGTGGGAGACTAATAAGTATTAATTTATTTATTTGTATCAATTTTTATAATAAAGTACTAAACCTTTGCTCATCTTAAATTGTAGAAACGGAAAGAAAATGACTTCAAACATATCATTGTGCACCATACTCAAAAAAAAGAAAACCTTCTCACCAGCACCAATTTCCAAGAGTGGCAGAGGCGTTTACGCGTCGTTCTTCACCACGAAAGGAAATTATATGTGATGGAAGAGCCTATTCCAGTTGCGCCTGGGAAAGAGGCTAGTGATGAGGAATTATCTCTCTACATGAAACACATGGATGATGCCACAGATGTCCAGTGTTTCATGCTATCGGCCATGTCTAATGAGATCTTGAAGCAACATGAAAACATGGATGCGTATAGCATGATGTCTCACCTTAAAGATCTCTACCAAGAGAAGGAGAGACAGGAGAGGTATGAGATCTCCAATGCTTTGTTTACCATGAAGCTTGGAGAGTCTGCGCCAGCTGGGCCTCATGTGGTCAAGCTTATTGGCTACATTGAACGCTTGGAAATCTTAGGGATTAAATTCCCAGATGAGTTGCGTACAGATATCATCCTATCATCATTGCCCAAGACCTTCTCTAGCTTCATTGTCAACTATAACATGAGCGGCAATGAGAAGAGTCTATCGGAGCTTCTGACCTTGATTCTCCAGGTAGATAAGGACATGGGGCGTGACAAACCCGCGGTCCTTATGGTGAACAAGAAAAGGAAGGACAAGGCAAAGGGGCCAAAGACTTATAAATGGTCTGAAGCCCCCGAGCACCGTCCCTCCAAGAAGGGGAAGATCCAGAGGCAGGGAAAGGAACGGGAAGCAGTGTGTTTTTCATGTGGCAAGCAGGGCCACTGGAAGAGGAACTGCACCCAAAAGCGTGGGGATGCTAAAGGTGTGTTCGTTATCGAGTGAAATCTTTCTATTTCTACACATTGGGTATTAGATACAGCTTGTGGGGCTCACATCTGTATTCAAATGCAGGAACCAAGTAGATTTAGAAAGATCGCCAGAGGAGAGGTGGATCTTCGAGCTGCCAATGGCGCAAGGCTGGCTGCGTTGGATATTGGCGACTATCACCTCTCATTGCCAACTGGCATGATTTTGGTTTTACAAAACTGTTATTTTGTGCCTAGTGTTACCAAGAACATAATTTCTGTATCTTGTTTGGATATGGATGGATTTATTTTCAAGTTTGGAAATAAGGGTTGTCTCTTTTATAAGAAC
Source organism: Viscum album (assembly GCA_963277665.1). NCBI lineage: Eukaryota > Viridiplantae > Streptophyta > Magnoliopsida > Santalales > Viscaceae > Viscum > Viscum album. The sequence goes on from OY728142.1 coordinate 603,034,557, forward strand.
AACGTATGTTATGGTATGGCACATTTGAATAATGGTTTGTATGTATTAAATTACGAAAACCAAGTGTTGGCAATCGATAACGAAACAAACTCACATGACTCATACATCACCCAGTTATGGCATCACCGTCTTGGTCATGTGAACGAGAAGCGCTTGACAAAGCTCTACCAAGATGGATATTTAGAATCTACTGAGCTAAAACCACTTGATAGATGTCACGCTTGTTTACAAGGAAAAATGACCAAGCCGCCTTTTGGTGGACAAGGTGAAAGGGCCATAGAGCTTCTAGGATTGGTACACACAGATGTGTGTGGACCATTTCCAGTAGAAGCTAGAGGTGGATATTCTTACTTTATTACTTTTACTGATGATTTGAGTAGATATGGATATGTCTACTTAATGAGGTATAAGTCAGAGTCCTTAGAGAAATTTAATGAATTCAAGAATGAAGTAGAGAATAAACTTGGTAAGAAGATAAAGAAGCTTCGATCGGATTGAGGTGGAGAATATCTGAACCAAGAGTTCATCGATCTTCTACGGGAGTCTGGGATTCTATCTCAGCTCACTCCTCCTTATACACCATAGTGGAATGGTGTTAGTGAAAGGAGGAACCGCACCTTGTTGGACATGGTGAGGTCGATGATGAGTCATGCGGATCTTCCATTATCCTTTTGGGGATATGCATTACAAACTGCATCATACACATTAAACCGAGTACCAACTAAGGCGGCAAATGGAATTCCATCTGAGTTATGGAATGGAAGGAAACCCACTTTGTCGCACACACGTGTATGGGGATGTGAGGCGTTTGTTAAGGCCTTCTCAGGCAACAAACTAGCACCCCGGGGCACGAAGTGTATCTTTATAGGATATCCCAAGGAAACGAAAGGATATTACCTATATAACCCCCAAGACAAGAAAGTGATTGTCGCCAGACAAGCCGTCTTTCTTGAGAGGGAGCACATCCTCAATAAGGATAGTGGGAGCAAGATTGACTTCGACGAAGTTGATGCTCAAGATACACAGGAGTTGGTACAGGAACAAGTTCCACAGGTCCCCGTGGAAGAGGTTCCAGAAACACAAGTACTGCGTAGGAGCTCAAGAGAGGTAAGGGAACCAGAGATATTTGGTTTCCTAGTCACCGAGGATGGTGAATCATTATTGTTGGACAATGATGAACCTCTCTCCTACAAGGAAGCAGTAGAAAGTTCAGAAGCTGCAAGATGGCTAGAAGCTATGAATTCTGAGATGGATTCCATGTATCATAACCAAGTTTGGGTTCTGATCAATGATTCAGTTGATGTAAAGCCTGTTGGATGCAAATGGGTATTCAAAAGAAAGTTGGACATGGAAGGTCAAGTTAGAACCTATAAAGAAAGGCTAGTGGCTAAAGGATTCAGACAGCGTCAAGGAATTGACTATGATGAAACCTTCTCACCAGTTTCCATGTTTAAATCCATAAGAATCATACTTGCCATAGCAGCTTACCATGACTACAAGATTTGGCAGATGGATGTCAAAACAGCATTCCTTAACGGGAACCTTCAGGAAGATGTCTATATGACACAACCAGAAGGGTTTGTGACACCAGGTGAAGCCAAACGGGTTTGCAAGTTGCAGAAATCCATTTATGGATTGAAGCAAGCATCCAGGTCATGGAACATTCGATTTGATGAAGCCATAAAGGAATTTGGTTTCATTAAGAATGAATGTGAGCCATGTGTTTATAAGCGGTTTAATGGGAATGCGGTCGTCATCCTAGTGGTATATGTTGATGACATATTGCTTATTGGAAATGACGTACCAGCCTTACAGTCAGTTAAGGACTGGTTGAACAAGTGTTTCTCCATGAAGGACTTAGGAGAAGTAGCCTACATTCTAGGGATCAAGATCATTCGTGATAGATCCAAGAGGCTTCTTGGACTAAGTCAGGGTACATACATTGACCAGATACTAAAGAGATTTAGTATGGAAAAATCCAAGAGGGGATTGGTTCCAGTGTCACATGGCTTACATCTTTCTAAGAAAATGTGTCCCCAGACACAACAGGAGAAAGATAGGATGAGAAAGATACCATACGCTTCGGCTATAGGATCCATCATGTATGCCATGTTATGTGCTAGGCTTGATGTTGCCTATGCACTGAGCATGGTAGGCAAATATCAAGCAGATCCAGGAGAACAGCATTGGACTACTGTTAAGACTATCCTTAAGTATCTGAGAAGAACTAAGGATATGTTCCTGGTGTATGGAGGAGACGAGGAGCTTGTCATCAGAGGGTATGCTGATGTTGGTTTGCAAACAGATCAGAATGATCTGAAGTCGCAATCTGGATATGTTTTCTGTCTCAATGGAGGAGCTGTGAGCTGAAAGAGTTCAAAGCAGCCAGTTGTCGCCGATTCTACAGCGGAGTCCGAGTATATAGCGGCTTCTGATGCAGCCAAAGAAGCCGTTTGGATTCGGAACTTTGTCCAGGATCTTGATGTGGTGCCTAGCAGTAAAGATCCCATTACATTGTATTGTGATAATACTGCAGCGATGGCTCTTGCAAAAGAACCAAGGTCACATCAACGGACAAAGCACATACTCCGGAAGTATCACCTCTTGAGGGATTTCTATCAAAGGGGTGAAGTTGCAGTGAGAAGAGTGTCCACGGAATAGAACGTGATAGACCCCATGACTAAAGGCCTATCTCAGCAGAAGCATGAATATCATGTGAGAGCTAGCTGGTTAAAGGTTGTTAGCAGTTGGCTCTAGTCCAAGTGGGAGTCTGTTGGAGTTGGTGGTCTAGAACCAACTACTTTGTACTTTATTCATTAAATAAAAGCCTTATTACATCTTGATTGTTCTTCTGCGTGACATGTCAGGTGATAATGTCCTAAGGACAGCTGTTGCATTAAAGGGTCGTAGTGGATCCCTGCTATGATGAGAACCCGGAAGTGCCATAACACTGTTCTTGAATGTATGTTCTATGGCCGGATGATATTATTTTAGGGACACAAATAATACAGGTCATTAGGGGTGAGGACTCATAAAACTTTGAGGCACCTTCTCATGGTGTGCGCCCTTGGTAATATTCAGGAGGATATTATGAGAACGAGACCCGCCAGTAGGAAATCCACATTTCATAGTGTCATTGGATGTTCCTATCTACGGACGTGTGTATTGATCCTTAGACTTTAAGATTATTATTAATGGGTATTACAACTCGTGCACTTAGATGTATTGACGAAAACTGTGACGACACACTGTTCGCAGCGAGGTAGGATACGTTGGGTGCGTCATGAGTAATACCGCATTAATAGATAATGCGAGAAAGGATTTGTCCCTTCCGTTCCATAACGGAAGTAGATATCTCAGGCCCTTTGATGGAATTGATATAGCCTAAATAAATCCATGTCCATGGTAAGGTATGGGCAAGTTCAATTCCGGGAAGTCAAAGAAAGAATAATCAAGCACATGGGTTGATGGCACTAGCATGCAACCTGCTTGATTGGAGATATCGAGACAAAGGGATTATATTACACGGTAAGCGTTCGTAGGAGGTAACACGTCATTGCTTCGTTAACTTCTTTCTCTATGGGTGCCTTGGCATGTTGCTAGATGCTAACCTTGGACTTTAGGCAGGCTCAGCCTAATGCCACTGAGAAAGAGGCCTAGAGGGTCACACACTAAGTGTGTCCATGTATCTCAATTAAATATTAATTTAAAAATTTAAATAAATATTATTCCCTAATGTGGTTTAATAATTATTTAAGGATGTCTGATCGCATTTATTTTGACACTAGTTATTCGAGAGAATATATTGTGGATGAAATAATATATTTATTAGCGAGTAATGCAGTTAAATTTATTTAAGAAATAAATAGTCATTACTCAAGGTCTAATAAATGTCGTGGAGAAAAAAATGGAAAATAAAAGTACACGCCGTGTATATTAAATATACACGCCGTGTAGTTTTATGGAAAACAAGTACACGCCGTGTATTAATTATTACACGCCGTGTAGTTTTTCCAGTTGGGATTTTGAGGATTTAATATTATTTTATTAAATGATATTTATTATAATCAGCGTGGGCGCATGTCAAGGAATTAATAATTCGACATGGGGGGGGGGGGTTTCAATAAGAGTTAATGAAATAAATAAAACGCGTAACGCGTTTATTTATTTTCATAACTCTATTAACCTCAAACATGATTATAAATATCCTCACAACCCCAACATTTTGAAGAGCCATTTTTTGTTGTGCACAACAGATTTGGAAATACTCTCAAGCCAAGAGAGAATTCCCTTTCCACCAAGAACACTCTCAAGTTACGAGAGCAAGATCATCCACCGGATCAAGGCGGTCGAAGGCGGACATCTCAAGCAAAGGTTCTTCCGCGCTAGCACCCGAAGATCTCTTCGGCGATGTACGGAGATACGTGACACACGTGTGGATCACCGCTAGAGGAATCCTACACTTGGATTCTACGACGCAATGATGGATCACCGAATCGTGACCGGACACATCAACGAAGAAAGAATTACAACGAGGTAATTCTTATGCATTAATTAAATTAATTATAATCAACATATGATGATCCTCATCAAGGGTTCCGGGACTCTTCTTTTCTTTTCGTTCTTCATTCTATTCTGAAGATTCGGTGTTTTATATCGTGATGGATCTCGGATTGAACGTTGTTTAACGTTAAAATTAAAGTTGGGCAAACCCACCAACGCGCTTATGCTGCACCCGGAACCTTCACTTACCACTAAGCCAAACCCCAACTACACCTCGCTTATAATAGGGAACCGCATCCCTTCTCTTATTCACTCACTATGATTCCTCTATTTTAGAAAATAAAAACCTGAATATCATATTAATTTCCCAAAACACATCCTATATATTCTATTCTTCTGAAAATACTAACCTTTAAAGTCTTAAGTTGTAAACCAAAGGAGGTTTCCCAAAGAATAGGTAATTGTCTTTACAGATCTATGTCTAGTTTATTTCTTACATAATCAAATCCAAATATTTTATAACTATATTAAAATGATGAAATAATTATAAATAATATACTAGTTTTTTTGTTAATGTTAAAACAATTTTCTGCATCATTTTGATCTTATTAGAAATTATAACTTCATTCTTCCATACATGGGGACTACCACCTCAATGAAGAAATGTGATTTTTTTTCATGTCGGCCATACATTGATAGTAATGTAGATGAATTTAATAAATATATATGATATTTTGAGATTTTATTATGGTTCTATAAATCTGTAATATTATTTACCATTCTTACTTTCCATTTTTTTTAAAATGAAAACATTTCTTATTCGTATGTATGGACTACAATCTCCACAAAGTGGTGTAATTAAATTTTCATCCCAACCTTATATGAATGACAATAAAAGTGTAAATAATGGAAAAATTTGTTATTTATAAAATGATTAATATTTTTTAGATGATGAAACCATGAACAAGGTCCATGTACTCGAACCATAAAATTAAAATAAGCATGGGAAGCAAAATAGTTACCAACCCAAATGTGGATTTTATGAATCATTGTTAATAAATATATAATTGGACATTTTAAGGGGATGTTTTATTTTAATATAATTATGAATATGGTTATGGTATATATTAATAAATAATATTAAATTATTATACAGGATATTAGTAATGTATTTGAGTAAACTAATGAATCGAGGTAAGGGTTTATTTTGCAAACTCTTTTTTAAATGAGATAGTCCATGATTGAATATAATTTTGAGAAATTATATAGATTTTATAAAATAAAATACTTATATTTTCTACTCATTTTGTTATTTTTGTGATTTTTAAGTTTTCCTTTTAATTTCCCCTCATTGGTTAATAAAACAGTCAAGAAAATATTTTTGATAAAAGTCAGCCTTATTTCCTCTTTGGTGGGAGAACATTTTAATCCATGTGCATATTCTTCAAAATGTTTTAAATAATGTTATTTTAAGTTATAAATTTTTTTATTAAATTAATTTTCCATAATATTTGAATTTATTTTCAATATTTTTTAAGTGAATTTTTATAATTATTTTCAAACATTTTATTTATGATTTTTTTCAAAAAAGTGTAAAGGGAATATTTGTTTTAACGTTTACCACATGAATGAATTTTCCTACAATCATGTACATTAATTTATTTGAAGAATAACTTGAGAAATTAAATTATTATTTTCAAATAAATTAATTTGTTCAATATTATGTGATTTCTTAAATGTTATCAATATAAATAGATATTTTTCAAATGTTTTCAAATAAGGTCACTTATGATTTTTAAATTGACTTTTCATATATTTCAACATCATTTGATGTATTATTCATTGGGGATATGATATGATGATACAATTCAATTTAATTATTTAGATGAATTATAATGATGATGTTTTAAGGATTATTTCATTAGGCCTGTTTCTTTCCCATGAGTTATTTATTCCAGGATGAAATGATGAATGATTTTATGATCTTATGAAATACAGATAAATGAGTTTCATTATGTGATGTATGGTACTAAAATTATATATCCATATAAAAAATTGGGTAATTATTTATATACCATGGGATAATATGACATAGGATGGAGAGTGAACCCATTCATATAATGAAAAGAGGTTATGGAGTGAACCAAATCCATTATGTTAATTTTTCAACTATGTGTTGATGGTCTCTGAAGTGAGAGTTAACTAATGAAATGATTTTTTATGATTATGATTGTTCCAAAATTCCCATGACATGTTCTTTTTATTACAATATAATCTCATCTATCATGATTGATTAATGATTTTTCCTCACTCTTATGCCTTTTGAAATGATAAATTTTAATGCCATGAGAAATGATTTATGATATGTGACTAATTTGGTATAAAATTCATAATTAATGATCATGCTATTATACCCTTATGATTATCTTATTCTTGCATATGATCATATATTAATATCTCTCATGTTTAACCATACTAATAATCTGATTTCACCCTTTATTTTGATTTAATTTTCTCCATGTTATAAAGATTATTTTTAAGTACGATATATTTAATAAGGGTTCTATAAGAGAATAACTTTATAGGTGATATTTAAGATCTTCAATTAAATAAGTTGATTATATATCTAGTCTCTAAGAAAACTAAATATTAAATTTCATAGGGAATAAATTATTAAGTAATTTAATATGTTTTCATCTAAAATGATATAATATTTACATACGTTTTTCATGGGTCAACTAAAATATCTATTCTAATATTACATTCATAAAGAATTTAATTGAGGTTATAGATACACTTAATGGATGGCCCTCAAGGAAAACATATTAGTGGAACTAAGATAATAGGACTAAAGTCCAAGATGGACATCTATAAACACATCAAGTCACCCATTGGAAAAGAAATTAATGTCAAAAAAATAACAACCTCTTATAAATGCTCATTGGGTAATATAATTCTAATGACTCAATATTTCATCAAGAAGATTGCATCACTTATGTCATCAACCTATATTATTGGAATATATATTTTTTAATTTCTATAAATGAACTTTCCAATAAAACCTCCATGCACATGGAATTAATCAAATAGTTCCATTACAGTCAAATGGATTGAGATATTTACTTAAATTAAAATTTAAGGGAAAATTCATTTCAAGACTTATTCATTAACATCATATCACTTATGACGAACCCAAAATGTCCCACCACTCCAAAAGTATATGTCTTCATAGTTTTCACAAAATCATCAAATTATGGGATCAATAATATGAATTAATAATAATATAAAGACTAAATACTAATAAACATGTCTAAAGATAGGAATATTCAGTGAGACATATAAGATGTGTAATTATTAGGGGTGGGTCTATTCTCATAACCTCCTATCTCAGAGATTACCAAGTTTGAACTACATCATATGAAGTTTCAATATCTTATGAGCCTCCTACATATGATATCCTAAATCATCTGTGTCCCATATGATAGATTTTATCTATCCATTGAACAAATATTATAAATATTTCCATAAAACATCAAAATTCTATTCATTAAAAGGAACTTCTATGAAATTTTGATGTGATGAATAATTTAAAGATATTATCAAAAAACCTTTACATAAAATAAAACTCATTATATGATAATATATATTTATTAATATTAAATAATTTTAATATATAGTTAATAAAAAAATTGGTTCTAGTGCGTCAACACTAATGATAACTCTATCGTGATACTCCCAGAACACCATAGGAAACAAGCACTTGGCATGTGTATCTCTATAACTCAACTTTCAAGGACTCATTTTATGTTCTCCTCATTAGTTTTGGGGTATATATACACACTAAATTGATATATTTAGAATTAAAAACTATGTATGAAAAAAATAACCCCATATCCCAACCATCTTTGAGAAACCAATACCTACTTAGAACTTAATTACAAGATTACAATAAGAAATTCTATCCAGACTCAAATTAACCAAACTACTATATATATAACCTATATCTATAACTATCATAATATATTATCCCTTAATATATTATGTTATTTTCATGATATCCACCATAATACACTTATCATCCTAGGTTAAATAAAACATATAGACTAGATCCAATCATGGTAACATAATATCAGTCCAAAATGAGCTTTTCATAACAACTCCATTAGTATAAAACATGAAGCTAATACTCCATGGTGTTTTTCAAACTTATCTACTACTTTCTACACAACCTTTCACTAACCATGTGGGAAAAAACTACCATATCCAATATCCCCACCTACTATGAGGTAATACACTCATATATATAATATATTTCATATAAGGCTTACCATTAAATACTCTTTCCAAATATATCATGATTCCTCTCCACAAGAGAGTACAATACCTAAGGGAAAACTCGTTCATCCTTTCTCCTCTCAATATCTCTTGACACACCCATGAAGAAAAGTTACACTCTCACACCACCCAAAATAACCCAATCATTAAGATACACTCATCCTCTATAATGACCCGAAAATTCTCATTGGATTAAGAGTACAATGAGTCATTGCTTGGATTAAAGCGATGTCCCCAAGGCAACAAAGTCTAGAAATAAATTCCAAAGGGTTTAAAATACAAGTGGGAGATAATTTTCCCTTTTTGAAATAAACCAATAAAACAAAAAACCATAACCCAACCATTCAATAAATGATGCATGAACAAAAGGAAGACAACTAAACAACTTTATGTATCTCAAAACCACATCAAAGTGTGCAATAGAGGAAAACTAAAAAAGTATAAAATTAAACAATGGATAAAAAATAAACACTCTTAAGATACCACAAGACTCAATGTTCCAAAAGCTCTAAGCTTCAAAATCACCAAACAACCCATTTATCAAGAGGTGGCGCTAAAAACATGTGATACTTTACCTTTGCTCGTGTCCTGAAAGATAACATCTATAAAAGTGCCAAAGTGCCAAATTTGGGGTGAGTATAACACTTAGTAGGTTTTCCCCTAATGAATTCCCTACCCATGCCACTAGTATAAGAGACTTATCAACATTTACATAAAATAATTTATATAAAACAATTTATCAAAATAGTTTATAACTAAATATAAACAAGTTTCCAAAACCATTTATAACGAAAGGCATATAAGTGAAATTGAAAAAACAATTCCAGCAAGTTATTTTTCTGGAAATATAACTAAACAAATCATTAAAAACTATTTCTCAATCTCTTTTTTTGGAATATTTATTCCATTACACTTATACACACATATGACCATGCATGTAACCTTGAATAGGGGGAGATTTTTTACCCTTATCCATCCCAGAATGATGGGGGAGAATTCTAACCCAAATCTGACCCAAATAAAATTTGACAGGGGAGATCCATGATCCTTACCCATCCCAGAATGATGGGGGTGACTCCTTATCCTTATCCGTCCCGAATTAGATTTGAACACACGCACCAATATGCCCAAGGATCATGACAAAAAAACTCTACCAATAAAAATATCTTTTTATTGAAACCCATTTAAATTCCAAAACATTTCAATAAAACACCTTTTTATTGAAAAAACCTTTTTCATCAATCCATTTTTTAATTCCAACAAATCCATAATTAAAAATATCAATTTTAAATTCGAGAAACTAAAACAAATTTCACAACAATTTATCAAGATTTCACAAATCTACCAAAAAATGATAAATCATCACTAAAGAGATTTATTCCATGTATCAAAACAAGATTTCACAATCAATATTATCCAATTTACTCAATTTGAAACAAAGACAATCAATTCTAGAAAGATGAGTCGAGATAGAATCAACCTACCTTGAAGGTTTTGACAAAAACCCCAACGAATGAAGAACGAACAAGAAAAACGGGTCGATTCTCCAAGACCCCGCCTTAGATATCTTCTCCTAGAAAGATAAAGGAAAAATCTCTTCAAATTTGGAATCCACCAACCTAGATCTACCCATAATGGGTGTATATCTGAGAAACCAAGTGGAGAGGAGAAGTAGATCTAAGTAGTTCTAAGAAACCAATCATGAATGAAGAAGAACGATCACATACCTCAAGAATCCGACTTCGATTCACCATGGGGAGCCTTCAGAGAAACTCCAAAATTCTTGTAAGAGGTTATACTTCCTTTAATGGAGAGTAATATTGAATTAGGTCCATTTAGGGAAAAACTAGGGAGATATGAAAAAAAATGAGTGAGATCCTATTTTTAAGGATCTAGATCTGACTCTGCGCACGTTTTGGCCGCACGGTTAGGCAAACCATGTGCTAAACATGTGGTATCTACTACCCACATGGATTCCACCTATACAGTATCCCAAATTGCGCTCCAACCATGCTAGAGATGCTAACTCAAGAGGACCATTGTGCATGGTTTGGGCGCACTGTTAAGAAATCCATGCGCTGCCCGTGCGACCTTCACTTATCCCCAAACACACTTCTAAAGTTCTCACAACTCTCCCAACCTCCACCATTACACATTATAACCATAAATGTATCAAGTAAGGGTTCCATACTAGAATATGGGTGTACTAAGTTCTCCTCACCATTGGTCTTTCCATCCTCAGAAAGTAGAAAACATTCACTGCCCGAAAAGAGTTTCGGCCATTTACCTTTCATTTTTTTCTCATGTCCTAATGTATCTTCCTGAATCTGAACATGCTTCCATAAACCCCATACTAGAATGATGATTTTTAAATTAAATAATTTCTCTTGCCTACCCTGAATTCATCCCAGAATATGTATCAACAAAGCATCCATATCCAGGTCAACGTGATCCCATCGGATCACATGGTGAGTATCTGGCCGATATTTTTCAACTAAGATACATGGATCACATTATGCCTCAAACTAAATAGTGGTGGTAATGCCAACCGATATTCCACCTCTCCAAACCATTCCTGTATCTCAAATGGGAAAAATATCTAGGAGATAACTTGACCTGCTTCCCTAAACAACGATGCCCAAGCCTTGGAGATATCCTAAAGAAGACATGATCACTCACGACAAATGAAAATATCCTTCGACGGTGATCCTCATAATATTTCTGATGAAAATGAGTAGTCTCTTTCCTATTTCTAATTAATTGAATCTTCTCTGTTGTTTCCTAGACAACACTCATCCCAACTAGTGAATTTTCACCTATTTCTACCCAGTAAAGTAGAGAACGACAAGGACACCCATACAATGATTTGAATGGATCCATGTGTATTGAGTCCTGGTAACTTATATTATACGATAACTCCACTAAGGGTAAGTGCTCCTCCCATAAGCCACCAAAATCCATTAAATAATCATGCAACATATCTTCCAATATTTTTATCATCCGATCAAACTGTCCATCTGTTTAAGGATGATATTTCATGCTTGTATTCAATTGAGTCCCAAGGGATTATGTAAGGATTTCAATAAACATGATGCGAATCATGGATCTCTATCCGAAACGATTGAAACTGGTACACCATGTATCATTAACACTTGTTCGATATAGGTTTTGGATAGATCATCCACCGTATGAGTTTCACAAATAGGGATGAAATGGGCCGACTCGGTAAGACGATACACTATCACCTATATGGAATCATGTTTACATACCCTTCTTAGAAGACCTGTAACAAAATCCATCATTATCTGCTCCCATTTCCATACTGGAATTGGTAGAGACTACAAAATACCTTCTAGTCTCAAATTCTCTATTTTAACTTACTGACAAGGTAAGCACCGCGAGAGGAACTCTTCCACCTTTCTTTTCATTCATCTCCACCAAAACCGTGCCTTTAATGCCTTATACATATTTTGTGTATCTAGGTGTACATACCATTTCAAATGGTGGTAAGCATGAAGAAGTTGTTCCTGACAAGCCATAGTTACAACTATCTGATCTATAAAACACAAAACTGAATTCCTATCAAGTGTCCATCCCTCAATGGTCTCTCCACCATTGAGTTTTGAAGTCATAACCAAACATTATTCATCAGATGTTTGGGCCTCTTTGACCAAACATACCAAATCAGGAACAAGAATAGCTAAATATAAAACTACAATATCACCTCAATATTTACATTCTGCAGGCATTTCATCTAGGACTAACATCAACATCTATTCATCTGGACCTTCTTTCTCTAACTAATCATATTATTTTCTACTCAATGCATCTGCCACAAAATTTCCATTCTCTGGTGTATACATCATGTCAAATTCAAACATCTAAAGATATTATATCCATCTACATTGTCTCAAATTCAAATCTCGATGTGAGAAAATTTGTTTCAAGCATTTATGGTCCATGAACATAGTGAATTTCTCACCAATGAGATAGTGTCTCCATTTTTTCATAGTGTGGATGACTATAGCTAACTCCAAATTTTGTGTTGGGTAATTCTTCTCAATCCCCCTCAACTTCCTTGAACCATAAGAAACCACATGTTCTCCTTGCATGAGAACACATCCCAACCCTAATCCCGAAGCATCACAGTGCACCACATACCCCTATCCTGATTCTGGAAAAATCAATATAGGTGCTGATGTAAGATGAAATTTTAGTTCCTGGAAAGACACCTGAATTTTCTTTATACATTGGAATGGAGCATTCTTCTTTGTCAGAGCTATCTTTGGCAAAGATAGTCATGAGAAATCACACACAATGTGTTTATAGTAACTAGCTAGACCAAGAAAACATCGTATCTTGAAGATATTGTTTTGTGGTTTCCATGAGATAACAGATTCTATCATTTTAGGATCTACTAAAACACCTTTTTTAGAAATCACATGTCCAATAAGGTGTACCTCATGTATCCAAAAATCACACTTTGATAATTTTTAATACAATCAGTGATCCCTCAATGTTTGTAACACTTTTTTCAGGTGTTCTTCATGGTTAGATCTTCTATTTGAATACACCAAGATGTAGTCGACAAACACCAAAACAAAAGAGCACAGATATTGTAGATATATCCGATTTATAAAATCCATGAAGACTGCTGGTGCATTCGTTAGATCGAAAGCATTCCTAAATATTTTTAGTGTCTATATGTGCTTCTAAAATCTATATTCAGAATGTCTTCCTTCCAAATTCACAATTGGTGATATCCTAATCACAAGTCAATTTTAGAGAACCATCAGGATCCCCTCAATTGATCAAAAAGGTCATGAATGCATGGAAGTGGGTATCTGTTCTTCATTGTAACATGGTTCAGCTTACAATAATCAACATACAGCCGAATAGTTCCATCCACTTTCTTCACAAACATGACCGGTGCTACCCATAGAGATGTACATAGACAAATAAAACCCATTCTTTCCAGCTCCTACAAATACACATTTAATTACCATAACTCTATTGGTTCCATCCAATATGACGAAAGGGAAATAAGAATAGTCCCCAAAAGGAGATCAATCGTAATCTCCGCTTCCCTTAGAGGTAGTAACGCTGAGAGGTTTTTGAGAGAGACATATGTAAATTGATCCAAAACTATTGAAAAACTATTTTCATAAATCTATTCAATTTATTCCAAAGTCAATGCCACCAATTGGTAGGAGGTCATTCCCACCATTGGTGTCAACAAGCTCTTTTCACCTTTCATTACCATCTTCTCTCTGCTAAAGAGATGCCCGATGTTGTCCTCAATCATGAAACTAATTGTTCTCCTATAACAGTTGATGCAAGCCTTAAACATTGTCAACTAATCCATACCTAGGATTACATTATAGAAATCCATGTCCAGCACGGAGAAGTACCATTTTAACTCAACTCCATAAACCGTTATAACACCTGCTCTACACAGAAAGGCTTGACATTCTCTTTCCCTAAGATAAGTTTTCAGTTTTAAAAAAGAATTTAGTATTTCCAACTTTAAACGTAGAAAATCAACCACATGAGAAGTAATAATATAATGAGATTCACTCATATTGAAGAGAATTTGCACAAGGGTAGAATTCAAAAGATTTGTACCTCTCACAGTAGATGGTCCAGCCAAATTATCGACAATCGTCTTCTCAGCTCCATACAATTGCTCTGTCATTTCATTGTTATCCTTGTTGCCTTACTGATATTTCCCTGGTTGAGGATCCATGGTATTTCTAGAATTAACAGGCTATCTTTTCACTGCTGATGAGACTGATTCAGTTTTCCTCGCCCTGTCTAAGCATATGATGCTTGTGAAGCATGAGATGTGTCTTGAGAAGCTGACCTAGAGCACTATGACAAAAGCACTTAAGGTGTCACATCATGTTGAAATTATGGAATTCTCTTGGTGGATATGTACACTCTTGCTTGATGTGACTCAGTAAAATAGACTAAAAACATCAAAGATTTCTCTTGGGCCTTGGAGGGAGGTCAGTTGCTCATGTGGTCTAATTCTGATGTGTTCTACCTCCTTGAGAATTGGTGTCCCAATTCCTCTTCATCTTAGTGCTAGAGTTCTATGCTGCTATAGTGAAGAGAATCATACTTCCTCCACATGTATTTAGAGTAGTGACAGATATCGTAAACAAAGTACCTGGTTTCAGTCTCAACTTAATGGTTTGAAAAGCTAGAGCGGTGCTTTGGACCAACTGTTGGTTCACATGTGGATCAAGTGCAACCACATTCTCACTGGCCCCTTCTGACTAGTTTCTATGATGTCTACTGGGTTCCATTTTCTAAATAAACAACAAACTCCATCAATCTCACTCTATTGCAACTGATGGATTTTCATTTCAAGTTCTATCACATAAACTATGACAATATTGTTTTCCAAAAACAACCTTTTCCATGTTAAACCGTTTTTGAAAACTATCAACTTGCTTTTTGAAAATTAAAGCATTTTCAATATACCATAAGAATTTCCTTTTGCAAAATCATTCATTTGAAAAAAATAATACTATTTCAAATATAAAAACATTTTCACAACATGAATCATTTTTCAAAATGATGTATGCACTCCAAGTGGAAATTAATTCCACTAAAATTCATTTCATGCTTGTCTCATTGGCCAAACCCATGAAAATGATATTTCCAACATTCTAAAAGTGTCTCCAAAACACATATGTTCCCAACACCTTGGTAACTTGAAGTTCAGCATAAAAGGGTTAGCTACATCCTTTTATGCTATACATTTCATGTTCTTGCAATCTTATTCCTTTCTAAGATTCCAACCAAGGAATAGACAAGAGAGAATTCCAACTCAAAGACCAAGAACACTAATAAATACTTGTTAGTCAAGGACTGAACAAATTGATAACATTTGTACCACAAGGGAAGGACCATACTAATACCATTTGTAATGACCCTCATATTCGCATTGTCTTGATAGTACAATGAGTCATTACTTGGCCTTAAGCGATATCACCAAGGAACCAAAGGATGGAAATAAATGCCGAAGGGTTTCAAATTCAAGTGGGGGGATGATTTACCCTTTTTGAAATTAACCAATAAACCAACAAAAAGTAACCCAATCATTCAAAAAATGATTCATGAATAAAAGGGAGAAAAGTAAACAACTTTATGTATCTCAAAACCACATCAAAGTTTTCAATAGAGAAATACCAAACAATTATCAAAGTAAACTGCGAATAAACAACTAAAGACTCACAACAGACCACAAGACTCCGTTATCTACAAGATCTATGCTCCAAAATCACCAAACATCCCAGGTATCATGAGGTGGCACTAAAACATGTGATACTTTACCTTTTCCCATGTCCCGAAATATATCATCTACAAAAGAAACAAAGTGTCAAAGCAGGGTGAGTATAACACTCAATGGGTTTTCCCCCGATGACTTCACTACTCATTCCACTAGGATAGAAGAGTTAGTAACATTTACAAAAAAATGGTTTATATATAAAAAAATTTCAAAACAGTTTATAACTAAATATAAACAAGTTTCCAAAACCATTTATAACCAAAAGCATTCAAGTTCAATTGAAAAAAATGAAAAAATTTAATTTTCTAGAAAAATAACTAAATAAATAATTAAAATCTATTTCTTAGTCTTTTTTATGGGCATAATTATTATATTACACTTATCCATGCATTCAACCATGCATGTAACCTTGAATAAGAGGAAATCCCTAACCCTTATCCACCCCATAATGATGGGGGAGACTTCCTACCCAAATATAACCCAAATGAAATTTTACAGGGGAGATTCCTAACCTTTATCCACCCCAAAATGATGGGGGAGACTCCTGACCCTTATCCATCATGAATTAGATTTGAAAACATGAAACAATATTCCCAAGGGTCATTCCAAAAAAACTCTTTCAATAAAAATACCTTTTTATTGAAAACCATTTCCATAAAAACCATTTCAATGCCAAACTATTTCAATAAAACACCCTTTTTATTGAAAACCCCCATTTTTCAAAATCTATTTTTTAATTCCATCAAATCCATAATTTAAAATCACCATTATAAATTCAAGAAACAAAAACAATTTGTACAATAATTTATCATGATTTCAAAAATCTACCCAAAAACATAAATCATCACTAAAGAGATTTATTCCATGTATCAAACCAAGATTTAACATTAAATTTAATCAAATTTACTCAATTGGAAACTAATAAAATCAATTCTGGCAAGAGGAGGTGGGAGAGAATCCACCTACCTCAAAGGTTTTGACAAAAACCACAATGATCTAAGAACGCACAAGAAAACCGGGTCGATTCTCCAAGACCCTACTTTAGATCTCTTCTCCTATAAAGATCAAGGAAAAATATCATCAAATTTGGAATCCACCAACCTAGATATACCCATAACAGGTGTAGATATGAGAAACCAAGAGGAGAGGAGAAGTAGATCTATGTAGATCTAAGAAATCGATCAAGAATGAATAAGAACGATCACATTCCTCAAGAATATGGCTTTGATTCACCAAGGGAAGCCTTTGGATTGACTCCAAAATTCTTGGAAGAGGTTATCCTTACTTCAATGGAGATTAATCTCAAATTAGGGCTGTTTAGGGGGGAAATTAGAGAGTTATGGAAAAAAACGAGTGAGATCCTATTTTTAAGGATCTAGATTTGACTTCGTGCATGGTTTGGCCACATGGTTAGGCAAACTGTGCACTGACCGTGCAATAGCCACTGACCGAACGACTTCTCCTTGCATAGACTCACAAACCATACTATAACCATACTAGATCTACTACCTCATCAGGACCACTGTGCATATTTTGGCCGTACGGTTTGGAAAACCGTGCGCTATCCGTGCGACCATCACCTATCCCCAAACACACTTCCAAATTTCTCCCAACTCTCCCAAACTGTACCCATACACTTTATAACCATAAAAGTATCAAATAAGGGTTACATACCAGAAAACAGGGGTACTACATCCTCTATGGCTAAATATGGTTTACCATTACCATTCCTATAAATCCATTATAATCTAGAAAATCCAAATTTAAATTGTACATGCTCAAAGTAAATTTCCCAAAACCCAAAAGTTACACACTATTAAAAACTACTACTCAAGTTCATATCCACTTGGGATTTCATTAACCTCATTTACAAGGCTCATCTGAATTTAGTCACGGTTTTTACATAAACCAAAACCCTTTAAGAGTTCATCAAGACTAACCAGTCATGACCCCCTTGGATATATAGTCACTGAGAATCTTAATATTTCCAAAAATATGAAAAAATCATGTCTTACTCTTAGAAGGATTTACTATAGAAAAATTATAATTTGAAAACACCCATACCATACTCAATATTTCAAACCAGGACCCATAAGCATGCACCCATAATAACACAAATGAACAATATATTTTTATTTTCAGAGGGACCTCTTAACTATTGATCAGAGTTTCCTCTCCATTATCCATGTTATCTTACCTTTTCCAGGCTCATCCAAGTCATTTTGAAGATCCTTAATTACACCATAAGACTCTATTAATCAATTATAGATAGTTATAATTAAATTAAAATTTAATATAAAGATTTATTGGTGATAAAAAATCCCTCATCATCATCGTGATAACAAAATCATGACCAATGATACATAAAAGGTCCACATCATTCTTCTAGATTTTCAACTAAAAATACATTAAATTGATTCCCAATTTAATTCCATTTTATAGATAATTTATTAGAATCTCTAAAAAACTTACTCGGTGATTTTCCACTTTTGAAATGGTAAGAAACAAGTTGTGTTCTTCCTATAGGAAAAAAAATTAGAAATTTTACCAAAACTACCCATTGTAATCATGCATAAATCCCTAGGTGGGTCCACTTGAAATCATAGGTTTGATGAATAAGGTAAGAATAAGAGAGGTGGGGTAGATATTACCTTTATATTAAATGAAGAAGCCAGTTCGGTTGAGCCTCTGATAGAAGGGGACACAAGAGGGATAAAATTGAAGAAATAAGGAGGCAGAGGGATTTACAAATTCCAATTATTATGTGGAAATTATTTAAAAAAATTGGGATAAACCCAAAATAATGGGCCCCCCTAAATAAATGAACATTCCGAAACACTATCGGGTATACATTAATCATATGATGGATACCCAGTATATACATGCAACTAAATATAGACTCACCACCTTTATAGTGTAAATCTTGGGGAATTCCTCCTGGAGTAGTCACCAGATACTTGATGACCCTATACTAGGTTCCTGGTGGAATCTTGCTACATTACTCTAGTAGATGGGTTATCCCAACCCTAGATTGTTCACTCATCAACACATTTATGTCCCAAAATCAAATAAAACCTTCTTTAATATAATACTTAATCCTCTAAAACACTAATTTTAAACTCTCATAATATCATTCTATAAAAATTAAAAAAATCCCATAAAATAATAGAACTATAATGATTAAGGTCATTTTAAACTCCCCACCAAAGGGTACCATGTATATAACAACTTTCTATAAAGGCCTTTGACTAAAAATTATATTTTTATTATTAAAACGCTTTTAAGACCTTTCACCCTTGACTATTTCTATAAGAAATTTAAATTATAAATTATCCTATAAAAATATGATTTCACCCCTCATTATGGATTTTGGATATAATTTATATAAGTTCAACCTTACATTAATCCAAAAACCCATTTTAGTATGGCACTATGACCACATTGATTTATACATATTCCATTCATTGAGTAAATTCTTACATCAACCCCAAGACACATTGTATTTACCCATGAAATATAAATTGATTCTATCATGGAATATATTGACGAGACACATTTAATTTACTTACATACATCCCAAACCCATAGGGACACATAAGTTTCCCAATTCAAATTATCTAGGATGATCCAAATTTAACTGGTTGGTTAATCAATGCATCACTGGAGACATACCTTGAATGGACCATAGTTAAATCCCCACTATATAATTTCCCATGTTTTCTTCATGTTAATATATCCTCTCTTAAAAACTAAAACTCCCCAAAGATTTCCACTCGTGAGCCCTGCTTGTGAAAACCTACAAATATGGAACTATGAGTTATGATATCAGGTTCGATGTTGTTATGTTATTTAAAATATCTATCAGCTTCTCTTGAATACCCTTGGTTATCATTGGAAACTAGGGACATGCTTGAGTCCCTATGGAACTATCACACTCCACCCTCTAAACCCAACAAACTTATTTCTACAACCCCTGTCAGCTATGTAATACCTCTCATTAAATTACTAATATTCTCTACAGATAGTATTTTAAGGCTCTATTAATTTACAAAATCACCCTAATTGAGACATTCATTTTATCCACCCCAATCTAGGGTACATCACCACACTGAATTCTTTTGTTTCAATATCAATAAGTTTACATAACTCCATTTCTTCCACAGAACCAACTCACTCAACTATGAAGTAAAATAATGGTTCATAATAAGTATCTTATAATCCATCAATGATTTAATAATAATATTCAAGAAAAACCAACTAATACTAACTCCCGTATACCTTTAAAAAAATTAACTATAGTGAGTTATATTTATTTTTAATATATCATTTAGAGGATAGTTATATTAAGTCACTACCCATCGGTGGTACTCCCTTCCTATATTTTACCTCCAATGATTAACTCCTTGTCGAACATTTCTCAACATAAAAATGTTACAATCGTAATTCCCATGACCCAATGACTCATCCATTTACCATTAAAATCATAAAACATTGAAAACATAGGGTCCCTTAAACCCTTATAGATAAAACCTATTACCATTCAAAAGCATTATTTATAAGCAAGTGATGTTATCTCACTCATTATTCTACCATGTCTCACATAGAATTAAAATTTCAAGAAATAAAAATAAACATAGACCAATTCAAAGGATAAACCATGGATTTTATGTTGATCGTAAGAGTCAATATCTTAATTTTACTATTCCTTAAACATAAAACGATTTTTCATGAAACCATAAAAGATATTTTTTTATAACATGACTAGGAAAATGCCGAAACAATTTCAAACAAATTATTTCACATCACTCAAGCATTGGTATAACTTTTTATACAACTACCCATGCTCCGTTAAACCTAGGTCGAATTACTCTATCAACCTCATACCTCCTATTATAACTACTCATTGTCTTATATGGTATGTGAGGTCTAACTATACAATTTTCTAATGGACCATAGATAATTATCTAAATAGAAAATTCATGAGCCTTACCTCCTATATCACCTCAACTCATACTATCAAGATGCATATCTAATCATCCCAATACAACATCACTAACATATCTACCCACTTAAGGGTTTCTATCTAAATAAAACATCGCATATCAATACTATCCATATCCTCGGTAACCATCTACCAGTCTATAATATAATATATCAAACACCCCAAGATACCCACAATAGATATATAATCCTCCATGAGAATCACTAAAATAAAAATATATAAAAAGAAACATATGAAGACAAAAATAATAATTTCAATCAATTCATGTACAACTAATAAGTTATTTTGGAAAACATTGAATAACTAATTATTTCTGTTTTAATTAACCCAAACCTATTTTCTAAAACTTTTTTCTAAAATTATTCCTCCTAATCCAATTTTCTAAAACCAGTTTATCTTTGAAAAACCATTTTCCACTAACAAGAATTCATTCAATTATTAGGTATAATTACATGCCTAATTTGATCCATGAAGACATGCATTCATAAAACCCTAGTCCAGGAGTAAAGAGATAAATAAAAACCACAATCCAAAACATCACACTTTAATAAAAATCTAAATCCTAATAATAGAATGTAGAAACAAAAAAATTCATACTCTTGTTTACTAAGGATTTTATTATAGATGTGTTTTTGATTAACAAGGTTAGTATACATCCCATGTTCCAACCAATCCTATCATTAAGTACCACATCCTAAAATAAAAATAAAAATAAACAATTATCTGATACTATTTTGTAACACTAAAACCCAAATAACCCAAATAGTTCCTGATCCAGTTGAACTACAAGATCTCAAGTATGCCTCCCTATATAATAAATAAAATCGACTAGTTTTGAATCTTTAAAACTGATTTTGATATACTATACTCTTAGTATCATAGAATACAATAATACATAAATAATAAAAAATCATATATCATTCGTGTAATTAAAAGGAATTAAAAATAAATCTAACAAATATTAATATATAACTTAAGAATGTTATAACATAATAGACTGAATACTGAATATAAAAACATACAACAAAAGGTATATAAACCCATACTTTTTATAAATAAATAGTATATCATTTTATATGAATATTAAATAAATTTAATAATAATACAAGCCTAAGGACCATAAGGGTTTAGTGTATTTAGAAACATGGATACATTAAAAACTAGCACATAAAAGATATATGTCATTCATAATTTAGTTCTTCATAACTATAACCCTTCTTAGATATAAAATACTAAAAAAATTCTCTATAATCTGTGGAAGGGAAACATAAATAAGGAAAATATGAGATGCTCAGTAAGGTTAAAAATAAAAGATATCAATAAATGACCATAAGTGATCATAAGATATGAATAACTATATGAGAACATGAGATAAACATAATAAAACCATACCCCTCGATTCATATATCATAATCATGAAACATGTAATATGGTTTTATCAATCAAAAGATACAATACATAGGAGTTTTGAATCATAAATAATAAATCATGTGCTAGGAAAATATAGCATAAGAATAAAATAAAAGTTTTTAGCATTCACATAAGAATAAAATATCATTTAATTTGTCAAGGACCATTTCTAGTACTATCATAGTGGATTGGGTTCACTCCCTGTTCAATTACTTCCTTACTTAGGGTTTAGTCCCAAAACTCTCTTCTTTTAAAAAGTCCCTTACTTAACTAGGTTCATTTCCCATTAGCTTCCTTAGTATCTCATGAGACATCATATGGTTTTTTAAATAATTTTTATTATATCATGGAGTATGAAAAATTAATTCATGGGTAGTATAAACACCATATAAATAAGAAATTGTTTTATAAAACTAAAACATCTCTTAATGAAGAGAAATTGAGACCAAAACCATACCCAAATATTTATTTCATTGCAAGAACTCTAACCTACAGTATTATAAATTTAAATTTATTATACTTATGTAACATAATTATATTAACATATATAATATTTTATATGATCCATTTATCTCATTTCAACACTCAATTATTAAAAATTCCCTATTAAAATCGTCATTCTTGTAGTTAACTACTTTATTTTTCTTGTTTATTTTAGTTTGGTAGTTTTGTCCTTGGAAATTTATCATGGTTACTCTATATATTAAATGTTAATAATTTTATAAATATAATATTAAATAATTATATACATACTTATAACCATTCATATTAAGTGGCGATGAAAAATTAATTACATCACTATGTGGAGACGGTAGTCCGTACGCACGTACGAGTGACATTTCCATTTTTTGATCAATTGAAAAAAATGTTATTATTAATTTATATTTAATGATTAATTATTATAAAATTTATATAATATATAAACAATAAATATTTCATAATAATTATATAATAATTATGGTGACATAATATTAATTTCATAGCTACGTGTAGGCGACAGTCCACATGTACGCATAAGCTATACTTTCCTCTCAGATTTGACTAAGAAGTGGTGGTAAATGGTTATTAACAAATCATAATAACATATTAGAATATTTATGAAAATATATTGATTGGGTTTTTTTAAATATTTAAATTTTAGATAAGGTGTAAGATGAAATAAAATTGAAAGATTTTGGTTAAGATTTAATGCTCTTCTTTTAGAGACCCTATTTATCTTACACTTTAAGATTTCAAGGATTGTTCTTAAGAGAACACTAGAATATCTAATATGACGGAAAAAATATAAAATGGTTTTATCATGAATTTATTAATCTATAATTCTAAAATGGTGTGAATAAGATAGGAGGATAGGTTTATTTTTATATGTGAGGGGATGGACACACATGGAGTTTCCTAAAATATTTCAATTATATAAGGTCACTTTCATTGTAAAGTGGATCCAAATGGGTAGGTATTAAGAGGTATGATAATATAAAGTTTAAATATCTTAAAAAATAATAATTTTATATGTTTGGGTGTAAATCCTACCCTTATCAAATGGTTTAACCCTCGGTAAACTCGGGTTAAACTATATCATGGTTGCAAAATTTATTGTTTTTAATATTCACTATGACCAAAAATTAAAGTAAAAAAAATTAAATTATATTAATTATGATGATAAAAAATATGGAATCTATTTTTCTAGATTCAGTTTCTATAATTTTAGTAACTTAATTTTAATTAAGAACAGAAAACATAATGAAAACCTATTTTTTAAAAATGAATTTTTAAGCATAAAACCAAAAATAATTCCATTGCATGCCTTGTAAAAGCCATAAAATGAATGTTAAAATATTATATTTAATATAATTTATATCAATTAAATTAAAACCATTATTAAATATATATTAAATTTATTTTATTAAGGTGAACACATATTACGCACATTAAGAAAGTTTTTTATTAAAATATTTTTTTAAGCAAAAAAATTAGCATATTCTAAAATCAAGTATAATGATGATTGTTTTGTAATTAATTAGATTATTTATAATTAAATTATACTTAGGTTAATTTATGATAAAATTCAAAAATAAATGGGATATTTTATTGAAAATAAATGAAAATTTTTACAAAATTGTTATTTTCACTATTCACAAAAAAATAAAACTATTTACAAAAATAATACAAATTAACCATAAGATAATATCAAAATTAATATTTTATTAATGATATTAATTTTCATAAATAAAATTTCTTAAAAAATTAGTAATTAATAAGAAATTTTGAATTAAAAAATGCGGTTAAAACCTTTTTTGTAGAAAACATGTTTATAAAGAATAAAATAAATTTACTGAAAATTGAGTACTTATTTATTATGAAAAAACCAATAAATTTTAATTAATAAAAACCATTTTATTGATTCACAATTTTTTTGTTAATATTCATACCTTAAAATTTAATGTCTTGGTTATAACAATTTCCTATATCATGGCTCATATAGACTCGAGGTTGCGTGTAAATAAAGTTATCAAATACTTCATGTTTTATTTAAAAGAAAATGAATTTAAAATATTAGGTTGTTATATTATAATTCCCTTAAATTGAATTTTCCATTAGAATTACATAAATCGGTTACAAATAAATATAGATATCTATTCTTCATCATATCCTCAGGTTTCCATGTAACTTCTTCTAATTTATGATTCCGCCAAAAAACAATTTCACCATGCGACTAGTCTTATTCCATAGAACCTTATCTCTACAATAAAATATTTATATAGGTTTCTGTTAATAAATAAGATCATTATCCTATGTTATAACCTTTGAGTTCATTACTCTTTAAGGATCAATTATGTACTTCCTTAGGAGAGATACACGGAACACATTCTGAAATTAAGATAAGTTTAGTTGGAGTTTTAAGAAATAATCTATAGTGCGTAGTTTATAAAGAATATTGAAGAGACCAATATACCTAGGGATAAAATTTTATTTATTTTGGAATATCGTAACCTTATTCCATGGATACATTTATAGGAAAACCTTATCACCGACATCAAATTCTATATCTCACTAATTATTATCTGCATAACTCTTCCATCGAATTCGATATTACTTGATATGATGCTAAATTCTCTAACCTTTTCTTCCACTTCCTCAACTAGAATAGGTCAAAATAGATCTATTTTATCAACTTCATCCAAGTATTTCTGAGTTATACACTTATTTTTATAGTGTTCTTCATAAGGATCCATCTGAATGCATGAGTGAAAACTATTATTATATGAAAACCTGACTAGTGGAAGCTGTTGATCCCAAAAACATTTAAATCTAGATAAAATGTCCTCAACATATCATTTAGGGTTTGGATGATCCCCTACAACTAACCATATATCTAAGGATTATAAGTAGTACTGAAACACAACTTTGTATCTAGTGATTTTTGAAGACTTCTACAGAACATCGTGGTCAAACTTAGATCCCAACCTGATACAATACAATGTGGTAAAATATGTAATATTAAAAATTCCTTAATGTATATCCTAGAAATAAAATCAAGAAATAAATATTATTTAACAGAAATTAATCTCATTAACTTCATAAGAAGATTGACTACAAGTAGAATAACATTAGAACCTTTATATGTTTGGGGAGTGAAATAATTAAATCCATGGTGATGTTTTATCCTTTCCATTTTAGTATGGTTAATGGTTATAAAATACCCTAAGAATTATTTTTACTATCCTTAACTTTTTGACAAACCATGAACCAAGATACATACTCCATAATATAACTCTTCATGTTTTCCCTAGAGAAGTCATATTTTAGATCTCTATATATCTTTCTACATCTAGTATGAATAAAAAATGATGAGATGTAAGCATTTTATAATAGTACCTTCTTTAGGTTCAGTATTTATAGGAAACATATTCAGTTCCTAAAACTTATCATCCCATAAAAATAAGGTTTGAAATCAGGAACATTTCTCTTTATTTTATAGCTTCACATCCTTCTTTTTAACCTCTTTAATCTTTATAAGGATATATGGTTGAAAAATAATTTGATAAAGATAAAATTTATCCCCATCCTTCAATATTTCTAGGTCAATCCTTTTCAAATCCATAAATATTATATCTTTTGTGATACTCATAATATATAAGATACCATGATCCTTTTGACTCAAAATTTCATCGATATTGTTTTCTTTCCATGGGTGGTAGTGTATTGAGCAGTTATAATCATTAATAAACTACAACCATATTCATTGGTGTAAATTCAACTCTTTATATGTGAATATATACTTTAAACTTTTATTATAAGTATATATGTCACACTTTTCTCCACAAAAATAATTCACTTAAATCATTAATGCAAATATTATCATTGCTAACTCCAAATCATGAGTTGGGTAATTTTTATCATGTAATTTCAATTTTCATGAGTCATATGATATCACCATATCATTTTCACAAGAACAAACCCACCTCATTTTTTGATGCATCACTATAAATCTAAAACCCTTCATCATAACAGGGTAGTGTGATAAGAGGTGCAATGTCTAACCTTCTCTTCAATTCCTTGGTATTTTCCAATTCCCAATAACTTCAATCACTAATAGATCAACTATGTACCATCTCTTGAGATTATATAACCCAAATACGATACTCTATATAGAAAAAAATTGTACTTGGGTAAATTTTCATAAAAATAATCCTTCCTTAAGGTCTCCATTAAAAACCTCAAGTGATATTTATTCCAATTATAATTGATCAAAAATATCTTTAATATAGGGAATAATATACTGATTCTTGGTCACAATCTTGTTAAGTTCCCAGTAATCAATGAAAAGTCACATTGATCCATATTTCTTTTTAAAAAAATAATAGGTTTCCTCATGGTGACACACTTGGATGAATTAATTCCATATCAATATTCTACTAGATATTCTTCTTCAATCTCTCCAACTCAATTAGGGCCATTCTTTATAGATTTCTTGAAATAAGTGTAGCACTGGGTATGAGTTCTTTTGAAAACTAAACTTGTTGATTATGAGAAAAAATATAAAAATCTTCTAGAAATAAATCAATAAACTCCTATAAAATAGGCATATCATCAATGATTATTTTATCCCAAACCATATGAGATAAATACCCACTTTTAATTGGAATACAAACCCATGAATTGGATGTAGTTTCTATTGGAAGTGGACATTTATCCTCACACTAATAGGAAATAATGGGTTGGTTTGAAATATCAAATGTGACTTCCCTTAATTTGATATTGTTATGGGATTTATATAAATAAAGAAAATCTATGCCTAAAATCACAGCAAATTAAACTAGAGGAAGAATAAAAATATTTATCCTAAGCATATTCCCCCAAACATCAATTGGGGAAGACTCATATACTTGAGATGAAACCATCGTACCATTAGGATTTTTTACTAATATTTACACTTCTATTCATTGAGGATATGAATTATCATTCCTCGATACACTTCCTAACATATAGAAAGTCAAATAACTAAGCTCAAATAGAGTACTTCAAAATTTTAGCATACTGATTAGCACCTTAACTTTGTAATTCTATATTCAATACATTATTAAAATTAAATTGGTTTTTGTAACCATCAAACATGATTAATTTAAGAGATTAATCATGTAAAATCATTCAATTGAATTCAAAATCTTGAAACCTCCTTTTAAACATATGACACCTTAGGTTTAACCTAGGTCATATATGGTTAATATCTATTCAATTAATTCATAATGGATCCAAAAGAAAATGTAAATTAACATAAAAAAATACCCCAATTGTGTCAAACCAAGTTCATAGCAAGGTAAAATTCACCATACACCATA
Organism: Viscum album; assembly: GCA_963277665.1. NCBI lineage: Eukaryota > Viridiplantae > Streptophyta > Magnoliopsida > Santalales > Viscaceae > Viscum > Viscum album. The sequence goes on from OY728142.1 coordinate 603,062,947, forward strand.
ATGATGGTTGAGATATACTCAACCAGAACTTTTCAGGGTTATCAACCCAATATGAATCTATGATAATATGACATCAACATATAGTATCAAAATAGGGATGTATTTTCTTAGGTAAACCAAAAAAAATTCGTTAATATAACATATAATTTTCTCCTATGCATAGGATTATCCTAAGGGATATCACTAAATCATTATCATCCTAGTTTCCAAAAGTTACTAAACCTTTGTCTGATAGTAAATATAGTAACCCATACTTTTTATACATAAATATTACATCATTTTAGATGAATATTCAATACCTTTATCAATAATACTCACCATAGGACCATAGAGGTTTAGTGTATTTGGAATATTTAATACATAAATGGTTGTACATAGATGATCTAAATAATTTTAATATTATTAATTCATAATTATCACCCTTCTTATACATAGAATAATTAAAACCATTCTCCATAGCCTGAGGATGGAAAATATAATAATGGGTGAGATGATAGGATCAGGAAGGGTAAAAATAATAGATGTCAATAAATGATCATAAGTATGTGTAAGATAAGCATAAGGGTATGGGAAAATGAAACAATACAAAATAATACCCATCAAGTAAAATATCATAATCAAGGAACATGGAATAATGTTTTATCAATCAAAATACATAGTACGTTACAGTGTGGAATCATCGATAATCAATTACGATCCATGAAATTTTATAATAATAATAATAAACATGTTTCTAGCATGTAAATAAGTATATAAAATCATTTACTTTGTCAAGGCACACTGCTAATACTATCATAGTGGATTGGGTTCACTCCCCAATTCATCATTTTCTTAGTCAAGGTTCACTTTCCATGAACTGGGACAAAGTCGCTTACTAAATTGGGTTCACTCCCCATTAGATTCCTTATTATCTCATGATATATCATTATTTACCAAAAATTAAGAGGGATATAACATACCCACACTACATTGGTTTATAAAAAAAACACGTATCCTTATTTTATAATATAACCACCCATCATATAATCAAAACCATACATATGTGTTCCACAAGATCATAAAAAACTCATCAAATCGTCATCAAATAAACTATGAAGAAGATATGAGTTTCATGAAATTTTCATATTTATAATAATAAACCATCTAATGAAAGAATAAATATGATACCACTAAATTGTATCATTAATAAATTATAAGAAACATAAATTTTTTTTTATTGATTAAAATAACCTTTTCATTTTCAAATCACATACTTAAAATATAAACAATTTAAAAAATATTAATTAAAAAATTTTCTTTTAAAAAAATCAAAGAAACATATAATGAAAGCTTCAATTAATGGTGTATTCATGATGCTTGGTAAATTTATTCATGTGGTGTATATTAAAACAAAAATTTCATTCACATTTTTTTTGTAAAAAGTAAATAGTTCCTCATTTGAAAAATTATTATAAAATTCCCTTTAATGCTAGTAAAGAGTGAAAAATCTAGTTAAAATGGAAATTAAATAATCTTTGGATAATATTAAAAACATTCACGGAATCATTTTAATGAAAATATATACATGGAAGAAAAGAATACTGACAAAAGAAAAAAAATTGTGTAAGTTTTCCTTAAAAACCCATATTGAATTTTGAGAAATTAAAGAGAGTAAAATGAATGGAAAACATTTAATCCATATAAATAACCAGAAGATAATTAAATATATAATATTTATGAGAGATATATTATATAATTTCATCATCTTAAGTGTAATCATAAATCACCTAGGTAAAAATGATATTGTAATATAAAACTCTTACAACTTGGTTACTTTTGAATCATAACCACCATGAAAGGAAAAAATTCATATGAACATTTAAATTACATGAAAATGAATAAATTAATGATATTAAATATCATTTTGGTAGTGTATACACCTTATAAAATAAGACAAGTGTATAACATTTAACAGGTCTCAATGAAACAAAATTGAGATGAAGAACCCATACGACTTTAGTATTTTTGGGAAATAAATATCATTGGAAGAATAAAAATCATATGCTTATATAAATTCATTGAATTAAATAATATATTATTTCAAAATATATTATTTTTTAGTATATACAGCATAGAAATAATAAATTGGTGCATAACATTAAAACATGTCTCAATGAGAAGAAATTGAGATGAAACCGTTACCACAAGTATGTCTTGCTTTGTAAGCAATCTAACATACTTTATATTAATTTAAAATTTATTATAATTATATTAAAGAGAAATATTAATATATATATATATATATCCTAAGAGATCCAATTATATCATTTCAACACCCATCTATTAACAAGTCTCTATAAAAGTCATCATTTCCTATGTTAACTACTTCGCTTTTCATATATGTTTTAGTTCAAAAGTTATGGAACTTGGACTTTTATAATGATTAATAAATATGAATAATTTTAATTATGATATAAATATAATATAAAATCATTATATACATATCTATAACCATTCATATTAATTGGTGATGAAAAATGAATAATATCACTACGTGGAGGCAGTATTTCATACTCACGCAGCAGTGGCGTTTCTGTTTTTAAATGGATGGAATGAAAGAAAGGTAAATATTAAATCAACTTTAAATTTTTTTATTAAAATATAAATATAATATATGAAAATTAAATCTATCATAATAAATATAAATTAAATATAATTATGGAAAATATATTGTATCGCTATGTGGAGGCATTAGTCCACACGAATGCACAAGCGATACTTTCATCTCCCATTTAATTAAGAAGAGGTGGTAAATGGTGGTTCCATCAACATAATAACATCTAATTATATTTATGAAACACTATTCTTCATTTTTTAATCAATAAAAAATGTTTATATAATATTTAAGAATAAATAACAATGAAAGAGCTTGGTTAAGATTTACACCTCTTCGTCAAGAGACCCCATTTGGCATGAAGCTTAAGCCATGAAGAATTGGTATTAAGAGAATACTAGAAGATAAAAGATGAAGTGAATGAATATAGTAATTTTTTTAGTAGGTATTTTATGAGATATAAGGATAAAATGTTGTGAATAAGGTAGGAGGACATATTCCCTTATATAAGTGAGGGGAGGTACACACATGAAATTTTATTAAGGATTTCAATTATATAAGGCCACTTTTCATGGGAATTGGCTCAAAATGTATAGGGATTAAAAATTATGATAATAAAAGGTTTAAATAACTTTAAAAAATGATAATTTCAAAGTATTGGGTGTAAATACTACTGTTATATCATGGTTAAGCCCCCCCCCCCCCACAGTAAACTTGTTTTAACATTAATTATGGTAACAAAATTTTACTATTTTTTCTATTCACTATGTCAAAAAATTAATTTGGCCCTATTAAATTATATTAATTATTCTTATTCTTAATATTCTATAATTTTTACAATATTAAACTTCTATAGGTGGTATAATTTAAATTTAATTAGGCATGTAAACGACAAAGAAACCAGTTTTTGAAAAAGGAATTTCCAAACATAAAACATAGTATACTTCAATTAATTTATTTGTTAAAACTAAAAATGAATTTAAAAATATTATATTTTTTATATAATATATAAATTTCATTTAAACCATCAATAAATAGATATTAAATTAATTTATTAAGATAAAAACACATTGCGTAAATAAAATTTTGTTTTTTGAAAAATGTGTTTTTAAGCCCAAATATTAACAATGCCAAAATAAAGGATAATGATAATTTCTATGTAATTATTTAAAATATTTATAATTAAAGGATAATTATGCTACTTTAATATATAATTAAATACATAAAGGTTCATGTACTTGTAAATAAATGGTAAATTATACAAAAATTCTTATTTTTCACTATTCACTGATAAATAAATCATTGTAGAAAAATACTAAAAATTAACACCATGATAATATTGAAATGATTATTTTTAAATTGATATTAATATACTAAAAATAATTTTCTATAAATGATACAAATTAATTATAATGTTCCCATGCAAAGATGTAATAAAAACCGTATTTTAAGAAAAACTATTTTTAAAGCGTAAAACAAATTTACTGAAAATTTAGTACATATTTATTACGAATTAATGAATACATTTTAATTATTAAATTCTATTATAAAAATATTTCATAAATTTGTTATTATAATTCATACCTAAAAATTTAATTTATAATTTATAATGGTTTATTATATCATGCTTCATATAGACCCAGGGTTGCGTGTAAGAAAAGATATCGAATACTTCATGTTTTATTTCAAAGGAAATACATATAAAATATTGTGTTGTTACAAAAGGATTGATCATTGGGATGATCAATACAATAGTGAACTCTAAATAAAGATCAAATAATAAAACATAGCAATGAATCCAAGTCCCTCCTCAAACCTATCACAAAAAAAATCATCCATCTAATCCATACAAATTCCCTACAAAACCTATAAATAGTTTGATAATATATATATATGAACTGAAAAATTTCTAGATGTCACATATTGGGATACATCATAAAAATTGGTATGTAACCACCAATGATGTCCCTTATATATGTCATGATTTCTAGTGTATGAATGTTCAAAAATATACATAAGCAATAAAAAATATACTGCAAGCAATTGGTCTATCTCAACCACATCATATTGAAAATTAATTTGGGAGAGATATAACATAGCTAAGACTGCGTGTAGAAACCCATCTAGAAAAGTCTTAACATAACCATACCTGGGTGTAACACCCCAGGTAAATAAAGAATATGACATTTTTATATTTATCCATATTTGTGAATAAAATATTAATATAACTTTAAAGGGGACTCTATGCTCGATGGCGTACTCAACACGCAACATCAAGTTTCTTGGGAATCTTATGTTGCACTCTAATAATAAAATAATATTATTTTAAATGGTAGTTAATGCCTAGATGTTGTGATGGTGGGAATGAATAGAACTAACTACAAAATAATTATATATGTTTGTCAAATATTTTTACTCTTTATAATAGATGATAGAGGATTAAAAATGCAAATGAAACCAATTTTAAGCGTAGACAGTCTAATATTCTTTAAAAGGTCGATTAACCGCCTTTTGATGGAGAACCTCTTTTAAATATACTTTTTGACAATTTTATGTGTTATATTTGACAAAATAAAATTCTTATCTAGAATTGGGACATCAAAATTTACTTTGTTTAATTTTTGGTATTTTTCCGAAAAAGTTCAATTTTTAATGAATAGTGAAAATGTTGTATTTTAATTCAAAACCTCTTTTTAATCTAATTTATTTATATGATTATATTATCTTTTTAATTTGTTTTAAAGTGTAAATAGAATATATTTTTACCATTTAATCAAATAGTGGTCATTGGAATTAATTTCACTTTGAAATTGGACTTAAACTAGTGTCAATCTTTTGATACTTATTGTTTCATAAAAACACGCTATTTGCTCTGACTGCGGGAATTAATTATAAAATTAATTAATAAAACTTCTATGTTATGAATTTGGTAAAATAGACATTATTTTTGAATTCGGAATATCAAATATAGCTTAGGGTGAATTTTTGGTATTTTTCTGAAAATCTCCAATTTTTGATGAATAGTGAAACCACAAAGTGGTGGTTACAAAATTTGATTTTTCGTTTAAATGGGACTTTACCACTTCTGTGATTTGAATTTAAAAAATACAATTTAAATTATTTTAATTTTTAAGTAAAATGTGGTTCAATGGGATGAAAATAATTTTTGATGAAAAGTAACTTTTAAGTTTTATTAATCGCGATTAAAGGTAATTAGTGTGATTTAAGGTAAAAATGATATTATAATAAAATAAAAATATATTGAAACTTGTCCTAACCCTATTTGATGAGTTATGGCCGACCAAGACAACCCATGGGACGATTTTTGGTACCCCATGGAGCCACTTGGGTTTGATAATGACATTTATGCCTTTTATTTAAAGTTAAAATAAAAATGTCACAAACATGATTTTTTTTACTAAAACAATTTTTACATGTGGTTATACAAGTAATAATTTTGACTATAAATAGTAATTGGAAAGATAAAAATATTTCCTACATCATAGTAATTTTTTTATAATTTTTAGACATTAAATAAATTAAATTCTTTATGACATCATGATGATGCAGCGATGACCTCATTATTTAACAATTTAAATAAAATGGAAAGATAATGCAAAATCTAGGACCTAAACATGTCAAAAACCTATTGGATGGGTGGATTTAGAACTCTTATCACCTTATCATCGAAACACATCAATGTGGGACCATTAAAATCTGAAAACCATTTGAAAATAAAGTAACATTTTATACTTTACCAAGAGTGCCCCTCCTCTCCTCTTATAAAAGGCCCCCACCTCTACCACCTTACCCACACCTCTCAAGACTTTGGTTCGGCCAAGATCTGATAATTTTGTCTCTCCACATCCCTCTACTCATTCTAGAATCCTTAACTTAGGCAGGAAGCTCTTTAAGAAACCCTTTTAGTTCAAACCAAAGGGAGTTACCCAATTTTAAGGTAATGTCTTCACTTGTGCTCTTTTGTTTTATTTTGCTTCTCCAACCCCCTAAACTCTTTTTATTAATTTATTTTGTAACAAATCCATTATATTCAATATACTAGGATGTTTTTATAATAATTATTCGAGCTACACTTACACACACCTTTATCTAATGGTTAAAGAACATACTGTTTCTGTGGATGGCGAATTTCTGCCTCACGAAACGATGATTGTTCAACACTCATATAACACCTTCAAAGGTGGCCATTAAGATGTCACTATGTTTATATATGATATATAATATTTTTATGTTTTACTTAATCTTCTGTATTTTTCATTTGTGGCATACCTTTATTGCTTCCATTATGGGTATACGCGATATCTTCATTTTAGGAAGTGCGGACTACCGCCCCCTCAAAGTGATTTGATTCGTTAATGCCATATGTGGGATGTATAAAGGATGGATTTAAAGTTATTTTATATGATGTTATACTGGAATTATAATATACCTTTATATCATTTTTTTTCTTTCCATTAAAGTATGATATAGAAATGAAAGTAACATTCATGCGTACGTACGGCTTACCGTCTCCATGAACGGTGCATTTCATTTTCTTATCCCCAAATGTAATGTAATATTATAAGTACATGAATATAATGGATATATATGATGAATGATAAATATAAATGATGAATATAATTCTGGAATTAAAAATACACACATCTCTCATTTATTTTTAATTCCATTAATATGACATAGAAATGAAAGTAGTGTTCATGCGTACGTACGGCTTACCGTCTCCATGAACGATGCATTTCATTTCTTACCTATAAATGATTATGAAATATTATAAATACATGTATATGCTGGATATATATGATATATATGATATCCAAATCAGGAATGTCATTCTGGATATAAAGAACCTTTGACCACACGAACAACATGTAATTGTAAGAAGTCCACTTTTGACTTAAGAACCAAATATTGACAAAACAAACATTATCAACTTAAATGATTACATAATGTTTATAACATGTCAATAATTGATATAAAAGGAATAATGAAATTGAAAAAGGTTCTTAAGCAAGTATAAATTAACTCAAGTTTATTATTCAGGACGTTAAAGAACGATCGAGTCAAGTCGGACCCGAGGTAAGGGATCTTACTCCTCTCTTTCTTTTTAAGTACGCTCTTTTATGTCATTCCTTTTAAAGATCATCTTTCTTGTTATTGGGATGTTATCTTATATTACTCTTACTGTAATTTTTATGTCCATATGATGAGAGACCCTATTCTCTCTCATCAATCCATTTTGGAAGTTTTGAGTGGCGCCGTTAGGCTGCCGAATTTTCGTAAGAGATCTAACCTCTCTCTTTCTTTTTAAGTACTCTCCTTTATGTCACTTCTTTTCAGCTCCTCTTTGTTATGTTGGGGGATGTTCTTTTATATTCCTCTTTCTATAAAATTTATGTTAATATGATGAGATAACCTATTTGATCTCATCAATCCATTTTTGTAAGTTTTATGTGGCGTCGTTAGGCTGCCGAGTTTTCGTAAGGGATTTTTCATCTCACTTTTATTCCCGTGAGATTTATGCTTCATTTGCCACAATTTCCTTTGATTGGTGTATGCACTGCCCATTATTTTACTCATTGTGTAATATAATTTCATTTATGAGTATTTACATCAATGTTGTATTGTCCTTCTTTCACGGGGTGTATGTTTCGAAAGATACCCATGTCGGTAAGGGAACCTTTCACCATCCTCTTTTTAAAAGACTTCTTTTGTTATGTCTTTTAATTCACATACTATTATGTTGGGATATGTTCTTATATATACTTATTGATTTAAATTTTATTTCCATGTGATGAGATACCTTTTTTATCTCTCATCAACTCATTTTCTGAATTTTGTAGTGACGCCATTAGGCTGTCAAATTTTTGCAAGGGAACTTCTTAACCCAAATTTGATTCTTTGGGATAAACTTATACTCCTTGAATATGTCGTTCTATGAATATGTGTGAATAACCTCTGATTTTTTTACACTTAATATCCACTTATATTTTGTGTATTCGTTTGTCACACATAATTATGTAATTGATTTATCCTTAAACCAAGGATACCGTCTTTGTAAGGGACTTCGTCTCAATCTCCTTTCATTGAGGCATATTTCGTTTTATACACAACTTTCTTTTATACGGTGTATAAAACCCTTTGACTTTTACTTTTATACAAAAGGAATATTTTTCTACGAAGCGTTTTACAAAATGACAAAAAGGAATGTTTCTTTTAACATACGCGGTGACAACGACCTTTTCCACCGCCGCAAGTATTATTTGATCTTTGGCTTCCTCAACAAGCCGTAATATTTTTAAAATAAAATAAATACCATATACTCTTTTATGTATTTTGGTATTGAAAATTGTTTTGATAAATGATTCTATTTTTTCAATATATTTAAATGATATATTTTTATTGAAATATGGAAATGTTATCATTCCTTTATATTGGTTTTATGTGTTATAATTTTATTATGGTACTTGGACATTTTACGGGTGGTTACGTGATAAACCATATGACGGGTGGTGCCGTGAATACCAGGACGGGTGGTTACGTTATAACCTCCAATGCATTGGGTATGGAAGTCGGCCGTATGGCTATTCCATTAAGTATGTATGGAAGTTGTCCGAATGGCTATTCCATTAAGTGATATGTGTGGAAGTCGACCTTATGGTTATTCCACTTAAGTATGTTTATGTCCCAAGTTACCTTTATATGTTATGTGATCTTTATATGGGTTTTATGGTAATATTTTGGTTATATAAGGGTAATTAATGAACTTTTATTCAGTGAAGAGTTTTTTACTACTTCGAAAAGGTGAAAAGTATTACTTTGATAAAGTATACATGGTTTACTTGTTGTTTTGAAAAACTAACAGTTTTCATTCTTTGTGTATCCCTTACTGAGATTTTTATGCTCATCCCATGTTTTTGAAATGTTTTTCATAGGACTTAACATGGAATAGGGTCAAGGATGGGATCAAGGGAAAGTCATGCAACCTAAAACATGGAACTGGACATGTTCTTTTTAAGAGTTTTTATTTTATGGAAACTTAGTAAAAGTTTCTACTTTATAATCTTTTGAGATGTAATAGTTATGTCCCTAATTCCTCTAAAACTCTAAACCTAAAAATATCCTCAATGTGAATTATTCATTTAATTCAATATTAAGTAAGGTTTAAGGTCGGGGCCTTATACTGGGTGTATGATCATCGAAACATATGAGAAACTCATTATCAAAATGAATAACATAGCCGAAACCATGTAAAGAAAAATAATCTAGGAAGGGTGTGAAAAATCCAACTTAGGTGTAAAAGTATCATAACATAGATGAAATACATCAAGGAAATGTGTAACATAGATATATCAACATAGTATTGATATTGGGGATCAAATCAATTTATATTCATCCTCTAAGGACTCTAGAAGATATGAGAACTTGGGTGGTGTAAGTCGACACCTTAACTCTTAAGGCCCCTTCTCACCTCCTCCTCCTAAGTTATGTTTTCCACAGACATGTTATATAAACTCAATCATGATAAAAATAAAAATCATGGAAAACATAACCTCAAATCCTTGTTCATTATATAATGATATATTTGTAAATTCTAATTTTCCTCCTTTATTACAGAACCATAATCTACCACTATGTGGTGGTTCTCACACTTGGAAACTGCCTCTCACCTGACCATCCTATGAAAATGTGGGAAGAACCCATCTATAACTAGTTACCTACACCTACCCTAATAGAGAATGTTCATCCATGATATCCACACTTTAAAATTCTTCTCGTTAAATACCATTTCCCAAAAAATAATGGTTTTTCCGCACCAAGAGAGTTTATTCCCAAGGGAAACCCCATTTCCAGTTTCTCCTCATTGTGCCACATAGCACACCCCATGAATAATGGTTTTACCTTAAAACCAGCAAGAGAAACCCCATTCATGAAAAACATTATTCCTCTTAGGATAATCATGGTTTACCATTCCTATTCCTATCAATCCATTCTCTTATTGATAATCCCAAGGGCTAAGGTCCATTGTCAATGTTAATTTAAAAAAAACATATTATATACACTAAACAAAACTACTTACCAAGGGTCTACCCATTTGGGAATTCATTACCCATGTCACAGAGGCTCATCCTAAGCTAGTCATATATTATTATGAAAACCAAGACCCTTTAGTTGTTTTTCATGTATAACAATTCATGATTCCCCATGGCGATGTAATCACCAAGCACCTCTTAGAGTCTAAAACTACATAAAAAGATCATCCTCCACTCTTAAAAATCCATAGACCCCCTAAAACACCAAAAAAACCATAAAACCAATAAAAAACTGCAAATACATTAAAAAACCCAAAACACTAAAAAATACCTAAAAGAACCAAAAAACCTAAAAAAACCTAAAAAACTTAAAAAACTAAAAGACACCAAAAAACCTAAAAACATTAAAGGACCCTAAAAACACTAAAAAAATATAACACCACTAAAAAACAACAAATTACCAAAAGGATAGTAAAAACCCTTAAAACCCCTATAAAACCTAAAACCACTAACCCCCCCCCCCCCCCCCCGCCAAATACCAAATAACCATAAAACCCTGATAAAACCTAAAATCTCTAAAAACCCCAGAAAACAATAAAAACCCTAAAAACCCAAAAACCATAAAAAACTCTTAAAACCCAAGAAAATCATAAAACACATCAAAACACCCAAAAACCCTAAAATATATTTAAATACCCTAAAAACATGAAAACCCGAAAACACCTAAAGATACCTAAAAGACTATAAAAACCATAAAAACACTAAAACCCCTAAGACATTAAAACCCATAAAACCTCAAAAACAATAAAAATCCCAAAAAACCCCTGGAAACCCTTAAAACCCATAAAAACCAATAAAAACCCTCAACACCATAAAAACCCTAAAACCCCTAACAAACCTAAAACACTAAAAAACATTTAAAACCAAAAAAAACCTAAAACCCTAAAACTCAATAATAACCCCTGAAATAAAAAAAAACCCAAAAAACATTCAAACCCCTCCAGAAACCCCAAGATCCCCAAAAAAACCCTAAAATTTTCTAAATCCCAAATAAAATCCCAAAACAATAAAAACCTTTAAGAGACTGTAAAAGCCCATTAAGTACCCTAAAACCCCTAAACCCCATAATATGACAAAACCCTAAAAAACCCTAAATAACCATAAAACCCCTAAAATCTTTAAAATCCCTAAAACCCCTTAACACCATAAAAACTCCTAGAAACCCATAAAAATCCCAAAAACCCCTAAAAAACCGTAATACCCACTTAAAGACTCCCAAAACCATTAAAAACTAAAAATAACACAAACATCCTAAAAACCCTAAAAGACCCAAAAAAACTATAAAAACCCTAAAATACCGTAAAAAACCTAAAAACATGAATAGACCCTAAAAACCCAAAAAGACCTTAAAAACCAAAAAGAATCTATAAACCCTTTAAAAATCCTAAAACCCCTAAACACTCTAGCAAAGCTAAAAAACCATAAAAAGCCTAAAATTCCCTAAAACACCCCCACCCTAAAAACTCTATAACCCCTTAAAAACTTAAAAACCCCATAAGAACTCAAGAATAGACATAAAATTCGTAAAAAATATCTGAAAAACCATAAATTCTCTAAAACCCCCAAAACCCTAAAAACCATTAAACCCTAAAAACCATTAAGAATCCAAAAATTTTAAAACACTAAAACTCCAAAAAAACCGTAAAAAATAATAAATCTAAAAAATTCCCTGAAATCCATAATAATCCAATAGAAAAACATAAAAACCTTAAAACATAATAAAAATCCTAACAAAACCCTATAAAATCTTTGAAACCCCTAAACACCCATAAAAACAACAAAAAACCCAATAAAAACCATACCCCCCCCCAAATAATAAAAACCCCCCTGAAACCCCCTAAAAACCCCCCAAACACCCAAAAACCCTAAAAAAGGATGAAACCCTAAACCCCCTAAAGGTCCCTAAAAACACATAAATAACCCTAAAATCCTGAAAGCACTAAAAATACTTCAATATTATAAAAAACTAAAAAACTTCAAACCCTCTAAAAACACTAAAAACCCCTACAAAAATACACTAAAACCCCAAAACCCCAAAACCCAAAAAACCCCAAACCCCCAGAAATCTATAAAATATTTGAAAAAAATAAAACCCCCCAAAAAGATCCTAAAACCCCTAAACCTCCTTAAAGATTCTAAAACACAATAAAACCTTGAAAATCCTAAAAACCATAAAATACTTAAAAACCCTAAAATCTAAAATCTTTTAAAACCCTGAAAACAGTAAAATCCACTTAGAAACACAAAAAAACCCTTAAAACCCTTAAAACCCAAAAAAAACTTAAAAATTTTAAACACTAAAACTCCTAAAAGCTCTATAAACCCTTAAAAACCCGAAAAACTCGAAAAACACAAAAAAAACCCCGGAAACCCATAAAGACTCTAAAACCCCTTAAACACATTACAACCACTATTAAACCCTAAAAGACTACAAAACCCCTAAAAGACCATAGAACTCAAAAGACCCTAAAACCCTTAAATACAAAAAAAAACCATATAACCCATAAAACCATAAAACCCTGAAAAACCGAATAAACTCAAAAACCTCTAAAAGCCCTAAAACGACTTAATAACCCAAAAACACCAAACCCCCAAAACTCTAAAAACCTTAAAAATCCTAAAATTTCATTATAAATGTTAAAATCCATAAAACCCCCCTAAAACCCCTAAAACCCCTAAAACCCCTTAAAACAAATAAAAATCCATAAAACCCTATAAGTCCACAAAACCCCTAAAAGGACCTAAAATCCCTATACCCCTAAAAACTCTAAAAACCCTAAAAACCCTAAAAAACCTAATATCCCTAAAAACCCTAAAAATCCAAAAAAAATCTGAAAACTATAAAAACCCTAAAAAAGATAACACCACTTAAAACACTAAAACCCCTAAAGCACTAAAAAACTCCTTAAAACCCAAAACCCCTCAAATCCCTAAATAACAATAATAACCCTAAATCCCTTAAAAACATAAAAATTCTTAATGTCACAAAAAACAATTAAAACACTAAAACCATAAAAGGCCCTAAAAATAATTAAATTCCCATAAACCATAAAAAACGCTAAATAACATTAAAAGACTAAAACCCCCAAAAGACCCTAAAACCCCTATAAACCCCTAAAAGTACTTAAAACCCCTTAAACACACAAAAACCCCAAATAAATAAAATCCCTAAAAACTACATGAAACCCCCTTAAAAAATAAAAAATGTAAAACCCCTATAAAATTCATAAAATCCCTAACCCCTAAGAACCATAAAAACCCTAGAAAACATTAAGGACCCTAAAAATAGTAAAACAATCCTAGAAACCCTAAAAACCATAAGATTATAAAACCCTAAAATCCCCTAAAAACTAAAAAACCTAAACACCTAAAAATCCATGAAAACCCCTAAAACACATAAAATAATTTAAAATCCCTAAACCCCCAAAAATCCATAAAAATACAAAATTACCCCATAAATCCCATAAAATACCAAAACCCCCTAGAAACCCTTAAAATCCTAAAACCAATTGATAACTCTAAAATCCCAAAAATCCATAAAGCTCTAAAAAACCTAAAACCTCTAAAAACCATAAAAACATAAAACTCCAAAACAAAAAAAACCTTAAAATTCCTAAAATACCCTTACAAACCCGAAGAATCCCTAAAAACCCTAATAACACTAATAAATTTAAAAACATAGAAATCCTAAAAACCTAAAAACCCTAAAAACCATAAAATCCCTAAAAAATGGAAACCCTTAAAAACCATTTGAACCTATAAACCCCCCTAATAATCCAAAAACATCTAAAGAAGCCTAAAAACCCCAAACCCCTAAAAAATAAAAAAACCCCAAAAAATACTAAAAACCTAAAAATCCTGAAAATCAATAAAAGCCCTAAAAAATCAAAAAAAAACTTTAAAACCCTAAAAGAACTGAAAACCCCTAAAACCCACTAAAACCTATAAAATTTTCACGAAACATTTAAAAACCCGAAAATTGTCTAAGAACCCAGAAAATGATAAAAGTCCCCCAAAACCATAAAACCCCCCAAATGACTTTAAAATACTATAAAACCCCTAAGAAAACCCCAAAAAGACCATTAATCCCTAAATGATTCTTAAAACTCTAAAAATTCATAAAGGGACCCTAAACACCCTAAGAATCCCTAAAAAACAATAAAATACAATAAAAACCCATAAAGGGCCCTAAAAATCCTAAAGGACCCTAATACCACAAAATCCTAAATGACCTTAATACTCCTAAAACTCATAAATGAACATCAAAACCCTAAAACCTCTAATGTTTCTAAAAACACTAAAACACACTAAAGGACCCTAAAACCCATAAAAATCCTAAAAGTACCTAAAAGACCATACAAAAAACATTAAGAAACCCCAAACCCTAAAATAATTAAAAGATGATAAAACCCCTAAATGACCCTAAAATAATAAGAGACCCTCTAAACATGAAAATACTCAAAAATATCAAAAATATAACATAAAACCCTAGTATTTTTAAATGTCCCTAAAAGCCATAAAACCCTTTAAAACCATAAAAACCCCAAAAAACACTAGAAAACCTAAAAATCCTACAAAAATAAAAACCTTAAAACCCCTAAAAACCCAAAAAACCTTAAAATACCAAAAAAAACTCAAAAGGACCCTAAAACCCCTAAAGGAACCTAAAACACTAAAATCCCTAACAGAACCTAAAACACTCTAAAATTTGTAAAAGACACTAGCACCCTTAAAACCCCCTAAAAGACCTTAAAACACCTAAAACCCATTAATGAACCTAAAAACCCATGAGAGAACCATAAAAGATCCAAAAAACCAAAAGATCCCTAAAACATGTAAAACCCAAAACACCCTAAAAGACCCGAAAACCCCTAAAATCGAAAGGCCCCAAAAACCCCAAAAAACCTTAAAAACCCATAATTTCCCCAAAGACCCTTAAAACCCCCAAAAAATATAAAAACCAATTAATCCCCATAAAATAACTTAAAACTCTTAAACCCATAAACAACCATAAAAGCGTTAAAACCCATAAAACCCCAAAAACTCAAAAAAAATATAAAACCCAAAATAACACTAAAACCCCTAAAATCATTAAAATCCCTAAAAACCCTAAATCCAAAAACAATCTGTCCCCCACCCCCCTAAAAACTGAAAACACCGAAAAAAACCCTAAAACCCCAATGAACTCCCTTAATACCCCTAAACCCCTAAAACGCTAAAAACCCTAAACACCATAAAAACCTAAAAAAAACCCTATAAACTATAAAAAAAACCCCAAAACACAAAAACCACTAAAAACCTTAAAAACTCCTTCAACTTCAAAAAAAACCCTAAAACCCCTAAAAATCCTAAAAAGCCTAAAAACTTTGAAAACCCTGAAACCCCAAAAATCCAAAAAACCCAAAAACCTCTAAAACTCCCAAAAAATCCTAAAACCTATAAAAAACACCACAACCCTAAAACCCATAATAATCCTCAAAATCCTAAAAGACCCAAAACCTTAACAAATCCCTAAAACCAATTAAAACCCTAAAAATCTCTAAAAATCTTACGGGAATAGGATGTAATAAGGAGGGTCGCCAAGAAATCGTGAGGATCACTGTCAACCTAAATCCACGATTCCCCCTAATTCAAAGGGTAATGATGAGGCCTTGGTTTAGACAAATCATGAGGGGAATAGGGAGCTCTTCCACATTTGTAAACCTTGATCTTTAAAGCCTGATAGTCCTCGCAAGGCTGAAGAATCTCTTAGTGCGAAGATGAACTTTACGGAGGTGGTGCACTCGTCGAAGTCACTTTCCTCCACAAATTTCGGTTCACCCTCCCCTGGTTATGTGATTAGTAAGGGCCACATGGATGATGTGTCATCAAATCTCAAGGTGGTGGAGGAGAGTATTAGCCTTTGTCGGATCACTATTAGTGTAAGTGTTTTGACCCCAAAGGGGGAGAAGATGTGGAAATTTAGTGAACTCAACAAATGAATTGTTGAGATTTGGGAGTCCAGTGAGTAAAAGATCACTACCATGGGAAGGGGTTACTATCAGATTCTTCCCCTTGGATGATTGGAAAAAGAGGGCCTAGAGCTTTGGATTACTTAATCTAAAACCAGGTCTTCTCTAGATTCAGGATTGGGATAAGAATTTTGAACCATATAGTGTGAAAAAGGCATTCACATAGGTATATATCCGCATATGCAAGTTAAAATAGTTTTATTATCACCCCAAGATCCTATGGGACATTACCTATGTGGTTGGTTTCCATATCCATATTGACAAAGAGACTAAAAATACTAGGTATGGACAATATTCTAGGGTCCTTATTGAGGTGGATATGGCCAACACCCTAGTCAAGGAGGTCACCCTCAGTGCCCTTGAAGACAACCTCAAATTAGAAATTCAGTATGATTGAATGCCTAAGTTCTTTCATCATTAAAATTTCTTCGGCCACATTCTCTTTGAATGCAAAAGAATGAAGCTTTCCTCTACATGAAACCTATAAGGACATGATTTTAACCTCTACCGGAAGAACCATGGGATAGTTAAAGAAAACCCTAGGGCTACTGATCCCCCGCCATAGTAGGACCCATCTACCTCTAAGTGTGTGGTTTCTAGCATTGAGGGTAGCATCCTTGAGCCCACATATAAGTAGGGATCTATTAAGGGTTCCCCCAAGGGCCCTGCTGAGGCCTCACTCATTATCCCAGGGAATTCTGATAGGAGTCTTCCTGTGGACCCTGCTAATTCTCCCATTGATGAGGCAAGGGAAACTGGATGGAATGCTACTCTAGGATCTTTTCCCCTTCCTCTTGGTGTCCCTAATTCTGGGGATCATGGGAAGCCTGTTACTGGATACACAGGTATCCCCAAGTAGGATAATGACCTTCCCTTCACACCCACACTGGCTGAGGTGAACACCTACTCAGTTTAGTAGCTATCGGACTCTACAGATTAGGTGCATGTGGTTCCACCTATTGCATAGGATCCAATTATTCCCTCAGATGGTCTGAAAAGAACTACGCTACTTGTGGTGTCTTTGATCCACATGTTGTCCTGCAGGTTCGTCTGTAGGCCCTTTTCAATGTTGCATGTTCTTCTAATCCTGTTTCACTTTCTATACCATAGGTTATTTCTATAGATGCTTCCATTATCACCCCAATCACACTAGTGGATCCAGTTCACTCTACAGACAATGTGGCTATGCCTGGGAGCTCTCCTGGGTTTGATTTGAGTGTTGATTACTTCATGTTGGTTTCCTTAGAAAATTTTTTGAGGGAAACTACAGGATTTACACATGGGTAAATCATTTTCACCCAAAATAAATAAAACCCCCCAAGTGAGGCCTTCTGGAGTGATATGGTTGAGTATTCCCAAGATCATTATGATGGTAATGAGCAAGTCACACCCAGATCCCAAAGGGCATCCCATTTACAAACAGAAGCAGCTGAAAAAATATATTGATCCAGAACCTATATAACAACCAACTGGAAAATCCAATAAGAAGGAAAAGAAGGGTAAAGGTAAGGGAAACAACTCCCCCTACATAGATGTCAGAGAGAACCTACCTCTATTTGGGGGAAACACACCCCTCTCTCAATGAGGATCTTGTTTTAGAATTTCCAAGGGCTTGGGAATACAACCACATTCACAACCCTTGGACACTTTCTTCTCTCTTACAGGACAATGCTCATAGGGTTAGCTAATCCCATGATTATGTTTGAAAATTGTAAGGGATTTTACTGGATCATCCTTGGTTACTCCCTTGTTTCTTTCAATAGTGATGATGCTGAGTTATAAACCTTATGCATTCTAAATCATGATGGTGTTTAGGTTCTCTCCTCTGAGGTGATCTCTCTAATTATCTCCCTTTCTCTCTACTTACATTCTATCACCTTAACCCTATCATTTGTGTATACATCCTTTTCGTACACTAAGAGAAGGGTTCTTTGGAGGAAGGTAGCACAACTGAATGAGACCATAGTCTATAATTGGATTATTATTGGTGACTTTAATACTGTACTGGTTCCAGATGAATATATTGGTCCCAAAATCTCTCATATTGCTACATAATATTTCTCTTAATTCCTGGATCAATGTGACCTCACTAAAGTACCCATTTTTGGAGAATCCATTACATGGGGAAGGTTCACTATTAATGGTTGGAAGGCCAGTAAACTTGATAGGTTCTTCTCCCCAATTTGTGACACGATTTTCCCTACATATATCTCTAGCTTCACTATTCCAAATATTAACTCGGAACACAATCCCATTATTATTGATCTATGGGAGGGTACTACAAGGTCAGGCCCTATTCCATTTAAATTTTACAATCATTGGCTCATAATTCTTGGGTGTAGGTAAGAGGTTATCAATGGATGGAATAGCACCTCCCATGGCAGCTCACAATTTTGTGGCTTCTAAACTCAAGGAAATAAAATGTCTATTGAAATATTGAGCCTAGAATCCTTTTCAAGGTTGGATGATGACATCACGGCTGCTGAATCTCAGCTATACCTTTACAAAATTGAAAACCAGCAACAAAAAACACCTCCCTAGGAAGAGTTACAACTTCATTCCGAGCTGGATGATCTCCTAGTCCTTATGAAGAGGCTTGCAATGTCTCAATTCAATGTTAAATGGCTCTAGTATGGGGAAAAAACTCCATGTTTTTTCATCGCCTTCATAGGGAGAAAAGATTCAAGAATATCTTGAATTCTATACACATTAATGACTCCACATTCACCTTAATGGAAGATATCTCTAAGGATGCGGTGGATTATTTTCAGTCACTATATACTGATGATGGTGATGATTCTTATCATCTTTATGACTCCATAATACCTTTCATTGCTGATTATCAGAACAATTTCCTAACAGATTCCCTCTTTGAAGAGGAAGTTAAGTCCTCTCTATTCTCCTTGAGCATGGATAGTGTCGTGGGGATAAATAGGTTCGGCAACAACTTCATTATGTTCTATTGGGACATTTTTTATGTGGACTTAAATCATGAAATTAGGGAGTATTTTTTATCTTATTCAATTCCTCATAGAGATAAACCCAACTTGATATCATTGATATTGAAGAAGGCAAATGATATTGATATAAGGGATTTTAGGTCGGTTTTTGTTGGGAAAACTATTCCCATGATTATAAGAAAAAATTTGGTTATCAGGTTGGGGAAGATTTTGAGAGATATTATCACCCCAAATCATTTTGTCTTCATTCCCAGGAGAAGAATTCAAACCTGTCTCTACACTACCATGGAAAGTATCAAAATCATGGGGAAGGAAATGAAACATTAGATTTTTTCATTCAAACTAGATATCTCTAAGGATTTTTATGCCTTTAAGTGGTTTTTTATCTTCAAAGTTATTTAATATTATGGGTTTCCCAACAACTTTATTAAAATCATTAGTACTATTCTAACTAGTGCCAGAATTTTATTCTTATCGACGGCTCCCCAAAAGGGTTTCTTCCAGTGCTCTTGTGGAGTCGGATGGGGGGATCCTCTTTCCAGTCTTCTTTTCTCAATTGTTGAGGATTACATGAGCCGATGCATTATTGATCTGGTGCGGGCAAGACATTACACAATAATTAAGGTAGGGAAAGGTGTTCATGTTTCCTCCCATATCCTTTATGTGGATGACATCCTCTTATTTGGAAAAACCAATAAGCAAACCTTATCATCAATTAAGATGATCTTTTCCCATTTTAAGATTATGGTAGGGAAAGCCATTAGCTGGAAGAAATCCTCCATTGTTTTTATCATAGGAGTCTCCCTCTCCAAGAAACTCTGAATTTCTAGGTTTATTAGAGTTAAAAGAGGCTCACTCCCCTTTAAATATATGGGTGTCCCTCTTTTTTAGGGGAAGGAAAAAATATTCTACTTTGAGAGAGTCTTATCTAAAATCACTCAATAACTAGCGAAGTGGAAAGACAAGTGCTTATTCTAAGCCGACAGTGGCTGCCTGATTAATCTAGTCATCAACTCCATGCTTGTCCAAGAATTTTCTATCTATAGATGGTTTGGAATCCTTATTAAATGTTTGAATGAAATGATCAAGACTTTTTCCTCGACGGGCTGCATAAGTGGAAGGAATATGGTCTATATGGACTGGAAGGAATGCATAAAGAAAATGGATCTAGGTGGGTTGGTAATTAAGGATCTCTAGAGATTTAATGATGCACTGCTTGAGAAGTTAACCTGGAACTTTATCAATCTACATGACGATGGTCTGGATTTAATTTGTGATATGTTCACATGGAGACTTTTTTGTGGTTTCAATAGGTATTTATCTTCCTATTTTTGGCCTTTTATTAGATCCTCATATTAGGATATTATGTGTCATTCAAAATGGGATGTGTCTAAGTAATCAAATCTGAATTATTGAAAAAATACTTGGCTAGAAAGGCCATTGTCTAAAGTGGTGCCACCCCCCAGAAGTTGTAGGACAAGTCAATTTCTACCCTCATTCAGCGAAGCAAGGTATTAGATTATATTCTTTTAGCCCACGTTGTCATTCAAATATAGTGATATGTGTTCATGGATATAGATACTCTCATTTGGAAACTAAATCTTCTATACTAGTTTATTGTATGTGATTTTTACAGGTTGAAATGTTCATAAGGAATCATTCTACCACCTTGGTAACTCAAATTCAGAGACCCTTTTATTCCTCATGCACACCATCTGCTGATGTGGAAACTATAGAGAAATAATATTCTTATTGAAGAGAACTTGAAGAAAGCCTCTTGGAAACTCACATCTATGTGTTACCTTGGCATTTGATCTGAAGAGAGTGTCTAGCACCTATTCTTTTAACGTTGTTTTGCTGCTAAACTTTGGGTGCACCTGCAGCAGATTTTGAATTAAAATTCTTCTTACAGGGTCCGGTCATCAGTGTGATCATAGGCTTAGTAGATCTGAAATGTATCTTTCAAGTGCATAATCTAATACTTGTATGGGTGGTAGATGCTATATCCTATATTCGGAATTCCTGCAATGTAGTGGTATTCAACCGTAATCCCTTCTCTCTCTATGGTGGTGTCTTATTTGTTCAAAAAGAGGTTCAGGCGGATTCTCACTTGCAAATGGGATAGATGGATAATTACATCAATGAAATAATTCGTTTTCATTTTCGCGAAGTCTCTGTTACGATCAAAAATCCATAGGTGTTAAAATATGTTTGTTTGATTCCTCCGATCACATCATAACTAATGTTCAATGTGGACGGTGTGGCTTTGGGTGTGCTTAGACCCTCAGGGCATGGTGGGGCTCTCGTACCTTCATAGGCTTTTTGAAGGGCTAATTTTACCACTTAATCGGCAGCAGATGTTTTTATGAAGCTGAAATTTTGGCAATCTTGAAGGCAGTTATGTTTTCGGCCCACTTCGGGTGGAAATTTATATGGGTTGAGTCCGACTCGATGCTTGTGGTGGATTTCTTCAAGAATAAATCCAGGAATGTACCTTGGAGACTCCTTCCACGATGTATTGAGTGCCTTAATATATCTTAGACTCTTACACTGAATGTCACACATGCGTATAGGGAGGTGAACATGGTAGCAGATGTACTCTCCAAGAAGGAAATTGAGTAACAATGTTTTTTGTGTTCCTTTTTCAATCCGAATTTTTGTGCGCCCTTTTTGAACTATGATATGAGGTGTAGCCTACACACCCGGGCTTATAATTCCTCCTTGTAATACCTTGTATTTTTTATTTTGTAATAATTTTTTTTTGGGGGGCAGGCATGCTTGTCCCCGAGCCCTCCTTACCTCCTAAAAATCCCCCAAAAACCTTAAATATACCTAAAAAACCCTAAAAACCCAGGGTCCAGATGCATTGAGATACAAGATGAATTTTGGGGATCTGGTGAAATCAGAAGTATCTCTAACCTTCACGTATTTTAGCACTCCCTCCCCTGGTCGTGAGGTCATGATAATCTGTGTGGCTCAAGTTTTAGTAAATCGCAAGGTGATTGAGGAGCGGGATAGCTTATGTCATTTCTCCGTTATTGAAAGGGTGTTTTTCCCGAAGGGGGAGAGGATATGTAAAAGTGGTGATTTGACCAATCGCATTGCTGATATTTGGGGGTTTACTGATTGGAGGATGGTAGCCATGGTAAGGGGAATTTATCACAGTTTTTTCCATTCAGATGACTGGAAAAGGAGGGATTGAATATTTGGATCCCTTAAACTAAAGACAGGTATTCTTTGAATCCAAGATTAGGACAAAAACTTTGACCCTTTGAGTGTAAAAAACACCTTATCATAGGTCTGGATTTGGATATGCAAATTAAATAGGTTCTAATGGAATCCTTGAATCCTCTAGGACATTACTTCTCTGGTTGGATTCCCCATTATAATTGATAAGGAGATGGACAACCCAAGGTATGGAAACTATGAAAGGGGGATTGTCGAAGTTGATATGGTGAGAACCCTGGTTGAGGAGGTTGTTTTTAATACCCTTGAGGACAGCCTCACCTTGGAAATTCAGTATGAGAGTTGGTCCAAGTTATGCCATAACTGTAATTTTCTTGGCCACGCGTTCTATTAGTATAGGAGAATGAAAACTTGCTCCATCTACAACCAACAGGGTCATAAAGCCAAACTCTATGGTAAGATTCATGGGGAAGGTAAGGATAACCCCAGGTCCATTGAGCCCTCACATCAACATGGACCCTCAACATCTAATGGTGTTGTGGATGGATCTGAGGGAGTCATCCTTGAGGCGTCAGTGTCTCCTCCAGTGGGTCGTGTCCCTACTCCCACCAATGAGGCGAGGGAAACTGGATGCGATGCTGATCCGGCTGCTACTCCCTATCCTCTTGGTGTCTCTGGTACCAAGGAGCCTGTGAAGCCCCTTTATGGTTCCATGGATATCCCCATCAAGGTTCATGATCTACTCTGCGCATCCACCCTGGCTAAGGTAAATAGATCGCTGAAACAGGTCCAGGACTTTGTGGATCAGGTGCCTGCAGTCTCAGCTACTACACATGCCCCATCCTCACTGAGCCAAGCTGGTTGTGGCGTCCTTGCCTCTCCATATGGCCTATAGGAGACTCTGGATGCTGAATCACCTGCTTGCCAGAAGGGTACACCTGAAGCCACTATTTTCCTAGTCACACCAGTTCTAGATCACCTTGCAGACAAGTTGGCCACGCCTAGGAGTCCAGTTGGGGTTGACCTAGGTGTTGGCTTATTAACAATGGTTTCCTCCGATAAGGCCGCAAGGAAACCGACTGGATTTCCTCCAATGAAATCCAATTGAACCCTGAATAAATTTAACCCACTAAGTGGGGCCTTCTGGAGTGACATGTATAAGGATTCTTAGGATCAGGATGATGGTGGCCTTGCCATTGGCCCTAATCTCCAGGAGTAGCCTGATGACTGACAGAAGCTGGCGGAGAAGTATCTTGTTCCAGAACCTATAATGTAGTCCACTTGTCACTCCAAGAAGAAGGAAAATAAAGGTAAGGGGAAGGGTAACACTCCCTCCTCCACCTCAGTCAAAACCCTTTCTCAATGAAAATCATGATTTGGAATTTCTAGGGTATTGAGAATATACCCACAGCTACAGCTCCTCAGAATTTTCTTTCTCACAGGCCAATGATAATTGGGATAGTTGAACCCATGATTAAGTTTGATAACATGAAGGGATTTAACTAGAATACCCTTGGTTACTCCCTTGTAACATCTAATAGTGAGGATACTTATATAGAAACCTTATGGGTTATGAAGCACAATTATGTTCTGGTTCTTTATTATGAGGTGATTCCTTAATTGATCTCACTTACCATATGCTTCCATGCTTCCACCCCAACCATTTCTTTTTTGTATGAATCCTTCTAGTAAATTAGAACAAGGTATATTGGAGGAATTTGGTTCAGATTAACGAGTCCATTTCCCATAATTGGATTGTCCTTGGTGCCTTTAATACTTCCCTGAGTCCTGAGGAAAAGGTTGGCCCTAACTTCTCCCATACTTCTGTAGCAGATTTTTCCTCATGCTTGGATTAATGTGACCTTTCTGAATTACCCGTCACTGGAGCAACCTTCACATAGGTAAGGTCCACTATTAATGGTAGACAAGCCAATAAGCTGGAGAGGTGATTCTCTCAAATCAGTGACAGGAGTACCCCCATAGATATCTCCTGGTTCACTCTTCCAATGTTTAACTCGGACCACAAGCCCCTTGTTGTTGATTTAAGGGAGGTTAATACCAGGTCTTTTCCTGTGCCCTTCAAATTTAATAATACTTGGATCACAATTCCTGGGTGTAGGGAAGAGGTTATTAATGGGTGGAATATCACCTTTTTTGGGGGGCCCCAATTTTTTGTGGCCTCTAAGTTCAAGGAAATCAAACGCCTCTTGAAATAATGGAGCAGGAAGTATTTTTTCATGACGGAATAATGACATCAAGGCTACTAAATATCAGCTAGCCATTTGTCAAATTGTGGATTAGCAATAGAACACACCTTCTGAGGAGGAGATGCTACTTCATTCAATGTTGGATGAACTATTGTCCCTTATAGAGAGGCTTCAAAGGCTAATTTCAATTTTAAAAGGCAGCAGGATGGGGATAGAAACACTAAACGTTTTCATTGCCTTCACAGGGAGAAAAGAGCCAACAATAGCCTGAATGTTATCCGGGTTGGGGAATCCACCTTCACTTCTATGGAATATATTTATAAGGCTACAGTGGAATATTTTCACGCATTTTACATAGATTATGGTGTTGATTCTTTTAATATTTCGGACTCCATAGCCCCTTGCATTGCTGATCATCAGAATGAGGCTTTAACGGTTTCCCCTTTTGAGGAGGAAGTTAGGTATGTGCTTTTCTCATTGAACATGGATATTATAGTAGGACCAGATGGGTTTGGTAATATGTTCTTTATGATCTATTAGGATATTTTTCATGTGGAATTCACCAATGTTAGGGAGGTCTTCCTCTCCAGTTCAATTCCACAAGGTGCGAACTCCAATTTTATTTCTCTAATCCTGAAGAAAGAAAATCCCATTTAGATAGGAGATTTCTGGCCGGTTGCCACTGGGTACACCATTCATATGATTATAATCAATATTATGGTCATCGGGTTGGGGATGATTTTGAGGGACATCATTTCCCCAAACCAGTTTAGGTTCATTCCTAGGATGAGCATTCTAACCTACCTCTTCACTGCCTCAGAAGGTATCAAAATTATGAAGAAGGCAACGAAGCATGGATGTTTTGCATTGAAAATTGATATCTCAAAATCATTTGATACCAAAAAGTTGATCTTTTTCTTTAATGTTCTTGGAATGTTTGGTTTATCTAGAAACTTCATCAAACTGATTAATTCTATTCTGAATAGTGCCAGGATTTTCGTTCTTATCAATGGATCTCGAAAGGGTTTTTTCCAATGCTTTCGTGGAGTCAATAAAGGGGATCCACTCTCTGGATTTCTTTATTTAGTTGTTGAGGATTACATGAATTTTTTAATCATTGAACTAGTACAAGCTAGACTCTATAGACCAATTCAGGTAGGGTGGGAAATTCATGTCCCCTCCCACCTCCTCTATGCATATGACATTCTTCTGTTTGGGAAAGCCAATAAGAAAACATTATCATCAGTAAATATGATCTTTCACCACTATGATTGTATGTCTGGGCAAACCATTAGCTGGAAGAAATCCTCCATTTCCTTTGGCAATGGATTTTCCCCTCTAGGTAGCTCTGCATTGCTAGCTCGCTTGGAGTGAAAAGAGGCTCACTCCCCTTCACCTACTTCGGTGTCCCTCTTTTTTGAGGGAAGGAAAAAATATGGTACTTTGAGGGCATAGAAACTAAAATTACCCAGCAAATGTCCAAATAGATGGGAAAGTGCCTTTACCAGGATGGAAGTGTCTACCTGATTAATTCAGTCATCACCTCCATGTTTTTCCATGCTTTTTCTATCTATAGATAGTCGTCCAGCCTAGTTAAAATTTTGAGTGCAAGGATCGTGAATTTTTTCTGGACGGGATGCTTCAGGGAAAGGAAGTTGATCTCTATAGTGTGGAAGCATTGCGTGAATCCTATTGATCTGTGTGGGGTTAGTATTAAAGATCTTAGAAGATTTAATGATTCCCTTCTTAGGAAGGTCACCTTGTTCTTGCTCAACCAACATGATGATTATATGTATTTTCCCAAGGAGAGGTTCACACGCAAGATTTGTGACGGTTGCACTAGATACATATCTTCCTCGATTTGGCCTAATCTTAGATCCTCATACAAGGATATTATATCCCATTCAATATTGATGGTGTCAAAGCACTCAACTCTTAATTGCTGGAAAACCACATGGCTTGAGAAACCACTCTCTGAGGCTGTGACACCTCCCCATGAGTTGAGGGATATGTTTATTACTTCCCTCTTCCAGCAATGTGGGGAACTACATGTGCATCTATCTGATCACATCATTTTTCTGATGCAGTGATATGTGTTCATGGACAATGACAACCTTATTTGGAAGAAAAATCTGGTTGGTTAGTTTACTACCCATGAATTTTACAGGCTGAAATTCCATCAAGATGTTGTCTCACCATCATGGCTATTAAAATTCAGAACATATTTTATCCCACTTGCACATCATGTACTGCTTTAGAAAATATAGAGAAACAGGCTCCCTCTTCAAGAGCATCTGAAAGAGGCTGGGTGGCACCTTGCCTCTGCTTCATTTTTCTGCATGTAGGCCGAGGAGAGAAGTCCCCATGTTTTCCTCCACTTGAATTTTGCTGCTAATCTATGGAATCAGCAACTGCATTGTTTCAGCTTGAAGTGTGGCATGCAACGTGTGATATGTGAGTTCATATCTACCTTGGTGGAGCTAAAATGAAGCGATCGGGTTCACAACCTTCTATTTTTAGTGTCGCGACGACTATTCACTATATTTTTGCTGCCCGAAATGCATTGGACTTCAATTTCCAACCTCTCTCATTTCGTGGTAGAGTGGTGATGATCCACAAGGTGATCCAGATAGCGTCCCGTATTCAAATAGGTTTGAGGCCAATGATGTTAATGATCTGAATTTATTGCATTCACTTGGGGTTTTTGGAAGGTTTAAGAAGCCGTAGGTTCTAAAATATATTCGATGGATTCCCCCAATTCCACCATGGATAAAGGTCAATGTGGACGGTGCGATGTTGGGTGCACCCGACCCCTCGGGGTGTGGTGGGGTATTTCGTACCTGTATAGGCTTCGTTAAGGGATATTTTTACCACATTATGGGAAGTGAATGTTCTTAGGAAGTAGAGATGTGGGCCATTATGAAGGCGGTAAAATTTGTGATCCATTTTGGGTGGAACTTGCTTTCCATTGAGTCTAACTCGATGCTTGTGGTGGATTCCCTTAGGAACAAAGCCAGGAAAGTTCAATGAAGACTTATACAACAATGGACTGAATGCCTCAATATCTCTCAAAATCACAATATATGTGTCACACATGCCTATCGGGTGGTCAATTCGGGGGCTGATGCACTCTCCAAAAAGGCCATTGAGGAACTGAGCTCACTGTAGTCCTTTGTCACTCCACTATTTTGTATGCCTTATGTAGACTCTGATATAAAGGGTGAGCTACAAACCCATTCTTGTAAACTCTTCTTGTAACCATTTCTCTTCATATTAAATAATGTTTGGGGGGGGGGGCTAGGCAAGCTTGGCCCTGAGCCTTTTTCACCCTAAAAGAAAAAAAAACTCCAAAACCCAAAAACCTTGAAAAACAATAAAAAAATGAAATCCCTAAAAGCCCATAAAAAATGAAAAACCCCAAAACTCCTAAAAACCATTAAACTAAGAAAACCACAGAACACCATGACAACCAAGAGAAAACCCTAAAACCCTAAAAACCCAAATGTCCAAAAAAACCTTAAAAACCTAAAACCCTAAAAACCCTGAAAAAATGAAAAAAACCTAAAAACAATCCATAAAAACTAAAGTAACTCTGAAAACTTTGAAAACCCTAGATCATCATAAAATAAGCTGAAAACCATAAAACCCCTAAAATCCATTAAAACCCTAAACCCTTAAAAACCTTAAAACCCTTTAAAACTCCCAAAGAACCTAAAAATCCATAAAACCCTTAAAATTGCTAGAAATCCTAAAATCATTTATAACCATAAAACACTAAATACCATAATGATCCATTAAAAACCATTAAACCCTAAAATTTTAAAAATCATAAACCCCCTAAAACCCTTTAAAATCCAAAAAACACAAAAAACCCTAAAACACTAAAAATCCCTTAAAACCCTATAAATCCTTAAAACCCTATAAAAACCATAATAACTTTTAAACCCCTAAAAACATAAAAAACACTAAAACCCCTAAAACCTCCAAAAAACCCAAAACCCCTTTAAAAACCCTAAAACACTAAAACCCATTATAACACTAAACCCCCTTTTAAAATTATAAGACCCTCAAAACTTTAAAAAACCTAAAAATCCTAGGAACCCCTAAAAAACATAAAAATCCTAAAAACTCAAAAAATCCCTAAAAGACCATAAAACCATAAAGACCATTAAACCCCAAAAAACCTAAAAGTCCCTATTCACCCCTAAAAGAACCTAAAATCACTAAAAGTAACGAAAACTCATAAAAAAGAAAAATGATCTATAAAATGATCTTAAAACCATAAAAGGACCCTAAAATCCTTAAAATCATAAAGGTCCTTAAAACCCTAACGGACCATAAAACACTAAACCCCTAAAGGACCATAAAACCCCTAAAACACCCTAGAAACCCAAAAAAAAACCAAAACCAAACCCCATTAAAAACCATTAATATCCTAAAATAGCCTAAAGGACCTAAATGACCCTAAAACCCTAAAAATCAAATAAAAACAATAACGGATAATAAAAACCCTTAAAAATCCTAAAAGACCATAAACCCTAAAAACACTAAAAGACTCTTAAAATCCCTAAAAGACGCAAAATATCATAAAATACCCTAAAAACAATAAAAGACCCAAAAATCTCAAAAAACTCACAAAACCCCTAAAACCATAAAGGAAAATAAAAAACCATAAAACACAAAAAGACACTAAAAACCCTAAAAACCCTAAAACACCCTAAAAACTCAGAAAATACCTAAAAATAACCCCCCCTAAAACCTCTAAAGGATTATTAAGTCACTGAAATCCCTAAAATATATTAGTAAAATCATAAAAATCACTGAAACTCCCTAAAACTCTAAAAACCACAAAAGACCATAAACACCATATAACTTTAAAAATACAAAAAATAGTAAAACCCCAAAACCCTAAAAAACTATAAAACCCCTAAATTCTCTAAATCACCTAAAAACACTAAAAACCCTAGAAACACTAAACCCCCTAAAAACTGTGAAAACCTAAAATTTTAAAGAAACCTAAAAACCCCTTAAAGGCTATAAAACCCTAAAAACCCTAAATCACTTAAAAAAACCAAAAGAACCTAAAAACCCTAAAACCGGAAAAATAATTTTAAACCCGAATAAAGCCACTAAAAGGACCTGTAAACCCCTAAACACCCTAAACCCCCTTAAACCCCAAAAAATCCTAAAACCCCTAATAACCTAGAAAACACTGAAGCACTAAAAAACGTAACAAAACCTAAAAACTCAAAAAACCCTAAAAACAAAAAAAAACACGAAAAATGCCAAAAAAAACTCCTAAATCCTCTAAACTTCATAAAAAACCTTAAAAATCCCAAAAATTCCAAAAACAGATGAAAACCCTAAAACCCCCAAAAATCCTAAAACCCCTTAAAATCCTATGAAAACCTTAAATCCCTAAAAATAAAACCCCTAAAACCTCTAAAGGACACTAAACCCCTAAAACCATAATAGACCCAAAAAACCCCTAACAGACCCTCAAAACCCCTAAAAATTGTAAAAACTGTATAAACCATAAAAACATAAAAACCCTTAAAATTGTTAAAAACACTAAAAATCACTAAAAACCCTAAAACATCATAAAAATCCAAAAAATGAAAAAACACCTTAAATAAATAAAAAACCTCAAAAACCATAAATAACCCTAAAACCACTAAAATCTCTAAAACCCCTTAAAACCCTAAAAAACAATAAAAAAATCCCTAAAACCCCTAAAACCACTAAAGACCATTAAAAAACATAAAAACCTGAGAACTCCAAAAAATTATAAAAACCCTAAAAACCTAAAAACATATAAAAATCTTTAAACCCCTAAAAACTCTGAGGATATGGTGTAGGGAAGGGAACTAGGTGACATTGGGGATCCCGCATGACCCCTGATCATGACCTCTTCTGATGGAAAAAATGGAGATCCAGCCTCGGTTCAATCTGACCAAGCACATTGCAGACATTTGTGGGTTCTTTGAATGGATGATGAAATTCCTGGGAAGAGGATTTTATCACATCATCTTCCTGTTGGATGACTATAAAAGGATGGCCTGGAGCTTTGGTTCCCTCAATCTTAAGCCAGGTATTCTTCGGATCGAGGATTGGGATCGGAATTTTGACCCTTTCAGTGTGAAAAACACCTTTTCATATGTTTGGATTCGGATTTTCAAATTAAATTGGTTCTACTGGAATCCTCGAATCATGTGGGACATTTCCCATTCGGTTGCCTACCCCATAAAAATTGATAAGGAGATGAATAACCCAAGGTATGGGCACTATGTAAGGGTTCTTGTTGAAGTTGATATGGAGAGCACCCTGGTTGAGGAGGTCATTTTCAATACCCTTGAGGACAGCCTCACCTTGGCAATTCAGTATGAGAGAAGTCCCAAATTCAGTCATACCTGCAATTTTATTTTTCCACACTCCCTATGAATGTAGGAGATAGAATACTTGTTCTATCTGCAACCTGTAGGGTCATGAATCTAATCTTTGTAAGAAGAACCGTGGGGCAGGTAAAGCAAACCCCAGGGCCACTGAGCTCCAACTTCATTAGGATCCCTCAACATATAAGGGTGTGGTGAATAGATCTAAGGGAAGAATACCTAAGGATGCAGTGAACTCTCTTATTCTGGTCCCTACCCCTGCTCCCACAAATGTGGTTGGGGACATTGGATGCAATGCTGATCTGGTTGCTACTTTCCTTCCTCTTGGTTCCACTAATTTCATGGACCCTTCAAAACCTCTTGATGTCTCCATGGATTTCCCTAAATAGGTCAATGATCTTCTCCCCACATCCACTGCAGTTGAGGTGAATGAATTTCTAGAGCAGGTCCAGGTCTTCACGGCTCAGGTTCCAACAGTCTCACCAACTGCACATGACGCAGCCTCTCTAAGACATGCTGGGTGTGGCGTTCATGACCCACCAGCCAACCTGTATGGTACTCTGGATGCTGATTCCCCTACTTTTAGGCTTGTTTCACAAGAAGTCCATTCCACTGATGTCCCGGTTACACTGGTTCTAGTCCACCCTATTGAAAAATATGACATGCCTGGGAGCCTAGCTGGGATGGACCTGGGTACTAACACTTTCACGGTTGTTTCCTCAGACAAGGCTTGGAGGAAACTGATTTGAGTTCCTCCAGAGGAAGCCATATACACCCTGAATAAATTTAACCCACTAAATGGGGTCTTCTGGAGTGACATGGAGGAGGATTATCAAGCTCAGGATGATGGTGTTCCTTCCATTGGTCCTAATCCCAACGATCAGCATGATGACAAGCAGAATCTGGTGGAGAAATATCTTGCTCTAGAACCTACAAAAGAAACCCACTGGAAACCCCATGACGAAGGGAAAGAAAGGTAAGGAGAAGGGTATAACTCCCTCCTCCACCTTTACCAAAACCATTCCTCAATGAAGATCAGGTTTTTGGAATTTCCTAGGGCTTAGGAATATACCCACGACTGCAGCTCTTCAACACTTTCTTTCTCATAGGCTGATGATAATAGGGTTAGCTGAACCTATGATTAAGTTTGAAAACTGGAAGGGATTTAAATGGAACACCCTTGGTTACTCCCTTGTTTCTTTTAATGGTGAGGATACTGATACGGAAACCTTATGGGTTATGAAGCACAATAATGTTCAGGTTATTTCTGTTGAAGCGAGCCCTCAATTGATCTCCCTAACCCTCTGCTTCCATGCTACCACCCTAACCCTTTCTTTTGTGTATGCATCCTATTAGTACATTAGAATAAGGGATATTTGGAAGAAGTTGGTTTAGTTGAATGAGTCCATTTCACATAATTGGATTGATATTGGTGACTTTAATACTGTCTTGAGTCCTGAGGAAAAGTTTGGCCCTATCTTCTCTCGTACTACAGCAGATGAATTTTCTTCATACCTAGATCAATGTGACCTTTCTGAAATATCCATTACTGGAGAAACCTTCACATGGGGAAGGTAAAATATTAATGGTAGACAAGCCAGTAAGATGGATAGGTGTTACTCCCAAATTAGCGGCAGGAGTTCCCCCGTGGCTATCTTCGTGTTCACTATTCCAACGTTTAACTCAAACCACAATCCCCTTGTTGTCTATTTAAGGGAGGGTAATACCCAGTCTTTTCCCTTGCCCTTAAAATTTAAAAATTCTTGGATCGAAATTCTTAGGTGTAGGGTAGAGGTTATCAAAGGGTGGAACAATACCTTGGTTGGAAGTCTCCATTTTGGTGTGGTCTCTAAGCTCAGGGAAGTCAAATTCCTCCTGAAATAATGGAGCAGGAAGTATTTTTTAGGTTTGGAAGATGACATCAAGGCCAGTGAATATTAGCTGGCCACTTGACAAATTGAAAATCAGCAGCAATATACCCCTTCCCAGGAGGTGCTGCAGCTGCATTCCAAGATGGATGATTTATTGTCCCTTAAAGAGAGGCTTAAAAAGTGTTAGAGTCTGTATACCACATCGGACTTGTGGTCCGATGTGGAGTTTCTCATTCATTATAAAAGAACGCCTCCGTCTCACTTTGAGGTAAGGAGGCAGGTGGGTTTCCCCATTCTACATGGCATCTGCGGAGGTTTGATTCCTCCCTCACACTTTTTTTTCTTTCTTTTTCCCCCTTCCTTTAGGGTTTCCCCGTCCGGGGGGGGGGGGGGGGGGGCGGCGGCCTCAAAGCCCCGTAGGGTTACCGCCGCCGCCCCTCCGCCTCTGCCTCACGCCGCTCCTACCGGTCCTCCCTTCCGGCAGCTCTCCTGCTCCCGCGGCTCCCCGGCGGCCCTCCGCCTCGTGTCCCGCCTCTGCCATGCGCGGCTCCCCGGCAGCTCTCCCTACCGACGCGGCAGCCTCCCGCGCGGCAGCCTTCGGCTCCGGCTCTGTCCGGCGACGCTTCTGCCTGGCGCGGCTCCGTCACAGCGGCCCTTCGCGCCACAGCGCCCTCGCCCCGACGCCTCGCCCTCGGCGCGCCTCGCCCCGACTCCCGGCGGCACTCCGTCACGGCGGCCCTCCCTCCCGGCGCGCGATCCTCCCGGCGGCTCCGTCCTACTCGTGGCTCCCGGCTCCCGGCGGATCTCCCTCCAGTCCGGCGACCCCTCTCCGGCGGCCTCTCCCGTCCCGCTCCCCTCCCAGCGACCTCGCCTGCTGCTCTCCGGCGGCCAGATCCGGACAGCTCCGGCCGAATCCGGCCAGATCCGGTGATTTCCGGCCAGATCCAGGCTACTCTGGCCGGCTCCGGCCTGATCCAGAGATTTCCGGCCAGATCCAGACAGCTCCGGCCGGCTCCGGGCTGATCCAGGATTCTCCGGCCAGATCCGGCGATTTTCGGGCAGATCCGGGCAGATCCGGACTGTTCCGGCCAGCAACCGGCCTCCACCCGTGCCGGCCGCTCCACGCAGGTGGCCTCCTACGGCTTCCAGCGCCGCCTCCCGGCCTCCTGCACCCTCGCCGGTCTCCTCCTACGGCATCCCCGCCTCGCCGGCATCTCCCGGCACCTCCCGGCAGCCGCATCTCTGTCCGCCGGCACGTCCATTCGCTAGTGCAGCAACTCGACCACCTCGGATTCGGGCCCCGTTGGCGCCGCCAGATCCCGCAACACTTCTGCGGAATCCCCGCCTCCCGTCGCCGGCCCCGCAAGTGCAGTTTTCCCGGTGCTAGTTTGGATTTCCCGGCGTTTCATCGACCGACCCCACTAGTGCGGCATTCCTGGCGTTCCGTCAACTGGCCGGTCTGCGTGGTCATCTGCTGCGCCCGCAACATCTTCCATCCATCATCCTGCGAGGGAGCTTCGATCGTGAGGGGGAGCAACAACTTTTGCAGCTTTCTTTTTTTTTCGTCATGTTTTGTCATCAAGCTGGGCATGTCCAGCTTGAGGGGAAGTGTTAGCGTCTATTTTATTGTTTTCTTTTCATTATGTGTCCAAGCTAGGTACACCTAGCTTGAGGGGGAGCGTTAGAGTCTGTATCCCACATCGGACTTGTGGTCCGATGTGGAGTTTCTCATTCATTATAAAAGAACGTCTCCGCCTCACTTTGAGGTAAGGAGGCAGGTGGGTTTCCCCATTCTACAAAAAGGTTCAGTTTATAGTCAAATGGCTACAGGACTGGGATAGAAACTTCATGTTTTTTCATCACCTTCATAGAGAGAAAATTGTTAATAATAATCTGAATGCAATCCGAGTTGAGGGTTCCACCTTCACCTTGATGGAAGATATTTTTACGGCTACAGTGCACTATTTTCATGAACTGTACATGGATGATGGTGTTGATTCATTTATTCTTTCAAACTCCATAGCACCTTGCATTGTTGATTTTTAGAATGAGGCTTTAACAGTTTCCCCCTTTGAGGAGTAAGTTAAGTTTGCACTTTTCTCATTTAAAATGGATAGTGCATCGAGATAGGATGGGTTTGGAAATAAGTTCATTATTTTTTATTAGGACATTTTTCACATGGATGTTACCAATACTTTTAAGTAATTCTTCCTATCTAGATCAATTTCACATGGCACGAACTCCAATTTTATATCTCTAATCCCGAAGAAGGAAAATGCCTTTGAGATTGGTGATTTCTGGTTGGTTGCCATTGGGAACACCATTCCTATAACTATAAGAAAAATTCTTGTCATTAGGTTGGGGAAGATTTTGAGGTACATTATCACTCCAAACAAGTTTGGGTTCATTACTGGGAGAACAATTCAAACATTCATTTTCAATGCCTCAGAAGGTATCAATATTATGAATAAGGAAACGAAGAATGGGAGTTTTTCTCTAAAACTTGATATCTCGAAGGCTTTTGACACCATAATGTGGAGCTTCATCTTCACAGTTCTTGGAAAGTATGGTTTCTCTAGAAATTTTATCAAATGTATTAATACTATTCTTAATAGATCTAGAATTTATGTTCTTATCAATGGACCCCCAAGGGGGTTTTTCAAATGCTCATGTGGCATTTAGTAAAGGGATTCACTCTCTGGCTTTCTTTTTGAAATTTTTGAGGACTACATGAGCTGAGGCATTATTGAACTGGTGCTGGCTAGACTCTACCCACCAATTAAGGCAGGGTGGGACCTTCATGTTCCCTCCCACATCCTCTATGCGGATGACATTCTTCTATTTGGGAAATAAAATAAGAAAAAATTATCCTCAGTTAAGCTGATCTTTCTCCATTATGAGAGTGTTGCTGGGAAAACAATTAGATACAAGAAATCCTTAATTGTCTTTTGCAAGGGAGTCTCCCCCTCCAGGTAGCTCCACATTGCTTGCTTGCATGGAGTGATGAGAGGCTCACTCCCCTTCACCTACCTAGGCATCCCCCTTTTCTGGGGGAAGGAAAAAACATGCTAATTTGAGGGAATTTCATCTAAAATTACTCAGAAGCTGGGAAAATATATGGGAAAGTGCCTCTCCCAAGCTGGTAGAGTTTGTTTGATTAATTCAGTCATCAAATCCATGTTTGTCCATGATTTTCCTATCTATAGATGGACAACCAGCCCTGTGAATAGATTAAATGCAAGGATTAAGAATTTTTTCTTGGACAGGATGCATCAGTGAAAGGGATTTGATCTTTGTGGCCTGGAATCATTGTACAAAACCTTTTGATATGGGTGAGATTGTTATTAAGGATCTTAGAAGATTTAATGATTCCATGGTTGGTAAGTTCACCCAGAGCTTTCTCAACCCACAAGATGATGGCCTGGATTTTTTCACTAAGTGGTTTATGCGTAGGCTTTGTGATGGCTTCACTGGACATTTATCATCCTAAGTTTGGAATTCTCTAAGATCTTCATACAAAGATATTATCTCTCATTCAAAATGGACTATGTCAAAACACTCAACTCTTAAATGATGGAAAACCACATGGCTTGAGAAACCGCTTTCTGATGTTGTGACACCTCCCCTTGAGTTGAGGGACATGTTTATTCATGCCCTTTTCCAAAAATGTGGTGATTTACCTGAGGGTCTCATGGATCATATTGTTTTGAAAATGTAGCGATATGTGTTTATGGACAATGAAACCCTTATTTAGAATCCATGTATGGTTGGTAAGTTTAATACCCGTGACTTCTACCTGGTGAAATTCCCTCAAGGCATTGTCTCACCATCTTGGCTGCTAAAGTTCAGAACTTCTTTTATCCCACCTGCTCATCATGTCCTGATTTGAAAAATCTAGAGAAATAGGCTTCTTCTTCAAGAGCATCTGAAGAAGGCTGGGTGGCACCTTTCCTCTGCTTTTTTTTCTGAGGCAGTTTGAGGAGAACAAGCCACATGTTTTCCTCCACTGTAAGTTTGCTGCTGAGCTATGGAGTTACTTGCTGCAATGCTTCGGCTTGAAGTGTGGCCTGCAAGGGGAGATATGTGAGTTCATCTACAGCCTGGTGGAGCTGAAATGCAATGAACAGGTTCACAACCTGTTTCTTCCAGGTGTTACGGCAACTATTCACTATATTTTAGCTGTTCTAAACTACATGGACTTTAATCGCCAACCACACTCATTTCTTGGTGGAGTGCTTACGATCCAAAAGGATATCCAGATAGCGTCCTATCTCCAAACAGGTTCGATGGACAATGTTGTTAATTATCTGACTCATTTGCATTCACTTGGGGTTGCTGGAAGGGGTAAGAAGCCATAGGTTTTGAAATATATCCGATGGATTGCACCGATTCCATCATGGGTAAAGGTCAATGTGGATGATGCAGTGTTGGGTGTACCTGGCCCCTCGGGGTGTGGTGGGGTCTTCCGTACCTACAGAGGATTCATTAAAGGCTATTTTTACCACATTATTGGAAACAGATGTGATTTTGAGGAAGATCTATGGGCCATTATGAAGGCAGTTAAATTTGGAACCCAATTTAGGTGGAACTCGCTTTGGATTGAGTTTGACTTGATGCTTGTGGTGGATGCCCTCAAGAACAAATCCAGGACAGTCCCATGGAGACTTCTACCAAAATTTATTGAATGCCTCAATCTCTCTTAGACTCTCAGTATATGTGTCACACATGCCTATAGGGAGGCCAACTCGGTGGCGGATGCACTCTCTAAAAAGGAAATTGTGGAATAGAGCTTGTTGTCGTCCTTTGTCACTCTTATCTTTTAGAATTCCTTATGTGGACTCTAATATGAGGGGTGAGATACACTCCCCTACTTGTAAACCCACCTTCTAACCATTTGTTTTTGTTTTCCATAAAGTTGGGGGGAGGTCTAGTAATGCTTAGCCCCGAAACCTTTTCACCCTAAAAACTCTAAAAAAGAAGAAAACGAAAACACAAAAAAACCATAAAACCCCTAAAACCCAAAAAACCACAAAAATGATAAAGCCCATAAAACCCTAAAACCCATAAAAATCATAAAACCATAAAAATAATCAAAATACCTTAAAAACCCAACCCCCCCAAATACTCCCAAAAAACCCTACAACCCAAAAAACTGAAAAATCCCATAAAACCTTAAAAAACATTAAAAACCCAAAAATACCAAATAATGTTAAACAACCTAAAAACTAAAAAACCTTAAATACCATAAAACCACTAAAATCCCTAGCCCCCCATAAAAACTAAAAAACCTTAAAAACCCATAAAGCCGCTAAAACATTAAAAAAGCCTAAAGGAACCTAAAAATCATAAAACCCATAAAAACACTAAAAAACCTAAAAATTCCCAAAAAAATGTAAAAAACTATAAAAACACAAAAACCCATAAGAGAATCTAAACCCCCTAAAAGACCCTAAACCCCTAAAATAACCTAAAGATACTAAAACCCTAAAAGAATCAAAATCCATAAAACCCCCTAAATGATTCTAAAAACCAAAAAATCTCCTGAAAGATAATAGATACTTAAAATTACTAAAAGACCATAAAATTTGCTAAAACTAGAAAAGACTCTAAAAACCCCGAAAAACCATAAAGTACCCTAAAACCACATAAAAGACATAACCCCCCCCCAACACTAAATGGCCCTAAAACCCCTAAAAAATACCTAAAATAGCCTGAAAAGACCATATAAACCTTAAAAAAATCCTAAAACCCATAAAACACCAGGAAACCCAAACAAACACTAAAAAATAACAAAAACCCTAAAACACACTATAGTACCCCATAAAACCATAAAAACCTTAAAGGAACCTAAACACCCTAAAACCATTAAAGGGTCCTAAAAGGCATTAAAAACTCTAAAATACTATAAAACCCAAAAAAACCTAAAACCTCTTATGAACTATAAAAGACCCTAAATCCCTAAATCTCTAAAAGTCCCTAAAACCGTAAAAGAAAAAACACCCAAAAAACCCAAAAACCCCAAAAAACCCAAAAAACACTAAAATCATAAAAACCCATTAAAAACATTAAAAGAAACTAAAAACTATAAATAACTATAAATAGCCTTAAAACCCCTCAAAACCATAAACCCTTAAAACAATAAAATCCCTAAAAATCCCAAACCCCATTAGAAACCATAAAAACCCAAAAAAAAATCGAAAAAAACCCCTAAAAATCCAAAAAACCTGAAAACACTAAAAACATTAAAAAACCTAAAAAATACTAAAACATTAAAAAATCATAAACCCCAAAAACCCCTAAAAAACCTGAAAAAATCCCAAAAAAATTAAAAAACACCTAAACTGCTTAAAAATCATAACACCCTAAAAAACCATAAAGCCTAAAAACCATAAATACCTTCAAAACTGAAAACCCCAAGAAATACCTAAAAACCATAAAAACCACAAAAATCCATAAACCCTAAGAAACCCTACAAAACCCAGTAAACCACCAAAAACCCATAAAATCTCTAAAATCATATTAAAACCTAAAAACTCAAAAAATTCAAAATACCATATTAACTCCCAAAAAACCCAAAAACTGAAAAAACCTAGGAAAACCTAAAACCCATAACAAAACTTTAAACCTCTAGAAACTCTTAAAAACCCTAAAAACATTAAAACCCTAAACCCCCTAAAAACTGCAAAAAACCCCAAGGAAACCTAAATATGAAATAAACCATTAAAACCACAACAAACCCCTAAAACTCTAAAAAACCCTTAAAACCCTAAAACCCATAGGACCCCAAAAACCCCTAAAAACACTAAAAAACATAAAAAACCCATGAAATGAAAATAAGAATACCTAAAAAACCCTAAACCTATGATAGGAAATAAAAACCCTAAAAACCATAAAACCATAAAACAAACCAAAACCCCTAAAACCCTAAAAATATTTTTTTTAAATAACCCTAAAAGGCCTAAAAACCCTTAAAATAATCTAAAATCCCAAAAATATCCTTAAAACCATAAAACCCATAAATACTATAAAACCCCCTAAACCCTATAAAAACCCAAAAACCATAAAGACTCTGAGAAAACCCTAAAAATCCAAAAATATCCTAGAAACACTAAAACCCTAAAAATCCATAAAAACCCAACAAAACCCAAAAAATAAAAAAACCCTAAAAATCCAGACCCCATATGTAAAATCCCCTAAAAACATAAAAAAAATAAAAAAAAACTAAAACCCCCAAAACCAAAAACCCCCAAAACCACCTAAAAACCACAAAAAACCCTAAAAACACTAAAAACTCATAACCCTATAAACGCTAAAAATAAGATGAAATCCCGACAAATTATATATTCTAGAAACCCCTAAAACTTGCTAAAACCCTTAAAAATAATAAAAAAACCCCTAGAAACCACAAATTCACAAAAGAACCCTTAAAACTATAAAACCCCCCTAAAACCCCTAAACCCCCAGAAAAAACCCACAAAACCCTAAAAAATAGTAAAACACTACAAAAAATAAAAAACTCTAAAAAAATAATAACCCAAAAAATCCCTAAAAACTCTTAAAACCATATAAAAATCCTAAAACCCATAAAACCCAAAAAACTATAAAAAACTAAAACCCCTAAAACCCATAAAAACCAAAAAACCCCAAAACCCACCCAAAAAACATAAAATCCAAAAAAACATTAAAACCCAAAACCCTTTAAATCCCAAAAAATTCACAAACCCTTAAAAACAATAAAAAAACTATAAAAATCTAAAAGCATTTAAAACCCCTAAAAACCCTAAAAACACTAAAAATTCATAGAATCCATAAAACCCCTAAAACTCTAAAAAAAGTAAAAAAATCAAATAACAAAAAACCCCTAAAAACCCTAAAAGCACTAAAAATCCTGAAAATCTGAAGAAAGCCAAAATCACATAAAAACCTGTAAAACTCCTTAAAACCACTTAAAAGAACATAGAATCCCCTAATACCCTAAACAATATAAATATCTAAATTTTTTTTACAAACCATAAAAACACACAAAAACCCAAAAAAATATAAGAAACTGAAAAAAATACTAGAAACCCCTAAAAGCCCCCCAAACCTTAAAAGACCCTAAAACCACCTAAATCCCCTAAAAACCCTATGTTACCAAGTCTATCCATTGGATACCCTTGATTACCTCTTAGACCAAGGTTAATGTAGATGGTGCAAATTTGGGAGCACCGGGTCCCTATGGGTGTAATAGTGTCTTCCGCACGCACAGAGGCTTTGTGAAAGATTGATTCTATCATTTTTTTGGTGATGGATGCACATATGAAGCTGAGCTCTAGGGAATGATGAAGGCGGTCAAATTTTGGGTGCAATAAGGGTGGAAGCCACTCTGGATTGAATATAATTCGATGCTTGTGGTGGATGTCCACAAGAAAAAGTCTAGGAGAGTTTCGTGGAGGATTCTCCCTCAATGGATTGATTGCCTCAAGTTTTTTCAGGACATCACTCTCAATGTCACACATGCTTATTGAGAGGTGAACACGGTAGCAGATTCCTTGTCCAAGTGGGTAGTTGTGGAAAGGTGTTTGGCATGGTCCTTCACCACCAAGTATTCTTGCCCACCCTTTGTGGAGTAGGATATGAATGGTGATTTGAACAAACATTTTTGTAAACTCTCTTTGTAATGCTTTGCTTTTTTTAATAAATTTAGGGGGACCAAACATGATTGGTTCTGAGCCTTCTTTTCCCTAAAACCCCTAAAAGCCTAAAATCTACAAAAAACATAAAAATAATAAAAACCTAAAAAAACCCTTTAAAACATAAAAAACCAAAAAACC
Source organism: Viscum album (assembly GCA_963277665.1). Taxonomy (NCBI): domain Eukaryota; kingdom Viridiplantae; phylum Streptophyta; class Magnoliopsida; order Santalales; family Viscaceae; genus Viscum; species Viscum album. The sequence continues at coordinate 603,105,091 of OY728142.1, forward strand.
TAAAAAACCTAAAATCCCTTAAAATCCCTAAAAACCCCAAAATCCCTAAAAACACTAAAACCCATAAAAATCCCAAAATGACCTAAAAACCCTAATCCACATCCACCAAATAAATCTTTAAGAACCCAAAAACCCTTAAAAACCTAAAAATCACAAATATCACTAAAATCTTTAAAAACCCTACAACCCCTAAGAAATCATTTAATCCCTAAACCCCTAAAAATCATAATACCCTAAAAACCCTAAAAAATCCAAAAAACCTAAAAACCACATCACCCAAAAAAACATAAACCCCATAAAACCCCTTTAAAACCTTATAAAATCCATAAAATAATTAAAATCTCTAAAACCGCTAAAAACCCTTAAAAACACATTGAAACCCAAAAGATCAAAAAAATCAAAAAATGCTTAAAAAACTAAACACCATAGAAATCCCTAAAACCTGAAAAACCCTAAAAACCCCTTAAAACCCAAGATACCCTTCAAACTTATAAAATTATAAAAACCCTAGAAGACCCTAAAAACCCTTAAAAACCCAAAAAAAATTTGAAAAGAACCTGAAAATCCATAAAAGGACCCTATATTTCTTAAAACCTATAAAAGAATTATACAAACTCATAATCCCTATACCCAAGACACTAAACCATATAATCTGTACACTAAACCCTAAACTCTACAGCCTAAACCATATACCATATACCATAAAACATAAAACCTATATCCTAAAACTTAACCTTTATACCCTACATAGTAACATGTAGACCCTAAAAACTATAAAGCAACCCAAAAAACAACTAAAACCCCTAAAATTCTGAAATAACTCTAAAACAACTAAAAACCCTAAAACCCAAAAACATTAAAAGCTTTAAAACCCTAAGAAATCACAAAACCCCATAAAAACCCTAAAACACACCAAATCCTTAAAATCCCTTATGAAACCTAAAAAATATGAAAACCTATAAAATCACTAAAAACACTAAAAACCATAAAAACCTCAAAACATAAAAACCCTAAAACCCTATGAAAACACTAAAAAAACCCCAAAAACTCATAAAACCCTTAAACTATAAAAACCCTAACCCCCCTAAACCAAAAAACCCCATAAAAACCTTTAAAAACTAAAAAAATAAAAACAAAAAAACCTTAAAAATAATTAAAACCCTTAAAACCCCAAGAACCCATAAAATCCTTAAAACCCCTAAAAACCCATGAAACCCTAAAACCCTAAAAGTCCTAAAAACCCCTAAAAACTCTAAAACCCATAAAGAATTCTATAAAAGCTTGAAAACCCTAAAAACCCCTAAACATTTGAAATCCCTAAAAACCATAAGTAACCAAAATCTCCAAAAGGACCCCAAAACACCAAAAAACCCTAAACCCCTTAAAAATAAATAAATACCCTAAAACCCCTAAAACCCTAAAAATTATAAATAAATTAAAAACATTAAAAATTCCTAAATCCCATAAATATCCTTAAAAACCATAAAACCAATAAAAGACCATAAAACCCCTAAAACACTAAAAGACCCTTAATACACTAAAACCCCTCAGAAGACCATAAAATGCTCAAAACGTCTCTAAAACCCCTAAAGAACCCCAAAACCCCCTAAAAGACCTAAAAACTCTAAATGATCCTAAAAACAGAAAAAGACCCTAAAGGGCCCGAAAAAATCCTTAAAACCGCTAAAAGACCCTAAAACCTTGAAGGACCCTAGAAACTCTAAATAATCCTCAAATAACCTAAAGGACACAAAAAACCCTTCAAAACTCTAATGGTCTTGAAAAAACCTAAAAACCCAAAAAGACCCTAAAAGCCCTAAAAATACTATAGGACCCTAAGAAACCCTAAAAAACTAAAATCCCCTAAAACCTCAAAAGACCCTTAAAACCAAAAAACCACTAAACGACCCAAAAAACCCACTAGAAACCCCAAAATCCCAAAAAACCCCAAAACCCCCCCAAAAAACCCAAACCCCCAAAAAAACATGAAATCACTAAAAACACCAAAACCCCATAAAAGAGTAAAATAATATAAAAATACTAAAAACCCTAAAAATAGTAAAAAAACTAAAAACCCTAAAACCAAAAAAACCCCTAAAACCATTAAACCACTAAAAACCCAAAAAACATGAAAACAACTTAAAACCCATAAAAAACTAAAGAACCTAAAAACCCCTAAAAACCATTAAAAACATATAAACCCTAAAGGAACTCTAAATACATATAAAAATTCAAAAAACATTAAAAACCCTGAAAAACAAAAAAACCCATTAAACCCCCTAAAACCCCTATAAACCTAAAAAACCTAAAAAACCAAAAAAAAACTTAAAACTCTGAAGACCCTTAAAAACCCTAAATCCCCCGTAAAACCCTAAAATTTCCTAAAACCCCCAAAACAATAAATACCAAAAAACACAAAAAATCTAAAAAATCCTAAAATCCCTCAAACACAAAAATCCATAAGAAACCCAAATAACCTATAAAAACCTGAACATTTAAAAGACCTTAAAAACCTAAAACTGTAAAAGGTCATAAAAGCCACAAATACCCTAAAACATTATTAAAACCATAAAATACCAATAAAAATATTTTAACACCATAAAACCCTAAGAAATGTAAAATCTATAAAATCACAAAAAACCATTAAAACCAAGTTAAAATTCTAAAAAGCCTAAAACCCCTTAAACCATAAAAATTCTAAAAAAACCCTAAACCCCCCAAATTTTTTTAAAAAACTAAAAAGAACAAAAACCATAAAAAACCATAGACCCCTTAAAACCCTAAATTTCATTAAAATCATAAAAACCCTAAGAATTCCAAAACAAACCTAAAACCCTAAAACACTGTAAAATAATAAAATTCCAAGAAACCCTAAAAAACCATAAAAAACCAAAATACCCTAAAATTTCCCTAAAATCCATAACCCCCCTTAAAACCCATAAAAACCAACAAAACCTAAAAACATAAAAAACTCCAAAAAACACTAAAAATCACTAAATTTCCATAAAACCTCTAAAAACTCTAAAACCCTATAAAATTCTAAAAATCCCTAATAAACCAAAAAAACCGAGAAAACCCCTAAAAACATCATAGCTTTAAAAACCCATAAAAACCCCTAAAACCCATAAGAACTCATAAAAATACACAAGACACTAAAACCCCTAAAAACTCAAAACATCTTAAAAACAAAAAAACTCTAAAGAACCATAAAAACCCTATAAAAACCAAAAATAGCCATACAAACCCCAAATGCCCTAAAAACCCCCTAAAACATTAAAAACACCTAAAAACCGAAAAAAACCCAAAAACCGTAAAAGACATTAAAAATATTCCTAAAAGACCCTAAAAACCAAGGAAAACCCTAAAATACCCTAAAAACCTAAAAAACACAAAAACGATAAAATCCACCAAATCCCCAAAACCCCCTAAAAACCCCTTGAAATCCCTATAACCCCACAAAACCCTTAAAAACCAGAAAAGACACTAAATTTAAACAAAAAACACTAAAAATATGAAAACCCATAAAACCCAAAAAATGTCCATAAAAATCATAACCCCCTCCCCCCCAAAACCCTGAAAGCCCATAAAACCCCTAAAACCCACATAAAACCCTAAAACCCCTAAAAACACATAAAAAACCCTCAAAACCATAAAACCCACCAAACCCATAAAACCACATAAACATTCTAGAAAATCCAAAAAACACATAAATATTATAATAACCCTAAAACTCCTCCAAAACCCTAACCTCCTAAAAAACCCTAAAAACCCGAAAAACCCAAAAAATATTAAAAAAACCTAAAAAATACTTAAAAATCCCTAAAAACTAAGAAAAAACCTAAAACACCCTTAAAATCGAAATACCCTTGAAACTTTGAAGAACCCTAATAGAATAAAAAAAATCCAAAAAACACTAAAAACCTAAAACACCTTGAAATCCCTAAAAACATAAAATCCCTTAAAACCATAAAACCCCTAAAAGACAATAAAACCCCAATAAACCCTTAGAACATCTAAAACACCCTAAAATTCCATTAAAACCCCAATAAAAACCTCAGAATACCCTAAAACCCCTTAAATGGTCTAAACCCCCTAAAATACTAATACCCCAAAAAACCAAAAATAACCTAAATCCCAAAAAAAACAAAAAACCCTAAAAATACTAACTCACTTAAAAAACACTAAAAATTACTAACACCTCTAAACTCATAACCCCCCCCCCCCCCAAAATCCAAAAACCCCTAAAACAATACAAAAAACCATAAAACCCCCCAAAAAACTATAAAACCCATAAAACAACTAAAAATCCATGGAAAACCCTAAAAATCATAAAACCTTAAAAAACTTAAAACCCCTAAAAACCTAAAAACCCTAAAAGGCCGAAAAACCCTAAAACCCCTAAAACCCCCTAAAAACTCTTCAAAGTACAAAAACCAAAACACCCATTAAACTATTAAAAACCATAAAAACACTAAAAACCCTAAAAAACGAAAATAAATTTTAAAACCATAAGAACCTAAAAAATCTAAACACAAAATAATACTACTGATAGATAAAATATTTTCAATTATTTTATATTGAATATCATTGTTTTAAACTCACAAAAGTGTTCCTCTAAGATGAATTGTTTCATTTTTATGATTTTGGTGTTATTTTGAGCTGAATAGTAAAAATTGGCCATTTTGGATTTTTAACAGTTTTAACTTATTTCTGTATTTTGGACATAACATTATCTATATTGATCCAAATTTCAAAATTCCTTCTTTTACAGATTCTACACATCCAGGGATTTATTTACTATTTTTGGACTAAAAGCTGAATCGGCCATATGGAAGCTCAAAAGAAGCTCACAAGTTGGCTTAGGAAAACTGTTTCCAGTTCTGCCTAGTTTTGGTGTGGGATCCATAAATCATCCATTGTGGGCCCAAAGCTTTTCAAATTCGGTGGGTGGACGCGCAAGGAGATTTTGAGCATCTTTTATTAAGGAATAACCGCTGGATTCTGCCGTTTGAGGGTCCATTAAGGCTTCCTAATCCGGGGTTTGACGTTTTGGAGATTCTGACTGGAATGAATAAATGATCAGAGTAAAAGGGCCATAACTCTCGGAATAACAGTCCAAATCCGATGAGATTTTGAGGGGACACGGACAAGACAATTATGAACAACACTGAAGAAGGGCTCAACGCGTTAAGAGGTCATTTATTGGGTCCAAAACGCGACAACATTCGGAGGACAGAAATATGGCTATAAAAGGAGGAGAGCTCCTCCTCCTCAACACATCTCATTCTCCATCCCATTCCTTCTGGGACACCAAAGAGAAGAACTTCTTAGATTTTTCTTTTATTTCTTTTATTTTAAAATGTCTCTCCTCTCCCGAATTATCTCTTTTACCCCATACATGGAGGGGTAGTTTCATTTGAGTGATCGGAAAGAGGGGAGGCTGGACCTATGTGTTGTGTTTGAGTTTTTGTGCTTGAAATGAATAAAATTTGTTCTTCTTTCTTCTTATGGTTCCAATTCTTAATTCAGTATTAAATTCAAAATGTGGTTGTGTTAAGGTTTTTATTCTGAAATTATAAATTGCTTTGGTCGATGATCACATCTCCCTCCACCCAATTCTAATCTGTATACGGTGGAACATGATTAGGGTTGGGTGGTGATTGCTCGATGGTTGTCAAGCACGTGTGTAGGATTGTATGTTGAAATCTTGGTTTATTAGGGAACAAAAATTCCAGGTCTGTGATTGCTCTAATTAATCAAGAGACCTTCTACAACCCTAAACACATTGGAAGGAGGATAGACCAATCTAAGGTTTTAGAAAGGAAAATTCTCATCACATCTCTTTTACCAGTTTAAGGAAGAAGAAGAGATAAAATTTGGAAACCATGATGGCACAACACTAAGTCTAGCCGAACCCAATCCGATCACCATCTTTATCATTTGTTAAAATCAATAAATTTCTGTTGTTTGTTTCTCTCATAGTCATTTAAATTAATTAAAACCAATCTTTTTACGAAAACCAACAAAAAGTGACAACCTTGTTTTGTGTGCACTCCTCTTCGGGAGACTACCTAGGATCAACTGCTATACTATACTTAGGTAAATAAAATATTGTTTTTCCACGCCCCATGAAACACGTGCGTCAAACTTGGCACCGTTTCCAGGGAGGTAGTGCCTCAAAGCTTTTTTTTAAAAAAAAAATCTCTTTTGAATGACCCGTAGTTCAAATAGAAATTTATTAGAATTCGATCTAGAAATTGAGCGCACAATAACCAAATTGAAAAATCAAAATCTTCCCAAAGAATTTGAAGAAATCAATCTCACCGATTCAATTGATACCTTGAGTGAAGACTTTGAACCTTTAATAATGGCTGTAAATCCCAACCGAACCCTACGTGACATCTGTGCACCTCAATTTGTCAATAAAAATTATCAACTTGCAGTTCCTGCCTTAGAAAATGATTTTGAATTGTGAATTAACATGATCCAAGTGCTTCCTAAATTTCATGGTCTTGCAGGTGAAGACCCGAATCGAAATATTCAAGAATTTACCTGTCTGCTCCAGCTTCAAACCTCGAGCAGTCGCGAAAGAGCATGTGAAGTGCAGGGATTTCCCCTTCTCACTAGAGGGAGCAGCAAAGGAATGGTTGTACAATCTACAACCGGGGGAGATCAGTGACTGGGAAGATCTAAAAAAATGCTTTCTACAAAGATTCTTCCCAACATCTAGGAGCACTGCAATAAAGAAGGAGATTTATGTCATCCATCAATCAACTGGAGAAACACTCTACGAATACTGGGAACTTTTCAAGAAGCTTTGTGCAAGATTTCCACACCAAGAAATAGAAGAGGACCAATTCCTTGTGTGATTCTACCAAGGATTGCTTGACAATGACAGGAATCTACTAGATGCCTCGTTGGGAGGAGCCCTCATTGATAAATCACCTGCAGATATACGAATTCTGATTGAAAAGATTGCACAAAATTCACAGCAGTTTGGCACTCGAGGTACGATCACCAGAGGAATCCATAAGGTAAGAACATCTAATTCAGTAGATTTAATTAAGAATGAAATGGGTGAACTCACCAGGTTGGTGCGACAAATAGCTGTGAACCATGTGAAGGAACAACAAGGACCGAATCAGGTATATGGTTTATGCTCTTCTAATTCTCATTACACTGATCAATGTCCAGAAGTGCAGGGGACAGAAAGTTGTGCTGCAGCCTATCAACAAAGGCAATACCAACTGCAAACCCAACCAGGGTATGGGTTTCAACATAACCAAGCCTTTTCAGCAGAAATATCAGAACCCGATAGCATTCCAACAACCTTATCATAAGCCCTTCCAACAACAACAAAATTTTCAACCACCACCTTTCCAGTGGAATAATTATGAGAAACCATCCACAAGTGCACCAACAAATGAAGACCAACAACTGAAGACAAGAGTTGAGGGAATAGAAGATAAGATGGACAAGCTAGTTGATCAATTTGCAAGCATTATGGATGCTCTCACCAAGAACCAAGGTAAGCTTCCTACACAAACAATTCCCAATCCAAAAGAGAATGTTAGTGCAATCACAACTCGAAGCGGGAAGGAGCTCAAACCACCAGAACAATATGAGGAGGATGAATCTAGGGAACCTGCTGAAGCTCATCCTGTCCAACCAAAAGATGGAGTCAACGACAAAGTAGAGAGAACAAGGTTCAAGAAAGAAAGACTAGAAACACCATTGCAGAAACAAAAAAGGGAGAAAAAGGATATTCCAGCACCATTCCCATCAGCATTGGTTGAGTCAAAGAAGGGAGAAGAAGAACGACTTCAACGGGAAATTCAGGAAACATTCCGAAAAGTTGAGATTAACATTCCACTACTGGATGCAATCAGGCAAATCCCTAAATATGCAAAATTTCTGAAGGAGCTATGTACTAAAATAAAGAGGCTGGATGGAAATGAAAGAATCAACTTAGGAAGAAGCGTCTCAGCATTGATCACACCACTGATACCGCAAAAATGTCAAGATCCAGGGACTTTCTCTATTCCCTGCACTATCGGTTCATTAAATTTTACTGATGCACTATGTGATCTTGGAGCTTCGATAAATGTGATGCCTTACTCTGTGTTTTCATCTTTGCAGATCAGAGAACTAAAATCAACTCGGGTGGTGGTACAATTAGCAAACAGATCCACCATTTTCCCCGCTGGAGTCGTTGAAGATGTACTTATAGGAGTAAGAGGATTAATCTTTCTAGCAGACTTTTATGTCCTTACCATGGAGGAAGACCGAGCACCATCCCAATCTCCCATCATCCTAGGGAGACCATTCCTAAAAACAGCAAGGACAACCATCAACGTGCATGAAGGAATACTCACCATGGAGCTCATAGATAGTACGGTACACTTCAATATTCTTGATACGATGAAACACCCGTCCAGCAATCACTCACTTTATGCAATCTCCCATGATGAAGGTATAAAACCAATTGAAGACTCAGGTATGCTTCATGACTTTTTATCTGTGGGAGAACACTCTTCATTTGAATTTTATAACTCCCATGAACCTGAAAATTCTGATATCATGTTGGAGGATGAGGTAAAATCTGATTTTTTCGATGATTTGTTAAAAGTAAGTAAGATTATTCCCGAGAATTCAACATTAGAAGTAGGAAACCTAAATGCAATATCATCCCTTGAACAACCCCCATGTTTAGAGATGAAGCCTTTGCCATGTGACTTGAAGTATGCTTACCTAATGGAAGGTGAGAAATTTCCAGTAATCATTGCCAATAACCTATCCCATTCACAAGAACAAACATTGATTGACCTTATCAAAAAGAATGTAAAAGCTATAGGATGGAGTTTAGGTGATATTCCTGGAATCAACCCTAAGGTATGATCTCACATGATATTTTTAGAAAGTGAATCTCGGCCAGTTAGACAACCTCAAAGAAGACTCAATCCCACAATCATGGAGGTCGTTAAGAAAGAGATTGAGAAATTGTTAGTAGCTGATATCATTTACCCAATCTCTGATTCTCAATGGGTCAGCCCAATTCATGTAGTCCCCAAGAAAACTGGCCTGACCACTGTTACAAATGAAAGAAATGAACTGATCCCCATGAGAATACAAAACAGATGGAGAGTGTGTATAGATTACAGGAAGCTAAATCAAGTTACCAGAAAAGATCACTTTCCTATTCCATTCATTGATCAGATGCTTGAAAGGTTAGCTGGAAATACTCATTACTGTTTTTTAGATGGATTCTCAGGATATTTTCAGGTATCAATTGCACCAGAAGACCAGGAGAAGACAACCTTCACCTGCCCTTTTGGAACATTCGCCTACAAAAGGATGCCTTTCGGGCTATGCAATGCCCCAGGTACATTTCAACGGTGTATGGTGAGTATTTTCTCAGACCACATTGAGGATTTCTTGGAGGTTTTTCTTGATGATTTCACAGTTTTTGGAAATTCATTTGATCATTTCTTGGGTAATTTGGAAAAAGTTTTGAAAACATGCATTGAAAAGAACCTTGTCTTAAATTTTGAAAAATGTCATTTCATGGTTGAAAAAGGGATAGTGTTGGGGCACATAATTTCACAAAATGGGATTTAGGTTGATAAATCAAAAGTTGATGTAATAAATTCCTTGCCATATCCAACTTGTGTAAAACATGTTAGATCCTTTTGAGGGTATGCAGGATTTTACAGAAGATTCATCAAGGATTTCAGTAAGATTTCTCTCCCTCTCTCAAGATTACTTTTAAAGGATGCTAACTTTAATTTCTATTGTGCATGTAGGGCATCATTTGATGAATTAAAGGAAAGGCTGATAACACCACCAATAATGCAGCCACCCAATTGGGATTACCCTTTCGAGATACTTTGTGATGCATCCAACCAAGCAGTGGGAGCCGCTCTATCACAGAGAATTAACAGAAAGCCTCAAGTCATCTCCTACGCATCAAGGACCTTGTATGAAACACAAATAAATTACACAACCACAGAGAAGGAGTTCCTTGCAGTCGTTTTTGCACTAGATAAATTCCGATCATATCTTCTGGGCACTAAAGTTGTTGTTTTTTCTGATCATGAAGCTCTTAGGTACTTAATGAAAAATGTGGATGCTAAACCACGATTGGTGTGATGGATGCTACTCTTACAAGAGTTCAATTTGGAAATCAAAGATAAGAAGGGGACTGAAAATCAAGTGGCTGATCATCTGAGTCGACTACCCCACACCGATGAAACATAAATACCAAAGCAGAACCCACTTAATGATGAGCTTCCTGGAGAACAACTCTACATCATCAACATTGAAGTACCATGGTATGCCAACATTGTCAACTATTTGGTAACATCTCAGGTACCCTCTCATCTAAGCTCTCATCAACAACATAAGCTTAAATCTGAATCAAGATTTTACATTTGGGAAGATCCGTTTCTGTGGAAAATTTGTAATGATCAAATCATAAGAAGATGCTTTCCAAGAAGTGAAATTAAATTAGTGTTTGAATTTTGTCATAAATTATCATGTGGAGACCACTTTGGACCTCAGAGGACTACCCAAAAAGTTTTATAATCTGGACTCTACTGGCCCACCTTATTCAAGGATGCATATGAATTTTGTAAAAGATGTGAAAAATGCCAATTTTCTGGTAACATATCCAAACGACATGAAATGCCACAAAAACCAATAACCTTTTGTGAAATTTTTGAAGTTTGGGGCATAGATTTCATGGGACCATTCCCAATGTCATTTGGAAAATCATATATTCTTTTGGTTGTAGACTATGTTTCAAAATGGGTGGAAGAAAAAGCAACCAGAACTGATGATGCAAAAGTTGTTTGTGATTTTGTTAGGGCTAACATTTTCTATAGGTTTGGCGTGCCACGAGCAATCATCAGTGATCAGGAAACTCATTTCTGCAACAGGAAAATGGAAGCATTGCTGAATAAGTATGGGGTTCATCATAGAACATCTACCCCATACCATCCCCAAACAAATGGCCAAGCAAAAGTCTTTAATAGAGAAATCAAAGCCATTCTGGAGAAGACTGTTAAACCCAACTGGAAGGACTGGAGCCAAAAGTTAGATGATACATTATGGGCATACAGAACGGCCTACAAAACACCGATAGGGATGAGTCCCTATATATTGATCTATGGAAAGAGTTTCCACCTTCCTGTGGAGTTGGAGCATAGAGCCTACTGGGCGGTCAGAGAGATGAATCTGGACCTTGAGAAAGCTGGGAAAGAAAGAAGATTGCAGTAGTAGGAGTTAGAGGAAATTAAAAGGGAATCTTTTGAAAACTCAATGATCTATAAAGAGAGAACAAGGATGGCCCATGACAAGATAATTCAACCAAGAACCTTCAACCCTGGAGATCACATGTTACTCTTCAAATCCAGACTTAAGATTATGCCAGGTAAACTTCGTTCCAAATGGGAAGGCCCCTTTACTGTTATTCATGTATATCCCTTTGGTGCTGTGCAGATTCAAAAGGAAGGAGGAGGAAACCCATTCACTATAAATGGGCAGAGGCTGAAGAAGTTCCATGGGACCGTACCTCAAGAACAAGTGGAGGAGATCACACTCCTTCACCCTGAATACAAATGAACACCTACCAGGTTGCATCATTCCTTTACACTTGATTAAATGCAGTAACTCCATATTTTTGAAACATACATAAAAAATTCCATTTACATGCATTGAGGACACTGCATCAATTAAGTGTGGGGGAGGGAATCTTGTAGTCCAGGAGATTTTTCAAAAATTTTATTTTTTGTTTTGTTTTGTTATGTCGAGCTAACGACATTAAACAAAGGCGCTACCGGGAGGCAACCCGCATTTTCCCCCATTTTCCACTTGTCTTCTTAGTCATTTACCAGCATGATTGAACAGGCCTGCACTATCAATTGTTTTCATTTTTTTTCAGGTCCATTAATGAAGAGGATGTAGTGGGATTATATGTCATGAAGAAAAGTATCCATTTGACAGGGGAGTAAGAGTTTCAATTCTATATTATCCAAATTTATTCCCTACATTTTTAGTCTTTTAAAGAATTAATAAAAAAATGCATTCCCACGCTTGAATTCATGTTTTACTTGACTTATCTAGGAGACATGAGTTTCATAGAAATCCAGTGATTCTATGTTTTAGATTTCAATGTTAATGATATTGAATGATTAAAATGGATAATTGGATGATTAAAGTGAAGCAAGGATATTGAAATAAGGACTCATGATTTAAGGGAATTAATTGATTAATGTAAATGAAATTTCCCTTCCATTTTTCATTCTTTGAATTTCTGAAATTCATGTGAATTAATTTGTTATTATTAATCATGCCATGAGTGATTGTCCAATATCATATTCTCATTCCTGAGAGGATTTCTAGACCAAATATTTCCTATTTTATCTTGAGCATATTTCTTGAGTGATCTTGGGACGTGCCACCTGCTAGAACTTGTATTGAAACTTGTCAAAGCTATGACTGTACAAAACCACATTTAAAATGATTGAGGCATCTCTTTGGCTAGCCACATTTTATCCTAAGACCCACCTTTACATTTATCCTTCGTAAGCCCTTAGATTCCATGAATTGCCTTATAGGTTTAATCCACATTACAATCCAATTTTTCCTTACCTACCCGCACTTTTAGTATTTTTGCATGGTTATTTCAAGTTTGAGTGTGGGGGAAGGGCCTTTCGTGTGCGTTCCTTGGGATATGTATCATTTTTGGGTGGTGTAATGTGTGCGTCCTCATTTTGGGCAATGTATTATTAGAAAATTGGGCATGATTCATCATTTCATTATGCTTCTTTCATTTCATCCGGTTCTCCATAAAAAAAAGAAAAAAAAAGAAAAAAAATTCAAAATAAAGCTGTGCCTTTCTGGAGCTTTAAAAAAAAAAGAAAATAAAGCTGTGCCTTTCTAGAGCTTTACAAAAAAACAGGGAGAACTTGGATGATATCATTCTTTGTAATCATTTATTGACTCATGACCCATGTCATTGAAAGGGGAGTGGTGTTGTGATTCACATTTCAAGGGGATTTGAGTGAGGTTCATATTGTGTTTTCACTTGATTAATCTTGCATTGTACTTAAGAGTCAAACCTCCTAATTCTGGCCTTAAATTATTTCAATCATTTACCCACCAACCCTAAGCCACAAGAGTCATTTGAACCTTTATTGAAAGTCCTCATGATTTTATGTGTGTTTTGTCTTTACAAAGTGGAGAAAGTAGTTACTTTACAAGCCTATGGGTAAGGAGCATGTTCTCATGATATGAGCAATACTCCACTATTAATTGTATCATGAGTGATGAGAGAAAAGATTCAAAAGTGAGGTAGGCCATGATTTGGCATGTTTAATAATAATAAATTGAGAAGCTTGAATGAATGAAAGGAGAAGCTTCATTATTTTTCAAAGGGGAAAAGTAAAATGCATGAATTGATTGTTTCTTTGAAAAATGGGAAATTAAATTTTTATTTTTTGTGGAACTGGAAAATTTGATTGGACATTGATAATCATTTGATTTTATTCCATTTTAAATTTAAATATTGGTGACATTGGTGCCCTTTGAATTCCATGTTGAGATTTTATGCTTGAGGAAAAGCATAGTTTAAGTGTGGGGGAATTGATAGAGCAAATATTTTAAATTATTTTATATTGAATATCATTGTTTTAAACTCACAAAAGTGTTCCTCTAAGATGAATTGTTTCATTTTTATGATTTTGGTGTTATTTTGAGCTGAATAGTAAAAATTGGCCATTTTGGATTTTTAACAGTTTTAACTTATTTCTGTATTTTGGCCATAACATTATCTACATTGATCAAAATTGAAAACTTCCTTCTTTTCCAGATTTTACACATCCAGGGATTCATTTACTATTCTTGGACTAAAAGATGAATCGGCCATATGGAAGCTCAAAAGAAGCTCACAAGTTGGATCAAGAAAACTGTTTCCAGTTCTGCCTAGTTTTGGTGTGGGATCCATAACTCATCCATTGTGGGCCCAATGCTTGTCCAATTCGGTGGATGGACGCACAAGGAGTGTTGGAGAATCTGTTATTAAGGAATCACCACGGGATTCGGCCATTTGAAGGTTCATTAAAGCTTCCTAATCCGGGGTTTGGCGTTTTGGAGATTCTGACTGGACAGAATAAATGATCAGAGTAAAAGGGACATAACTCTCGGAATACCTGTCCAAATCCGATGAGATTTTGAGGGAACACGGACAAGACAATTATGAACAACATTGAAGAAGAGCTCAACGCGTGAAGAGGTCATGTATTGGGTCCAAAACGCGACAACATTCGGAGGACAGAAATCCATCCATAAAAGGAGGAGAGCTCCTCCTCCTCAACACATCTCATTCTTCATCCCATTCCTTCTGGGACACCAAGGAGAAGAACTTCTCAGATTTTCTTTTATTTCTTTTATTTTAAAATGTCTCTCCTCTCCCGCATTATCTCTCTTACCCCATACATGGAGGGGTAGTTTCATTTGAGTGATCGAAAAGAGGGGAGGCTGGACCTATGTGTTGTGTTTGAGTTTTTGTGCTTGAAATGAATAAAATTTGTTCTTCTTTCTTCTTCTAGTTCCAATTCTTAATTCAGTATTAAATTCCAAATGTGGTTGTGTTAAGGTTTTTATTCTGAAATTATAAATTGCTTTGGTCTATGATCACATCTCCCTCCACCCAATTCTAATCTGTATACGGTGGAACATGATTAGGGTTGGGTGGTGATTGCTCGACGGTTGTCAAGCACGTGTGTAAGATTGTATGTTGAAATCTTGGTTTATTAGGGAACAAAAATTTCAGGTCTGGGATTTCTCTAATTAATCAAGAGACCTTCTAAAACCCTAAACACATTGGAAGGAGGATAGACCAATCTAAGGTTTTAGAAAGGAAAATTCTCATCACATCTCTTTTACCAGTTTAAGGAAGAAGAAGAGATAAAATTTGGAAACCATGATGGCACAACACTAAGTCTAGACGAACCCAATCCGATCACCGTCTTTATCATTTGTTAAAATCAATCAATTTCTGTTGTTTGTTACTCTCATAGTCATTCAAATTAATTAAAACCAATATTTTTACGAAAACCAACAAAAAGTGACAACCTTGTTTTGTGTGCACTCCTCTTCGGGAGACTACCTAGGATCAACTGCTATACTATACTTAGGTAAATAAAATATTGTTTTTCCACGCCCCACGACAGGCGTGCGTCACCTACAAAACCTTAAAAACCTCAAAACTAAAACCAAAATCCTAAAATAGCTAAAAATCTTTAAAAACCCAAAAAAACCCAAAAAACACCTTAAAACATTTAATAACATAAAAAACCTTAAAAAAATTAATGTACCTAAAAACCCTAAATCCCCATAAAATCAGTAAAAAAATTAAAAACCCTAAAACCCCAAAAAACCATTAAAACCCCGTAAACCAAAAAACCCTCAAAAGGCCATTAAAACCCCTAAAAACACCTAAAAGGCCTTAAAAACCCAAACACCATAAAAAATCAAAAATCCTAAATGACCCTAACAAACCCTAACACTACTAGAAATTTGAGTTTCTGCGCCTCCTGAAGCGGGCGACCGCCATTGGCGGTCGCTAAAGAGGGTATTAGCGACCGCCATTGGCGGTCGCTAATGTGAATGTAAAATTCCAGCGGGAATTTTCCCGCGCGCGCATCTTCTTCTTCCCGCCTGCTTTAGCCGCTGCAAATCCCGATGCCGCACGCCGCCACATTCCGCCGCACGCCGCCACCTCACTTCATGCCATACCATGCTTCCTTCGTGACCGCCGTCTACATCCGAACTGCCTGAACCCTTGCCTCGGACATCCGGCGACCTCATCCTCAACACCCGAATAACCCATCATCCACCTCCGCCGTGTGTCCGCCATGGCCGGTGGGGGAAAGCTCCTGTGTCCCTTGCCGAAAATATGCCGATAGGATGACCCGCATGAGGACCACAGCGCCGCATGAGGACCAGCAAAATGCTGTGTCGATGTGAAACATTAGCGACCGCCATTGGCGGTCGCTAATGGGCTTTACCGACGACGCTAATGCGACCGCCAAAAGCGGTCGCTGGGCGGTCGCTAAAGCCCATTAGCGACCGCTTTTGGCGGTCGCTAAAAGCAACATTTCTAGTAGTGTAAAATAACTTAAAAACCTAAAACACCCTAAAAACCCAACCCCCACCCAAAAAAACCATAAAGAATCCTAAAACCATGAATAACCATCAGTGACCCAAAAAACACTAAAAATCTTAAAGGATCCTAAAACCTAAAGACCCAATGGGATCAAAAAACCCCTCTAAAAACCTAAAAATCTAAAAAACCCTCAAAACCCTAAAAGAACCTAAAACCCCATAAAAACACTAAAAATCCTAATGACCTATTAAAACCCCCAAAAACCAAAAAACCCCAAAAAATAAAATAAACTCTATTAAATAAAATAAATCCATCAAAGCCATAAAAACCAAAAAAAAAAAAACTAAAACCTCGGAGAACCAAATTAGAACAAAAACCAAAAAAAACCTATAAACCCTCAAAACCCTAAAAGACTAAAAAAATCCATAAAATCCAAAAAACACAAAAAACCCATAAAACACTAAAAAACCGAAAAAATCAAAAAAACCCTAAAAACATTGAAATACCCTAGAATCCCAAAAAAGACTAAAAACACTAAAACCCCTAAATCACTAAAACCATTTAAACCCCTATAAACACAAAAACCTTTCAAACCCCAAAAGACCCGAAAACTCAGAATAAACCTATAAAATCCTTAAAACCCCTAAAAAACCTTAAACCGCCAAAAAACATAATCCTAAAAAAACCCAAAAAACCTTCAAACCCTAAAACCCATTAAACAACATAAAAACCATAAAAACCATAAAATCTCAAAAAAAAAACTAAAATACCTAAAAACCATAAAAAAACTTAAATCCCATAAAACTCGTAAAAATATGAAAACCATAAAAACTATAAAAACTCATAAACACTAAAAAAACTATAAAAACCAAAAAAACAAAAAACACTAGAAAACCCATAACAATACCTAGAAATAAAAATACTACGAAATTTGAAAAAACACTAAAAACCCTAAAACCCAAAAAAAAAACAAAAAATTCAATAAAAAACTTAAAATCCTTAAAACCATATTAAACATAAATATCCTAGAAACACTGAAAATCATGAAAACGTTAAAATATCCTAAAATCCCGAAAACCCAAAAATACTTTAAAATCCCTAAAATTACCTAACAAACCATAACATCTTAAAAACACTTAAAACGATAATAAAACACTAAAAACCCTAAAATCTCAAATAAAAATATTTAAACCCCTACAAATCATAAATAACCTACAATTCCCCAAAAGCACTAAAAACCCTAAAAACCCTAAAACACTAAAACCATGAAAAAACCTTTAAAATTGTAAAAAATTGAAAAATCCTAAAAAAAATCTTATAGAACCCAAAAAACCTAAAAAACCCATGAACCCCTAAAAATAATACAAACCCAAAAAACCCCTAAAAATACAAAAAAACAATAAAAATCCCTTAAAACCCCTAATATCCCAAAAACCCCCAAAAACACTAAAAACAAAACAACCCCCATAACCAAGTCCTATATGCAATACCCTTCACCATAAACCCCAAAAATCTACACCCTAAACACTACACACTACACCCAAAACCCTAAACACTACACACTAAAATTTATGCCCAACTCACTAAACCCTACACACTAAACAGTAAACCCAACACTCTAGACACTATTTCCTGCACCATAAACCCAATATTCTACATCCAAAAACCAATACCACCCTAAACCTTACACCTTGTACCCTACACCCTAAAACTTAAACCATGTAACCTACACTCTAAACCCTAAAACCTGCACCCCAAACCCTATAACAAACACCCTAAACCCTATATCCTACACCCTAAACACTATACCCTACACCCTAAATCCTATAACTAAAACTCTATACCCTACAACATAAACCCTAAACATAATACCCTAAACCCTAAACCCTAAACCCTAAATCCTAAAACATACACCCTAAAAAATATAACAAGAACCTTAAACCCAAAATCCTACACCTTAAACCATATACCATACACCCAAAACCCAAAACCCAAAACCCATCACCCTAAACCCTATACCCGACACACTAAACCCTATACCCTACATCATAAACCCTATACCATACTCTCAAAACACTATACTCAACACCTAAAACTATACCTAACACCATATACCCTATACCCTACACTATAAACCCTAAAACCTACCCACTAAACCTTATACCCATCAACCTAAACCATAAAACTTATACCCTAAAACTTCTACCCGACACCCTAAACCCATACTTCCTAAAACCTAAACCCTACACCCTATACTTTATACCCTAAACGTAAAACCATATACCCTACACCCTAAACCCTAAACTATAAAACCTAAACCCTAAATCATAAACCCTACCATATACCTGTTGAGGCTCCTTTCCGTGAGTTTAATAAATGAAAAAGGAGAATACCTTAGCATAAAGAGATTCATCCTTTGAAGAAACATCAAAAATTGACAGAGGCATGAAGAAGGATTTGGTTAAGTATGGGCCGCGCAGGTTTCATCATGGTTGCATAGGTATACGTGCGTGCCACATATTGGGCATTCAGGTGACCTGCGCGCCCTATTTAATTTTCACTCGGGGTCTTCAGCAGCCTATAAATACCCCTTGTGGGCCCCCCATTTCAAGGACGAAAAATCCAAAAACTCAGATTTGAGCTCTCGGCACCCTAGTCTCTTCTCAAAGCCTTCCGAACACTTCTAAGGTAATTTCATACCTATAATGGAAGATCTAAAGAGGGGGAACAAGGCCTAAGTGTTGAAATTCATCAACACCTACGCGCTTAAGTGTCTAACCCTTCAGGGAAATGAAGACACTTGCGCGCCGCCTAATCCCTTCAACAGAACCTACGCGCCACTCATTTTAAACCCTCTAGGGGTAATACTAAGGGCTTGAGCCAAGCCTCTCCCAAGTATTTCCTGATGGGTTGACCGTCGCGCAGGTACCTATATGTCGTGCAGGTATACCTGCGCGACTAGTACCTGCGCGCCCCAAGAGGACTTCCGCGCCTACTTATTTTTGGGTGCCCCTCCTGCCTATTCACCTCTCTTATTCAAATATACATATCCTCTTCAAGATTTATCCTACATAATCTTCTTCAAAGCCATTTATGGCATGATTACGTGGTTTTCTTCCTTATTTGAAAGGAATTCTATGGAATATCTCTTAAAACCTAGTGATTTACATCTCTTTATGTCACTAAGGTTAGAGATTTCATTTCATTCAACCTCATCCTTTAAGATGAGAGGATCTTTAACTTAGGCCTCCTTTTCAGAAGTAAGTCCCAATCTCAAATTCCCAAATATAGGCATCCTCCTTAGAAGTAAGACCCAAGTTCCTTAACCTGGGCCTCCTTTTCAGGAATAAGACCCAGTCCAAGTTCCTTAACCTGGGCCTCCTTTTCAGGAGTAAGCCCTAGTCCAAGTTCTCTTAACCTAGGAATCCTCCTTAGGAGTAATCCCTAGTCACAAGTCCATTTAACCTAGGCCTCCTTCTCAGGAGTAATCCCCAGTCACAAGTCCCTTTAACCTGGGCCTCCTTCTTAGGAGTAAGCCCCAATCATAATTTACTTTTGATTTAGGCTTCCTTCTCAGAAAAAAAAACCAAATCATAAGTCCCATCTAACATGGGAATCCTTCTCAGGATTAAGTACTAAGTTAAGTATCCAAATTTCCATAAATTACATATACCTTTATGGACCTTGTTCCGGGGTTTCTTCCCTAAAGTAAATCCTAATCTTCATCTATCTGGGAAGTCATACATATATGAGCCCCACATCATTTATTCTGATTACATCTTTCATGGCATAATTGTCAGGTTTTACCAATACCTCTTGTTTCTCACACCGAGCATGAATCACGTGAGATTAGAGCATAAAAGTAGTTATGACATCTTTCTTTGATTCATCAATCATAAATAGACCTCATACTTCTTTACTCGAACTACGTGGGTTCTGATTCCTTTTCTAAACAAGGATACGTAGGTAGCCCATCTTCGGGTATGATCCCAACTCTAAAATAATCCATGTCCTTTTGAATGACAATAAACTTCAAGTGCCCCACTGAATGGCTTTAAAACTAGTATGGTTATCATAATGACCAAGAGAATTATATATAATTTGTTTAAGGATACCATTGACTAAGAATCTCTAACAAATACAGATGATTATCTATCGATGAAGAACCTAGAATACATATAAAAGATTTTCTAAATCTCCTACATACTAATCATTGATTGTCAGATCTAAACGAAAGTCCATTTTCATACTTTCTACTTTAATAAGGATTCACGAACATAACTTAAATCTATAAGAGAGTCCCAGAGTAGACAATAATTCCCCTAAAAAAGGTGTGATGAGTCCAAGCTCCCATCCTTTCGACCAATGCAAATTCTTAAGCCTCATCAGTTCACAACTAATGATCACCTACCTTTGGAAAGTAGATCCAAATGGATATAGAATCATTGGATGTTTCTGGTTCTACGAACAAACCTGTTAGAAACTGATTGGAATTTTTGAACCTTAAACCAATGAGGTCATCCCCATTTCTAGAGGAAACAAAAAATGGTGAACCCGACGTGAATCCTTAACCAAGTTAAAATGATGTTTTACATATTTTTTAGGCCCCTATTTAAACTCAATGAGAGGGACAACAAAATAATCAATAACATATGTGCTCAACCAAAAGATGTAGTGGCCAAACTTATCTTTATTATGTCTGTTATATCAATCATGAACTCTTTTCCAAGATCTTCTGTGTTAAAGAAATGGCTTCCCTAAAGTTCACACCTGTGAATACCTCTATTGTGAATACCTCTGCTACTACTCTTGCTGGATCTTTGTCTGCTTTGAGGACGACATCCCCTACTCAACATCTTCAACGCTGGGTATCAAATGCACTGGTTAAGGAATACCATCAACATGGTACTATTCCGACTTTGGAGGCTGCTCGAAAAGCCCTCCAAGTCAATACTTCACCCGGGTTGTCCGGACAGTGATGACCAGCGATCAAAAATTAGGTGGTGCCAACCACCGTTTCCAACCGTTTTGGGTTGTTATCCCTGGAATGAAAACACCAATCCCTCTCATATTCTGGGGAGGTGAATGAGAAGGTCACTAAAGGCCTTAATTCAAGGAGACATTAGTCCTTCCCGAGGGATCCCATCAACAATCGCCACCAGACTCGTGCGACAATGCGCCCTCCACATGATGAGGGTATCACCTTCAGGGGTTCGGCTCAGGTTCCTCATACCCGAGTACGCAAGATGAACCTCTAGAGGTGAAATTTGGTCAATAGTGAGAATATTCTTATCTCTACCATTTCCGGATAAGTCAACCAACCTAACTTGGTGTAAAGCAACGAGCGGGCACAAACACCCGTGCGTTTTAATTCCGTTTTCCAGCAGACTCGTCTGGCAGCAACGTGTCATTCCCGCCAGGAAATTCCGATGGAGTAATATAGACCGGAACATACACCTGTTTATAAATCATCAGCTAGTCAGCAGGCTTGTCTGACTACATTTGATGAAGCCCACCAACCCAATGTGTTGACAACTCGTAAACAAGAACATACACCTGCATACACTCATCAATCCTGCCATAAGTCTCGTCTGCCAGTATTGAAGGAAGTTCATCAACCACATTCGGTGGAGTGCAATCAGCAGGCACATACACCTTATAGTATTGATCAAGCCTACCAACAGTCTCATTAGGTATCACCCGAAGAAGTCAATTGAAAAGCCCCAATGACAAACAGGAGGCAGACTCAACTCTCTGCCCCCACACATGAGTACAGTCTGAATTCACTGATAGGAAAATGAGGACAGGAGCATGAAAACACACCTACTCCAAGCACGGAATGGACATATATCCCCGTTCCGGTAGTAGAAGTCACCAAGCACATTCTGAAAATGGTGAAAGAGCAGGAGAAAATCCCTGCTCATATTCTAGATTCCTGTCAGAATATTATAACAGCTTCGGCAGCATCATAGGTAAAGAAATGAAAATCTATCCCTACCAGTGGAGTGACATATCAACATATCACTCCGGAACAAACACACACCTTTGTTCCAGTCCAAGAGGGTTGTGGGGAATAATCCCCCATGTCATAAGAACAACCAAGTCAGGCACATACATCTGATTTGAGTGGAGATAATCAGCCTAACCTGACTATTTCTCCTGAGCAGGCACATACACCTGCCTATAATAACCAATTTTTTCAACAAGTGGTTCCCAAAGTGAGTAATATGGTGTCTAAGAAAAAGACACGTCCATCACAGTCAAGAAATCAAGGGCCAATCTGTAATAAGGCCTTACTTGATGTTAGAGTTCTTGATGCACTCAGAAAATTATCTATTGCAACTCAAGATTCTACGCTCTCATTTCCCAATAGCGGGAACATTAATTCCGAAGGTATTCATCAAACACTTCCTCATGAAGGCTTTCTTCATGACAGTTCGGTCGATCTCAAAGTTTCATCTTCAGATGAGAGCCACAAGAACCCTCTGTGTGGCCAGAAGACCAAGGAGAAAAATGTTTCATCTTTTGATGTAACCCACCATGGTGGTCCTCCCCATGATGATGAATTTAGCTACGAAATTCCTCTCCGCAGTATTAATTCACATTTCCTAGAAAATGATTCAATGGACAATGTAGTGACGATAAGGCCCTCTTATCTTGAGGCACTTTAAAATGTGAAGCCAGTATTGTCTGATTATTTACCACTAGCAGGTGAAATACTTTCTCAATTAGAAGATAACCCGGGGTGTAGGTCATTCTATGAACCACCCCTGGGTCATTCATCTTCTAGTTTGATCAGTGAATTCTCTACCAATCTTGTTGAATCTGATGAAGCAATAAGGAAGCACTAGATCTGGTCTAATCAGGTAGAAAAATATTCATCGAATGATAAAGAGGAAGTGCTGAATATGAGAAAACAACTGGAGAAAGGTGAAGTGCCAGTCATGTTTTGGCCTTTGGCTGACTCTCAGTATGAAATTATAGAGATGTTGACGGAAGATAGTATTCAAGATATTCGTCTCAACATGTGGAAAAATCTTTGTCAATTGAAAAAGAAAATAATATCCTATGATGAATATGAAAATCATGTCAAGATAATAGAAGGGTTACAACGCCAAATTGATTTGTCCTCTCTCTCAGTTTCTCGATATTCGAAGGCTGAAAAGCACCAGAGAGCCCTTCAGTGTTCATGCCTTGGTGCACTATGAAGATTGAACTAGTTAATTGCCAATGCCCCATATGGTATTCATATCAGAGTATGGGGTGTTCATGGAGCACTAAATTTCACTGTACTCTCCTGCCAACAAATCCCGCTGAAAATGGTCTCATGCAATGTTATTGTCCATGGTCGGCCACAACCAATTGGCTTTGTTTATAATCAAAGACTCACTCGAGAACAAGCCTCAACTAGTTCTTCTCAAAATTAGGCATACAGAGAACAAGTTGTCGAATTACTCTTGCTTCAGGTAAACGATAATATCGAACATGATTCTCGTTTAGAGCGTGCACATCATTAAGTGACAGAAGTGTTAGAAATCATCCATCATTCATTTGATCCAGGTGATTTGAGTGGATGCAGGTTGATGCATCCAGCCAATTTCCGGACTAATGTCCACAAGATCAAGAGAGATTTTAAGAAAGTCTTAGATATAGCAGCTCAAGAACCACCCCAGCTTTCCAGACTGAGGACTATTTTAACCCAATCCTCAGAATCAATAAACAGGATTCGAGGAGTTGAGTAGGAATAGTCCCAGTCCACCGGACTGGGGACTTTTTCAAATCCTCTATCTCTTCCTCAAAGAAAGTCAGTCTTCTCTCGATTAAGGAAGAATCCACAAGAGGAACGCAAAGCCGAATTATCAGGAGATTCCCTCCAAATTACGGTTCGTCAAGAAGTTCATGAGGGCTCAAATCAACAAAAGGAAGTGTCTCATCTAGGACATGGAAAAATATAGTATCGAAGAAATGTCGATTGAAGGGATGCAATGTGTTATACATCAATTAATGTCATCAATGCCGTTGTTGATGATCCCCTAGATGAGGCTCATTCAGAAGGATCAGATGAAGAAATTCATGCTCAAGAAGTTGTACACACAGACACAAATGAAGAAGGTGTGCATACATGAAACCAAAGGCTTACTCAGAATCTAGGTATTCCTTCAGGTAACCAACTTCCTCCTCTCCGAAAGGCATCCAAAAAGGGGAAAGGAAAGAATCAGGTTACATACCCTTCCTCTGTAGAAGACCAATCACTATCAGTAGAGAAAAGATTCTCCCAACAAGAGGAAGAGATGAAGGAATTAAGGAGGTTGAATGCAAAACTACTTCAAGGTAGTCTTCCTCCTAAGCGTGCTGGAGTCAGTCAGCCAAGGGAATTTGTTGCAGCTATTGAGATAGATCAAGAGTATCCTCCTTTACCAGTACACCCTCACAGGTCTAGTCCTATGGGTCATGCGCAACAACAATCGGTGGTGCTACCATCAGTAGCAGTACCAGCTACCACATCTGTCCAAACTCTAGTTATTGCACCTGATCAGGTCCAAGATCAACCAGATGTTTCTCAAAAGTTAATAACTACTATTGAGTCATTAACAGCTCATTTGGAAGCTATGGAGGGGAAACATGCTCAAATTCAACCAGAAAAGAGATCTTACCCTGAATGGGTTGATGCAATTCCCCCCCCCCCCCATCAAAATTTTCAAGTACCACATTCCCAATATTTAATGGTTTGAGAGACACAAAGAAACACTTAACACATTTTATTTCTCGTTGTGATCCTATGATGGGAACCCCTCAGCAACAAGAATCCATTAAGCTCAGGTGTTTTGTACAGTCATTACAAGGGAATGCCTTTGTCTAGTATAAAATATTGCAATCCTGGTCAATTACCGGATGGGAAGATCTTCATCAACGATTTCTTCTTCAATTTATCTCAACGTTTCCAAAGACAAAAGTTTTTGATCTTACAAATGGTCGGCAAAGGGAGAATGAAATAGTTTCAGATTTCATTTCTTTCTGGAAGGGATTAACATATTCCCTAAGTTTAGCACTCCCTCAGGAGGAATTGTTTCCAATCTATTTGGAAATTTTTTGTGATGAGTTACGCACACCGTTGATCCCTGTGAAATACACAGGAGAATTTCGAGACCTTACTTCGATCGCTCAGCAGATTGAAGATTCTCTTATGAAGAATAAGGATAAAACTTGTGTAATTCCATCAGCTCCACGAAGGAGAATGGGTAAAGCATAGACTGCTACAGTTAAGCTTAAACAATCACCTGTACCTACTTCTACTTCAAAACCTTCATCTTATCGAAGGGCTTCACCTCCTAAGCATCAACAACAGAGGATGTTTCATCAATATGATCAAAGAGATCAAAGAGGGAAGCAATTTGAGGATATGAAGAGCAAATTTTACTCCTCCCGAAATGAACAAGTTCCTGGTTACTTAATTTCGGCTCTAGAAAATAATTTGGTTCAACTTCCAAGGCCCAAAAGTCCGAACAAGGAAGGAGATGAAGACCGTCCTAACTATTTCCCATTTCATCAGATGTTGGGGCATCCCATTCAGGAGTGTTTTGTCTTCAAAGACCTCCTGCAAAAAATGGTGGACTTGGGACAAGTCAAATTGAAAGGTTCTTCAGCTCAGGTAGCATGTGTTACTGCTAGAAATACAGAGGAAGAAGGCGAGTGGAAAGAAGTAAAAAACAAAAATGCACAAAAATATGATGATTGGATGGTCAGGAAAACGATCAACCAAACTCATTCCATTTTGCGAACGCAATTGAAAAAACCAATTTTGTCTTCTGTTTGAATGCCACAGCAAAAACCTCTTCATCAGAGGGAAATCCTCGAAGAAATGACATAATTCAAAGAAAGAGAAACTGTCAGAATAAGATGAGATCATGTCAAAGCCCAAGCTGTCTTTGACTCTGGTAGATTTTATGCCATCTACTTCGAAGCCCCGGGCACCGCCCCACCAAACGGAACAACCTAAACTGGCTATTCAGAAAGAGTCTTCATCAGATGAAGAGTTGACCTTTGGTTCTGTTAACATGATTCATTTAATAGATCCTTATACCTGTCACAGTTTCTATCCTGATAAGCCTGAGTTCCCTGTATCAAATTGAGGAATTAGAGGGAGTTCCAGAGGTCTGGGATACAGAAGAAGACGTGGATATCCCAGAAGGCACTATTCCAATTCTACCCCTGCTAGAACTGTATATACAGTAGAAACTCGTGGCAGAGCCCTTCAGTGGACTCAACAAGAACAAGAAAATTCTTCCACCAATAACAGATTCAGTCCATAGCACAGTTATTCTGGAGGATCGGTTAGAGGTTCCACCCTCTTCCTCTCAGTAAGTAAATAAACCTAATCGCTCTAATCTTCCAAATCCAGGAGTATTTCCAACTCCTTCCCCGATACAGGAAGAATCTACATCCAAAGCATCAACTTCTAAGGCACCTACAAAACCACATGTTCCTGTTGGGAAACATAGACCTTTGGATCAAAAATATGATGTCTTAAAATGGTTGGCCCAAGTAACGGCCAAGTTATCAATTCTGGATGCTTTAAATCTATCAAATGATCTTCGGGAGGCATTCATCGAGGCTTTGTCAAGTCCTCGGGAATTCAAAACTGAAATTGTTGTGGCTGAAGTCTACCAAGTAGAGAATAATCCTGCAGAATTTCATGCAGTGATATCTTTTACAGATGAAGATGAAGATGATGTCGTGCATGGACATATTAGACCTTTGTGCTTATCTGGAAAGGTCAATGGTGTAGACATCCAAAGAACATTCATTGATAATGGTTCAGGAGTCAACCTCCTCCCCATTCATACACTTCGGTGATTGGGCCTCACAGAATCTGATTTATCTCCTTCTACTTTGATGTTACAAGGATATGATAAAAATGAACAAGAACCACTGGGCAAGATAACACTTAGAAATTAGTTTGGATACCTTGTATCCAATTAAAATTTCATGGTTTTTGATCACAATAAAACCTTCAACATTTTTCTTGGAAGACCTTGGCTACATCAACATGCAGTTATCCCTTCATCATACCATCAATGTCTCAAATATTGTTTCAATGGTCAAATTGGGACATTATATGGTGATAAATCCCCCTTCAAAACATGTGAATCTCAATAAATTAAGGCGGAATTCTATCATATGAAGGGTAAGGAGAAATCCACAACAAAGGAGGTTACCAAGGTTAATGATCCATATGGTTTGGAAAAAATTCCAGTAAACCCATTCATTCATGTGAGTACAAATTATGTGTTACCTATTAGTCAAATTGCCATGATAGACCCAAATCCAAATACTCTTATGGAAAATTCCATAATGTCAATTACAGAAATCAAGCCAGACAGTATGGGAGAAATTGGTGATTCACCAAGAAATGATGAAATCTCAAATGGAGATGTCTTAATTTCATTTGCTGAAATCCAGTAAGTCTATAATTTTCTGATTAGGCCAGAAGAAGTTATAGAAATGTCAGAGGTGAACGATGATGTCGATTCTCAATCCATCATCTCCTATTAATTACCCAAGAAAGACCCTTAATCATCAATAGGGTCAGAAATAGAAGCTTCTTTTTCAAGATGTTCAAATTTTAACATCTCTTCTGATCATAGAAATTCTGCTTCTTCATCTAATATGCAAGTAGAAACTGAAGAAATAACACATGTTGAAGAAGAAGAGGAAGATCTCAGGGACACTCCTCCAACATTTGAGGAGGGTACCTCTACCACTGTGGATGAACTCAGAGAAATAAATCTGGGTACAAAAGAAGATCCACATCCCACTTTAATTAGTGCGGCCATGACTCTTGAAGAGAAGGAAATGTATATTTCACTTTTGAAGAAAAATCGAGATATATTTTCTTGGAACTATACAGAAATTCCAGGGCTTGATCCTAATGTTTCTACTCATTGTTTGGGTTTGCAGAAGAACATCAAGGATTTAAGAAAGCTGCAAGAAGAACACACCCAACTTATGCTTCCAAATTGAAGCTGAAGTGGATAAGCTTATCAAAGCTAACTTTGTTAGAGAAGTTCAATATCCCAAGTGGTTGGCTAATATTGTCCCTGCGAAAAAGAAGAATGGACAAATTAGAGTTTTCATTGATTTCAGAGATCTTAATCGGCATTGTCCCAAGGATGATTTTCCAGTTCTGATCATAGAGCTCTTAATTGATGAAACAAAAGGCTATGAAGCACTTTCCTTCATGGATGGATATTCCAGGTATAATAATATCTGAATGGATCTAGAAGATGAAGAATCTACAGCCTTCAGAGCCCCTCAGGGTGTGTTTTGCTATCGGGTAATGCCCTTTGGCCTGAAGAATCCAGGCGCAACATATCAACGTGCCATGCATCGTATCTTCAAACCCTTTTTAGGGAAATTTGTTGAATATCAAGTGGATGATTTGGTGGTTAAATCTAGGCAATTTTCTAATCACTTGGCTTATTTAGAAGTCATATTCCACAAACTTCAACAACATAATTTGAAGATGAACCCCTTAAAATGTGATTTTGGGGTAACCTCAGGAAAATTTCTTGGGTTTGTTGTACGCCATCATGGCATCAAAGTTGATCCTTAGAAGAAAAAGTTAATCCTTGGTATGTCATCTCCTCGAAATTTAAAGTAATTGAGAGGACTTCAAGTAAATTTGGCCTATATTCGGCGTTTCATCGCCAATTTGGCAGGAAAATGTTTACCCTTCACCAAATTGATGAAGAAGGGAGTCACTTACCAGTGGACTGAAGAATGTCAAGAAGCATTCAATATCCTCAAGAAATATATCTTGAGTCCACCGGTATTAATTCCAACTGGTTAAGGAAGGCCACTGATTCTTTATGTGACAACTTTAGAGTGATCATTGGGTGCCTTCCTTGCCCAGAAGAATGATGCTGGGAATGAAAACAGCATCTACTATCTCATTCGGGCTATGCTTGAAGCAGAAACCCGATATTCAAATATTGAGAAGTGCTGCCTAACATTAATCTTTTCAGTTCAGAAGTTGAGACACTACTTGCAACATCATGAGGTCCAATTGGTATCTCGCAATAACCTGCTCAAATTCATCCTTAATCGTCCAATTCTTATAGGACATCTGGAAAGGTGGGTAGTTATTTTGCAGCAATTTGATATCCAGTATGTGTCTCAAAAGGCAATAAAGGGCCAAGATCTGGCTGATTTCATTGCTAAACATCCTTCAGTAGAAGATACATCTTCAGATATTGAACTTCTTGATGAAGAAGTATTTTCTATTCAAGATAATATTCAAACATGGGAAATTTACTTTGATGGTGCTTCCAGAAGTCCAACAGGGAGGAAAATGGAAGATCCTAAATTCAAAAAAGGTGGGTTAGTAATTGTGCTCATTTCCCCAGAAAATGCAGTGCTACCCTATTCCTTCTTATTGTGGGAAGGCGGTACAAATAATGAAGCCTAATACCAAGCTCTCATCGCAGGATTGGAGTTGGCACTTAAAGAACAAGTGAATCACTTAAAGGTGAAAGGTGATTCAGACCTGGTAATCAAACAAGTCAATGGGGATTATGAAATCAGAAAAGAAGAAATAATCCATTTGTATGATTAAGTCACAGAGTTAATGGCGGAATTTCCTTCGTAATCGATATTTTCTTATGTCCTGAGATCACAAAATGCCCAAACTGATGCACTAGCTAATATAGCCACAACTCTGGAAGATCCAAATTGGGACAAGACAAGCATCAATATTTCCCACCGTCGTACAATTTCACCTTATGTTCAAACTAGAATGGAGGAAATCAATGAAATTAGTCCCATTCCTGAATCATATGGTCATACTAAAGGATGAATGACACCTATCATTGAATACCTTCAAAATGGAACACTTCCACCTGATAGAGCCAGGAAAGAACAAATCCGGCGACGTGTGGTCAATTTTAATCTTTATGACAGCCCAGATCACCTAGAAAAAATTCTCTACAAAAGAGGTTTTGACGGAATTCTCTTCAGATGCATCAATGGTGGAGAGACAATGGATGTCATGAAAGAAGTACATGCAGGAGTCTGTGGTGCCCATCAATCTGGACATAGACTATCTGATCAAATTTGAAGGCTTGGATACTTTTGGCCTTCAATGATACAAGATTGTGTTGATTTCACAAAGAAGTTTCATTCATGACAAGTATGTGCCAACTTCATTCATCAACCTCCAGAGTTGCTTCATACAGCTAAATACTCATGGCCGTTTTCCACATGGGGAATGAATGTAGTAGGACCTTACCCTTCAGCTACAGCCAAGCAATTTAAGTATATTCTTACTACTACTGACTTCTTTTCCAAATGGACAGAGGCAATACCTCTCAAAGAAGTTAGTTCTAAATGCATTGTTAGCTTCATCCAGTCTAACATCATTTATAGATTTGGTGTCCCTCATACCATATTGATAGACAATGGCACCAATTTCTGTTCATCTGAGGTAAGAAAGTTGTATCAAGAATACGACATCAAATCCAATCATTCATCTCGGTATCATGCAGTGGCCAATGGCCCGATATAAGCCTTCAATAATACTCTTTCAAATATACTACAAAAGATGGTGGAAAAAATAAGAAGTCATGGCCTAATAAACTCTTTCATTCTTTATGGGCTTATCGGACCACCACCCGCACTGCAACGCGGTCAACTCCATATTCATTGGTATATGGAACAGAAGCAGTCTTTCCCATTGAAGTTCAATTACCTTCGCTCAGAGTAGACATTTGTGATCAATCATCTACAGATGAACAATATCAAAATTGATTGGATGAATTGGAACGATTAGATGAAAAATGATTGTGCACCCTGCATCACTTGGAAGTCTATCAGAATCGAATAGCACGAGCTTTCAACAAAAAAGTTCATCTTTGTTCATTAATTTAGGGAGAATTGGTATTAGTTCTCAGAACTCCAATGATACCAGGAAAGAAACCTCCCAAACTTGAGCTAAAATGGGAAGGACCTTACTCAATACATAAGGTCTACTCCAATGGAGCTTATTCTTTAATCTCAATGGATGGAGAACTCATCACCACTCCAACCAATACTAGATTTCTGAAGAAGTATTTTTTATAACACAAACACATCATACCGGTCTATACATATGACCTTAAACTATTCACACCATCTTCCAACATGACGTTAAACTATGCCATCATCCAACATGACATTAAACTGTGACATCCTAGCTACGTGATGCTAAACTGTACAGAAGTCCCTTATGTCCAGCAAGACGTTAAACTGTAAAACCATCATCCTAGTTATACAAAGTTAAACTGTACACCTCTACATCCAACATGACGTTAAACTGTGAAAAATTCCCTAAAACATCCAAAATGATGTTAAACTGTGTCCCCATTTTCCTCACTACAAGACATTAAACTGCATAGACATACGTCCTAGCTACATGACGCTAAACTACACATCACCCTCTTTTGTCCTTACTGCATGACGTTAAACTGCATAGTCCCCCATTTTCCAACATGACGTTAAACTGTGCATCGTTAGGGTTGTTGATACCTCTTGTTTCTCACACCGAGTATGACTCACATGAGCTTAGAGTAAACTTCAACCATAACACCTTCTCTAGGCCGCTAACTATGCGTAAGTCCCAACACTTTATTTTTAGGTCATTGTTCTCAAAAAAACAACTTGATCACCAATTCATTCTTCAACCGAACTACGCGGACTTTGATCCTTGTCTTCTAGGCTGGGTACGTAGGAAAACTCTTGAGGTTCAAGCCCAAAACCAATCTCTCCACATCGGTTCACCCCCGTCTCATACGATGTTGATTCGTGAAACCACCCCTAGAACCAATATTTTTTACATTGGTTCACCATCGTCCTTGCTATATGATGTTAAACTATTCACACTTTTGTCCTGTACGACAATAAACTACAACATTATTTGACACCCTCACCTGAGAGGGAATAATTATTTTCATTGATCTCCAATCATGTTATATTCCAAAGACTATGTGCATACATGGCAATGCCTGGACCTTTTATCTTGGGTCAAACCATCATTGCACTAAAGTCCCCTTTCACCCTTTACTTGTACAAACCAAATCTGTACAGCGGGTATTTCAAGAACTACGTGCGGCTTGATTCCCATCCTTATGGGATACGTAGGAACATTCGAGCATCCCTCGAATCTAGCCCCAAGTCTTTGGGCCTAACCCCAAATTCCACTTTCAGTCCCTTGGCTGAAAAGTCCCCCTTGGTCCGAGCTCTATAACCTTAAACTAAGATTTTATATACTCTCATCCCACATGACGTTAAACTATATTTCAAGAACTACATTTGGCTTGATTATCATTCTAATGAGATATGTAGTGAAGTCTAACATCTCAATTCGGGACCCAGCCACAACATGAATGGTTAGCATTGGTCTGTGTATCTCCTTCATGCATTGGAAAATACTCATTTTCATGTGTCATACTCTTAACCTTAAATACTTCCAGATCTCCATAACCCTTTTATTGACATCTGATCACAAAATGTCCGATACCTGAGAATTCTTTTTCCTGACTATATAGCACGTGCCCTTAGGCGGCCTTGCATAAGTAGTCTACATAATAGACCTGTCAGCCAAAAGATGCTATTATTTGACTATGTAGCTAATGCCCTTAGGTGGCCCTGCATAATTCAACCCCCTAACGAGTTTGTCAAATAATGGAAACTACATTATTGGGAAGAAAACCTCTTTTTTCCTTAGTTGTCTTAATGACAATATGTGGGGATCCGCAGAAAATAGCCATCCTTAACATATTTTCCCCATACTCCTTTTCATGATCTGAAAGCATTCAAGTCTATGGTTTATATTTCCCTTCCCTACATTTGGGTTAGACCTTCGTAGGAGTGACTTTCATCCAATTATTATACAATATTGATTGGAAATATCCTCTCCATATTCAAGTACCTCTCTCCATACAACAAACTCTCTGCTTTGGAAAATTTGAATCTCCATAAACTTTCACTGGCTTTTTAGCAGTAGAAAAGTAAATTTCTAAGAGTTCTTTTGCCTGACTATACAGCATGTTCCCTTAGATGGCCTTGCATAAGTAGTCTACATAAAAGACCTATCAGCCAAAATATGGTATTATTTTACTATGCAGATAATGCCCTTAAGCGACCCTGCATAATTTAACCCCCTAACGGGTTTTTTAAATAGTGGTAACTTCATTCTTGGGAAATACTTCTTCTAATTCATGTTAGCCCTTTTTTCATGTCATTTCTCAGATTCAAAATTTCTTAAGTCATAGTTTACATATTTTCCCTCATACTTGAATATGGTAATATGTTTTCAGATAAATCATCAAGGAATTGAGTCAATTTTAATCCATTTAGTCAAATCTATTTCGACCTTAAACATTAGACTTTTTATGTCCGATGTGCATTACTTTAAACTGCCCACAAAAGACAAGGGAACTTTGAACAAAATTCATGTCCCAACTCACTAAACATACATTTCGTATGATTTAGGTAATATTGAGAAATTAAAGATTCAAATTTTTTAGGGTTATTTATAATAATCCTAGAAAAAATCAAACTATGCTTACTAGGCCCATTGGCTTAGGTAAAAATTTAAAGCAGGTAGAAAAAGAATGCATGAAGAAATGATTGAATATGAAAGTGTTTTTCATTTGATGCACTAAAGTTATAAGGAAATCCACAGACTGGAGTCTCTTCTCTTTTCCAAGAATTACAAAAGGCTGTCAACATAAATCTTATTTTGATTTACGACATCCCGAGCTTCATCAGCAGCCACTTGATGCTCATGCACTCGACCAACTTCACTCTTTTCAGCTTGATGGAGTGCTTTCTTGGCATCTGCAATGGCTTTCATACCATTCGTTTGTACCCCTTCTAGTGAATTATTAAGTTGGTCAAGTTCCCCAGCAACAACATCTAACTGTTGCTGAAGGTGCATCTGCTAGACAACTTTTCACTTTGATCTTACGCTTCAGATCCTTTAACTTGGCAGCATGATCATCCTCAGCTCGGGACACCGCAGCCTCAAATTCACTAATATTGGCTGACAGCCTTACTCTGGTCAAATCTTGATGGTAATTTTGCTCCTGCTCCCTTCTTAAGATGACTTGTTTTACCACAGCATGGATCTCCTGATATCCAAAACTTCCAAGTCCCAACATAACGAACAAGGATGGAAGTAAGGGATCTTCGATGAAAGCTCTTCTAGAGGCACTTCAGATATGATATTCCATATGTTCTTCCATGCCTTGCGTCATGAAAATTGGAGCACCTTTTGTACTTCCAGGTCTGACTCAACATCACTATCACAGGGGGGAATATAATCCGGGACTAATGCACTTATGGAAGTGCCCTGTTCTATTCCTTCCCCCCCTGACCCATGTTACTTCAATTTCTATTCCCGTTGGGGCGGAGGCTGAGGCTTCACCTCTAGATCTAGCCACTGAAATTGATGGCCCTCCATAATCAATTGAAAGCTTTGGTTATTTTCAAAGGATAAAAAAAGATGATTGGTTGTCTTGCAAATTAAGTACAGTCGTAAATATTGTTATCCCTTACCCAATGGTTGATCAGCAACATGAGAAGGCTCCTCTCCACCTTTCCTTGGTTTTCTTCTTTACCTCAGAGTCACATCCTCATTCCTTTCAGATCCAACTCTGAGGGGGGACTTTTTTTGACGCTCCTTTCCGTCACAGAGTCTAACGGCTGAAAAAGGGGAATACCTTAGCCTAAAGAGATTCATCCTTTAAAGAAACATCAAAAATTGACAAAGGCATGAAGAATAATTTGGTTAAGGATGGCCCACACAGGTTTCATCATGGTCGCTCAGGTATACCTGTGCGCCACATATTGGGTGCGCAGGTGACATGCACGCCCTATTTAATTTTCGCCCAGGGTCTTCAGCAGCCTATAAATACCCCTCGTGGGCCCCCCATTTCAAGGACGAAAAATATAGAAACTTAGATTTGAGCTCTCGGCGCCCTAGTCTCTTCTCGAAGCCTTTCGAACACTTCTAAGGTAATTTCTTACCTAGAACGGAAGATCTAAAGAGGGGTAACAAGGCCTAAGTGTTGAAATTCATCAACACCTGTGTGCCTAAGTGTGCAACCCTTCAGGGAAATGAAGACACTTGCGCGCCGCCTTATCCCTTCAACAGAACCTGCGTGCCACTCATTTTAATGCCTCTAGGGGTAATACTGAGGGCTTGAGCCAAGCGTCTCCCAAGTATTTCCCAATGGGTTGACCGTTGCGTAGGTACCTATGTGTCACGCAGGTATACCTGCGTGACCAGTACCTGCGCTCCCCAACAGGACATGCGCGCCTACTTCTTTTTGGGTGCCCCTCTTTCCTATTCACCTCTCTTATTCAAATCTACATCTCCTCTTCAAGATTTAGCCTACATAATCCTCTTCAAATCCATTTATGGCATGATTCCTTGGTTGGATTCCTTATCTAAAATTAATTCTGTGGAATATCTCTTAAAACCTAGTTATTTACATCTTTTTATGTCACCAAGGTTAGAGATTTCATTTCATTCAACCTCATCCTTTAAGATGAGAGGATCTTTAACTTGGGACTCCTTTTCAGAAGTAAGACCCAATCTCAAATTCCCAAATATAGTCATCCTCCTTAGGAGTAAGCCCTAAGTTCCTTAACCTGGGCCTCCTTTTTAGGAATAAGCCTTGGTCCAAGTTTCTTAACCTGGGCCTCCTTTTCAGGAGTAAGCCCCAGTCCATGTTCTCTTATCCTAGGCATCCTCTTTAGGAGTAATCCCCAGTCATAAGTCCCTTTAACCTGGGCCTCCTTCTCAGAAGTAATCCCCAGTCATAAGTCCCTTTAACCTGGGCCTCCTTCTCAGGAGTAATCCCTACTCATAATTTACTTTTGATTTAGGCTTACTTCTCAGAAAAAAAACCAAATCATAAACCCCCTCTAACTTGGGCATCCTTCTCAGGATTAAGTCCTAAGTTAAGTATCCAAATTTCCATAAAGTACATATACCTTTATAGACCTTTCTCCCGGGTTTCTTCCCTGAAGTAAGTTCTAATCTTCATCTATCTGGCCAGTCAAACATACATAAGCCCCACATCATTTATTATGATTACATCTTTCATGGCATAATTGTTAGGTTTTACCAATACCTCTTGTTTCTCACACTGAGCATGACTCACGTGAGCTTAGAGCGTAAAATTAATTATGACATCTTTCTTTGATCCATCAATCATAAATAGACCTCATACTTCTTTACTCGAACTACGTGGGTTATGAATCCTTTTCTAAACAAGGATACGTAGGTAGCCCATCTGCAGGTATGATCCCAACTTGGAAATAATTCATGTCTTTCTGAATGAAAATAAACTTCAAGTGCCCTGCTGAGTGGCTTTAAAACTAGTATGGTTATCATAATGACCAAGAGATTTATATATAATGTGTTGAAGGATACCATTGACTAATAACCGCTAACAAATACAAATGATTCTCTATTGATGAAGAACCTCGAATACATATAAAAGATTCTCTAAATCTCCTACATACTAATCATTGATTGTCATATCTAAAGGAAAGCTCATTTTCATACTTGGTACTTTAATAAGGATTCACGAACATAACTTAAATCTATAAAGAGAGTCCTAGAGTAGACAATAATTCCCCTCAAAAAGGTGTGATGAGTCTGACCTCCCATCCTCTCGACCAATGAAAATTCTTAAGCCTCATCAGTTCACAACTAATGAGCACCTACCTTTGGAAATTAGGTCCAAATGGATATAGAATCATTGGATGTTTCCGGTTCTACGAACAAACCCATTAGAAACTAATTGGAATGTTTGAACCTTAAACCAATGAGGTCATCCCCATTTCCAGAGGAAACAATACCCTAAACCCAAAATCCTACACACTAAAATCTTTACCATACACCCTAAACCCAATACCGTACACCCTAAACCACATACCCTACACACTAAACACAATAACATACACACTAAATGTTATACCCTAGACCCTAAACCCTAAACCCTACAACAATACAAATATATCCACACCCACACCCTAAACCCTAAAACCTAAACCCGAAACTCTAAATAACCAATCCAAAACCCTATATCCAAAACCATGTACCCAACACCCTAAACCATACACCCCAAACCCTATACCATATATCATAAACATTAAACCCTATATCCTGAACCCTTAACCCTACACCCTAAACACAATACCCAACACCCTAAACCCTACTACCTTAACCCTATACCCTATACCCAATACCCAAAACCCCACCCCCAGCACCTTAAACCCAAAACCATACACCCTAAACTCTGTACCCCACACCCTTAACCCTAAACCCCACACCTAAAACTCTACACCCTACAAATTAAACCCCACACCCCACACCCTATACCCTACACCTGAAACCCTAAACCCTACACCCTAAAACCTATTCCCTACACCATAAACCCTAAACCATACACACTAAACTGTGTATAATACACCCAAAACAATAAACCCTACACCCAAACACTATACCCAACACCCTAAATCCCAATCCCTACACTCTAAACCCTAAACCATACACCCAAAACCCAAAATCCCACTCCTTAAACCCTATAACCTAAACCCAAACACAATACCCTACATTCTAAACCGTACACCACACACCCCAAACCCTATAAACTACACCATAATCACTATACCCTACACCCTAAATCCATGAAAACCTAAAAAACATAAAAAGTTTTATCATACTAAACCCTATACCATAAACCATAA
This sequence comes from Viscum album, assembly GCA_963277665.1. Classification (NCBI taxonomy): domain Eukaryota; kingdom Viridiplantae; phylum Streptophyta; class Magnoliopsida; order Santalales; family Viscaceae; genus Viscum; species Viscum album. The sequence continues at coordinate 603,143,060 of OY728142.1, forward strand.
ACCCTAATCCTTAAAACCCTAAAAACATAATAACCCCAAAACAACCCTAAAAAACCTAAAAAATTACAAATACACCTAAAAATGATAAAAAAACCGAAATCCTAATAGAACCCTTAAAATTCATTAAAATAATTAAAACACTAAAACTCATGGAAACACTAAAAATGTTACAATCCCTAAAAAACAATAAAACACTAATATTCATAAAAAACCGCTTAAAATCATAAAAAAATTTAAAACCCATAAAACCCTAAAAACAATTATAAACCCCTCATAAAAAACCTAAAAACACAAAAAATCCTAATAAAACCCTAAAAAACCTAAAAACCTAAAAAACCAAAAAAACTAAAAAACCCTATGAATTCATAAAAAACTCTAAAACCCTAGAACTATTTAAAATCTAACAAACCCTAAAATCTCAAAAAAACCCTAAAACCACCTAAAAGTCTAAAAAACATAAAAACCCTACAAAACCCTAAGAACCCTATAAAATCCAATAAATACCGTAAAAACCCTAAAATAACCATAAATACCCTTAAAATCCTAAATAAACCAAGAAACACTACAGACCCCTAAAAGAACCTGAAAATTCTTAAAATACCTAAAAAATCTAATAAACCCCCAAAACCCTAAAAACCAAGAAAACCCTAAAAATGCACAAAAAATCATAAAAACCACCAAAAAAACTGAAAAAAATTATGGATGCCCTAAAACCCTAAAAACCCCATTAGAAACATTAAAGACCTTGAACCTCCATAAAACCCTTAAACCCTTAAATATCCTAAAAGTCCCTAAAAACATAAAAAACCATCAAGGAACCTAAAAATTCTAAATGAACCTAAAACCAAAAAAAAAATTAAATCCCCCAAAAACCTAAAACCCCCTAAAAACACTAAAATACCGTAAAACCCCCAAAAAACATAAAATACCCTAAAAAACCTAAAAACTAAAAACCCAAAACAAATAATAAAAACCCTTAAAAAAATTAAAAAACCATGAATCCCTAAACACCATAATGACCATAAAAATCTATAAAAATCCCTAAATAACCAAAAACACCCTAAAAATCCCAAAACCCCAAAAAATATTAAATAAACCCAAAGACACTAAATCCCAAAAATGTCCTAAAACTATAAAAAGATCCTAAAACCCCAAAATAACAATTTAAATGAAATTAAAAATCCAAATAAGATTCTAAAATCTTAAATAAAACCCAATATACCCTAAAAACAAATATACCCCCAAAGACCCTAATACCCTATAAAACCCTAAAAATCCCAACACCCTCTAAAATCTCTAAAACCCATAAAAACCCTAATATCCCTAAACCCTTAAAAACCCTAAAATCCTAAAAACATATAAAAATACCTAAAACCCATAAAAATGGATAAAATCCCCTAAAACAAAGTAAAAAAGACCCTAAAACACCATAAAATACCCCAAAATCTCAAAAACACCAAAAAACCAAAACCCCAAAAAACCTTAAAAGCCATAAACCACAAAGAAAAAACAAAAAAACTCTAAAAACCCATGAAAACCACTAAAAACTCTAAAAACCCCAAAAAATACTAAAATCCCCTAAAATCCCTAAAAGACCCTTAAAACCCCTAAATGGTCCTAAAATAAAAAAAAATCACTAACAAATATAATAATGATAAATACTATAAAAACACTAGAAACCCTAAAACACTCCTAAAACCCCTAAAACCTTAAAAAATACAAAAAACCCCAAAACACCTAAAAACCCTAAAACACCTATGAACCCCTAAAAATCAATAAAAACCCAAAAAACACTAAAAACCCAAAAATCCTAAACACCACAAAAACAAAAAACCACAAAAAAACCACTAAAATTCCTCAAAGTCTTAAAAACCATAAAAATTCCTAAACTCCCATAAAACCCCAAAAATATTTTTAATCCCAAAAATACCTAAATAACATAAAACCATTAAAAACTATAATGAAGCATAAAATGTAACTAGAAACCCTAAAAATAATGTAAAACCCTAAAACACTAGAATGACCCTAAAAACCCAAAAACCATTGAAAACCCTAAAGAACCCTAAAAACAAAAAAAAAAACCATAAAAAAACTAAAAAATCACACAACCCCTAAAAAGAACCTAAACCACTAAAAAGACTCTAAAACACCCATAAAGACCCTAAAACCCATAAACACCCAAAAATTCCTAAAAATCCAAAAAACCCCCAAAACAACCCTACAATCCTTAACCCCCCACCAAACCTTGAAAAACCTTGAAAAACCCTAAAACCTCAAAGAAGCCAAAAACAGCACTAAAAACATAAAACACTAAAAATCTGAAAGAACGAAAAAATCCTAAAAAAACCCTTAAAATACAAAGAAACCCTAAAACACCTAAAAATAATAAAACTCTAAAACCCTAAGTGTGATGGCCCAGTCCAGCCCAAAATCACAATATTGTCCAATTTGGGACTATCTTGCACATTTTTTACTTCTCTAAGCTCTAGCCCTCAGGAATCCTTAAGGAAAAGGCCTCATGATTGGTGAGGTATCCACACCACCTTTTAAAGGGTTGCTTCGTGCTCCTCCTCATTCGATATAGGATTTCCATAATCTAACCCCTAAAAGATCCCAACTTCCTCACCATCACATCAAATGGACACTTCCTTTGATATCACATTGTGACGTCCTAGACCCTTATGGCCACCAAATAGGTTCCCGAGGCCCAGTGAGCCACATGGCCACAAGCGCATCTCCCTGGATACCAGAGGCTACCGACCTATAGCGAGAGCATAGGGTGTGTTCATGGGGATTCTATGCCCTCATTACCAGAATGTAGCATGAAGGATAAATAATAACAGAGGTAAATAGTGTAAGTAATATAAATAAAGAGTGGAAGCAAACAAAAATAATAGATAAACAAGGATAATAATAACTTAATCAACTAGAATAACTTATGATGATATTTCATGTCACATGAAACTGGAAAAATGGATATAATAAAGTAGGCATAACATGTTCCACAAAATTATAAAGGTAATCAAAAGACAATCCCATGAATCCCAAGCTCTAGCTCGGTCATCTACTATCAATGTCTATCATAAATACCAAGAAATAATGTTTTTGAAGCAATATGCTTCCCTTTTTCAACACCTGCATTCATGTAAAGTACCCTAGGTACCAAATGGCTACCGGAGAGGGTGTGAGATAAATCTCAGTGGGCCACCACTAATGGTGTCTATAAAATTCAAGCCATGTAATGGAAATGTAATAGTGTGCAAGAATGAATATATAAATAAAGTAATACAGTGTAACTAAATACCCAGGTACCTTCTTTATCCGTCGACTAGTATTTTAAAATGTAACCAATTCATTATTTTATTATTACTAGTTTATAAATAAGTCACATGTTAGCAATAGTGAAGGTTCCATGATGTAACAAGGCAATTTGTAATGATATTAAATAATGAAGTTCCAAGGTAACAACCAAGGAAATGTAGACCTCAAGGGTTGAAAACTAAGTAATGATTGTAGCCTAAATTAGTGTAAAAGTGTAATTGAAGTAGCAAATTCCAAGTCATTCCACAATAATATTCCTACCGAGTCTAAGGATTTCATCCATGGTAAAATAGTGATATGCAATGACTAGGATTGTTTGGATTTAACCATAGAACCTACTTTTGAATGGTGTATCTAAGGAGTTTAATTAGGGCATCTTGAAATATTCTTAAAGGGATCCTACGGTGTCATACTGGGTATCTAAGAATAGACAAGGATCAGGTTCCAAGTGGGTCTCAACCAAAGAAAGTCACATCATGGAACTAGATTGGGGTTCCTAAGTTCTTAAGAAATTCCATAAGGAATCCAAGGTGAGATGGAGTCAGGACACTTATATTTTATAATGAATTCATATAATATTTCACTTGGTTCAATAATTTCCTTTTATTAATGTGTCAAGTCCAAGTAGCATGAAAACATTTATTCAAGTAATAATTAATTGATAAATCCATTTGTTTCAAGCCTTTCCTTTTATTAGCGTAATAAGGCCATGTATCATGAAACCATTAATTTAATCCATTAAAGGAATTTTCAATAATCAATGTTCACTCTACTACCTTCCATTAACATGTTAATGGTGTTAAGGGGTTTCACATACATGAAACCTATTATTAAACTACATATAATAGGTCCAAGTCATATACTTAGTATACTTTCTAATTTCCATTTCACATTTAGTTATCAATTGAAGCACTTACATTAGGTGTGTAATGTGGTGATATTATATGGTATTTTACTTTATGAAATTAATAATTTAAATTAGTCCATTTAATATATAAAATATCACTCTTAAAAGGTCATTCCAAGGCACACCTTTTACTCAATTTTCATTGCATACGGATCACGATAGTTAAGGCCTCGTGAGAGAAATAACCCGATGCATGATCTTGAGCTAGCAGTATTTCTCCTTGCCTTACATTGCAGGAGAAAATATATTTTGGGTGAGTTAATTTTGGTGTGCACAAAAAACAAGAGACTCAAATATATCTTTTCATAGTGTGACTTGAACCTTATATATTGGATATGGGTTGAATATCTATAGTTCTTTTATTTTTTGATTTCCTATACACCTAGAAAGGGAAATGTAGTTGCTGATGTGCTGATTTAGAAAACTCAAGCACAAGTTATACAAGAAGACACTAATGAATGGAGATTAATGACCCTATTATCTGAGATGCCTCTAGATTTTCATGATATTCATTATGATTATTACCTCTCATACTTGACAGTTACCTCTTAAAACCTTGAGAAGGTGAAGGGTATACAATTTTTATATCAAGAGAGCTTGAATCTCCATGAGATTACATTAGGAGATAACCTGTCTCTGGATTGGTATATGTATAGAGACAACATCCTGTGCATTCATAGTTATTTATACACTCCTACAGATATGAGAGAGGAGTTGATGCAAGAGTCCCACACTTTTCAATGGGCAGTTCATCCTATAATCTGCAAATGTATCGAGGTATATTATTCCAATATTGGTGGAATGGGATGAAAGATTATATAGAAGTATTTATCACAATGTGTTCCACATTTCAGTAGGTGAGTGAGGAGAACCAAAGAACTGTAGGCTTTTACAACAACTTCTAGTCCTGAAATAGAAATGGGAAGATATATCTATGGATTTCATACTTGTCTTACCTAGGTCACTGATGGGTATAAATGTTGTATGACTTGTTATTGACGGACTAATGAAAGAATTCCACTTCATTTCTATTAGGTAGACTTTCTCAATTGATGAGATGAGAAGACTGTATGTTAGTGAGATCATATGATTACATGGGTTCCCTCGTACTATCATTTTAGATAGGTATTCTTGTTTAATGTCAGAGTTATGGTAGGGATTGCAGAAAGATATGAGTACATAGGTGCTTATAAGAACATCTTTTCACCCTCAGACCGATGAAAAATCAGAGCATACGAGAAAGGTTTTATAGGACATTCTCCGAGCACGTGTCCTAGAATTAAATAGTTCTTGAGAGAAGAATACCCCTCTTATAGATTTCACATATAATAACAAATTTTAGGTGAAAATTCCTATGTATCCTTTTGATTCCTTATATAGTAGTTCATGTCATTCACACCTATGCAAGATAGAGGTACGTAAGGGAACCCAAATAGGTCCTCATCTCATATAGAAGACTTCAGATTAGGTTTATGTGATCATGAAGATTACAAATAATACTCAGTATAGATAGAAATATTATGCCAGTTGATGCTGACAACCTATGGAGTTTGAGGTTGGGGATCAAGTTTTCCTTTGGGTATCACCCATTCTAGGGTATAGACAGCTATGGAAGCAAGGGAAGTCGTCACCTCATTATGTAGGGATTCTTGAGATTATAGATAGAGTCAGGCTAGTAGCCTATCCGTTTTTATTACTTAAGAGGTACCAATTCATGCAAAAAGTCTTTCTTGTTTCATAACTTCTTCGATATCATGCTAATCTATCTCATACATTTTATCTTGAGGAAGTTGAGTTAGATGTTGATGCTACCTTTTAAGAGTATCCAATATGCATCATTGACTAGAGAACTAAGGTTCTCCATGGATGGTATGTCCCCCTAGTACAGGTGATATGGAAACACAGGCATGTGTAGGATGAGACATGGGAGTGGGAGGATGATATACATGCCTATTGGCCAAAGTTTTTCTCATGTAGTGTTTCTCCACCCTTGGAAGGTGAACTCGGGGACAAGTTCTTTTAAGGGTGTAAGATAATAATAATTTGGTTTTTCACTTAGGTATGGATCCTTTAAATTTAGGTATTATTCTTTATTATTGATTTAAAATTGATGTATTTGGAGTTAATGAAGGTCCCAAGGGTTTCTAGGTAAGGTTCGGAGCCCGGAACCCAACTTTTTGGGAATAATGTCCCTATCTCACAGTTAGAGTAAACCGTGCATGTAGGGAGCATGGTCAGATCTAACCATGGGAATAGTATATATTATTAGGTAGGGATGGCTCACATGGTTGGCACATGGTTGTCCTAACCATGAAGAATAATTGTGTGGTTTTCCTCTTCCTACATATTCCCAAATATGTTTTGTGCATGGTTTGGAAACCCGTGCGGAAAAACCACACATTGGATAAATTTTCAGTTATTTTTAATTTTTACCCATAATGATCTAATTAATCCCTCCTTGTTCCCTAATCCAACTTCCAATGAGATTAGCCTTCATATATCTCATTTTGGATCTCATTGAATTCCTATGCTAAGTATCAAGAGATCTCCTTCATCTGGGAACCATTCGAGCTTCTATTTGTCATGTTGAATATGAAAAAATAAGTACTCTAGTTCGTTAGAGCTGTTCTTCATTCCTGTTTCTCTTGAACTAGTTATAGATGTGTGAGATTTTTTTACCTTTTTCTCAGATCTACTCCATTCTAAGAAAAATTAGAGGCTAATACTGGATGAGTAGAGTCGTACATGGCTAAGGTGGGTGGTTAATAACTCATCCATTATGTTCATTGATTTTGGAATTATTGTGTGGGGCCCTTAAATTTCATCAAGTCCCATTTAATAAATTTATAAACCCTCATTATAATCATTAGAACCATATGGGTATGATATTTCCAAATATCGGATTAATTGTTAGTGGTTAGGCCCACAACTCCATCCATACCATGTAGGGTTTTCTCAATAATTGTCGTTTTAGTGTTTTGACACATTTCATCCATCATTAGGATATGAATTATGTTGAACTTTCTAAGGTTAATATTTTCTATATTAAATGGATTGATTTAAATTTATAATTTCATAATGGAAAGTACCATTTATTCTCACCACCTGACCTACCTAAGTTAAGTGCTTCAATTGATAATTAAATGTGAAATGGAAGTTGGCAAGTATACTAAGCGTATGACTTAGCCCTATTATATGTAATTTAATAATAGGTTTCATGTCTATAGTACCCATTAACATATTAATGGAAGGTACCAGAGTGCACCTTGATTATTGAAAATGGATTAAATTGATTTAAAAAATAGTTGCATGATACTTGGCCTTGTAACACTAATAAAAGTCAAGGCTTGGACCAAATGGATTTATCAATTAATTATGAATTTATTAAAGGGTGTCATGCTACTTGTCATTGTCACACTAATTAAAGGAAAGGATTGAGCCAAATGGAATATTATATGACTTAATTATCAAATAGTGTTGGTCATCCTCGATCTCGCTTTAGATTCCTTAGGTAATGCCTTGAGCACTCGGGAACCCCCTTTCGATTCAAGGATGATGATAACTTTGGTAGAGACCCACATGTAACATGGTCCTTATCTGTTCTTAAATTCTTGATATTACACTATAGGATTCCTTCAATAATATTATAGGATGCCTTGGATATACTCTTTTGATCCAGTATTGACAAGTAGATTCCATGGTTAAAGACCATCAAGCCCATTCATTGCTTAACCTTATTTTACCATGGATGAACACCTTAGACTCGGTAGGTGTCTTATTATATAATTCTGTGGACTATACTCCTTGGATTACACTCTAACCCTAAGCCACGCTATATTCATTACTTAGTTGGTGAACCTAAAAGTCTATATTTCATTGGTTGTTACCATGGAACTTCATTGTTTAATATCATTATAGGTTTCCTTGTTACACCTTGGAACCTTAACTATTGATAATGTGTGACTTATTTATAAACCGATAATAATCAAATAATGAATTTGTTACACATTTAGAAACATACTAGGGGATAAAGCAGGTACATGGTTATTTAGTTACATTATACTAATTTACTTTATATATTCATACTTTCACACTGTTACATTTCCATTACATCGGCTGGATGTTATAGACATCGTTGATGGTGGACCACTAAGATTTATCTCACAACCTCTCCAGGCATTTTTTGGTACCTAAAACATATTACATGAATGCATGTGTTGATAAAGGGAAGCTTACGACTTCGAACACTTGATTGCTTGATGTTTAGGTTGGATCTTGATAGCAGATGATCGAGCCAAAGCTTCGGATGATTGGGATAGTTTTTTGATTTCCATTATACTTTTTTTCAAACATGTTGTGCCTACTGTATTGTATCCATGTTTCTCAATTTCTAGTGACATGAAATATCATCATATGTTATTCTTGTTGATTCAGTTATTTTTATCCATGTATATCTACTACATTTTTTTACTTCTACTATTTACTTATATTGATTCCGCTATTTACCTATGTTGTAATTTATCTCTTGTGATACACTATGGTAATGAGGGAATAGTCTCCCCATGGACCCACCCAAGTCCATCACTTATAGTCGGTAGCCTCTAGTGTTAGGAGAGTAGCGGTTTAGTCCTGTGGCCCACCAGACTTGGGGTACCTATTAAGTGGCATCCTGGTTGATGATGTCACACTGAAAACCCTAAAATATAAAAAACCCCTAAAACCCCTAAAAATACCTAAAAACATAAACCCCCCCAAACCCCCTTAAAATCACAAAACCCCCTATGAATCCCTAAAGACCCATAACAACCCAAATAACCATAAAACCATTAAAGCCCCCAAAAAAGCCTAAAAACCTAAAAACCCATAAATCCCTAAAAATACACTAAAAACCCATAACGCCCTAAAAACCATTAAATGATCCTAAAACCTTAAAACCCCAAAATACCCATAAAACCACTAAAACCCTAAAAGACCCTAAAAAACTTGAAAACCCTAAATAGAACAATAAACCCTAAATAACCCAAGAAGACCCTAACACACAAACCCCCCCCCTAAAACCTTAAAAACTCTAAGACCCTTAAAAACCTCTTAAAACCCCAAAACCATAAAAAATACATTAAAATACCTAAAAATATTAAAGGCCCTTAAAACCCCAACAAACCATAAAAATCCCTAAAACCGTAAAACCCTTAAAAACCCTAAAAACTCTACTATCCCAAAAATAACCTTAATAGATCCCTAAAACCCCTAAAAGAACCATAAAACCCTAAACAACCTAAAAACCATAAAATAAACATACAAACCTATAGAAAACCTAAAAACCTAAAAAACATAAATCCTCTAAAAAACCATAAAAACCTAAAAAACAACAAAAACCCTAAATGAGAGGACTAGTTTGGGATATGCCTAATACTGATAGGGGGGTTGAATCAGTGTGTTGGAATTTTTAAATCAATTGCAACGTTCTATCCTCATACCTCTTAGACCTATTAGGATCTATATTCTCTTATTATCCTTTCTCTATTTCATGCAAGTATATAAAATCATTAAAGATATCACACAATACTTTTACAAGGTTCACTACTCAAAAAGAGTAGCTATATCCTTTGTTTGGTTTGTAGACCACCCAATTGCACAATAAAAAGATATAAAACCCAATAAACCCTAAAACACCTAAAAGACCTAAAAGGAACTTAAAAACCCAAAAAAACCCAATGAATTATAAAAACCCCTAAAAACCTAAATTCCCTAAAAACTCTAAAAACCATAAAAATACCAAAGAACCCAAAAGAACCCCTAAAAGACCATAAAACCCTAAAAATACCAAAATACCCTAAGACCTGAAAAACCCCTAAAAGACCACAAAAAATGTAAAAACCCCTAAAAGAATCTAACAACCTTGAAAAAGTCTAAAGACCCTAAATAACTCAATGAAAACCTAAAGGACACTAAATGATCCAAAAAACTCAAAAAACCCCTAATAACCCAAAAAACTATAAAAACCCTAAAACCCATAAAAACCCTAAAAATATAAAAAAGCCTAAAACCCCTAAAATATCATAAAAACATTAAAAATTATAAAATCCCTAAAAACTAAAAAATCCCTAAAAGACCAAAAAAAACCTAAAAATGCCTAAAAGAAACTAGAAAACCTAAAACCCTAAAATGAACATAAAACCCTAACAAATACCTAAGATAACATAAAACCCATTAAACACCCTAAAATACAAGCACAAAAAAATATAAAACAACTATAAAACACATAAAACAATCCCATAAACCCTAAAAAACATAAAAGAACATTTAAAAAATGAAAAAAACCAAAAACTACCAAAAAAAATCAAAAAACCCCTAAAACACTAAAAACCTTAAAAACTGCTAAAACCCTTAAATAATACTAAAAACCCTATATAACACTAAATAAACTAAAAAACCAAAATCCCTAAAAACCCCTAAAACCCTTTAAAAAGTAAAAAACCCCTAAACTCACTGAAAACCCTAAATTTTTTAAAAACCCACATAATCCCCTCAAAATCCAAAAAACACCCAAAATACTATAAAAACCTAAGACCCTAAAAAAACATAAAGCCCCCTAAACCATAAAAAAAACCCTAAAAACACTAAAATACACTAAAACCCAAAATAACTAAAAATAATAAAAAACCCTAAAAGCTCAAATATTCCTAAAACCCCCAAAACTCTAAAAACACAATAAACCCCTAAAAACCTGTAAACCCCTACAAATAAAAAAAAAGCCACAATAACCCCTAAACAACCCCCAAAAGTCCCAAAAAACACTAAAACCCAAAAATACCCTAATACCCTAAAAACACTAAAAGACCCTAAAATAACTATAATAACTCTAAAAGCCCTTGAAAAAACAGAAACACCAAAAAACCCAAAAAACCCTAAACCCTTTAAAAATCTAAGAAAACCTAAAAACATAATAAACCTAAAATCCATAAATAACATAAAAATCCGAAAACCCATTAAAATGCTAAAAACCCAATTAAAATCTTAAAAAATCAAAAAAAGATCTTTAAAAACAGCCACACCCTTGTTTGGGGCTATCTAGGTTTTTTTAGTGTGGGTTGATTGACCCTGCCCCTCCCTTGTTTGTTGTGATGTTTTTATAATAAATTTTGGGGGGCTAGGAGTAGCCTGGTCTTGAGCCTTCCTTACTCTTAACAACCCCCAAAACCCTAGAAACACTATTTTTTTTAAAAATCCCTAGAAACACTAATCAAACTATAAAATTACCTAAAACCATAAAACCATCCTAAACCCCCTAAAACAATTATTTTTTTAAAACCCCTACAAATAATAAAAACCCCTAAAACATTGAAAACATATAAAAACCCTAAAACCCCATAAAACCACCTAAAACTCCCCAAAACCCCTAAAAACCCCGCGAAATCCCTAAAAACACCAAAAAACATAAAACAATAAAAACATTAAGGATGCCTAAAAATCTATAAAACATAATAATACCCTAAAACCCCTAAAATCCCAAAAAACACAAAACCCTAAAAACCCCTAAAATACCCCAAAAACTTTAAATACCCCAAAAAACCAAAAAACCCAAATAAACGCAAAAAGACCCTACGATCCTTAATAGCACAAAATCCTAAAAACCCTAAAACACAAAAACCCTAACATCACCTAATAGACTACAAAAAACCAAAAACCTAAAAGACCTTAAAACCCCTAAACCCATATAAAACCCCTAAAAGAACCTATAATCCCTTAAACACCCTAAAAACTTAAAAAATAAAAAAAAACATAAAATGATGTAAACTAAAATGAACAGCCTAAAACCCCTAAAACCTCCTAAAAACCTAAAAATCCTAAAAACCCCTAAAAACCCTAAAATAAGTGAAAACCCTTAATATCCCAAATAACTCAAAAAACCCCTAAATCAACTAAAAAAACACTAAAACCCCTAAAAACAAAAAACCTTAAAAATAGTAAAACCCTCTAAAACCATTAAAACACCCTAAAATTTGTAAAATCCATGAAAACCCTAAAGCACCCATAAATACCCTAGAAAACCCAAAATAAATGCTTCAAACCCTAAAACCCCCAAAAATCTATAAAAAAATATAAAAGACCCTAAAAACCCAAAATAACCGTAAAAAATATAAAAACCATAAAAACCCAAAAAACCTTAAAAATCCTACAAAATCCTTAAAACCCCTTAAAACCCATTAAAAAGCCTAAAAATCCATAAACCCATAAAATTCTAGAAATCCATAAAACCTTAAAGAACCCTATAAACACAAAAAAAACCCTTGAAAGCCTTAAAACCCCCTAAAAACCCTAAATTCCATAAAAACCCTAAAAACCTAAAAAACCATAAAAATACCTAAAATAAACTAAAGAACCAAAAATCTCATGAAAAACCTAAAAAAAATAAATCACCCGAAAAGGACCTAAAACCCTACAAAACCCTAAATGCACAAAAACTCATAAAATCCATAAAACCCTCTAAAATAATCTAAAACCATAAAAAAACCTAAAATACCCTAAAACCCCTAAAAACCATAATATACCCTAAAAGACCTCAAAAACCCTAAGACTCTAAAAAGCTCTAAAAACACTAAAAGACCTTAAAATCATAAAAATAATAATAAAAAAGAATAATATCCTTAAAAACCTTGAAATACTCAAAAACATGAAAAAACCCTAAAAGGCTCTTAAAACCCCTAAATCCCCTAAAAGACTCTAGCGACCCTAAAGGGATCTAAACCCCCCAAGACACCCCTAAAAGACCTGAAAATCATTTTTTTATTTTCAAATGCTGGTTGATGGGAATCTGGTGCCCAAATTTACAACCAAAAAAACAAACAAGGTTCAGAAAACACATCAACACAGAATTATATACCATCAAAACCATACTCATCTCCGCATCCCCTGCTGGACTCGTCATCTCCAGTGGTCGTGGCCTTATCCCATCCTGGTGTCCTCCAGTAGTTAACACTTTGAACCTGATTCCTGAGCTGCTCCAGAACTGCATGATCTGGTGATGTCCTCTCAACCCTGCTGACCTTTTCAAATCCCACAGTCAACTCACTATTCCTATTCGAAGCGGATCGCATCCGCATCGGCCGTGGAAGGCATGCATAATCTCTCCTTGGCCGTCATCTAGGGGTGGAAAATAGAGGCCCTTCAACAACAGCAAGTTTTTGCTTCCCGCTTTGAACCACATTGCTAAAAGACCAACCGACTGGGCCGCTCAAATTCTCTTTCCCTTCCCCAGAAATCTCCCTCCCTTTTCCAGTTTGATCCCCCAAACCCAAACCAGGACTCCCTGTATAGATTTCCCTCCATTGGTCTAGAGTTTTGTTGTCCATCAAAGGCAGGAGCACACCCTCTGCCAACAAATTTTCAACATCCACCGTGGGAACCTCCTTCGCCCCGCCATCATCCTGAAGGTCCTGACCCCTATCAACTTCCACCAGCATGGAGCTCCTGTTCTCAAAGTGACTCTCTTCCACAGGCAGACCAGAAAAGTCCTGCCCCCTGTCGCTATCCTGGAGAACCTCCACTACCTCCCCTCTGCCTAGCACAGCTTCAACTCCCAAGATCTCAACCGTCTGTCCTTCAGGGGCCTCCTCACCATCCTCCCCACCTGGGGGGCCATCCTCATCCAGACCCTTGATCATCATGCCATCAGAGAGACCATCGAACCTATTACTCAATGAGAGAAAAGGTGGAGCCAAAGGATCCAAACCTCCATACTCCTTAGCCCCAGTCAAGCTCAGATTAGATTCCTGGTTCTTACCACCTGCAGATCTAGAAGCAAGACTGCTCTAAAAATAAACCTTATGTGACTCAGCTCGCTGACCATCCAAATCTGAACTTGACACACCAGAGAAATTCCCTCTCTCAACAGGCTCCATTGACCTCAAACCCAACACTAAGCTTGCCTCCAAATGAGACTCCTCAGCCATGCACACAGGGGCAGATTTCCCTTTACGAGTGATATCCCTCAGCCAATGATGGTGTCCCCTCCGAAAAACCTCATCCGAGTGGCCCAACCTCCTGCAAGAACCACAAAACTCGATCCAATCTTCATAAACAATTCGCTGTCTACAACGATACTCTTCACCAATCGTGATACAAACAGAATCGAAAGGGATGCGAGATGCATCAATCTCAACACACACCCGAGGATTCACTCGGTGGCAAACCGCCTCAGTACGACTGTCGGAACAAAGATAACGGCCTACCATGTTGCCCAGCATATGGATAATCAAAGGGTTATGAAATGGAAAAGGGAGTTTAGGAAAACTTACCCAAACCGTGATGGAAGGAGAGTCACGGTTCATATGAATGTCAAATGACCAACGAAGAAGCAGAAATCGAGATCCCTTGAAGTAGCGGGGAGCCCTTGACCACGCTCGAATAAGATCAACTTCTGTCTCGAAACGAACCTAAAATCTAAAATTCAATAAAACCCTTAAATCTTAAAAAAGACCCCCAAAAACCCCAAGAACCCAAAAAAACCCCCAAAAAACACAAAATATCTAAAATAGCACTATAACCCAAGAAAACTATAATTTTTTAAAAAACCCTAAAACCAATAAAAGTGACTAAAATCCCTAAATACATAAAATACCTTCAATCTTATAAAAACACTAAAAACTATACAAATCATTATAACCCATTAAAAACACTAAAAACCTTAAAAACCCTAAAAAACATGAAAAAGTAAAAGAAAAATTGTAAAAACCATAAAAATCAATAAAAACCCTCAAAGCATTTAGAAACTCTAGAAACCAAAAAAAAAATACTTTAACACCTCGAAAAACCTAAAATCTCCCTAAAACCCCTAAAAACTATAAACCCCCTAAAAACACCAAAGACCCTATAAACCCTAAAACATCAAAAACCTCTAAAAACCCTGAAAAACCCCAAAAAACACTAAAAAATACTAAAACCCAAAAAATCCCAAAAAATCCCAAAATCCCAACCCCTCCCACCCCACAAATCCAGATAACTAGAAACCCCTATAAAACCTATAAACCCTAAAAACCCCTAAAACACACAAAACCCCCTAAAAACCGATAAAAACCTAAAAATATAAAAAAAGTAAAAAAACCTAAAAAACCATAAAACCCTAAAAAACTAAAATAACAATAAAAACTATAAAATCCTAAAAATCCATAAAAACACCTAAAAAACCTTAAAACCATAAAATATTAAAATCCCTAAAAACAACAAGAAACATTAAAATGCCACGAAAAGTCCCTAAACCCCTTTATGCCCCTAAAATACCATAAAAAAAATTAAAACCCTAAAAGACCATAAACCCGTAAAAATCCTCAAAGAACATTAAAACATGAAGAAAAACTAAATGACCCAAAAAAATAAAAATACAATAAAAGACGCTAAAAACCTAATAACCCACTAAAAGTCTCTAAAACCCAAAAGAAAATAAAAACCCTATAAAACCCTGAGATACCCAAAACACCAAAAAACAACCTAAAACCCCCAAAAAAGCTTCAAAAAACCTAAAACACAAAAACCGTTAAATACTAAAAACCCTTAAAACCACTAAAAACCCTAAAACACTGAAACCATAAAACCTTAAAAAATTCTAAAAATCCTAGAAACCTTTAAAAACACTATAAACACTTTATAACCCTAAAATAAAAAAAACCCTAATAACCCTTGAAACCCTTAAAACCGTAATAAAATCCTAAAAAACACCCCAGACCACAAAGACCCTAAAAACCCAAAAGGCCTAAAAAATCCTTACACAACCCAAATAACCTAAAAACATAAAGACCCTAAAAATTATAAAACACCCTAAACCACTGTAAAAACCATAAAATCCATTTAGAAACCCTAAAAACCACTTACAATCCCTTAGAATCCGGTAAAACCCCAAAAACCCTAAATACGTAAAACCCCTAAAACCCCCTAAAAAGACCTATAAAAATCCAAAAAACCATAACAACCTAAAATCCTCTAAAAACCCAAAACCCCATAAAACCCATTAAAAACCCTAAAATTTTCCTAAACCCCAAAAATATAAAGACCCTAAACCCTAAAAAACTCCAAAAAACCATTAAAACCCCAAAATATCTGACACACCCTAAAACCCATAAAAACCCTAAAATCCCTAAAAACCATAAAACCCATAAAATTGTAAAAACAATATAGAAAACATAAAACCCCTAAAAAACCCATAACTCCCTAAAAACCCAAAATCCCCTAAACCCATGAAGACCCAAAAAACCCAAATACCCCTAAAATAACTTTAAAACAACACTAAAAACCATAGAAACCCTTTAAACACCCTAAAATCCTAAAAACATAAAAAATCCCTAAGAATAAAAAAATTACCCAAAAACACTAAGGAACCTAAAATAACCTAAAAACCTAAAAACCCTAAAAACCGTTAAAATCCATAAAAACCTTAAAACCCCTAGAAACCCTAAAAACACTAAAAATACTAAAACCTTAAAACCTTAAAACCCCTACAAAATCCTTAAAAACAACAAAAACTGTAAAATATTATTAAAATATTTAAAACCCCTAAAAACACTAAATACCCTAAAACATCCAAAAACCTTAAAAAACACTAAAAGACCGTAAAACCCCTAAAACCCCTAAAACCCCTAAAACCCCTAAAACCCCTAAAACCCCTAAAATACCTAAAAACCCTAAAATACCTAAAATCCTAAAAGACTATAAAAATTAAAAAAAATACCCTAAACCCCTAAAAACCCTAAAGACACTAAAACTCTCTATAAGACACTTAAAACAATAAAAAACCAAAAGTCCCTAAAGTCCAAAATATCCTAAAAGAATCTAAAAAACCCATAATGAACCCTAAAACCCATTAATGACCCTAAAAACCTTACAAAAACCAAAAAAGATCCTAAAAATACTCGAAACACCTAAAACTCCATAAAAACTACAAAAACTATAAAAATTCCTGAAACCACTAAAACCCCCGAAAATCCTTAGAACAACTGATAGACCATAAAACCCTAAAAACTCTAAATAACCCTAAATAACAAAAAAAACCTTATAATCCCTATAAACCTTAAAAAACCTTAAAACCAATAAAACCCTAAAAGAACCGAGAAAATATTAAAAACATCAAAAGACTATAAGAACCTAAAAATCCATAAAACCCCCAAACCCATAAAAGACCATAAAAATCACTAAAACTCTACAAAACCCCAAAAATCCAGAAAACACTAAAAAAAATATAAAGCCAATAAAACCAATAAAACCCCTAAAAAAACCCCCATAAAACCTCCAATAAATAATATAAACACTAAAAGACCAAAAAGAACTCTAAAACCCCAAGAAAACCGTAAAACTCCTTAAACCCTTAAAACCCTATAAAGAGCCTAAAACACCCTAAAACCACAAAAAAACTTTAGAAACCATAGAATATCCTAAAAAACATAAAACCATAAAACCCCTAAAACCCCAAAAAATACTAAAACCATTGAAAAATCTAAAAATCATAAAAAGTTTTTAAAACCCCTAATAAACCATAAAAATCATATAACCCCATAAAAAGCATAAAACCATAAATACACCAAAAACCCTTAAAAACTCTAAAACCTAAAGCCTACAAAAATTTTAAAACACCCCAAAAACTAAAAAGTTCCCTAAAACCCCTAAAAACACAAAAAAACAATTAGAAACCTTGAAAACCCTATAACCTCTAAAACATATAAAACCCCTAAAAACCCTTAAAACCTATAAATATCCTAATACACCCTAAACAGAAAAAAATCATAAAATCAAATAAAATACCACCCCCACCCCACCCTAAAAACCCTCAAACACTAGAAACCATAAAACCCTAAAAAAACCCAAAAGACCAAAAAACCCCCAAAAGAGCATAAAACACCATAAAACCCTAATACTGTAAAAATTTAAATAAAAATCACTAAAAATACCTAAAAACCATAAAATTTTAAATAAGCCAAAACCCTTAAAAGAACACTAATAATCCCTAAAAAACCCAAAAACCCCTTTAAACCCATAAAACCCATATAAAACCCTAAAAACCTAAAAACCCTAAAAACACTTAAAAGTCTTTTAAATCCCAAATAAAACACTGAAAGACCATAAAACCCACAAAAACCCATTAAGAAAACATAAAAAACTAAAAAACACTGAAAGACCATAAAAACATAAGAAAACTCTAAAAGACCCTAAAACCCATAAAAATTGTAAAAGATCCTAATACCCTAAATGATAATAAAATCCCCATAAAACCACTAAAAGACACAAAATTCCATTAGATGTCTGGAAAAATCCCAAAAACCCCACAAAAACACTAAAACCCTAAAGCCCTCTAAAACAGTAAAATATCTAAAAACCCTTAAAACCACAAAAATCCCCATAAAATAATAAAAACATTAAAACCATAAAAACAGGAAAAAATGATAAAAACACTAAAAAAATCTAGATAACACTAAAAACACAAAAATCCCCCAAAAAACTTTTGAAACCATAAAAACCCATTAAAAACAATAAAACCCTTTAAACCTCCTTAAATTCATAAAGACCCATAAACCCCCTTAAAACTCTTAAATACCCTAAAAAATAATAAGAAATCCTATTAACCCAAAAAACCCTTACAAACACTCAAGAAACCCCTAAAAATCCTAAAAATGAAAGAAAGCCCAAAAAATCCCTAAAACCCTTAAAAATCCTATCATATCCTAAAAAATTATAAAAATAATAAAAATCCCTAAAACTATATAAAAACCCTAAAAACCCCAAAAAAACCTAAAAACACATAAAACCTTGAAAACCCTAGAAAAAGTATAAAACCCCTATAAGAACCCTAAAACCCTAAAAGAACCATAAAACCCTAAAAAATGAAATCCCTAAGAAGCCCTGAAAACTATAAAAACACTAAAAAAACTAAAAATCCTTATAAATCCT
Source organism: Viscum album (assembly GCA_963277665.1). Taxonomy (NCBI): domain Eukaryota; kingdom Viridiplantae; phylum Streptophyta; class Magnoliopsida; order Santalales; family Viscaceae; genus Viscum; species Viscum album. Next base: position 603,162,219 of record OY728142.1, read on the forward strand.
AAAAAACAGAAAAACACTAAAAAGACACTAAAATACCCTAAATTCCCTAAAACCATAAAATACCATAAAACCCTAAAACCTTAAAAATTATAAAAAATATAAAAAACCTAAGAACCTTAAAAAAACCCTAAATGGCCCTAAAAACCATAAAAACCCTAAAAACCCCAAAATCCTAAAAAAATAAAAAATAACCCTAAATGATTGAACCCTATAACACCAAAATATCCATAAACCCACCAAAACCAAAAGTCATTAAAACCCTTAAAATTTATAAAACCCTAAAAAATATTAAAAAAACTCTAAAACACTGAAAACACATGAAAACCCAAAGAAACCATAAAACCCCAAAAATCTGAAAAACCACTAAAACCCCTAAAACCCATAAAAAACACAAAAAATCCCTTTCAAACCCTATAAAAATTAAAATCCATGAAAATAAAAAAAAACCCAAAAAACCCTAAAGACCCAAAAAACCCAAAAGAACCCTTAAAACCCCAATTAAAATCTAAAATCCCTAAAAACCTCCAAGACCTAAAAACTCTTAAAAACCCCAAAGGACCTAAAAGACCCTAAAACCCAAAAAAACCCAAAAAACCCATTATTAAAACCCCAAAATAATCGAAAAACCTTAACTCCATAAATAATCCTTAAAACCCCATAAAAACATAAAAATACCTAAACCTTAAAATGAAAAACCTAAAGATGGTGGCGGTATCTCCAGGTTCTCTCTATCGTTCGACGATTCCTCCCTTGGATTTCGGAGATGGTCTTCCTCAGTAGCAGTGCTATCAGGGCGCGTTCTTCGGATACAAGATGACGGCGACTTCCCGTCTTCAGCAGCTTCCTTTTCCTCGTCCTGTGCTATGGCTCTCAGCTTCAGAAGGACTTATTTTCGGATGCGTTTGGGTTTCATCGAGCTTGGAGCATGTGTGGACTTCTAGGGTCTTAGATCGGTTGGATCTGGTCTGCGAAGTTGCTGATGGATCTTTGGAGGTCGGAATCCTTGATGGGAATCCGTTGTGGTTCAGAGTTAACTTTTTCAGATCTAGGTTTTCCTTAGGTTGACCGAAGCCGGGTACCTCAGTGACAATGCGGTCTTGGTGAGGAGGTGCAAACGAGTTTGGTTTGGCAGTGGTTTGCGCAAAGGGTGAAGTTCGGGTGGATCTGTGATGCATTAACGCGCTTGACGCTTAATGCTGTGGGAGATTCTGGTTCATCACCGAGGTTTCAAGAGGCACATTTAAAGCGGTGGAGGGGATCACATCGGCGGTGTGTGATATGGCCTCTTTGAATGTTGGTCAACTCTCCTGTTTTACCTCTTCGGTTCTGTTTCAGGGATGCTTCCTTGATGTCGATGCAAATCTAGTATGTTTCCTCTTTCATCGTGTTGTTTCTACGATTTTGCTGTGGTTTTGGTGTGCTATTAGATCGTGGTTTATTTCTCTGCGGGTTAAATCTGTTGCTATGGTTTGCTTCGCTGGTGGCTTGGTTTGTTGGTTGTGTGCTGGTTATGGTTCCAAATGAGCTGCTGGCTGGGATGGTTTCTTTTTTGATGGTTCTGACGCTGCTATGGGGTTTGGAGTAGGCTGATGCTGGTAGTGATTTCTGGAGCTGGAGCTGTTGGATGCTTGATGTGGCCTGGATGAAAGTGGAATGGTTGGGAGTTTTTGATTTCTGTAATGAAAATGCTGGTGGATGGCTTGGCTGTGATGCAGGATGTGGTTGGATGTTTGGCTGTGAGTTGCTGATAGGGATGGCTTGCTGCGACGAGTTTGGCAGTGGGCATTTGCTTGAGTTGGCTGTTGGTAGGGAAGAGGAGTTTCTGGGGTCTGGAGGCTGGTCGGTGTTATGGGATGCTTGTTCTGTTTGGATGGGTGATGCTGTTGGAGATGTTGCTAAGCGATGTTGTGGCTGTGATGACTGGATTATGCTGGATGCTGGACATGGCGAGATTGGAGGCTACTCGTTGCTTGGTTGTGAGATGATGGATGCTATTTGATTATGGTGATGATGGGGGTTGCTACTTGTTGCTGTGTGTTTTCTGTTTGGATTTGTTTTACTTATTTTCTTTTTTGATTTTTCTTTTTTTTTTTGGCGTGGGTTTTAAGGGGTTTTTGGGTGTGGGTTGTTTGAACCCTCCCCTCCCTTGTCTGTTGAGTCTCTTTTTTCTTTCTGATAAATTTTTTTTTGGGGGGGGGGGGGGGGGGGCTGGGAATAGCCCGACCCTCGCATCTTCTTTGCCCTAAACCCTAAAATCCCTAATAACCCATAAAACCCTAAACCCTCATAAAAACCCTAAAACTCTATGAAAATCTTAAAACCCTAAAATAATATGAAAAACCCTAAAAACACCAAAACATTAGAACCCTTAAAAATCACAAAACCCCCAAAAGACCTTAAAAACACTAAAACCCCTAAAACCCCTAAAAACCTTTAAAACTCTGGGATGATCCCTAAACCCCTAAAAACCCGGAAATATCCTAAAAACCTATAAATAACATATAATCCCCTAATATTTCATAAAAATCCCATAAAAAAGCTTAAAAACCTTAAATAACTAAATGGCCCAAAAAACCATAAAAACACTTAAAACCCTAGAAATAATAAAAAACACTAATAACCCAAAAAAAACCTTTAAAAACCTAAAGACACTAAAAAAATTAAAATCCCTAAAATCTATAAAACCCATTAAGATACTCTAAAACCCCTAAACATTTCTAAAACTCCAGAAACCCTAAAAATATAAAAACCCTTAACCTAAAAATCCCTAAAAGACCCTAAAGCCTATAAAAACCTAATCGACTCTAAAAATCCATTAAACACCCTAAAAACCAAAAAATCTAAAACCTCTAAAAACTAGTAAAAAGCTTAAAAAGAAAGAATACTCTATAAAACCCTAAAATCATAAAAGAAACATAAAAACCCTTAAAACCAAACCCCCCTAAATTCCCCTAAAAACCATGAAGACCCGAAAATCCCTAATAAATCCATGAAACCCCATAGAAACTCCCAAAGACCCTAAAATCGCTATATAATACCTAAATCCTTCCCCTTTATACAAAAAAGAGGTCCTACACCCCCCTAAACTCCTTAAAGATGCTCAAAACCCCTAAAACCCATTAAAACACGAAAACACCATAAACCCCTAAAAAATATTAAGCCCCCTAAAATACATAAAACCCATAAAAACAGAAAAAATAAACCAAAAAACATTTTAAAACCCCAATAAATATAAATACCCTTTAAACCCCTAAAAACACTAAAAACATTGAAAACACTTTAAAAACCTAGAAACCCAAAAAAAAACAAATATCCCCAAAATCCCTAAAAACCTTTGAAAACCCAAAAACCCTAAAAATCCTAAACCCCTTAAAAATTCTAGAAAACCTTAAAACCATAAAAACCCTAAAGCCCTAAAACCCTAGGACTCAACAAAGCCCAAAAAAACAAAATAACCCTAAAACACCATTAAAATTTATAAATGACTCTAAAACCCACTAAAATGTTGATATTCTATAAAAACTGTAAAACCCATAAAGACTCAAAAATATCCCTAAAAACCCTAAAACCCTATAGAAACACAAAAAAACCCTAAAACCCTAAAAAAACCTAAAATCCATAAAGACCCTAAAACTCTAAAAAACCTAATGACCTTAAGAACCCTAAAATCCTAAAGACTATAAAACCACTATATTAACCCATAAGGACCCTATGTAAACCGTAAATTACCATAAAATACCCCAAACCCCTAAAAGACTTTGAAAAACTATTCAGAATTCTAAATAGTACAAAAACACCTAAAACTACTAAATACCCTGAACACTATAAAATTCGTAAAGTACCCTAATACCTGAAAAATAATAAAGGACCCTAAAAACACAAGAATACCATAAATGACCCTAAAACCCTAAAACCCTAAAAGGGATGTAACAAACCTAAAAGCCAAAAAATGACCTTAAAAATCCTAAAAACATTAAAGGACCCAAACAACCCAAACAAACCTAAAAGTACATAAAAAATTTAAAGACCTAAAACACCATAAAATACACTACAAAACCTTCAAAACCCCTAAACGATCCTTAAAAATCCCAAAAGTCCCTAAAAAAACTAAACTCTAGAATAACATAAAAGACCATAAAACACTAAAAAACATTAAAAGACTATAAAACTGTAAAAAATTGTAAAAACCCTAAATAAATTTAAAAATACCTAAAACCCCTAAAAACCCTAAAGAACTATAAAAACATAAAAACTCTAATAACCTTAAAACCCCTAAAAACCCTTAAACCGTTACAAATCTTGAACCCCCAAAATCATAAAAACCTTAAAAGATGCTTAAAACTCAAAAAACCTTCAGGATCCATAAAACACTAAAAATAATAAAATACACAAAACACTAAAAGGACCTAAAAACCCTAAAACATAAAAAAGACCATAAAACACCTAATAAAAAACTAAAATCCCGAAATCCATTAAAAATTGTAAAAACCCAAAAAACCCAAAAAAATCTAGAAAACCTAAAATAAATCTAAAAGATCATTAAACCCATAAAAACCCTAAAACCCAAGAAAATACTAGAATACCATAAAAACATTAATGGAATCTAAAAATCATAAAATCCCAAAATACCCTAAAACACCCTTAAATCCATAAAAACCCTAACAACATAACAAATAAATCTTTTATTAAAAACACTATTATGGGTTAAGTGATAACCAACATAAAAGGCCATAAAACCCCTAAAACCCCAAAAAAAAATTAAAAACCAAAACCATACAAAAATTATAATACATAAAACAATAAAAATTCAAAAAATTTAATTAAATCACCAAAACCCTAAAAACCCTTGAAAACCCAAAAAAACAAAAAAAAAACAAAAAATAATAAAAACCAAAGAAACATGAAAAACCCAAAATACACTTGAAAACCCCTAAAACCTCATAAAACCCCGAAAAACACTCGAACCCCTAAAAACCATAAGAAACCCTAAAAGCCCTAAAAATCCTAAAAAGCCTAAAATGATAAAAACTATGAAAACCAATGGACACCCTATACCCCTTAAAACCCCACAAAAAGTCTAAAAAAAGATAAAAACAAAACAAACCCTAAAAACTAAAAACCCCTTAAAATCACTAAAACCACTAAACACCAAAGAAAACCCTAAAACCACCAAAAATCGAAGAAATCCCTAAGGAACCTATAAAAATACTAAAAATAATAAAAACACCTAAAATTAGAAAAATCCTAAAGGGCTGCTACATACCTCTCTCTACGAGAAAAATGACCTATATCCATGTACATATAGCCACTATTTAATTGGTTCGTGGTTATAAGTGAAAATATATCCATGTGTAATTGAAAATTGTGGCTTTAGAATGGATAAACCTATAGATAAACTTTGTCATGTGGAAGAAGATCCTCAATTAGTTTCACTAAATATATAATCATCTCCCACCCACATCTCATCCCTCGTCATGACTCACCTCCCACACATTAAACCCCTCTCTATCGTCCCTGACTGATTGATTCTCCCTTGTCCGATCCTCGTGAGATTCTCCACTCGGTTCACCCCTCCCTTGCATAATCCCTCCCATCCTCTTCATCAAACGTTACAATCCTCCTCCACCTCCTTCATCATGCATTCCTCGTCCACTTGGTGCATTGGTCGAACTGAGACCTTACATGAGTGGGATCTGCATGAGCCAACCTCTCAACTTTCTGCGAATATTGTTGCGGTTACTCCTTCATGACAAATTCTCTCCCAAGAAATTCATACCCATATCTGGTGACTATTCGACCATACCTCTGCAATCGACAGTAATTTTCAAGGTTCTCCCCCTATTAAAAATGTTTCAATTGATTAAAAAATTACTAAAAAATTAAGGATTTTTTGTTCCTACTTCAGTTTCATATTTGTTGTTTACTACCCGCCATGTTCCCAATTTCTTTTCCTAACACCAAATTGGGTTATGAATTGATGAACATTTTATTATATATTTTTAAACCTAAACTAGGTTTGATGGAAAATTATGAGTTACCAATGATGAAAAAGTGGTGAAGAAGGGTAATTACCACACCACTGAGGGTCCATGAGGTTAACATATTTTCTTATACCATGTTTGGAGAAACTTGTTTATGGTGATTCTTTATTTCCAATTTTGTGAATCACATAAAAATACCAGTGTCCTTTATAGGATTTATTTACTGATTTATATTGATTGGTGTTGTTTGTGATCACTCCTATTTGATCTTTTTTTCTCATACTAATCATGATTTTTAATTTTGTGTTAATAAAAATGGTTATTTTAGTTTCTATTCAGCATGTTAAGATAGTATAATTTTTACATCATTCTATTTCTTATAATCCATTGTTCTTGTGAGTCTTTTTTTTGAATCAATGTGTATATATTTCATTTTATAGTAATACATTTCAGGATTGGTATTATTCAAGTAGTCATGATTCTATATTTTATTTATAGAATAATACATTTGTTGAACTGTTGTTTTGAAGAAAAATTAAATCCATGCCTATCCTTTTGTTAATGATCACATTATATGAATTAGTCACTTCATTAGTTATAGACATTTTTGGGATGGGGAGGTTAGTGATAAATTTTTTATACACTACTACAAAAATAAGGATAAAAATAAATGAACATTATAAATCCTTTTAAATTTAATAGATAAATGAATACTTTTATTCGTGATACAGATGATCACTAATAAAAGTAAACATTTATAAATGTTATTATGAAAATTGGTAAAACCATACCTCTATTAGTTATTTTTTAGTTATGATAAAAGTAAAAATTTATCAGTGATAAATATAGAGCTAATAAAACATTTACCTTCTAAAAATTTCAATCAATGTGTTGTTATGGCATGCTCCCACTAGGACTCCAACTAGGTTGGTTGTGAAGACAATTTTAATGCCTGAAGCCCACATTAAAAGGGGAATGGGTTAGAATCTAGCACCAGGGGTATAAAACACACATATATGATATAAATTAACCTTATAATTCATTGTAATAAAAAAAACCTCTAATCAGAAACATAATTTAATGGGAGAGCTATCCCAACACACATGTAAGGTCAGAATAAACACATCCACATTTTCATAATCATAACCACATCACCATCTCATTTGCAATATCGTAGAAAACAACCAAGAATAATTGCATCTTTCTCTCACACACACACTACACCTTAGTCCATCATGTATATATATATATATACATGTAAAAGAACAAGACATTTCACCCTATACATAAATATATAGCTTGACCTTATGAAATTACATCCCCACTTAATCATGTGTCATAAGCATAAGGCACTACAGCTTGAATGTTAACACAAGCCATAACCCTAATCCATCATAACCCAAATATATATATATATATATATATTCCATACCATGAAATCAAATAAGTGGTGTTTCCTTTTACTTTTCTTTGTATTCTTATGTTTTGGGTAAGAACTCGGGATTTCCATTTCACTCACATTTTTGGTCGTGGGGGGGGGGGGGGCTGGGGGCAAGGTGCGGGGGGTGGGCTGGGGGTGTAAGGGGGAGGAGGGTGTGGGGGGGGGGAACTGGTGTGAGGGGGGGGGGAAGGTGTGGGGGGTGGGCTTGGGGTACAAGAGGGAGGGGGGTGTAGGGGGGAACTGGTGTGAGGGGGGGGGGGGTAGTGTAGGCTAGGGGAGATGGTGTGGGATAGGGGGTTGTGGGGAGGTGAATGGGGGAGGGGGTGGGGGTTAGGGGATGGTTGTGGGAAAGGGGATGGGTTTGTGGGGGAGGGGGCTAATTTAGGGGGAGGCTAGTATAAGGGGAAGGGGGTGCATGGGGGGGGGGGGGGTTATGGGGATGGTGTATGGGTGGGGTTTGTAGGTGTAGTGAAGTATAGGGGGTGTAGGGGGGAGGTGTTGGTGTAGGATAAGGGGTTGGTGTAAGCTCGGGTTTGGGGTGGTGCAGGGGAAGGGGTTAGGGGATGTTTTTGGGGGAGGGGACAAGTTTGGGGGTAGGGTTTGGTTTGGGGGAAGGCTATCACAGGGGGAAAGGGGTGGTACAAGGTAGTTAGGGGTGTGGTATAGGGGTGGGGGGTTGCAGAGGGAGGGGCTGGTTGGGGGAAGATAGTGAAGGGGAGGGGGGGTTTGTGCCTGGGGTGGGGTGGTGCAGAGGGGGTTAGGGGGGATAGTGAATGGGGTTGGGGATGCTTGTTGGGGAGGGGACTGGTTTTGGGTGGTAGGGGTTGGTTTGGGTGAAGCTAGTACAAGGAGAAGGGGTGATGTAGGGGTGGTTAGGGGGATAGTGCAGGGGTGGGGGTTGGGAGATAGTGTGGGGTGGGGGGAGGTGGGTTAAGGGATGGTTGTGGGGGAGGGGTTGGTTTGGGGGGATGCAAGTATACGGGGAAGGGGTGTCTTATACTTCATGTTTTACTCATCATGTACTATTTTTATTAGACATGTCTATATTGGATTATAATGATACAATTTAAAAAATTTATCATGTTCAAATCCATTATAGGAACTTCATATCGTTAATTTTAATGTTTTTCTTCCCTAACAGTCTTTTGAATCTTTTAAATATTTCCAAGTCATATGGATTTCATGTCATCAATACGATGCATGTCATTCATGTGCAATCATATTTTAATGTTTTGAAATATCTTTCCCCATTTATTTAATCCATATTCATAATAACACACATATTAGAGTGTTTCATCTTCAAATGTTTTCATGTTTGGAATACACCTCCCTTATAGAAATTAATTTCTAACCTATAAACCTTTTGGAATGATTACTAAGACATTGTTTAAAAGGATTTAACAGGTTCAATGGTTGGAGGAAGATAGCTTGGAGTAAAATAAACCATTAATGGAGTAATTAGCATTTTGGATGGTGAAATCATTGTTTAATATCTATTGGATGAAGGTTTTATATTTACAAAGTGAATAATAGAAATTCAACGATAGTGGTGCTCATTGAAATACTCTAATTGAGTATTTACATGCTTATAAGGGACTTAAAAACATTCTAAAGAAGTTTTAAATTTTTTATAATTCCCTTAATTATTTAGAGTAGTTATAATGTTATTTTAAAGCATTGGGAATGACCAAGGTTGATTTGATGATTTTCTAGAGCTATCTAAATAAGTTTTGAATTTTTGGAAGAAAAGTGGAAATATGAAGAAGGCATAACGTCTACTATAAGAATAAGACTTTTCAGGTTCCAAAATGAGACTTTGAGATAGTGTATTTATTTATAAGTCCAATCATATGACTTAATGGATAGTGAATGGCATAGTTAGGTAGTTTGTGTGAATTTACTACCAATTTTATGACTTTGTATGTACTATTTAACGACTTTATAAATCCATATATAAGACTTTTATCATGTTTCATATAACTTTGAAGTCCCATAAAACTTCTACTATATGAATTTGATTCATTAAATATGACTTTAAACTATAATTTATGACCTTGATAGATCACATATATTACATTAAAGTCTATGCACATGACTTATACTAGTTCTACGTAATAAATATGTTTTTTATAAGACTTTAACACTTTGTAGATTTTTAAGGATTATAATATATGAAAACAATGTTTTTTGAATTTATATTCTCAATATAAATCATATAAGATGATTGTTATGATGTTTGATCGATTTTTAAACATCATGAATCTATGATTATTAATGATAATATCTTGATATTTAATAAGATCAAATGAAAGAGCTTCTTGATAGAAAATAAAAAAACATCACAAGTTTTTGAGAATAATATTGATGAAGCTGATTCTATGATTAGGTTATTCACTATAACTTAAATAATTTTCATTTGAGATGAATGAGTGAATTATAATTTTATAATCATAATGGATTCAAATAATATCAAATCTAACTGAGATGCAAGGCTATGAATTTATTATATCTTGAGTTGAAAATTCCAGATTTTATAAAATCTAGAAATGTATTGTGTCAATGAAAGTTCTATGCTTCATGATCACAAAAATCACAAAATATTAGTGAATCAAGTTGGAAATGTGATAAAATATGGGATAAATTATATTTTTTGTCTACAAGCTCATGTTGAGACCTATATAAGTTTTTATTGGAATATCTTAAGATATGAATATGGTGATCCTCACTTCAAGGTGCTATTATTTTATTATACAACCTATGAAGATTGTTTTATGTGAATATACTATGGATATATTTTTTAAAGATAATAAAACTCAATCCTAGTGGATTCAGAGTGAGATTTAATCATCCATGAGAATTGATAAGAGAAATAAAAGGGACATTTTTAATAATAAATTGGAGACATGTAGTTTGTGAGATAGTGGGTAAAAATCCATGTGTTACCCTTGATAAGTGATATGTATGATCATGGGGTGATTTTTTAATTTTCATGTATCTCTTCAGATATATATATTTATGGGAATGTGAAAATAGAACCTATAAAATTTGTGAGGTAGATGAATAAGAATATCTTGTGAGCCTCTCAAGATAATGAGAGTTTTCTTTAATAATATACCCTGGTTGAGAAAAGAAGTGAGTTTAAATATATAAGTTAGTGTCCAAGATCACCTATAATAATTTTTGACATAGATTCCATAAAAATAAGAATTGTTGAAAGTTAAAAGGAAATAACCAATTATCTAATGTTCAGAAATAGTTTCTACATAGAAGGAATACACAATCAAGAATAAGTAAGATCATGTACCAAAAGATTGTCTACTAATATTAGAAAACTAGTGTGAAAAATCCAAGTGAATTGAGTAAGAATAAAAGAAGGAAAATTCACTACTTTATAAAATTTTGAAACCTATATAAAATAAGAATAAAGGTGAATTCCAGAAGAATAACATGCTAAAAAATGAGGTTTTAATATATAAAATCAGGAAGGATATATTCATGAAGAGTTCTAGGAATTTTATACATTCAAGGAATAGATTTTAAAGGTTAAAAATAATGTATAATCCCTATTTCTCACATTTAAGTGCCGATGGATGTTTACTTTATTCCCATATTTGGGTGATTTTTTATTTTTTAATAGGCAATTGAAGGTGATGTTTGAAAAATAAAAATCATTATTAATGATCATGTTATTTAGTATTGGGATATATATATCAATCTGAATATTATTTATTCATTGTTGATTATAGATTCATGTATCATTTATCATGTACAGTTAACACAATGATCGCATATATATAATAATTCTTTATACGTCATTTCTTTTCCCACTAGTTTCTTATAGGTGGTTTCTTATGATGAGGTCATTTCTATCCACTACCATTGAGGATAGTGAGTTGAACATCGAATTTGGGTAAATTTTATTCCATTTTTATAGTTTGGCCCAATTTTAATTAGAGATTTTTTGATTTTTGGGTTCCTTATATTTTTTAGTGAGTTTTTGATTTTGTTGAGGTGGATTTGAGTCGACATTGTCGAAGGCTTACATGTGTATTAATAGGTAGGAATATACATATATAAGTTCCACCTTTATATATATTTACTCATGGAAGTATGAATATATATATTGGGGGTAGGTGTTCTTATATATTGATATAAAAAATTCATACATGTGTAAGTGTAAAGGGGTATATGCAAGTATAAACATATATATAAGGACACTCGTGTACATATTTTGCCATGAAACTATGTACATATGGGATAGGTGTCCTTATATATATGTGATCCTGTATATGGGTGCAAGTGGGAAAAAGGAAGATTCAAGCTCTCATCATCAAAATAAATCCACCTTGAGGTTGAGGTAGGTTCCCTATTCCTAAAACTTTAATTTGAATTCCATAATTGCCTGATTGTTTTAAAAACGTGTTTCCATAATTGCATTATTGTTTTTAAAAATGAATTCTAATAACCACTAGCTTTGTCAAGGATGAATATAAATATTTCCCTTGAAATTATTTATTGATCTTATTCACAGAGGTTAATAAATTCTAGTAGTTTTTAGATACAAGAACAAGAGATCTAAAAACCATACATCGATCAAACTTAGAGAAATTCATGATCAAATTCATCTTCCCATTAAATTCATCATAAAAGACCACTACATAATTTAAGGATCTATTAGTTTTAATACCATGCTTCCTGAAATCTTCTCTAGTATCACAGAATTCACCCATAATATTCCTCTTCAAATCTTACATAAGGAATGGTATGAACATATCACATTATATGAAATAAATCTGTAAGGATACATAATTCAATTTTGAGAGAAATTGATCAACTCCACTCTAAGAAACTAGAACAACTGAATGTTTTGAGGTGGAAGGGTTGAAACATTTTGATGAACTCAAAATATCTTAATATAACACTTTATTAAGTGCATATGATTCCCTTCATTTCAGTCCTAAAAGACTTAACCTCATCAAGAACATATTTAGACATGTATAATTGCACCATTAGAAGATTTTAGAACATATACCTTTGAGATACAACCATAACACCAAGATCATTGAACTCAGACTTAGTAGTATAAGAACCCTTCAAATATCTAACTAGACAATTCATATCCTTCATCTCTTTGAAACTTACTTTAGAAAAAACATTTTGAATAGGAGGGAATGATTGGATATTCTTAACCAACTTTTTTTGGGTAGTAATTAACCCAACCAACTTGTCATAATCAACCTTGGGACTATAAGACTTCTAAAGTACTCTAATCTCATCAATAATATATTTTAACTCATATATCAGCTCATTTTAATCTCCTCTAATATTATAAAACTCATTTAGAATATCAGAGTAAAAATATTACATTTTATAAATTTATGATATATTAATAATAGAGGGTGATTCCGCATGCACAATAGGATGCAGTGATGGTATAGGTGGTGAATGAGAATGTTCAATAGTTTCCATAACAACATCATCAGTTCAATCTCACTTAGTAAGTGATCCAAGGATAATTGGATCCATTGACCAATTCACCATCTATATTTTATCTATTCCTTCTATATTTTAAACACTACGAATAGTCACAATTAGTCTTTATTCAGGAATAAGTACAATGGTCTCAATAACATTTTCTTCATGGTTAACTTCTCTGTAGCTTCAACCACTCTTCATCCTAGGATCTGAACGTCTTCTACCACTTTTGGAATAACAACTAGAAACTGTGGCTCTACTCTAGTAGATTGATACTCTTATACCTCCCTAAAAAACCATCTCAGTAGGTGCTTCATCTCTAGGAGGTGAGGTTTGAGAGGGCTCCTCCTGAGCCACTCCTTCTAAACTAACTAGATTCAAGGAACTTGAGTTGGTATCCTAGAATTAACCAATGGTCTTCAAAATCATTGTAGATAGGGTATAACTATTATGGAATATCACTACCTCTCACTCATTCAAATCATTTTCCATATTCTTCAAAACTAGTGAGATCATCCTACCATAATGATATAAATTCATATTAGATTTCCTTTTGCAGTAGTGATCCATGAAAAAAAAAACCATTTACACTGGCAGTTTGAACTTTGTATTATTAATCAGAATATATCACACATACATATCCTAAAAAGGACCTTATACATCTCTCATACTCCTTTGGCAATCCTTGATTGAAAAAAAGTAGAGAACCTTCCACTTAGGTTCTAAATTCTTCAGTGGTGTGCTGGGTTAAGGGTAGGGGGAGGGTGCATGGGGTGTGTAGGGGGTGTGAAAGGGGTAAATGGGGGTGTGAACGAGGGTATTAATAGGGTGAAGGGGGGTGTGTAGAGGGTTCATGGGGTGTACAGGGGTCATCAGGGTGTGCAGGGGAGGGGCAGGGTAGTGTGCTAGGTTATTTTGTAATAAGAAGGGGGAGGGTGTAGGGGGTGTGCAAGGGGTGGATGGGGTGTGCAGGGGGGAGGGGGTGCAGGGGGTGAATGGGGTGGGTAGGGGGAGGGGGTGTGGAGGTGGGGGTAGTGGGGGGAGGGGGGAGGGCTCTGTTGGGGGTAGGGGTAGGGTATGTACATGGGGCAATGGGATGTGCAAGTGGGGGGGGGGGAGGGGGCTATGCTGGGGGTAGGGGAGGGGGTGTGCGGTTGGGGGAAAGGGTAGGGGTGTGATGGGGTAGGAGTAAGAAGATGAGAATGGATATATTTTCTATAAACCCATTATTGGGTCCTTTGGTATGATAAATCAACAATTAACCCCTTACCACTATTGCCTTTAGTTTCCCAAACCAATCCTAATATAAACATAAACTCAAAACTATATACCTATGAATTAGACTACATTGAAACCATTCTAACATAACTGAAACCATTGTGACCCAACTTGGGAAGGTGATGAGTCGAGTGTTCCACCCAGAGACTTCCTCTCATTTCTACAGGGTTTTTATTTTTTTTATAGTGGGGGAGGATTTGAATATATAGGTGACCAATTTTTTTTTGGAATGCATAGGTTGTTTCCACTGTTCTAAACCATGGAAAAAGGGATATAACCATGGTTTGTAACAGTGGCTATAGGTGTTGCATGACTTTGAATTAATCCATGGTTCAAACCATGGCTATAGTTCTATAGCCACTACTAGAACTATGACTGTAGGTTTTCTCCTATATCCATGCCAATAATAGCCACAGTTTTAAACCATGGCTATACCCATATTTTGAAGTAATTCCTAAAATACCCTAGAAACCCTAAAAATCCAAAAAACCCTATAAACCATAAAATACCCTTAAACCCCCCAAATTCCATAAAAACCCCTCAAACCCACCAAAAATAATAAAAACCCATAAAACCAATAAAACCCTAAAATCCCAAAAAAAAGTAAAACTGTACAAACATGAAAATAACCTCAAAACAATCCTAAAACCCCAAAACCCTAAAATCGTTAAAACCCCTAAAAACCAAAAAAACATCAAAATCCTCAAAAACATCTCTAAAAACCCTAAAAAACGTAAAACCATAAAATCCTAAAAAACACCAAAGACTAAAAAAAAATGTTAATAAACTCCTAAAAAAGGTTAAATACCTTAGAAAACTCTATGAAAACCCAAAAACATAAAATCCTAAAACACCCTTAAAACCCTTTAAAACCCATAAAAATGCTAAAAACACAAAAAACCCTATAAAACCCCCATAAAAAACCTAAATACCCTAAAACACCAAAAACCCAAAAACCCGAAAACACTGTGAAATAAACATAAAACCCCCAGACCCCTATAAACAATTAAAAACCCTAAAACCCTAGACACTTAAAAACTATAGATACCATAAAACCCCTAAAACCACATGAAACCCATAAAACCCACTAAAAATCAATAAATCCCCATAAAACCCCTTAAAACCCTAAAAAAATGAAAACCCCCCAAAACACTAAAATCCCTTAAACCCCTAAAAATTCCATAAAACACCAATAATCTTAAAATATCCTAAAAACCATAAAAAACTAAAATCTCTAAAAACCACTAAAAACAATTAAAAGTTTTTAAAACCCTTTAAATGCAATAAAAACCCACCTAAAAACTCTAATGGTCCATAAAAAACCTAAAATACCTTAATACTCTTAAAAACCCAAAAAACACTATGAAAATTAAGAACCTAAAAACCCCTTAAATGCCCAATAAACCCTAAAAAACACTAAAAACATTAGAAACCCCTAAAAACACAAAACCACCAAAAAACCCAAAAATAATAAAACACCCTAAAACACCATAAAAGTCCCAAAACCCCCTAAAAATGCTAAAATACCCCCAAAATCATAAAAAACCTATAAGACCCTAAAAAATCCTAAAAAATCTAAAACCCTAAAAGGCAGTAAAATCATGAAAACCCCTAAAAGACCATAAAATATCCTAAACCACTAAAAGGATCTAAAACCTCTAAAAACCAAAAGACCCAAAAACTCTTAAAAACATTAAAGGAACCTAAAAACCATAGAGGCACAAAAACCCCTAAAAATACCTAAAATCCCTAAAAATCCTTTAAAAAATAGAGACCCTAAAAACCCAAAAAATCTATAAAGGACAATAAAAACCCAAAAACCCAAAAGTCTCTAAAACAAAAAAAAACCATAATAGACAATATATCCTATAAAACCACTATAACCACTAAAAAAGTGTAAAAGACCCACCCCCAAACCACAAAAAACCTACAAAACCACCAAAACCCAAAAAGATAAAAAAACCATAAAAAACCCTACTAAACCCTCAAAACACAAAAGACCCTAAAAACATAAAAATCATAAAAGACCCGAAAAATCATAAAAAACACCTAAAAACCCTCAAAGATCCAAAAACCTCTAAATAACATAAAACCATAAAATCTATAAAAACCCTAAAAACCCTAAAAACCTCCCAAAACTCCAAAGCCCCAAAAACCCTCAAAAATCACTGAAAACCCTATAAACCCCTAAAAACATTAAAAAAACCCCAAAAAATACCGAAAAGGCCGTAAAAACCTAAAACAACCTAAAATACTAAAACATTCTAAAAAGTCTAATTCCTTCAACAACATTAAGAACCCAAATCCTCTAATACTGAAAAACACTATAAATACCCTAAAAACCAAAAAATGCCTAAAAACCATAAAACCCCAATACCCTTGAAACCCCTGAAATCCCCTAAAACACCTAAAACCTCAAAAACCACTAGAAACTCCAATAATAACACAAAAAACCCTAAAAACAAAAAAAAAATAAAATAAAAACTTAAAACCCATAAAAACACTAAAAGTCTGTAAAACCATAAAAATCTTAAAAGATCCAAAAAACTATAAAATCCCTAAAAGTATATAAAACCCCTATGAGAACACTCAAATTCCCATAAACCCACTTAAACACCATAAATACCCTATTAATCCTAAATCCATTAAAACTCGAAAATCCCTAATAACCCTAAAACCCCCCTAAAACCCTAAAAAATGATTAAAACCTTAAAAACACATTCAAATGAAAAACCCATAAAAACCATTAAAATATTTAAGACCTTAAAAAATCATAAAATACAAAAAAACCCCAAACACCCTAAAAACCATTAAACCCTAAAAACCCTAGACACCCCTAAAACCCTTAATCCAAAAAAATATTAAAAACTGTAAATTCCCAAAAATCCAATAAAACCCTAAAAATATTAAATACCGTAAAAACTCCAACAACTATGAAAACCTAAAAAACTCTAAAAAACCCTTAATTAAACCCTAAAAATCCTATAACCCCTAAGAAATCCCTAAAAAAAATAAAATACCACAAAACCGATTTAAAACACTAAAAACTCTTAAAAACCCTAAAACCCTAAAACCCCATAAAAATGACAGAAATCTAAAATCCCTTTAAAATTATAAAGAAAGTAAAAAAATAATTAAAACCCGATACCTCCAAAAAAACCCTAAAAACACTAAAACCCCTAAAAATGCTAAAAAAACCCCTAAACCCCTATTGACCCTGAAATCACTAAAACCCCTTTAAACATGAAAAACACTAAAATCTGTAAAAAATATCTTATAACTCTAAAAAACAATAAAACCATAAAAACTCTAAAACATGGAATACCATAAAACTCCTTAAAACCCTAAAAACACAAAACCCCCTTAAAACCCACAAAACCCCATAAACCCAAAAAAAAGACCCAAAAAATTGTAAAATCACTAAAAAAATCATAAAATACCCTAAAACCCCAAAAAACCCAAAAAACCAAAAAACCTAGAAAACCCTAAAATCTGAAAAACAATAAAAATCCATAAAAAACCCAAACACCCCTAAAAACACTGAAGCCCTTAAAACCCCTAAAATATCTTAAAATCCTAAAAAACAATAAAAATAACCTTAAAACCATAAAACCCTAAAAAAATATAAAACACCATAAACACCTAAAAGACACTAAAAGTCCTAAAACCCCTAAAAAATCCTAAAAACCATATAACCCCTAAAACACTTAAAAGACAATAAACACCTTAAAAATTATGAAGACCATAAAATACCCTAAAAACCCAAGGACTATAAAAACACTAAAGAAAACTAAAAAACATGACAAATCCATAAAAGACACTGTAAACCCTAAAACCCTAAAGGGTTATTAAAACCCTAAAACCCTAAAGGACTCTAAAAATAATAAAAAATCCTTAAAAAGTCAAAAATACTTAAAAACCCAAAAAAACCTAAAAAAACCTAAAAATCCTAAACCTCCCTAAAAACACTAAAAGTCCAACAAACCCAAAAAACACTAAAAGAACATAAAGTAACCTAGAAACAATAAAGGACCCTAAAAACCTTAAAACCATAAAGGACCCTAAAACACTAAAACCCCTGACGGAATAAAAAATACAAATACCATAAAGGTCCCTAAAAACCCTAAAGGACCCTAAAAACCCTAAAACCCCTTAAAACCCCTAAAAACCATAATCAACACTAAATACTCTAAAAACCCTAAAAAAACCTTTAACGACCCTAAAAACTGCAAAAAAACCATTAAAACCTTAAACATCCAAAAAAGGCCCTAAAAACCCTTAAAACCATAAATATTTCAAATGATCTAAAATTTCTAAAAAACCCTAAAACCATTAAAAACCTTAAAACCCTAAAAAATCTAAAAAACTTAAACCCTTAAATGCCTAAAATACCATAAAATACCATAAAACCCTAAAAACCATAAAACCCCTAAAAAACCAAATAACCCAAAAACCTAAAATACCCTTAAAATCATAATAACCATAAAAAATGAACTAAACCCCCCCAAAAGGAACAAAATACCCTAAAACCCTAAAAAGAAAAAAAAAAAAATCCAAAATACCCTTTATAAACTCCTAAAACCCCTAAATACCAAAAAAACCCCCAAAAACTCCAAAAACCCAAAAACATAAAAACCCATAAAACACCTAAAACCTAAAAAACAATAAAAACCATAAATCCCCCAAAACCCCAAAACCCCAAAAATTACATAAAACCCATAAAAACCTTTAAAACCTCCCAAAAACCCAAAAACCATGGAAACCCCTAAAAACCACTAAAAACCCCTAAAATCCATAAACCATTAAAACCCAATAAACACCCTAAAACTCCAGAAAAACCAAAAAACCCCTTGAAAATTACTAAAAACCTTAAAACATCTCAAACCCACAAAAATATCTAACCCCACTAAAAACCCTAAAAATGATAAAACCCCTAAAAACTGTTAAACCCCTTGAACACAAAAAACCCCCTAAAACACCTAAACCCCTAAAAAATTAAAACCCTAAAAACTTTTAAAAAACCTAAAAATCCTAAAACCCCTAAAACAAATAAAAAACCCTAAGACCCATAAAAATTTAAAAAACCACAATACCCTTAAAATTCATAAAATCACTAAGAGTACATAAAAGCCCTAAAAGTACATAAAAACCATAAAAGACACTAGAATCCTTAAAACTAGAAAATTCCAAAAACCCAATAAAAATCGTAAAGACCCTTAAAATTCATTTAAAAACTAAAAAACTGAAAAAACCCAAAACCCCCTACAAACCCTAAAACAACCCAAAAAACACAAAAAATATCAAAGACACTAAAAATCATCTAAACCCTAAAACGACCCTAAAAACACTAAAAATACTAAAAAACCATAAAAATTCAAAATAATCCAAAATAAACCCTAAAACACTATAATCCCAAAAAGTACCTAAAAACCCTAAAACCTTAAATACACTAAAAAACCCTCAAACCCTTTAAAACCCATAAAAACCCTAGGAGACCACTAAAAACCCTGAAAACACTAAAAATATATAAACCCCCTTAAACCCATAAAATCCTTAAAAACCCTAGGAGACCACTAAAAACCCTAAAAACACTAAAAATATCTAAACCCACCTAAACCCATAAAATCCTTAAAAACCCGTAACATACTTAAAAACCCAAATAAACCATTAAGACCCTAAAACCTAAAAAACATTTAAAAACCACTAAAAACGAAAAAACTGTAGAAAAAAGAAATAAATAAAAACCCTACAAAACCACATACCCCTAAAACAATAAAAATATTTTAAAACCACAAAGCCCCTAAAAACCATAAAAACTACATAAAACCATAAACCCTATGAAATACTAAAATACCCTAAACTCACTAAAAATCCCAAAAAAATCCCTAAAAGTATAAAAATTATAAGAATCCTAAAAGCCTATTAAAACTCTAAAATAACAATAAAATCTCATAAAACCGCTAGAAACCATAAAACCCACAAAAACCATAAAAAACTAAAAACTCTAAAAATACCTAAAAATCCTAAAACCCCTAAAAACCCCAAAACACCTAAAAAACCAAAAAACCCAAAAAAACCCTTAAACACCATCAACAACTTTAAAAATTATTCAAATCTTAATAATTCATAAAACACATAAAAAAACCTAGAGATTCTAAAAACAAAATTACCATTAAAACCCTAAAAATCATTATGAACCCTAAAAACCACTAAAAACCTTGAAATACCATAAAACTATAAAAACCATAAAAATATTTGGAAACCCAAAGAGACCCTAAAAACAGAAAAAAACCCTAGAACTGATAATAACCTTAAAAAACCAAAAAACCAAAAATCCTTAAAAAACACTTAAAACCCCCAAAAAACCAAAAAACCAAAAAACCAATAAGATCCCCAAAACCCTAAAAACTAAAAACCCATAAAACCCCTATAACTATAAACCCCTAAATACATAAAAACATAAAAAAATTCCCTAATTAAAACCTATAAAATCTAAAATCCTAGAAAACCTCTAAAAATGATAAAAAAACACAAACACCCCTAATACACAAAAAAACACAAAAAAAAAACCTACAAATCCTAAACCCCAAAAAACCATAAACCCCCTAAAAACCCTTATAAAACCCTAAAACACTAAAAAACTTAAAAATTATAAATCCTAAAAAAAACACTAAAAACCATAAACAACCAATAAAATCCAGAAAATCCTAAAAACCTTAAAATGGTTAAAAACCCTAAACAACACTAAAAATACTACAAACCACTAAAAAATCCATAAAACCATAAAAAAATCAAAAAATAATGTTAAAACATTAAAAAACCATAAAAATAATTAAAAACAATAAAATAATTGTAAATAACTATAAAACCTCTAAAACCATAAAATCCCTAAAAACCCAAAAACAATAAAAAAAAACCTAAATACATTAGAAGACCCTAAGACACCCTAAAACCCTAAAATTGTGGAAAACCCCCCAAATACCCTAAAAAACTAAAAAACCCTAAAAACACAAAAAATAACTTAAAACATAACAAGCCCCAAAACACCTAGAAAACCTTTTGAAACCCTAAAATTCTGTAAAACCCATAAAAATCCAACAAAATAACTAAATGGTCCAAAAAATAACAAAAACATGTAAAAGTACTAACAACATAAAAATACCATAATGCCATTAAAACCCAACAAAAAAACCTAAAAAAATATAAAACCCTAAATCCCATAAAAACCCTAATAACCAAAAAACCACCAAAACCCTAAAAACATTTAAAAAAGAAAAAACACCCTAAAACACCCTAAAATCCTAACTGAATTCCATTCACATCAATGTATCCACTTTTACTTCTATGAATGATTTCTCTAATTACATTGTGGATTATTTTCCGGAATTTTAAAAGGATGATGGTGCTTATTCTATTCATCTATCTAACTTCATCATGTCTTTCATTAATGATCACCAAGAAAATGACTTAACATATGCCCCCTTTGATGATGAGGTCAAATCTGCACTGTTATGTTTGAACATAGACAATGTAGTGGGTATGGATGGATTTAGAAACAAGTTTTTTATTATTCTACTGGGTCATTATACTTTTAGAGGTCACCAATGCAGTTAGGGATTTTTTTCTCTCTAGTTCAATTTTGCATGGGGCTAAATCCAATTTTATTTACTTGATCGCAAATATGGATTATTCTATTGATATATTGGACTTCCAGAAAACTTTCATTGGGAAAATCATTCCTAAAATTATAAGAAAAATTCTAGTCATAAGGTTATGGTTGATTTGTTGAGATCTTATCACCGCAAATAAGTTTGGGTTTGTTCTAAGGATAAGTATCCAAACCTGCCTCTTTACAGCCTCAGAAGGAATCAATATCATGAGGAAGGAAAAAAATAATGAGGGTTTTTATTTGAAACTAGATATCTTTAAGGCCTCTGATACCATCAAGTTGATATTCATCTTTAGTTTTCTTGGAATGTATAGTCTCTCTAATATGTTCAACAAAATTATTATCATTATTTTGACTAGTTCCATTGGTTCTAGACTTATCAATGACTCCCCAAAAGGGTTTCTTCAATGCTTCTGTGGAGTAATAAAAGGGGACCAGCTCTTGGGTCATCTAATTATAGTGGTTGAGGATTACATGATTCTATGAATCATTGACCTCTTAAAGGATGGTTTGTACAAACCAATTTAGGCATAGAGAGACCTTCATGTTCCCTCCCTTGTTCCTTATGCCAATGACATCATTATTTTTGTCCAAGTGACTAAGAGAACCATATCTTCAATTAGAATGATATATATTTATTATTAATGTGTGGTTTTCTAGTCTATTAGCTATAATAAATCCTTTATTGTCTTTGGAAAATGGGTTTTAGCCTCCAAAAAACTCCGCATTGCCAGGTCACTTGGGGTGCGAAGAGGCTCACTCCCCTTTACATATTTGGATGTCCCTATTTTCTAGGGGAGGGAAAAAATCTACTACCATGAGATAATATCAACTAATATCACTCAATGGTAGGATAAATCCAATGTAAAATGATTATATTAGGCTATAATGGTTTTTTTTGGTCACCTCCATCATCACTTCCTTGTTTGATCATGTGTTCTCCATTTATAGATGGTCGACTAGCCTTGTTAAAACCCTTCATTCCAATATTAGGATCCTTTCATGGAAGGGATGCATTAGTGAAAGGAATCTGGTTTCTGTGGCTTTGAATTACTTCAATGAGCATGTTAATCTAGGTGGTCTGGGAATTAAGGCCCTAAGGATATTTAATGATGACATGATTCACAAGTTCACCTGGAATTTGTTCAATCCTCTTGATGATGGATTGAATTTTCTTCATTATAGGTTTACAAAAAGAATTTGTGATGGTTACACAGGTTATATACCTTCCTCTTTCTGGCCTATAATCAGGTCCTCATAAACGGACATTACATCTCAATCAAAATGGGTTGTCTCAAAAAAATTGAATCTAAATTATTAGTCCACTACCCAACTTGAAAGGACCCTGCTTAAATATATGACACCTCCTACTGACTTAGAGAACCTTTCTATTACTTCTTTCACACAGAGATTTGATGTGTGTGATCAAATCCATCAATCTAATATCAACCAATAGATCTAGAGGTATATGTTTGTAGACTTTGACTTCCTCATCTGGAAACCAAACATTATTAGGCAGTTTAATACAAGAGACTTCTTTCGGTATATATGTTCATGGGGAATTGATCCTATAACTTGGCTCTCAAAATTCAAGAGAACTTTTCTTCCATCAGCACATCATTTTCTACAGTGTAAACTCTGAAGATATAAGTTCTCCCTTTAGGAATAGCTGAAGAAGGCCAGTTAGAGCCTGGAATCAGCTTTTCACTTCTTCCTTCGGGGTGATGAGAGTATTCAACACTCATTTCTATAGTGTAAACTTGCAATCAAGATTTGGTCTTACATGAAGAACTTATTAAGCTTCCACATCAGACTACACTTCCCATTTCATGACCTATTATGTAGCCTTTCCAATCTAAACCAAAGGGAGAATATTCATAATCTCCTGCTCACTTATATCTCTGTTGTTGTCTCTTATGTCTGGGCTTCCCTAAATGTTGTGGATTTATATAGGAAACATCTCTCCTTTCATTGTGGAGTTGTGACTGTCCATAATGTGGTCTATGTGGCATCTCGCATACAATAATGTCCAATGGATAACCATTTTCCTGACCTCATTATTTTGTATATTCTTGGAGACTCTGGTAGGACCAAAAAAACACATGTTCTGAAGTTCATTCATTGGATTCCCCTGATTACATCATGGAACAAGGTCAATGTGGATGGTGTAGCCTTGGCAGTACTCAGCCCCTCATGTTGTGGTGGGGTATTCTGTATGCATAGATGTTTTACGAAGAGCAGCTTCTATAACATTATTGGAGCTCAACGTGGATACGAATTTGAGATTTGGGCAATGATGAAGGCAGTCAAATTTTTAGTTCAATTTGGGTCGAAGATTCTGTGGATTGAATCTGAATCGATGATTGTGGTGGATTCACTAATGAAGATGTCCAGGAGTGTTTCTTGGTGACTTCTCCCACAATGGATTGAATGTCTCAGCCTTTTCCATACTCTCACTCTCAATGTCACACATGCCTATAGGGAGGTAAACTCGGTGGAACATGCCATATCCAAATAGGAAATTGTAGAAAGGAACTCGATGTGGTCCTTGTCACTCCTTTTTTTCACCCTTCATAGATTCTGATATGAAGGGTGAATTACAAACCCATGTTTGTAAACCCTCCTTGTAACTCGTTTTAATTTTCTAATAAATTTCTGGGGACAAAGTCTTCTTGGTCCCAAGAATTATGTGCCCTAAAACCCTAAACCCTCTTAAGAACCAAAAACTCTAAAAACCCCTAAAAAACACAAAAATTCCCTTAAAAACACCAAAAAAACTATAAGAACCCATATGTCCCTAAAAACCCTAAATCCCCCCCCGAAACCATAAAATCCCCAAAACACTCTAAAACCCTCAAAATCACTAAGAGAAAACAGAATATCCAAAACCCCCTAAAAAACTAAAAATTGGAAAACACCACAAAACACATAAAAAGAAAAAAACCCATAAAAACCCTAATAACGAAAAAAACCCTAAAACCCCTAAAAAAATTGAACACACTAAAAAACCAAAAACCCTAAAAATAGTAAAAAAAAAACCCAGAAAACTCTAAACCCAGTACTCTACAGCCAAAATCCTACACCTGAAACTCAAAACCCCCCACCCTAAACCCTAAACCTTAAACCCTATACCATACACCGTAAACCCTTGAACAATTACTCCTAAACTCTTAACCCTTTAGCATACACCTAAAAACCTACACCTGAAACCCTATACCCTATAATATAGACCATAAACCTTAAACACTACACCATAAACCAAAAATCCTAAACAATAAACAAAAAACCCTACATCAAAAACACTAAACCCTATACCCTAACTACTAAATCCCATAAGAACACTAAAAACCCTGAACACCCTAAAAAATGTGAAAACACTAAGTAAACATACGCCCCTAAAAACAAAAAAACAAAAAAACACTAAAAAATCCAAAAAAAAAAACTAAATAAATTAATGTTATAAAAATCTTTCAAAATCCCCAAAAAATCGTAAAACCTCATGAAAACCCTGACCCCCTAAGAACCCTAAATACCTAAAACCCCTAAAGCCCCAAAAAACCCCAAAACACTAAAAACCTAGAAACCCAAACACCCTAAAAAACCTAAACCCTTAAAAATTTTCAAAACCCCGAAAACCCTAACAAACCCCTAAAACCATAAAACCCCCTAAAACCCATATATAGATGAAATACCCTATAAGCCACATAAAAAACTGAAAATACCCTAAAAATATGAAATACCCCTAAAAACCATAAAACCCACCGAAAAACCTAAAAACCAAAAAACAAACCCCCCTAAAAACAATAAAACCCTAAAAACTGTAAAAAACCATAAAACCCTAAAAACACTAAAAACACTAAAAACACTAAAAACCATAAAACACTAAAAAACCCTTTAAAAACATAAAACCTTATAAATCCCCTAAAACCCCAAAATACCCTAAAAAATATAAAAACCCTTAAAACCCCTAAAAACATAAAAAATCCTAGAACCCCTAAAAGACCCAGAAAAACTAAAAGACTCTGAAAACAGAAAAAAACCTTGAATAGAAACAGAAACCATAAAAACCTAAAGGGTGCTAAAACCTGATTAAAACTATAAAAAACTTTATAACCCCTCAAACACTCTAAAAATCCAATGAACCTAAAATCCAAAAAAAATAAGGAAAGCCCCTAAAATCTCAAAAAACCAAAAAAATAAAAAAATTACTCCAAAAACCCTTAAAAATCCAAAAACCCACTGAAAACCATAAATATACCCTAAAATAACCTATAATCCATGAAAAGACCCATAAACATATAATCCATAAAAACGTTAAAAAATCTCTAAAACCCCTTAAAATCCCTAAAAACCATGAGAAAACCTTAAAAACCACAAACCCTAAAAACTATAAAAAACATAAAACCCTAAAACATGAAAAACAATAGAAACTCTAAATCCCTAAAAAAAGGAAAAAACCTTAAAAACCCCAAAAAACTCATAAAAAAAAGGAAGAACGCATAAAAAACCACAAACCCTAAAACCATAAAAACTATACAAAGGTTAAAACATTAAAAATTCATAAAAACCCTAAAATCCCTAAAAATAATAAAAATATTAAAAACCCATAAAACCCATAAATACCCAAAAAACTATAAAAACAACTAAAACCATAACAACCTTTAAAAATAAATAAATCCCCCCAAAACCTCCTATATCCCTACAGACCCTTAAACACCCTTAAAAACCCCTAAAAGGACACTAAAACACTAAAAACTCCTAAAACCATTTAAACATTAAATCATCCTTGAATAAAGAAACCCATAAAATACATAAAAACCCTAAACACCATAAATATCCCTAAAAAATCTAAGAAACCCTAAAACCAATAAAACCCCCTAAAACCACAAAAAACTACAGGCCTAAAAAACTTATAAAAAACTAAAACCCTAAATACCCATAAAATCTATAAAATATCTAAAATCCCAAAAATCCCTAAAAGCCTAAAAAAGCTAAAAATCCATAAAAACTCAAAAAACACCTAGAATCTCTAAAAACCCAAAAACCCCCAAAAAACACTTAAAAAGTAAAAAATTGAAATAAACCCCTTAAAAAATAAATCCCCTAGAAATATTAAAAACAATGAAACCCTAAAAACAATAATAAAACATAAAAACCCCCAAAACACTAAATCCCTAAAAATGCTATAAAACCGAAAAACCATACAGAACCATAGAAATAAATAAACCCTAAAACACATAAAATAATTCTAAAATCCCTAAAAGAACCACAAAAATAATAAAATAACCAGAAAAACCCCAATTGATCCCTAAATACCCTTAAAACCCCTAAAACCCCAAAATCCATTAAAACCCAAGAAACCCCTAAAATCACTAAAAAACACTAAAACAATAAAACCCTGAAGACCCTAAAAAAACTAAAATAATTTAAAAACAAAAAATTTCCTAAAATCTCTAAAAAACCTAAAAACACTAAAAAAACATAAGACTGCCTAAAACCCCAAGAAATCATAAAAATACCTAAAACCCCCTTTAGAACATATGAATCCTAAAAAACCTAAAAACCCATAAAAATAAAAAAACCTAAAATAACCATAAAAACCCTAAAAGACCCAAAACCACTAAGAAAAAATAAAACCCATGAAAACCCAAACACTAACCCTAAAACCCTAAACCATACACAAGAAATCCTATTCCCAACACCCTAAACCAAAAACCCAAATCCCAAAACCTGAGGATCTACACCCTAAACCCTATACCCTAAAACCTAAACACTATACCCTATACACAAAACCATAACCCTAAACCCTAAACCCCAAATCCTACACATTAAATACTAAACCCTACACCCAAAACACTAAATCTATATCATAAACCCTAAATCCCCTAAAACACAAAAAACCCTAAATGAACATAAACACCCTAAAAGACCCTAAAAACCCTAAAACCCATAAAACCCCCTAAAAAACCTAAACCCCCTAAAATAACTAAAATGACATAAAACCCTAAAAACACTAAAAGACCCTCAAACCCCCAAAAACCCAAAAATCCCTAAAAGGATCAAAACACCCTAAAAATATTAAAAATATAAAAACCCTAAAACTATGAAAAACAATAAAAACCAGAAAAAACCTTAAAAACACTAAAAAAGCTAAAAATCATTAGAACCCTAAAAATAATAAAAACCCAAAAAAATCGTAAAAATGATTAAAAACTCCTGAAAACCTCTAAGAACCATGAAAACCATAAATAAGCTCAAAAAATAATAAAACACCCAAAAAACCCTAAAACACCATGAAAACTGTAAAACCCAAAAACCCAAAAACAAAAAAAATCCTTAAAGCCCTAAAAATATTAAAAACCATAAAAAAACTCTAAAAAACCTAGAAAATCATAAAACTTTAAATACTTTTAAAAACACTAAATACCCCTAAAATTTTTAAAAACCATAAAAAATAAAAAACACTTAAAACCCTAAAAACAATAATATCCCTAAAAAATCTAAAAACCTAAAAACTCTAAGAAATTATAAACATCCAAAAAATCTGAAAATACTAAAACCCCCAAAAAAGATTAACAATTTCTAAAAAATTATAAAACCCATAAAGACCGTAAAAATCCTAAAACCCTAAAAACTATAAAAACCCTAAAAATAGGATTTTTTTTAAAAAAACCCTAAAACAACTAAAACCCCTAAATACCCAAAAAACCCTAAATTGTTAAAACACCTAAAAACCCTATAAATTACTAAGAACCCTATAAAACCCTACAATCCCAAAAAACACAAAAAACCCTAAAAATAAAAAATCCATAAAGATCTATAAAAATCCTTTCAAACCCTAAATAACATTATAAATTCATAGAAACACTAAAACCCTTAAAAACCTTAATCCCAAATAAATCCCAAAAACCTCTAAAATCAGTAAAAACACTAAAAACCCCAAATGTCTGTCAAAACCATAAAACCCATAATACCCTAAAAGACCCTAAAAACCCATAAAACCCTTAAAAGCCCATTAAAATATCTAAAAATAAAAAACCCCTAAAAACCTTAATGTACATAAAAAACCTAAATCCCCAAAAAACATCTTAAAATCCCTAAAAACATTTAAAACCCTAAAATTTTAAAGAACCCCATAAAACCATAAAAAACACAAAAATCCTAAAAAACCTAAAAACATTAAAAACCATAAAGACCCTAAAAACCAAAAAACCTCCATAAAATATAAAAAGCCCTAAAAATAATCATAAAAACCATAAAAACCATTAAAAATCCTACCACCCTTAGAAAAATATAAAAACCTAAAAATCCCTAAAACACTAAAAACCCCCAAACCCCTAAAAACCCTAAATAACATAAAAATAATAAAACCCCAAAAACCCTAGAAATACTAAAAATGATCTTAACCGCCTAAAAATATAGAAAAAATAACACCCTAAATTTTTTTGAAAACCCTAAAATACACATAAAAACCTGAAAGTCCCTAAAAACCCTAAAGCCTCTAAAAGAGCCTAAAAATCTATAAAACACCCCCTAAAACCCATAAACGCCAACAACCCCACAACCCGTAAAAACACAAAAAACATTAAAATCCTATAAACCCTAAAACCCCTAAAACACTAAAAATGCCTAAAAAATTCTAAGAAACCTTAAAGCCTCCTAAAAACCATAAAAACATTAAAACCCCTTAAAATCGCTTAAACCCTTAAACACCATAAAACTGTATAAACCCTTACAACCCTCAAAACCCCTGAAAAAACCCTAAAACCACTGAAAACCGTAAAACTAACTAAAAAACCTAATGCACCTTTAAAACCCTTAAAAACATTAAAAAAAATAAAACCCCCTAAAACACTAAAAACCAATTAAAACAAAAAAAATCAAAAAAAACCATGAAAACCATAAAACCCTATAAAACCCTAAAATCAACTAAAAGATTCTAAAACCCCTAATAAACCTAAAAATCATTAAAATTATAAAAACGCTAACACCCCCAAAAACACAAAACCCCCTAAAAACTAAAAACAATATAATGTATAGAAATAATAAAAGACCTCTAAAATACCCTCAAAACTCAAAAAAATCCTCAAAAACCTTAAACACCCATAAAATCCTAAAAACACTAAAAATCCAAAACAATACTAAAAACAATAAAAATACCCTTTAAAACCCTAAAAACCCTAAATCACCTAAAAACCCAAAAAATAACTAAAACCCATAAACCCCCATAATACCCTTAAAATGCACTCAAAATTCATAAAACACCATCAAAACCATAAAAACCCTAAAACCCTAAAAACCACTAAAAACCACTAAAAAACAAAAAAATTGTTAAACCCCTATAACACCTAAAAATATTAAAAACCCCTAAAAACTAAACCCCCAAAAAAACATAAAAGCCTAAAAATATCTATGAAACATTAAAAAACCCCCCTAAAACCTGAAACCCATAAAAAAACCCCATAAAACCTAAAAAGCCCTAAAATTAATAAATGATCAAAAAACTCTAAAAACACAGTAAATTCTCTAAAAGACCCTAAAAATCCTTAAACACACTAAAAATATCCTAAAACACCCTAAAAATCCTAAAAACCACATAATTTACTTAAAACCATTAAACCCATAAAAACCATAAAAACCCTAAAATCCCTTAAAACACTAAAAATCTCTAACACTCTAAAAAAACTAAAACCCTAAACAACCTCTAAACCACTAAAAAATAAAATAAACCCTTAAACCCCTAAGACCCATAAAAAACTCAAGCCCACTAAATCCCTAAAATACCATAAAATTCCTAAAAACCCATAACACAAAACCCCCCTAAAAACTAAAAAACAAAAAAAACCCCTAAAACCCTTAAAGCATTAAAATACAAAAAAAACCCTAAAAGCCTAAAAACTAAAGACCCTAAAACCCCTAAAAAACCGAAAACAACGTTAAAATCCAATAAATCCCCAAAAACCATAAAAACTCTTAAAAAAAATAAAAACCTAAAAAATTCTAAAAATCCATAAACCCCCCAAAAAACTCAACACCCCCCAAAAAACCATAAATCCCAAAACCCCATAAAACTCCTAAAACCCCTAATATACATTATATACCATAAAAACCCTAAAGTAACCTATAAACCATAAAAACCACTAAAAATGTAAACCCACTATAAAAACCCTAATAGACCCTTGGAACCCCTAAACCCACTTAAAAGAGTAAAACACCTAAAAATCCTTAATAAACTACACTAACCCTAAAACCACAAAACCCATAAAACCCCTAAGAATCCCTAAAAATTCATAAACCCCTAAGCCCACGTAAAAATTTTAAAATTCTTGAAAGCCCTAAAACCCTTAAAACAGTAAAAATTCTATAAAACACAAAAAAAATTCTTTAAAAAATGATAAAAACCCTTAAATCCCTAAAACCCCTAAATACCCCTAAAACACCCTGAACACCTAAAAACTCTTAAAATTTAAATCCCAAAATCCCTAAAAACCTTAAAAATTCCATAATACCCTAAATAACCTTAAAACCCAAAAAATATAAAAACCAAAAAGACCATATTTTTTTAAAAACCCCAAAACCCTAGAAAAACACCCAAAACCTAAAAAATAATAAACGCCCCTAAATGCCTAAAACACTAAAACCCCTAAAAAACTTTTGAAAGACCACCAAAACACTAAAATACCCTACACACCCTAAAACCATTTTATGACTCCAAAAAGCCTTTATAACCTAGAAAGTCCCTAAAACCCAAAAATCCCTAAAAGACCCTAAAAACAATAAAAAACAAAAAATATCCTAAAAACCATAAAACACCTAAAAGTTACTAAAAACACTAAAACACCCCTAAAGATACTAAAATACCCTAAAAACCTAATGGACACTAAAAACCCATAAAAGACTCTAAAAACCCTAAAAAACACTAAAATTCAATAAATGACACTAAATAACACTAAAGGGCCCTCAATACTCTAAACACCCAAAAACCCATAAAGGAAACTAAAACCCTTAGTAGTCCCTAAAAATACAAACAAAAACCTAAAAGACCCTAAAAACCCCTAAAATAATGAAAGAACTAAAAAATCCCACATAAACCCTAAAAGACCCAAAAATCCCTAAAACACTTACAAGACCCGAAGACCCTAGAAACACAAAAAAACCCTAAAATCCTAGAAACACTAAAAACCCTAAAAGAACCTAAAAACCATAAAACACCTTAAAGTCCCTAAAACTCTAAAACACCATAAAAACACTAAAAATATTAAAATACTCTAGAACTATTAAAAATCCTTAAAAACCATAAGACCTTTAATAGACCATAAAAACCCTAAAACCCAAAAAAAATCCTTAAAACCCCTAAAAACCCAAAAACACCATAAAATTTTGAAAACCCCATGAAAACCCTAAAAATTATAAAAAACCGAAAATTCAAGATAAATATAAAGAACCTCTAAAACCCATAAAAAATCCTAAAACTCTAAAAGATGCTAAATACCATAAAATACCATTAAAATCCCTAAAATCCTAAAAACCCCTAAAACCCACAAAAACCTTAAATCCGCTTTAAACCTTATAAAACTATTAAATACACGGATAAACTCTAAAAATACCAAAACCAAAAAAAACACCTAAACAACCTAAAAACACTAAAAAAAAAAAAACACTAAAATCCTCTAAAACCATAAAACCCATAAAACTATAGAAATAAAAAAAAACAAAAAACCATTAGAAATCTACAAAAAACCATAAAAATCAACTAAAACCCTAAAAATGATTAAAAAACACTAAAAATGATTAAAAAACCCTAGAACCCTATACACCCTAAAAACCATTAAAACCCATAAAACCCCTGAAAACATTTAAAAACCCAAAATCACTAAAAACCCAAATAACCCCCCAAAAAACCCAAAAACCAAAAAAATCTGTAGTTAACCCTAAAACTCAAAAAAAACTTGAAAAACCTAAAAATAAGAAAAACCATAAAGAACCCTAAAATACCTAAACCATAGTAAAAATCCTTAAAATACTATAAACCCAAAAAAAAACTAAAAAACACCTCAAACACCAAAACCCCTTTAAAACCCTATAAAACCATATAAATTCCTAAAACATCCCTAAAAACACTAAAAACCTCAAAAAAAAAAGACCCTGAAAACAATTAAAAACCCCTAAAAGACCCTTACACCAACAAAAATACTCTAAAATACTCTAAAAACCTAAAAAACCCTAAAACCACTTAAAACCCTAAAGAAAACTAATAAACCTATAAAAAAAAGAGACCAAAAAACCCTTAAACACCCAAAAAATTTGTCAAAATACATAAAAAACCTAATAACCCTAAAAACCCTAAAAATCCTATATAAAACTAAAACCCCCTAAAACCCCAAAAAAATTTTAAAACACCCTAAAATAACCAAAAAATGCCCAATACACTAAGAACTACTAAAAATATTAAAATAACCTATAAAAATAAAATCTTCAAACACTAGAAAACCCCATAGCCCTTAAAAATCCCTAAACCCCCCAAAACCCCTAAAAACCAGAAAATCTCTAAAAAACCTAAAAAACATGGAAATCCCTAAAACCCCCTAAAAAGAAAAAAACCCTAAAACCCCTAGATAGTCCCCGAGAAACCCAAAAAACTTAGGAAATCCTAAGAAACCCCTAAAAACCCTAAAAACATAAAAAAACCTAAAAATAGGTAAAATCTATAACAAACCCAAAACCATTCAAAACCCAAAAAACCATTCAAAACCCAAAAAACCCAAAAAACCACTTACAAATCCCTAAAAACATAAAAAAACCAAAAAAATCAAAAAACCCCAAAAACTCATTAAATGAACCCCAAATACCCAAAACAACTTTAAAAATCCTAGAAACACAAACACCCATTATACCCTAAAATAACCCAAAAAAACTAAAAACCCCTTGAGATCTTTAAAAAATCCAAAAAATACTAAAAACCCTAAAAATACACTAAAAACTCTAAAAACCCTTAAAAACCACAAAAAACCCTAAATAATCCCTACAAATCCCAAAAAATATTGAAATTAGGTAAGCCTCTTAAAAGACCCTAACTACATTAAAACCCCCAAAAGACCCTAAAGTCACCAAAAAACACCTAAAAATCCTAATAATTGTAAAAAACCAAAAAATCATTTAGATATGTAAAAAATAATAAACCCCCCTAGGAAATCCCTAAGAACCCTTATAACCCCCTAAAATCCAAAAAAACCCTAGAAACAAATAAAAACCCTTAAATCACAAATACAATCATAAAAACTCTAAAAATAAAAAAAATCTAAAAACCTTATACCTAATATAAAGCTATAAAACTCTAAAAACCCAAAAACCCTAAAAAAATAAAACCATAAAACCCTAAAGTATCTAGAAAATTATTAAGAGCCTTAAAAATCCAAATAACCCTTGAGAACCTTCAATCCCCTAAACCCCTAAAAACCCTAAACCCATAAAAACTCCTAAAAACCATAAAAATCATAGAAACCCTAAAAACTCTTGAACTCTAATAACCCTTTAAAATAAAATAAAACAAAAAAAAACTAAAAATCAAAACCCCCCTTTAATATCCCTAAAAACCCAAAAATCCCAAAAATACCCAAAATGACCCTAATGATTTTAATAGTACCTAAAACCCATATGAAGCCCCTAAAAGTCCATAAAACCCCTTAAATACCCTAAAATCACCAAAACTCTAAAATCCAAAAATACCCCTAAAAGCCCCAAAACACCATAAAAACACTAAAAACCCTAAAAACACCAAAAAATAAATAAAAAATTCTAAAAAACCTAAAAAAACACGTAAAACTCTAAAAATTGCAAAAATCTAAAAAAAATAAAATCCTAAAACTACTAAAAACCATAAAATCCATAAAAATCCTAAAAGATGAAAATCCATTTATATTAATACAAACCCTAAATCACCCTAAAATACCAAAAACCCCTAAAAGACCATACAAACCCTACAAACCTATAAGACTTAAAAACATTTAAAAACCATTAAAGGACCTAAAAACCATAACAAACCCAATTAAACCCCCAAAACCCTAAAAACAGTGAAGACACTAAAAACCACAAAACTCCTAAATAATCTAAAAACTAAAAACCCCTATGACCCTAAAACACCCTAGAAATCCAAATGGACTCTAAAATTCCATAATGATTTCTAACAAACCCTTAAAACCTTAAATAACCCTAAAACCCATATAACTAAAAAAGAAACTAAAAATCCCAAAAAAATACTAAAAACCCAATAAACTTCAAAAAAACTTAAAACCACTGAAAAAACTATAAGAACCCCAAAACCCCATAAAACCATATGGGATACTAAAACCCCCCAAAACCCTAAAAATACTAAAACCCTGAAAAGACACAAAAAACTCTTAAAACCTCAAAAACTATAAAAGACCAAAAATACCCAAAAACCCTAAAATATTAAACACCCTTAAACCATAAAAAATATAAAAAAACCTAAAACCCATAAAATAGAATAAGAAACTTAAAACACAAAAAACTCACTAAAACCCTAAATCTATAAAAACCCTAAAACACCCTAAAAATCCCAAACAACTGATAAAAACCAAAAAACAGTAAAAACCCTAAATATCCATGAAAACCCTAAAACACATTGAAAACACCTAAAGAACCTAAAAACCCAAAAATTTCCTAAAAACACTGAAAACGCCACAAATCCTAAACCCCTAAGAGACCTTTGGAACCCTAGAACTTTTAAAACCCCTAAAATCCCATAAAACCATAAAACACCTGAAAACCTAAAATGCCTAAAAAACTTTTAAAACCCCATCATAAATAATAAAAACATGAAAACCACCTATAAACCATAAACCCACTAAAAAAATAAATAATGAAAGAAAACCATAAGACATCTAAAACCATAAACAACAAAAAAAATGTAAAACCCCCCTGAAACCTAAAACCCCTAAAAACCATTTAAACCCCCCAAAAAGTAAAAGGACCCCCGAAACTCTTAAAATCGTTAAAAACCCATAAAACCTATAAAAATGATAAAAAAATTATTAAACCCTAAAAAACTCTAAAATCCCATAATAGTCATGAAATCCTCTAAAACCTTAATACCCTTAAAATACCAAAAAACCCCATAAAACCCCACAAAAACCAAAATAAATACAAAAAAATTGAAAAAACCCTTAGTCAACCTAAAAACCCTTAAATTTTTGTAAAAACTTTTAAAACCCCTTAAAAGCAAAAAAAAAAAAACTAAAACCCCCTAAAAACCTTGAAAACTCTTATAATCCCTAGAAACCAATATAAAACCATAATAATCCTAAAACACCTCTAAAATACATTAAAACCCCTAAAAGACCCTAAAAACTAAATAATCCTAAAGGACCTTAAATCCATTAAAAACCCCTATAAAACCCTATTATTACCAAAAACATTAACCAACCAGAAAAATTATATGAAAAACACTATAAAACCTAACAAACCTAAAACCCCTAAGTCCCCTAATACAACCTAAAATCCCTAAAACCCAAAAATATCCCAAAAATATCCTAAAATGCATAAAAATCACCAAAACCCATTTAAAACACATAATAAAACCCCTAAAACCATAAAAAAAAATAAAAAACCCTAAAATCCCTAAAAACCAACAACCCCCCTATGAAAATCCTAAACCCTCTAAAAATCTTATGAAACCCAAAGAAAAACCTAAAACCATAAAACCATAAAACCCTAAAAAACCTAAAAACCCTATAAAACCCTAGGAAATCTAAATAATCTTAAAACCCTAAAAAAGAATTTGAACTGCTAAGATACCCAAATACCCCTAAAACCCATTCAAAACCCCATTAAACACAAAAAATACCATGCAAAACACTACAAAAACCTCAAAAACCATAAAAAACACTAACAACCCTAAAAGTCACAACCCCCCCCACTAAACCCGAAAGAGAACCCTAAAAGAGCACTACAAACCTATAAAAAATAAAAAAATAAAAATAAATAAAATGAAACTAAAAAAATTGAAAAACCTTAAAACCTTTAAAACCCAAAAAACACTAAAAACATAAAAGATGAAAACCCTATAAACCCTAAAAAAATCTTAATAACCCTAAAAAACTCTAAAAAATACCTAAACCCTTTAAAAGACCCTAAAACCCCAAAATACCGAATTAAATCCCAAAAACCCAAAAAACCCTTAAACCCCAAAAAAACTATAAAAAATAATAGAAAAAACTAAAAAAACTCCTAAAAACCATAAATAACCTAAACCCCCTATAAACCCTTGAAAAAACATGAAAACCCTATAAACCATAAATACTCATAAATTACTATACGAAATCCCTAGAAACCCTAAAATATCCCTAAAAACAATGGAAAATTGTAAAAAATCCAAAAACACCCTAAAACCCATCAAAACACTATGAAATCCTTAAAAACTATAAAAACCTAAAAAAACAAAAAATCATAAAAGTCCAAAAATCCCAAAAATCTATAAAACCAATTAAAACCCTAAAAACCAAGAAATACCTAAAAATCATAAAATTCATAAAAACCCAAAATACCATAGAAAACCCAAAAAACCTAAAAAACTCTAAAGACCTTAAAACCCATAAAATCCTTAAAAATTATAAAACCCCTAATATTCCCTTAAACCCCAAAACACTAAAAATACTATAAAACCACTAAAAGAACAAAAAATTCATGAACCCCTAAAAACAATAAAAAACCACTAAAACCCCCAAAAAAACGAAATTAAATTAAAAATTAAAAAACTATAAAAACCTCTTAATACCATTAAAAAACCCATAACACTCCTAAAACCACTAAAAAATACATGACGAACCCATAAAACCCTAAAACCCTAAAACCCAAAAACCCAAAAAAACATTAAAACCCTAACCACCCCCAACCGTAAAAACCCCTCGAAACCATTAAAACCACCAAAATCCCTAAAAACCCCTAAAAATCCTAAAAAACCATAAAAACTATAAAATACCATAAAACCCTAAAACCCTAAAACCCCTAAAACCCTAAAAACCCTAAAACCCTAAATTACCCTAAAACCCCTTAAAATCCTAAAAAAAACCCTAGAAAAACCTAGAAACCATTAAAAACCATAAAACCCAAAGAAAATTAAAATAATAAAAACACAAAAACAAAAAACCCCTCATTAGACACCTAGAAACCCTATTAACCCCCTAAAACGCTTTAAACCCCTAAAACCCAAAAACTCTAAAATAGCATAAAGACCCTTAAAGACCCTAAAAACTCTAAATACCCTAAAAATCCTATAAAAAACCCACAAATATCTTTAAAACCGTGAAACATCCTAAAAACTCAAAAGAATCAAAAAACCCTAAAACCCATTAAAACCCTAAGAACCCTAAAAACCCTAAAAACCCTGAAATAATCCTATAATCCCTAGAACCATTAAAAACAATACCCCCAACCCCTAAAACCCCCTAAGACCTATAAGAATCCCTATAAAGTGATGAAAAACCCTAGAACACTAAAAAACCGCAAAAAATCTAAAAAAACCCATCATACCCTAAAAATTTGAAAAAATAGTAAAATCCCAAAAACCCTACAAAAACCCTGAAATACTTAAAAACCAAAAAAAATCACATAAAATTCCTAATACTCAAAAAAAATTAAAACGCCAAAAAACCTAAAAATAAATAAATACCCAAAACCCATTAAAGGGCTAAAAACACAAAACAAACTCTAAAAACACTAAATACCCATAAAATACTAAAACCTCCACAACCCTTAAAACCCTAAAATCATTGAAACCCCATAAAAACCCTAATAACCGATAAATTCTTAAAAAACATTAAACCCATAAAAAACTAAAACCACAAAAAAATATAAAACCCTAAATACTCTAATTCACTACAGAAACCCTGAAAATCCCTAAAACAATAAATATCCTAATAAACCCGAATGAACTTCAGAAAACTATTTTGAACTCTAAAAACACAAAAACCTTTGAACGCCATAAAACAATAAAACCCTAAAAATGATAAAAACCCAAAAAACCCTAAAACCCAAGAAACCCTAAACCACTAAAAACCTAAAACCTCAAAAACACTAAAAACCATAAAAGACTCTAAAAATACAAAAAACCATGAATGATCCTAAAACCCTAATAAAATCCAAAAACTCCCTAAAACCCCTAAGAAATCCTTGAAATACCATAAATGCCTAAAATACTATTAAAATCATAAAACCCCATTAGGGGCCCTAAAACCCTAAAACCCGAAAAGAAGGTAAAACACCAAGAAAAACCACAAAGGACCATAAAGATCCTAAAAAACCAAAATGACTATAAAAACCATTAAAACCAATAAATGACAAAAAAATATCCTAAAAACCTTAAGGAACCTAAAAACCCAATAAAGGAACCTAAAACTCTATAAAAACCTAAGAGACCCTAAAAACCCTAAAATGATAAATGGCCTGAAAAGTTATTAAATAACACTAAAAGATCCTAAAACACCATAAAAACCCTAAATACTCGTAAATTATGAAAAAAAAACAATTAAATTTTTTAAATACCTTAAAAACTGAAAAACCCATAAAAACCATTAAAACCCCTAAATAACCCTAAAACCCTAAATATCTGTAAAATCCAAAAAAACATCTAGAAACCCAAATAATACAAAAAACAATTAAACCAAAAAAACCAAAAAAAAACTCCTTAAAACACCCACAAAACCCCAAAAATTACTAAAAAACCTAAAAACCCTAAAACTATAAAACACCATAAAACCCTAAAAACCCTAAAATACATCAAATCCCTATATACACATAAAACTCCTAAAGGATCCTAAAATACAAAAAAAACCCTAATAGACCCTAAAAAACCAAAAGGATAGAAAACCCCTAAAATACCCTAACAAACCCTTGAAAACACTAAAAAACCATAAAAAACCTAAAACACCCTAAAACCCCAAAATGAACCTAAATACACTAAAATAACCTTAAAACCAAAAAAACCCTAAAACCCTTAAAAATTCTAAATGAACTCTAAAATTATCTAAAAACCCTAAACACATTAAAATACCCTAAAAACCATAAAACCTCAAAAACCCAAAAAAACCCTAATATTCCTTAAAAACACTGAAAATCCAAAAAACCCTTGAACCCAAAAAACCTAAAAACGATGAAATCCCTTAAAATAAATAAAATATCAATAAATAAACAGCATCACTTAACCCCATAAAAACACATAAAACTCTAAAAACCCAGAAGAACCCTAAAAACACTAAGTCCCCAAAAAACCCAAACCAATCGAAAAAACAACAAAACCCCCCAAATAACCATTAAAACCCATTGAACACCATAAAATCCCAATTACCACAAGAAACCCCAAAACTCCCCCAAAACTTGAAAAATACCCAAAACCTTAAACAATTCTATAAACCCCTAAAATAAAATAAAACCATTATAAACCCCCCCAAACCCATAAAAACATTAAAAACTCTAAAAACCCCTAAACACCCTAAAAACAAAAAAAACATAGAAACCCAAAAACCCCAAAAAACATTAAAAACATAAAACTACTATAATCTCTAAAAAACACTAAAACACTAAAAAACCTAAAAATTCCTAAAACCCTAAAAAAACATAGAAATCCCTAAAATCAAATATATACCCTAAAAACACTAAAACCACTAAAAATCAGAGAAAGAAATAAAAACCCAAAACCCCCTTAATTACCCTAAAATACTAAAACCACAAAAATACCCTAAAAGGCCGAAAATACCCCAAAACCCCTATAAAATACTATATGTTCCTTAAAACCTCTAAAACAATATAAAAACATGAAAAACCAAAAACCTATTAAATCCATAATAATTCCTAAAATCCTTAACAAACCCTATAAAACCCTATAAAACCACTACAAAACTGTAAAATTCTAAAAACCCTAAAATAGCACTAAAACCATAAAATAACACTAAAACCCTAAAAAGCATTATGGAATCCTATAAAACCCTAAAAATAAAAAAAAACTAAACACCAAAATACCATAAAAAACCCTTAAAACCTAGAAAAAACCTTACAACCCCAAAAAACCATAAGAACACTAAAAACCATAAAATGACATGAAAAACCCTAAAACCCCTAAAAACCCTAAAAATAATACAAATAAATAAAAACCACTAAACCCCCTAACAACCCCTAAAAGACCCTAAAACCCCTAATATCACAAAAAGACCCCAAAATTGAAATACCCCTAAAACCCATAAAATTTCATAAAACCCATAAATAAAGTACAAAATCCTATAAATACCTAATACATCCTAAAACCTAAAAAGAACCTAAAACCTCCTAACACCCTTAAAAACCCTAAACAATCATATGTCACCTAAAAAAATATAAAAACCCTAAAATATCCTAAAACCCCTAAAACCCTAAATGCCCATTAAACCCTAAAAGTACCCAAATAAACCTAAAAACCAGTAAAATAACTTAAAAACCCTAAAACACTAAAAAATCTAAATCTAAAAAAATAACATTAATACTCCTAAAGCCCCATAAAATCCCAAAGAAACCCTAAAACCCCCTAAAACTCTAGAAAAACTAAAAAAACTCTAAAAACCCTAAAACAATTAGAAAACTTTAAAAAATTTAAAA
Organism: Viscum album; assembly: GCA_963277665.1. NCBI lineage: Eukaryota > Viridiplantae > Streptophyta > Magnoliopsida > Santalales > Viscaceae > Viscum > Viscum album. The sequence continues at coordinate 603,203,704 of OY728142.1, forward strand.
ACACTAAAAAACAAAAAAACCTTAAAAATTCCTAAAACCACAAAAAATTCCTAAGATCCTTGAAAAACACTAAAAACTCTAGAAAAACCTAAAAATCCTTAAAAAATCATAAAATCTACAAAACCCTAAAAATGACCCAAACACCGAAAAACACTAAAACTGCTAAAAATACCTAAAAGTAAAACTCGGAATAAACCCTCAAATTTTAAAAATCCCAAAAGACAAAAAATTTAAAAAATTCCCTAAAAGACACAAAAACTACCTAAAACCCTTAAAATCCCTAAAACCCTATAAAATCCCTAACACCATAAAACCCTAAAAACCGAAAAAACTCAAAAACACCTAAACCACAAAAAACTCTAAGAACCCCTAAAACCCCCTAAAACCCCCTAAAACCCCCTAAAACCCCCTAAAACCCCCTAAAACCCCCTAAAACCCCCTAAAACCCCCTAAAACCCCCTAAAACCTTTAAAAACACTAACCCCAAAACCACTATAAAAACCCTAAAAAACTCCCAAAACACCATTAAAAACCTAATATTTACAAAAACCATAAAACCCAAAAAACTAACCAAACCGCCCAAAACCCTTTGAAACTCTAAAAAATCCTAAAACCACTAAAAAAATTAAGAACCCCTAAAACACCCTAAAATCACTAAAACATAAAAGATCCTAAAAACCTTATAATATCCAAAAAATATCTTTAAACCATTTAAACACCATATAAACCCTACAACCCTATAAAACACTAAGAAAACATGGAACTCTTCAAAAACATAAAAACCCAAGAAAATACTAGAAGGCACTAAAACACTTCAAAACCCAAAAAATAATCCAAAAAAACCTTATAAAATTGTTAAAACTAGAAAAAACAAAAAAAAATCTTGAAAACCCCTAAAGCACCTTAAAACACCTAAAAACTCATGAAAATCTAAATACCCCTCAAAACCCCTAAACCCCCTAAAAACCATGAAAATACCTAAAAACCTGAACCCCTAAATAACCCTAAAAACTATAAAACCCCAAAAACTCTAAAATCCAAAAAAAGTATAAAACCCATAAAAACAAAAAAAAACCCTTATAAATTGCCTTAAACACTGAAGAACCTAAAAACCATAAATGACACTAAATACCCCTAAAACCCCTTAAAACTCAGAAAAAAATTAAAAACCCATAATACCTCTAAAAACCACTAAAAGTCCATAAAACTATAAAAACAAAAAATATCCTAAAACCATAAAACCCCCCAAAGACCTTAAAAGACTCGAAAATATAATAAAACCCTTAAAAGACTCTAGAAAACACAAAAAGACCATAAAAACTATAAACCCCTAGAAGAACCTAAAACCCATTAAAACCATAAGAGACACTAAAAACACTAAAAATGCCTAAAATATCTTAAAATACCCTAAAACCCCTAAAGACTCTAAAAACACAAAAATGCCCCTAAAACCCCCAAAAGGACCCTTAAAACCATTAAAACCCTAAAGGACCCTAAAAAACTTAAAAACTCTAAAGAAATACAAATAAATATAAAAAATCTAAAAACCATAAAGACACTAAAACCCCAAAAAAATCCCTTAGAACCCTTTAAAACCCTTAAAACCCACAAAAGATACTAAAAACCCTAAAACCCCCTAAAACTTCAAAAAGACAATAAAAAACCCTAAGACCCCCCTAAAAGACCCTAAAAATTATAAAAGCACTAAAAAACCTAAAATCCACTAAAAACCATATAAAGACCTAAAAACCCTAAAGACCGTAAATGAGTATTAAAATCCAAAACACGTTGAAAGAACATAAAAATCCTGAAAATTGTAAAAAACCTAAAAGACTCTAAAAACCTCTAAAACCACTAAAAACCCAAAAATACCTAAAACCCTAAAAACCATAAAAATCCTAAAAACCCTAAAATCCCTAATAAACACAAAAAACACTAAGAATATAGAATAACCATAAAATACTATGAAAACCTAAAACCCTAAAACCACTAAAAACTATAATACACCCAAAAAAGAACTCAAACCCATACAAATCATAAAAACTTGAAAAAACCAAAAACCCCAAAAACACCTACAAAACCCTAAAAAACCAAAAAATCCATAAATAATCCCCAAAATTAAAAAATAACCCTAAACCCATAAAAAACTAAATATCCCAAAAACTGTAATAAACCATAAAAACCATAAAAAAATTAAAACTCCCTACAAGACCCCAATAATCAAAAAAGAACCTAAAACCATTGAAACCCCTAAAAGAACATAAAACCCATAAAATCTCTAAAGACCCTAAAACCCAAAATACCCTAAAAACCCTATAAAATCACTAAAGGCCTTAAAGCCCAATAAAAACCATAAAACCCCTAAAAACTCTAAAAATACCTTAAAATACCTAGAAATCCTAAAACCCATTACAAACCCTAAAAATATCTAGAAATCCTAAAAACCATAAAACCACTCAAAACCACTAAAACCCTAAAAAACTCTAAAAACCTCTCCAAAACCCCTAAATGATCCTAAATAACCTAATAAACTGTAAAAATCAGAAACCCCTAAAAAACCTTCAAAACATATCCCCCTAAAAACCCTAAAAATTCCAATAAAACAATAAAAATCCCCAAAAAGACCATAAAAAATATAAAAACCCTTGAAACCCCTAAAAGACATAAAAACTCTAAAAACACTAAGAAAACCAAAAATGATAAAAAACTATAAAAACTATAAAACCCAAAAACCCATAAAAACCATTTAAACCCTTAAATTCCATAAAAATTTGAATGCCCTTAAAAAATAAAAAGGTGCTGAAGCTGTTGTTGTGTTTGGCTTTGTGTGTTTTTTCTTTTTTGATTTTTCTTTTTTTGGGGTCTTTTTCATATTGGGTTGTAAAGGGTTTTTGGGCGTGGGTTGATTGACCCCTACCCTCCCTTGTCTACTGTATCTTTATTTTTCATAATAAATTTTGAGGGGGTCGAGAATAGCCTGGCCTCACACCTCTTCTACCCTAAAAACAATAAAATGCCCTAAAACCATAAAACCCTAAAAAATCATTTAAAACCCCAGAAATGACCAAAAAACAAAATAAAAAATATAAATACCCATAAAAACCCCAAACCCCTCTAAACGTCTCTAAAATCCCTAAAATACCCTAAATGACCCTCAAAACCAAAAACATGAAAACCACTAAAAAACTCTAAAAGGTTCTAAAACAGTAAAAGACTTCCAAAAAACTAAAAACTGAACAAGACATGAAAACGCCAAAAAACCCGAAAAAGTACCTAAGAATATGTAAGAGCCTCTAAAAACCGTAAAAAATTATTAGACTTTAAAACCATTAGAAACCATAGAAAATATAAAAAACTGTAATGACCCTAAAAACCCTAACATACCAAGGAGGGAAGGTAAGTAGTGGGTAAGTTTTATTAATGTGATAGTTAAGGTCACATGGAATGGTATTTCCTGACCCAACATACCAAGGAGGGAAGGTAAGTAGTGGATATACTACCATGATAGATGCATCTCTGTGATCAGGTTTCTCCTATGATTTTCAAGGGAGGCACCCTAGGAGGGGTGTTGGAAGAGGGTCATGTGGGGATCTAGTGGGAGGAGGATCTAGTAGAGGGAGACATTATGATCAACTTCCACCACCACCACCACCACCAGGTTTTCCACATGAGGCTTAGGTAACTATCCTTTGGGGCCACGATCAACTACAGACTATGAAGGGTTATGACCCAATAGCTCATGAGATAAAATGAGGTACTATATATGCATTTTATATGATTTCTACAGTACTATTAGACACATTTGTGAGTCTATACTTAATTTTCATATCCTTTATACGATATTTAGAGCTCCATATTGATAAATTATCCCAAAAACATTATCTAGATGTTCCAACAGGGTGTTATTCTTCGATATCACTTATCTGCTAGTAGTGCAATCTGGTACTCGGTGGATATATTTTCTCATGGGACTTACTAGAGATTACAATTAAACCTTATGAAATCATATTAGGTATAAACTATTTTTCCATGGGTCAATCCTATATTTACTATCATCATAGGTGGGTCAGATTCCTTCAGACATATCTGACAAGAATCCCATTTTTTTGTGAGAGTTATCTCATGGATGAGTGAGTGGTCCATGAAAGAAGTATGATACATCCCATTAAAATCTACCTAGGAAGTTTATCCATTATCACAACAGTCTCTTCGGTATCAGAACAATATATTATGTGGAATATCAGATGACCCATATAGAGACCCTGGACCTATGGTTGAAGCTTTAGGACCTTTGAGAGAATGGTTTTATCAGACCTCGTGTGTCCCCTTGGGCAATTTCAGTTTTGTCCATAAAAAAGGTAGATGTGATCCTGAGGCTTTGTGTTAAATATCATTTCTTGAAATAGGTAACGATAAATAAAATGTACACATTTCATGGGATTAAAGACCTCATAAATTAGTTGAGAGGCATGATTTATTCTTAATAATCAATCTTAAGTCTGACTACTACCAGTTGAGGGTTCACAATAATGATATTATGATGACGGATTTCTGATTCCAGTACATACACTTTGAGTTCATTTTGATTTCTTTAGGTGTTAAAAATTCCCCCAAAGTGTTTATGGATATTATGAACCAGATAATTATTCCATAGTTGGATCATTTTTTCATTTCCTTAAATGATTACTCAATCATTACTCTGCGTCATATGGGGGCATATGGAGCACTTGATGATGGATCTAGACTTACTATAAGAGCACCAGTTTTATGGTAATATCTTGAAGTGCCTATTTTGGATATTCATGGTTAAATTTATATGTAATTTCATTGTTGATCATGGTTTATATTTGTACTCAATGAAGATTTATGCTTTTCTTTCATTCGGGCCACCAAAGAGTGTATCATGGGTGTATAGTTTTCTTTTCTTAATGGGGTACTACAATAGGTTATTTCCTAACTTTTCCAAAGTATCATCCCATTTAACCAAATTAACATGGAAGGAGAATCTATTTATCTATACTAAGAAATATTAGGGATCATTTTAGTAGTTGATACTAAGGTTAACCAATGATCCTATGTTGAGACTACTAAAGGAGGGCATGGAGTATATAGTTTTTTATGATTCATATAGAGTTTGGATCTGGTGTGAGTTGATTTATAGGTAGGAATAGATTGCATAGGGGTCGGGGCATTTGAGATTACATGAAAAAAACTATGATAATCATGACATAGAATTGGTAGTGGTAGTATTCACTCTGAATATATGGAGGCATTGTATTTTAGGATAGTGATTTGCTATATAATCAACACACTAGAGTTTCAGATAGGTATTCATATACATATATCTGAACCTAAAGAAGTGGCATTGGTTAGAGTTACTAAAATACAATGAATTCAAGAGAGTATATACTCCATATAAGGGAAATGTGCTAGAATACTCCCTAAATTGGAAGAAAAATTCTTTCTTGGTGGAGGAGGCATCTTAGTAGTTGGTCTATTTGTAGCTGACCCTAATAGAGGAGATGTGTTCTATTTTTTCTTTAGTTGATGGTTGTGGCTCATTTGATTATTTATTGTGTGAGAGAGGCTCAATTTAGAGACATATACCATGTGTTTCTAGGAGATTATATATCATCATGGGATGCAACATTTGAATTCTATGAAGGAGTGGAGAACATCATTCATTTCCAGGGATTTATGGTGGTTTCTATGGAGTTGTGAGAATAGGAGCTAATGAAGCTTCACACATCCCCCTTGTATGTACATCTCGATGTGTCAAAGATGTATAAAGACCATTAGAAGTAGTTTTGGTGCATTGGAATGGGGAATAATGTTGCGTAAATTTTTTCTTGGTATTTTACATGTTAGAAGATGAATAACGAGCACTAGGTTTAGGCAGGTTTGAAACATCCTCTTGAGATCTTAGAGAGGAAATGGGATGCCATATTTTTGGACTTTGTGATGGGGATTTCACAGACAGAGAGAGGTCGCAATTCAATTTGGGTGATTGTTAACCAAATTTTGATGTTGGGACACTTAATTTACATTAGGGATAAGAGTTTGGTAGAGATTATTGGGTAGTTGTATGTATGGGAGATCATAAAACGTCATGGTT